>JAZKJV010008660.1:0-1232766 GCA_037367405.1 Ottelia alismoides
TAATTGAAAAATTCAAAACTGACTAATGATCGCCTAAATCCGATTAGTCGCCCAACTATCAATTAATCCTTAGTCAATGACCCCGCCGACCGAGTACTGTTGGAGTATTTGGTAGTGCACCTATTGTGTTGTAGCAGCGTAAATGGATCCTGGAGAAGATCCATTTACCCCATCCAGTATTTAGTCCCACATGGACCAGTGGTGGAACTTGGAGGCTCTGGGAAGGCTATATAAGGAGCCTAGACCTCCTGTACTCATTGAGAAAAGCAATAGAAAAACACGCCCCTTTGAGGGCTTCTCCCGTGATTTCATCCCGCTCCTCACGGAGTAGGGTTCCACGTAAAATCCCACGTTCTTTCTTTGTTCTTTATCTTTATTCCATGTTTTGCTTCCGCTTTCTATTTTATAACAAGTACCAACTACCATTTTCTGCAACCTTATTCCCAACCATCCATTTTGATAAGCAAACTCAGCAAAGAAAGATTGAGCACAACGAAGAAAAAGATATCAAGACTCCAGTTCTAATCCGCAAAGGGAAAAAAGCGACATGAGAAAAGTGAGTAGCTTGTAACAAAGCTTTCGTATTGTTGATTTCAGAATATAGTGCTCCATCCCCTACACCGCATATTAGTAGATAATAGTACCAAAATATGAACCAACGAATACAATAATGAATCGAATACAGATACGTCTGCATACTCATTTACAACACTGTTCGAAACTTGATCCACAATTTCCTCTCTAATGGTCTCATATTTGCAGCTCCACTTCATCCAGACATCGACGTCACCCTTCACTTGCAATGTCTCCTTTATTCAAACTAGTCCACTCCACCTAAGGATGAAAAAGGTCGGATACGGATACAAATATAGGCATAATCATATCCTTATCCATTTTAAAATGCGAATACGAATGCGGATACGAATATTAACAAATGTAAAAAATATGTTACTGTATCATTAAAAACGAATACGAATGTAAAACAAATACGAATCGGATACAAATAGTGACAAAAATTTTTAATAGATTAACTAAAATATACATATTTAAGATGATTTTAAGAATACCAGATACAATAATTTCATAACAATTATATCAACAATGACGAATGCAATCATAAAATGTTTTTACGCATAGTTATAAATAAATATATTACTATACTTATGTACGAAACGAATATACGAATACGAATGCGAATATTAGCGAATGTCAAAGTAATATCCATATCCGCATCCGTTTTAAAATGAATATGAATGTCAAAATATGTACAAAACGAATATGATAGTGGATCGGATACGGATATATTCACATTCATTTTCATCCCTAACTCCACCTCATCAACGTTCACTCGAGCACACAATCTACGGATATAAATGCTCTTGTCGCAGAATCCAAACATTGTTTTATTTGAACACTCATGCAATAATACAGTAAATATATTTATGGCAAAATCGTGACAATATCGAATTAATCGACCAATTTAGTGATCAAACAAACAGATTCATGAAAGAGTGATGACAAAAATGTAATAAATTTCAAGATTGATAAACTTCATGAAAATTATGATTACCAATTTGATGCTTTCATCAATCATTTAGCTAATATATAATCAGTCCCTTATTAATAGAGGTGATATTACCACATATACCTACAGATACCCTTACCAATTGAAATAGACCTGGTACCCATTCGAGTATCCGCTTGAGCAGGTTGGGTTGACCCATGACCCGATAATGATTGCATAAAGCGAAGACACAATCAAATAGGTCGATTACCCACCCCACGAATACCCACACTAGAGCTTAAAAAGAACCGCTACCAGAAAGGTTCAAGAGTTGTAACAGGATCAAGATGTAGAGGTCCTATTTTGACCCTTGATATTGTTTATAAGCATATGGTTTTTCACACCCATCTAAAAACTTGGACTAATATGAGGTTCTCCAGTCGAAACCAGAAGGATATCTAATTGACACCATTACCCATTTTAGCAACAAGAAGCTCCACTCCTCCCTTCTTGCCTCCGGCTTCCAACCTCAACAGACGATGGCAGATGCTCGTCACAAGGAAAGTTGTAGAAAAAAGACATTGTGGTTCGCTTCCGATTCAAAGCCTCAGAGGGTTGATGTCTGTTGCTGGGATATATTACAACTGCATGCAAATGATGAACACAACCTTAGATATGGAGCACGGACATGATATACCTTTCTTCCCGACTACGAATCACCAGTCCAACATACGGTGCTTCACGGTCTCTGGTCTCTGCGTCACAGAACGGAATGGGTTTAGCATTTGATCGTTAACGCTGTAGCAAATGGGATGCTCATCTTTAGCCTCCCTGCGAAAAAACTGAGCTAAAGTATTCAGTAGGAGTTATACATAAATCTCAATGAAAGCAACTAACCACTACTTCAAAAGAATTGGTAGAGAAATGCGAATTTGGTTGTACTGTTTTTTGTTTGCAGGTGGTTATTAATTCTTTGATAGCTGTGAAAACAAAAAAATGTCAAAAATGCAGCAAGGGATCGGGCACTTCAATTATGGGAACCGGATGATGATATACTGTTAAATAAAATATAAGAAATGACCTTCATTGAGTATAAAAAGGTGACGGGAGACAAGCTACATCTGCATACATAGGCGAATATATTCCAATGGACAGGTATGGATATATTTATTCTCCTACAATTATACAAATAGGCTTAAATATTTCATATTAATCTTGGATATTTCATATTTTAATTGTTCAGTTGTTTAAGCTAAAGCTATTATAAAGGGTGACTAAACTGACAAAGCTACAAGAAGCTACATCAACATAAAGAACAAATCCAATGAGGAAGAGAATAACAAAAGTTAAAAAATGAAGAATTCTACAAAGTCTTGCAATTTTATTTACGAGAGAGTGCATTGTAAGCCTCATGAATGTGTATAACATAGAACTCCACCTCAATTTAAGTTCTAAGATCAAATCAATCGACAAACTGGATTTCCAATGGACTTCTTCAATCGGCTGATGCCATCTTAACTAACACTCAATTCAATGCTCACTTGAGCAGCTGACCAACCGATAGATCATTTTAATCATCCCACTAATTATGAGTTCAACCAACTCAGAATTTATCCTGTTGACTAATTTACTGCTCTTCGATTATTTATTCTTATTTCTTAATTTCCTAATCGACTAAGATCATTTTCAATTGACTGATTTGATTTTTAGCGTATTACGTTTGAATCCAACCGATTTATTCGGGCAAAAGTTGCTACTCATTTTTTTCAAGATAAGCCTCTTTTCACAAAGAGAATGATGCACTTTAAGCCTTATAAAAGGAAACTAAGGCATTCATGCTTAACTCTCATTTCTCTATGTGCTCTACATTTTTTCTAATGCTAAACACAAAGTTCCTCACTTGCATTCAACTCCGAAGTCTGTGAGAAAGAAGAAGATTTATTAATTATGCCTCAAGTCTCAATCCCATGCAAATGATCTGTCAGATCGTTTTTATAACTTATACTTCGTTACCTATATTTTAAGGTTGTGATGCTTATTTCCTTGTACTGTTATTCCATCAAAAGCATACTGAATTGAGCACGTTTGGCCTTACTGGATTATTCTAATGCTAAGATTAGTTTGTCCATGGTGAAGGAATAGCAAAATCATTTCATAGTGCAAGTGTTGCTTCTTGGTTGGGTTGACTACGGTGTGAACCTTTTTTTTCACAGGATCAGTTTCCTGTCAAAGTTTACCAAGATTTTGTATCTCTTCCAACAAACTTTTCGTGATGTTTTGTTGTCTATCTGTGACCATGGTCTTTCTTCACAGTGAGTTGTTGCTCTATGCGTGCCCAGTGGGATTGTTTCCAATGTTCAGATTCTTACTCGCTCTATAATGGTTTTGTTTATAACATCATTGCATGTAGTTTCAATTGCTTCAAAGGAAAAAATATATTATCTAGGGTGATCTACCTCATGATTCGGATCATTCGATTCAAACCAACCGGAGTATAAAGCTCCAAATTATGATTGGATCATAAAGAGTGGAGAAAGATGATAAGATCATGTGACAGGCAAAGGTAAGTGGTGTTCCAAGTGGAAGTTAGGTTTAGGACAGGAGCAAGTTCTCAAGGTAAATGACTTTAACATGACAGTTCCAGGAAAAGGCATGTCTCCCTCTTGTCAAACTCCATCTAGTGCCCTTCTTTTTTTCCTTTTCTTGTGGGGGTGACTGGGGATCCATGACCATGTATTAATATCTCGAAGCAAAACATGGCAAGAAGTACTCCCATTCCCAAAGCCACGGTAGCAAGAAGACTTGTGGCAGAAAATATCATGATGTCAACAAGCAAGAACAGTAAAGATATTTTGCAAGCTCTATTTATGAGTAGTCCCATCGCATATTTTTCTAATTGTTGAATAGTATTGCAGAAGTGCCTCGTGTTGCACTGACTTTTGTTATAGACTTGTATGTTAGGATTAGAGTCTAATAAGGATTGGGAATTCTAATGGGATTGGACTTTTAATCCTAATAGTAGTTGAGTTATATTCTATTTATAGTCCTACTGGGAATAGGAGTATGGGGTTGTATTTTGGATATATGAAGAGGGGGGTGGAGGCATTGCCTCAACAGCACAGCAAGAGGGAATACGACAAGAGAAATGAGAGAAGAGAGAGAGAGAGAAGAGAGCAAGGGAATGGAGAAGGTTGTACTCGTCTTCTTATAGTGATCTTTCTTCTCTGGTGGTCGCGAGAGGTGACCAACCACTGTTATATCTTATTGTTCTTTTCTTCACGTGTTTCGTGGTGGTGGTCGATTGCGCATCTGTATCCATCTAAAGGGGTTGATACCAACAACTGGTATAAGAGCTTGATTCGATGATGGTGGGGGATACAACGTGACGGATCAGAGCCAACGATTATGGTGAACCGTTGAGATCGGGAGCATTTGGAGGCCGATTGAGGTGATCCAAGAGTCCAGATAGAGGTTTTTGCGCACTTCAGACGAGTTGTACGGCTCGGATCAGGAGGATTCTTCTCTGATTCTTCAGATCATACAAGGAGGTACGATAGAAAAGCGGATGGCGAAATTTACATCGAGGGGTGCATCATTCTCCGTGGAACCCATCAACAGAAAGAATGACTTCATCTTATGGCAACAATGGGTGAAGAACATACTCACGCGAGAAAGACTTGTGAAAGCTCTGTAGGATAAAGAAAAGAAGTTGGAGAAGATGAAAGAGGAAGAGTGGAAGAAGATGGAAGATCTCGCGAACAGTACGATACAACTGTTCTTAGCAAACAACACTCTTCGCAAGTCAGGCGCCTGGAGGATCCAACGGAGGTTTGGATGAAGCTCGAGGGATGATACAAGTCCAAATCTTTGACAAATCGGCTAATTGATGAAGTTCTATGGTCTAAAGATGATCGACGGGACAAATCTTAAAGTGCATCTGGATGAATTCAACAAGATTCTGATAGACATGCTCACACTTGAGAAGAAGAATGTGAAAGGAGAATCTTACTTCAAGGAGGAGGATAAAGCACTAATCTTGTTGAGTTCCCTTTCATCTTCCAACGATCATATTGTGACAACGTTACTCTATGGCAAGAAGACCATCACATTGGATGAGATAGTTGCTTTGTTGTTTATGAATGAGTCTCGACAGAGGTCAATGGATGAGGCAACAAATGATGAAAGTCATGTGCTAGCAACCGAGAGTAGACGCTTAAGATTAAGGGAGACAAGATTCAGAGGTCGATCCAAGTCACGAGGTCCGATCAGATACTTCTATTGTGACAAGGAGGGTCACAAGATAGTTGATTGTCCAAGCCGTGAGAAGGAGAAAGAAAAGAAGAAGTTGGTGATTCTGAATCCGAACAAGAGAATTCCACTGCAGTCTGCGAGGGAGACTTGATAGCATGCTCTAGAGAGATGAAGGCAGATTCAAGATGGCTTCTGGACTCAGCATATTCAGATCACGTGTGCTCATCCAGAAAGCAGTTCGGTACATATCAGGCAACAATGATGGTACAATCAAGATGGGAGGTGGAGAGGTTCACCACGTCAAGGGGATTGGATTAGTGCAGTTTCGCATGTTTGATAGAGCAGTACGAACTCTGACAGGTGTCAGACACATTCCTACAACCAAGAAAAATCTGATGTCACTGGGAATGATCGAGTCACGAGGACATCGAGTTACCATTGAAGGGGGAATTCTCAGAACGAGCAAGGGAGCACGCGTAGTGATGCGTGGGACGAGGATGACGAACAAGGTGTATAAGCTTGAGGGAAGGGTCATGACAGGTGATGGAGCTCCAGTTATTCCCAAGACAGGCAGCACAATGAGAGAGCGGCAGGTTATTGGCATCTCTACTGCAGAAGAGAGCAAAATGGAGAAGTGAGTGTGATTCACTTTATCAAGAATCTCAGCACAATCTTTAGTTACGAGAGATTTGTGTTGTGTCATGAGGCACAAGGCTGAGTTATGCAAGAGACTGAGAGGGGGCACATCGAGGACGCCCAGTGACGGGTGCGTCATCCAGGGTTGGTGAGATCCTGCTAATGAGACATGCAGATGACGAGGATAGCTCGGTGCAGATTCAAGATGATGAAGAGATCGTGATGTAATTCAACTCAAGCGGGAGATTATTAGGATTAAAGTCAAATTAGGATTGGGAATCCTAATGGAATTGGACTCCTAATCCTAATAGTATCGAGTTGTATTCTATTTATAATCCTATTGGGAATAGGATTATGGGGTTGTATTTGGGCTTATATAATGAGGGGGGCGGAGGCATTGCTTCAACAGCACAGCAGGAGGGAATATCACAACAGAAAAGAGAGAGAAGAGAGAGAGAGGGAGAGAAGAGAGCAAGAGAACGGAGAAAGCTGTACTCGTCTTCTTATAGTGAGCTTCCTTCTCTGGTGGTCGTGAGAGGTGACCGACCACTGTTATACATGATTGTTCTTTTCTTCACGTACTTCTGTGGTGGTTGTCAATTGCGCATCCGCATCCATCCAAAGGGGTTCATATCCGCAACAACCGGTATCCGAGAGAAGACGATACCGACTTGTGTTCCCAACATTGTAATGGTGTAAAATCAGTTCAAAATCACAAGCAAGGTTTTTAATAGGACGATTCCCAAGAAAACTGACAAAGGATTGGTATTTTCTACCCATATGCGAATTCCTGTGCTCATGTTACAAGTATCTCCACTAAGGGGATGCTCCCAATCTACACTGATGAGGAGCGAATTAGGACTTCATGGTTGATATTGATCCATGTGGGAAAACAAAAATGCATACAAATTAAGCAAGGATTTGCATAGAACCGTCTATTGTGAGGGTGAAAACTGTGGAATCGTCTGTCTAGCAACCTCCCTTAGGTGGCTGAGTTTCTTCATCACTTACTGAACAAAGGAGGGCAATGTACAATATTTGTAGCTTCAAGGTTAAACAGTTCAACACCCATGATTATCTAAACTATGATAAATCATTCTTCCCCACCCCCACCCCCACCCTAAATTGGCTACAAATGTCAATCATGCCCACATCCATGTTGAACCGTGTGAAGACCTTTGGTGGAAATGCATGGTTCTTGAGCTGAATATTATTTGAATGGAAGACACAAATGTCCAGCGTCACTTTTTTCACTGATGAAATGCACATCTATCTCCATTATTCATTCAATCTTGTAGCATAGGATTGTTGGCAAGATTCTGGTGGTTTTATTGTCATAATATAGCTTCATATGAGAGTGGACATGAATTCTATTGTGTTGAGGGAAAAGATCTGATTAATTAATGAGAGGCCATTGGGTTTTAGGAGAGGAACCTATTGGGTGAATTACATGAAGTAGACAAAATAAATAGATAACACGAAAACAAGAAGAAAAATAGGAAATATCTCAACACTCCCCCTCAAATTGGAGCGTAGATATCGATCAACCATGGCTTGGAACATCTCTGATAAGGCCCTCTAGCTAGGGTCTTAGTAAAAACATATGTTGTCTGATCTCTAGAGCTGACACGAAGAGTGACAATAAGAGCCTTTTGTATCATGTCACGAGTGTAATGACAGTCCACCTCTATGTGCTTGGTCCTCTTATTAAAAGTTGGGTTGTTGCCAATGAAAAGGGCAGTATGATTGACACATTGGAGGTGCATAGGAAGAGGTGTCTATATAGTTATGTCAATAAGAACAGATCTAACAACACATCATCTCTGTGCTAGCTTGCATCATGGCATGTATTCAGACTCAGCACTCAATCTAGCAACCATGCTCTGCTTCTTGCTCTTCAAAGAAACCAAGGAATTCCTGATGAATACAGTGAAACCTGAAGTAGACTTCCTATCCTTTGGACACCCAGTATAATATGCATCTGTATGTATTGGAACTGAAAGATATGCATCTCTATTGAAAAGAAATCCCGTAACTGGTGAAGTCTTCAGATACCTCAACTGCATCCCTATGTGCTTGTCTAGGCTGCTCCATAAACTGACGCACTTTGCTCACGACAAAGGATATGACGGGCCTGGAAATAGTCACATATAGTAGCTTGCCAACAAGAGTTCCGTGTACCTCCTCTTGTCGACCTCCTCGATGTCATCGTCATATAACTTCATGCTTGGGTCAATTGGAGTAGTGGCAGGTCTGCAATATGCCATGTCTGTCTCCGAAAGGTCTGTAACATACTTCCTCTGAGTCATCACAAGACCACGCCGGTTTCTGGCAAACCCCAGTTCAAGGAAGAAACGTAAACTACCAAGGTCCTTGGTCACAAACTGCTAACCTAGGAAGTCCGTGACACTCTAAATACCCTGCTCGTCATCCCTTGTAACAATAATATCATCAACATAAACAAGATAACAGTAGTACCTCTTTGGGTCCTGTGAACAAACAAAGAGTGATATGCAGTCGATTGCACAAATACCTATTGCTTTATCAAGCCCGAGAGCTTCTAAAACCATGCTCATGGACTTTTCTTAAGGCCATAGATAACCTTGTGAAGCATGCAAACCTTCTGACACTCCCCTCGGTAGCAAACCTAGGTGGCTCCTGCATGTAGACCTCCTCCTGTAGATCACCATATAGTAAGGCATACTTCACATCAAGCTAGTAAAGGGGCCAATCTCGTGTCACGGCAACAGAAAGTAGTATGCACAGAGTAGAATGTCTGGCGACTGGGGAGAAAGTATCCTAATAGTCCACCCCATATGTCTGGGTGAACCCACATGTCACAAGTCTCACCTTATAGCAATCCACACTACCTTCTGCACGATGTTTCACAGTGCACTCATTTGCATCCCACAACGGATGCGCAAACTGGAGCAGAAACAAGACTCCACATACCACATGAGTGTAATGCAACCATCTCCTCCTCCATGGCTAATCTTCACTGACTGTCTTGAAGAGTCTCCTGATATGTCCGTGGAATCCTCAATGCTGATAATGCCAATGTAAACCTCCTAAAATCCTCTGATAGTCTACTTAAGGAAACCTAGAATGCAAGAGGATAAGTAGCACACCTATGTTTCTGCATGCACAAAGCAATGGACACATCACGATCATCTGTTAAGGGCACCTGCTCATCTTGAATGGAACCATGTTGCACAGATAACTCAGTAATACCATCAGTAGAAACAATGTGCTCATTACATACCCGAGGCGTGATGGATGATGGGCAAGACCAGTAAGTAGGGGGGACCAAGCGAGACCTACGAATAAAAACATGTGGCAAAAATGAGTCACGTTACGAGGTGGAGCCATAGGAGCAGGTGTAGAGTCAGGAGTATGTGTAGGAGGCGGCGGTGGTATTGGTAATGGTTGAGGAGGTGGTGGTACAATAGGAGGTGGAGGCATACAGATCTCATCGTCAGTCAGACGAGGCTAATATATCGCATGTAGGAGAAAAATACATGACAGACCCAAAGAAAGTAACATCAGCCCTGACAAAATATTTTCGTTTGAGCGAATCAAAGCAACGATAACCCTTCTGGGTACGAGAACAACCGACAAAAACACACTTGACAGCTCTGTGAGAGAGCTTGTCACAACCTAAAGAGACATGATGAACAAAAGAAACCGAACCAAACACACGAGTTGTAAGAGAGAAAAGATCATTCTCGAAAAACGTAATCGAGAAAGGAATCTTCTTTCCCCAACAAACGAAGACATGCAGTTCACCATATAACAAGACTTGAGAACAATGTCTCCCTAGTAGGCATGAGGAGCACGACTCTATATCTACAATGTTCATGTCATATCAAGTAAGTGACGGTGTTTACGCTCGGCAACACCATTCTACTAGGATGTATATGCACATGAGGTCTGGTGAACAATGCCAAGAGATCTAAGAAAGTCAGAAAGTTGTAAGATACAGAACTCTATGGCATTATCAGAACGAATATATTTAGCGTTGGCAGAAAAATATTCTTTATCTCATGAATAAAGGATTTGATCACAGATCCAGCCTTAGACTTATTTTTCAATAAAAAGACACATGAAAGTCTAGAAAAATCATCAACATCAACTAGATAGAAACGATGTCCCTCAGGAATACGAATCAAACCCTAGATATCTAAAAAAAGGAGCTCAAATAACTGAGAACTGCTCCGACTCTGACGGGATGGAAAGGAGGAATGGTGATGCTTCCCAAGCCAACATGCCTCACACCGGAAGGAGGATCTCGTGAAATCTGAGGGAGAACATGACAACTTCTATAGAGGAAGATAGCCAAAACGAAGATGCCACAGATATGGTTAGATTGGTCTAGTAGGTATAGTTGAAACGACAACATGAGGAGTTTGGACCAGTTTGTAGAGTCCACACTGCTCATGGCCACATCCAATCACCATGCCCATCAGTATATCCTGAAAGCTGAAACACAAGAGACGAAGGGTCAAAGATGGCACGACAATGCAGATCCTTAGTAATCTGACTAATGAAAAGTAAATTCATTTGAAAGTCAGGAGCATATAAAACAATCTGAAGACGCATGGATGGCGTCAAATGCACCTCCCCTTGTCCTGTAATGCGTAAATGATCGTCATTTTCAATGACATCCCATCTATCAGGTGGTATGGTCCTGTAGGACCTCAGTCGTGCTCTGTCTCCACAAAGATGATGGGAAGCACCAGAGTCCATAATTACACTCTGTCATATATGCACCATTACTACCAGTAAAATCATAAGCGATACCTGAGGAGCTCGAAAAGACTTTGGCTATGGCTGCAGTATCTGTAGTAGTGGATCCTGCAACAAGAGTCATGATCTCTCAAATATGAGAGACGATATCATGTAGGCAAGGATTGGCTTGAGAAGCAAGAGTACCTGAAGGCTCAATCTGCTCTGTCATACGACCAAAGACAGGATATCCATGCTTCTGGTAGCATGTATACACTACATGTCCCGATCGACAGCAAAAGGTGCAAGGTCCATGCGAACATCCACCGCTCTTCCACGAGGGGTGCATCCTCAAGACTAGGTTGCCACTCCTCGGCCACGAGAAACAGCCATAGTTGACGAGGGTTGAGGAGTGACCATAAGAAGCATGATAATCTGACTGAGATGGCTATAGGCCTCCTCCATGGGAGGTATGGTAGCTCCAGTGAGAAGCTGAGTACATGATGCATCATACTCCGTATCAAAGCATGCCATGAAAACTCCAACCATCATGGAATTCATATATGCCTTTTGTTGCTCAAGAGATGCAGTAATAGACATATAGCCATGAAGCTTATCAAACATGCCATGGAGTGAACTGTAGAACACTTGCAGAGGACGATCATTTTGCTTGACCTTGTAGATGTCAAACTGTAGCTAAAGAATCATGGCCTCATTCTTCGCTTGAGCATAGGTAGAAGCCAAAGTGTCCCACATCACCTTGGCAGTGGGCTGGTTCAAAATATCATTAGCTATCTCTATGGTGAGGGTCCCACATAGCAAAACACGTGCATATACGTCATCTCGCTTTCAAGAAGCATTTGCCCAGTCTTATCCGTTGGCTCTGGATCGGTTAGGATGTGATCCTTATTGTTGCACTGCATGAGGGTGAGAAAATGCATGGACCACAACTCATAGTTGGTCCCATCAATCTTAGGCTTAACGATGAGAGCCGGGCCCTTGAAGACTCCGAACGGAAAAAATGTCACCCTTGTTCTCTAACATGATGAAAAAACTGTCGAATAATGGAACTCAACTGGGGAATAGACCGATATGAATAGGTCTACACGATCATACGGAGGATTGGGTTGTACGTGTGGACTCATACAACCATCCTCATCAATCGTCATTGCTCGTTAAGGCCAGAAAACATTATTTATAGGTCTGAATCCAGTCAAAATCAGACCGGTTAAGATCGTAGAACGACCTATCAAGGTGCACGAAAGCGCACATGAGGGCTGATGACAGCCTGGGCAGCTGAGGCGGCAGCATAGGGTGGCAGGTGCAGCACCTTGGAGGCTTGAATGGCCAAGACGATGACATAGGGCAGCAGTAGCGGCGGCCTGGAGGCCTGGACGGCAACCTAAGCAGGTCGGGACGGCGACCTAGAGGCCGAGGTGGCGGTCTGGGCTTGCCCAAGCAGCAGCTGAATGGGAGGGCGACAGCCAGAAGGAGGCTGAGTAGCCCTGACTACAGCCGGAAGAAAGGGTGGTGGCTTGGGGCGACGATCCAAGTGGCTAACGACGACAACCGAGGAGGGGGAGGGGGCGAGCGAATAGGGTTAGAATTAGGGTTTGGTGGATACGGAAACTTCAGACTAGGGTCGTCACTCAGATACCATGTTGAGGGAAAAGAAATGATTGATTAATGAAATGCCCTTGGGATCTCTTGTATAGGAGAGGAACTTATTGGACAAACTACATAAAGTTGATAAAATAAATAGATAATAGGAAAATAGTAAGAAAGATAGGAAATATCTCAACATATTGTCTTTAAGCATAGTTTGTATCTAGATCATCTCCTCAACACCAAGAGCCATGGTATGGCATTCAACCTCTACATCTGGGCACACATTTTTTCATGATCTGGTAGATAATAAGGTTCCCACCCAAGTACACAGAGCATCCTAACATAGAACGATGATCATTAACTAACCGGCACAGTTTGCATATATGTATGCTTCAACTCTTACATCCTTCCATGCGATAGAAAATAATCTTCTTCCTGAATCTCAAGAAGCACAAAATTATATAAATCGCATTCAACTGCGCATAGGCGGGAGCATGCATGAAATGGGCTCACGATTTTCACAGCACGTTGAAAATCCAATCCATGTTGAACAAGAGAGATAGGCTTCCCAACAAGTCTTTGATAGCATCCTTTTATTGGCTCATCCCAGTTTTCCCCATTATTGAGGTCCAAATTGTGGTTGGTCTTAATAGGAGTTTTGCAATGCAGCCGCCAAATCCCCTATTAGCTATTAGCCCGAGGGAAGCCCCTTTTAGGCTAGCAAGCTTCGCTCAATACGCTTGGACGCTCATTTAGTAGATAGCGAGTGGAATGCAGGAGAAAGCCTTGCAAATCTGGCTGACAAATAACATACTAATTAAAAAGATCTGGAACCACCAATACATCAGAAAGATTGAGAGTGGGGGTAATAGTAATATCCTCTTATCCTACAACTAGTGATAGATGACCATCAACAAAATATGCTAACCTACCAGGGAGATATGTCTGATAACTGTTTACTGTCTCCACAAAGGTGGCAAGAAACACATGAAGCTACCAGCTAATCAAACTCGATCAAGTGGACGGAGAGAACATGTATCCTTGCAACAACCATCAAAGATAATGCCAATGCAAAAAATATCAAAATATGTCCCTCTATTATCGATCGAGCACTATATGGCATATATTGTAACATCTGGAATTCAAGTAAATCCAAACCCGATCCAATTTGGGTCCGATTAATTGGTCAATGCCAAACAACCTAAATCGATCAATTGATCATGAATCAAAAGTCGTTCGGACGAAATCGACAAAAAAATCTGTGGCATCGTAATGCGTGCCCGAAAAAGCCACGACACAAATTCAGAAACAGCAAAACGAACCGAGTCTGTCATTAAATCCGATTTGACGAAACAAGACCAACGAAATCGACCGTTCGTCAATCGGAGGTCGTTTTATATTTTAAATTCACAAAATTTATATCCAAATCAAAACCGTATCTCAAAAATATCGAGCATCCAAATCCGATCGGAAGTATACCAGTATTATACTCATTTTGATCATCGTTCAGAGACGATCAAATCGATATGTCGCACGTCGAAATCAGACATCCGATGCGCGAATACGGTCAATTTTAAGTATGTCAAGTAAGGAGAGAATTTGGTTTAAAAAAATAAATATATATAATTTTTTTAAAAAAAATAAAGAATTTGGAAAAATCCAACAGCATCCACTTGCATCCCCAAACCTCTTTCCACTTGATTTTTACTCCCATTCCACTTGGCAATACATAAAGCATACACCTTGCTATAAAAGGCATGCATATTCCTTCAATATTTCCCAAATTACACACCCAAAAAATCCCAGTCGTGAGAGGGATTCCCCAGCCTTTCTTCTCTGCTATAGCTGGAGATTCCTGATGCATTTTCTCCATTTAGAGTTGCTGTCCAGCAACTCTAAGAGATCCTTGTTGCTCCATTCTTCAGGCAGCTGAGAGCTGTTGAAGCTTCTCCTTTCATGGAGCATCCAGGCAACAAAGAGGGAATTGCATGCAAGTTTTAATCCATAAAAGGTACCATCCCCTCCTCCTTGCTGCCATGCATGATGTTCTACCCATTCCTGATCTCTAATTAATGCATGTAGTCAATACAAATGATTCCCAGTTTGTTGGTAAATTTGGGATTTTTCTTCCTGTCTTGAAATCTGGATTTAATAGTTTCTGGAAGTTGAATTGGATAATTTCTGAAATTTGGATTTGATAATTTTTGGAATCTGGAATTAATAGTTTCTGGAATTTAAATTAAATAATTTTTGAAATCTGGATTTAATAGTTCCTGAAATTTGAATTGAATAATTTCTGGAATCTGGATTGAGTAGTTATGGAGTCTGGATTGAAGGAGTATGTATCATAGTTGTGAATGTTGAAATTTTATGTCAATTTGTGCCGACTAAAGTTGATTAGATTCACACTTCATAGCTCTTTGTCTGTTGCCTTATAAAAAAATAATATATACAAATTCGTGCCAGAGTCATGATATTTTAATAAGGCTATTATTAATAGTGAAAGTGCATACAAAATTTCAGCATGTGAAAAAATAGGGATCCAGATAACTTCCATGCCTTGAAACCGTGAATAGGGAGACAAAATAATAGTGTTTCATAAAAAAAATATAATTAATTTGAATAAAATTCTTTCTGTACAACTTAAATTGGAATATTCTAACATTGTATTTAAACTGGATTTACGTTAAGATACTGCCTGGGTTAAATTGGTTAAATTATAAGTTTCGACCTAATACCATGACATGGAAAATCCTATTTAATAACATTTAGCAAGAATTTAATCTTGTTATAATTGAATGATTATCTAATAATTAAAATATATCTTTTAGAAAGATAGGCTTAATTCATTATTATATAGGGATATTTACCTAGCAAACCCTGAAATCTTTGTAAATTACCTCTACGACCTTTGAAACATCGATATTCCTCCCTAGACCCCGTAATCTTGCTCCGTCTTACCCTATAGACCCTACCGTTAATTTGAGATTTTTTAAGTTAACTAGTTTGGGTTTAAGTTGAGTTAATCTAACCCTAGCAAATCCAAGGGCCCTCATTTCTTCTTCTTCTCTCCCCCTCCTTCTCTCCGACCATATCGGGCTCCAGAGCTTGCTCTCCCCCACGAGTATGGTCGCGTTCTCCACGCTCTCGGGTTGCACCACGAACCTGTACAGCGAGGTGTTGATGGTGGAGAAGGTGAAGTACCGCTTCTTGCCGACGTCGTCGGTGGTGAGCTTGAATCCGTAGAGGAAAAGGGGCCGCATCCGTGTGCCGATGAAGGTCTGCCCGTTCCACTGCCCTGAGCGCCACCGCAGGGTGGAGTCCTCCCACATGTAGATCTGCGGGGAGCCGCGTGGGTCGAGGCCGATGGAAAATTTCTCGGTTCCCGGGTCATCTGGGGGCTTCCACGACTTGAATAGTTGGCTCTGCCCGGTTTCGTAGTCCATCAAGATCTTCATCCCCGGTAGGAAGGAGTTTGTTGGATAGTCGAAGCTCTGCCACCGTCTGGGCACATCGCTATTGCCTACGATCAGGTTGCCTTCGTCCGAAAGCCGAGCTGAGTCGTTGACGGCGGAGGAAGAGGAGAAATTGGAGGACCAGTACAGTTTGAGGTTACCATCCAGGAGGACCAAGTTGTCATCTTGAGCAGAGAATCCGAAGGTGCCGGAGGTGTCGGGTAATGGGTCATCTCTGTTTGCGACCCATATGGTGGCGAGCGGTGAGATGCCGTGGTACCATATGGCGACGTAGCGGTTGCGGGAGTTCCCCGGGGAGAAGAACCCAAGCTCGAAGGTCTTGCTGGGGGAGAGGAGTGTCTGCCCGTCCTTGATTGCCTGTCCCTGCAAGAGGGTATCCAGTGCCTGGGACGGCGGAAGGAAGATCAAGAAGCAGAGGGAAGGGAATAGTAGAACCACCCAACTGCTTCCCATTTCGGATTCCTTGTGACGATTAAGGTCCCATCTTGGGGTTGTTCTTGGGGAAAAGCAGGGGAGGCAACGCCGAGGGGGGGCTTTGGGCGGCACGGTGGGGTTCGAGGTTTCGAGGAGGACGACGGGGAGGGCTAAATCCAAGGGGAAATGGCAATGAATGTAAATTTGACAAACAAAATGGGTATAATGTAAACAAATATAACGGAATCCGGTTAGTTTTAACAGACAAATGGATGGGAGTTAACCAGAGGGTCTGCACGGTAATGGTTAGCAAGATTACGGGGTCTAGGGAGGAATATCGATGTTTCAAAGGTCGTAGAGGTAATTTACAAAGATTTCAGGGTCTGCTGGGTAAATATCCCTATTATATATGATCATCCCTATACACAATGAGGCATCTGAATAGTATGATCTAAGTAAATTCCACCTCTACCTAAAGTATAAAGTGGAGTGGCTTGATATGAGATCACTATCTTCCATCAACCTTTAGATTAACTATAAAATTTTCCACGTATATGCCAGCTCAAAATCTTCCTAACATTAAGCTGTGCAAGGAAGTGACGTCTATATTATAGGCTTATATATGGTGGATAATGAGTAGTGTCATCCAAATATGAAAAGAGATTAGTAGAGGTCGGACATCTTGAGACCTATATTCGCTGATTTAAAGGCAACTTTAGGGTTCTCACTTGTATATTAGGGTAATCGATCACTTGGAAACAAACTTTGATATTAATATTTTCAGTTTTGATCTTTTAAACAAGGAGCTGACATAGATTTCCTGAGCTAAGTTGAACACAGTACTTCTTTCTGAATTGACCATTCTTCTAAAGGTGTGGAGTTAGAACGACACCATTCTGTCTTACTTACAAACTATAAAACTCAGATCAAGGAATCTATTAATGGATTATCTTGTTAATGTATACATTCAATAGAGTAAAAGATGTTGACATACGTATATGGTTGTTGTAAATTAAGGAGAACAGATGAAAGTGTCGGTCACGGTGAACTTTACATCGGACTGTGTGAGGGTGTGGTGACCCTCACCTGGGCGGAGAAAAGGAAGCCCAGTTAGGGCAGCAACCACCAAGTGCGCGGGTCTAGGATCCCAATCTTTTTCACGATTTTTACACGAGCTCACAGTGTTTTTACGCTTCATTGGGATCCTGACTTTTGACCAGTTCCGTTGACCCCTTTTGTTTTAGGATACCCATGCGGGGGATCCTCGATTTTAGTTTTTCCGTACGAGCTCGTTTGCCCGTTACCGGTCGGGCTGTTTTTCTAGAGTGACTTTTTCCAAGAGTCTGTCTCACTCGTCTCTGGGGCGTAGTTTTGGAGTATACCTTTCCCTCTATTGGACCGTACTTCCAATTAGAAGACGAGATGGAAGAGCTCTTTTGTAGGATACCTCACCGCTTAAGTTTTGTTTTCTTTCGCCAACAGACTTGGTGATTCTACATCCAAATCATCCATGTCTACATCTAAATCATCTAGAGTTACATCTGAGACAGTATTGTTGAGGTTTGGAGGAGTTACAATCAAAGTTGAGTTGGTTAGAAGTGACTATAATCAAAATTGATTCGAAATCCCTATAAATTAGTAGACGTGTTGGGAACTTAATTAGGATGCATTATACAACACCGCATGCCTACGGAGGCACCCCGACCCTAAAGCATTCCCCACATCTTAGAATCATAGTGTGAGGTTGCACACAAACCAAGACCACAGACTATCCACTAGACTTAAAATCTTAATAGATCATTAGACCTTTCCAATCTCATCTTTTCCATCGTCAAAATCCACAAACGTGGTATATGAACCAAATGAGAATATATACATACATACATACATTTATGAACAATCAATTACAAAATAAATATGTTGTATATGAGAAATTTTGGAATAATGGGTGATCATGGGAGGTGCTTACAAGCAACTTGAAAACATTTTTACATACGCAAGTAGAAATAAATTTTAGTTGTTCCTGCCTTTCTACTTGCTTGCTTTTGAACATATTAAATGTCTGCTTATTTTTATAAGTTTTTAGGAGATACCAACGCCTGCTAACGCCTCTTCTTTCCTAACATGTCTTGGCAGGTAAAGAGCCTGCTGCTCAGTAGCTATTGATGACATCCGGTGACCATGTATATACCAGAGGGTATGTTTCTTTTGTTTCAATTTTTGGTTCAGATTATGATGCAATATGCTTCCTTCCTCTTCAGTCATATATTTTGGGATCTACATATACATTGTAATGCATTCTTTTGTTACATGTAATATATTATGGAAAGGAATGAATGTTGGTGGCACTTCTTCTTCTTGTCCCTGGTTTATTTATTTGAATGTGAATGTCATACCAGAAACGCGCGAAATTTCCCCACTTTTTTAGTAGCTTGTGCGAATGCCACGAAAGTATTGTTAACGGGTACGCGGATCCAAGGGGGTTCACATATATCACCAGATCCAGCATGTAACATTGATGTGGTATATCCAACTAGTGAATATATAATAATATACTAAGTTATTCCTCACCCAATAGCGCTAGTGAGACCAATTTATACTCTGTCACGATATATCGCTATGAGCAATGGGAAAAGATGTGTGATCGTCGAGCATAGTTGGTCTTGCACATCTTGACCACCTGGCTAACATACGGATTACTTATGCTACCTATGTCTATTGACGATGACATCACCTCAAGATCAAGGTCTTAAATCCCGATTTTCATTTCGTTTCGAGATGGCAAAAAAACGCGGATTCGAAATTTCGCCAGTTTCGGCCTAGATTTGTGAAGGGTCCATATCGAGATTTCAATTTTGGTGGAGTGTCGAAACCAAAATTTTGGCGAAATCTTGATATGGACCCTTCCTTCACAAATCCAAGCCGATTTGAGCCAAAATTGTGAAATTTCGTTGAAATTTTGACGAAATTTCAAAATTATTTCATTTTTCACCATCTCGAAACATAATCGAAATCGAGATTCAAAACCTTTCTCAAGATCCAAAAGCATGAATCATCTCCTCATGGATATTCAAGTGGTGAATTTTAAATTTTCATCGTGTTGAAAGATATATGGGGATGAGAGCGACATCCTCTGGGTGATGTTGCAGGGCAATGGCTCCCAACCCATTCTTCTTGGTAGAACTGGGTTTAGAAGATGGGTTCGTCTGGCTAGGGCTTTTAAGTTTAGCTGGGATGAGGCAGCAAATAAGCATGGAGCTCCGATCTAGAATCGGAGCTATAATATCAAGTGGAAAGAGAACATAAGAATTGGATATATTAATAAAAAATCATATTCATATATAAGGGAAGGCTATGGTTACGGAGAGTGCAGTTGCATTAAAAAATATTAGAATACCTCGAGTGATTACAACTCAAATATACTCTAACAGCTTCAATTGTCTTAAGGTAAACGGTCACTATCTTCTGAAAAACATCATTGGAGCGAACTTGAGAAATGATCCCATTATCTTGAGTAATAGCATGAAGATTAAGTAACCTCCATTTTATCTTGAATCCAAAAATCCACATTTTCTAATTTAACCAAAAAAGAGAGAAAACGCCAAGCACGAACATACCTCACGCTCAGGTGACCATGTTAAAATAATCTATTGGGTCCCACTAGCATTTGTTGAATTGCTCTGCACCCCAGGCACAATTTAGAAAGAAAAATGTTATAACAGGGTATGCATAAAGTTCCAAAGAGGCTTTTTCGAAAATGTGGCCAATCCAGTAGAAAAACAAATGGAAATTCATAGACATATACCTCTACCTGAAGAATTTTCCGGCTATCATTGAAATACTGATTTGGGTGATTGATACCAGCATCGCATGAAGAAGAGTGGACAGCTTCAAAAGTTAATGTGCATGCAATCTAAATAGACATCCAAAAAAAATCATTGATCAGTCATCTTATATAATGTTCAGCTATTTTGAAATTGATTAAAAAAATGTGTCCAAAATGCATACCTGGTAGTGACGATTCCGAACCTTTTCCATAACATCATCCATGGCCTTGCCACCAACACCCATGCAACCAAGAGCAGCTTTCAGATTCTCCTCGCTATAGAACGAGAAAAATAGTGATTCAGGGTGATAGAGCAAGGAGTATATCCACTACGCTGCTATCGTGAGCAAGTAAAACCCCATGCTATAGTGTCAGATACAAGAATGTTACAAAGACAATAAAAATGAGTGACACGTGGTTTAGACCCACTGACCCGAACCATAAGCTCCTTTGCATATATACACACATATGCAAGCTTGTGAAAATCGGTGGACTAGGCCGACCCAATTAGTTGACTCGAATATGCTGCCAACTCGACTAGGACCCATCAGCCTATAACTAGTCAAGCCGACTAATCGGCCAATTTTTACAGAGTTTTTGTTTCTCATAGTATATGTTATTAACTTTCTTGTTTATATTATTTTATTTTGCATTGTGCAGCTTATGTTCATGCTATGGTGTGTACGTTAAGACATATATTGTGTTGCACGTTTAATTTATAGGGTTCCCCTCCGTGGGAGCCCGCCGCCCCACTCAAATTTTTTAAAAAAAAATGGGTCCGCTACTTAGGGTTCCCAACACGGGAACCCTCCCCCTTGACATATCGCCCGCCGTCCTATATTGAGGACACAACTGGTGGCTCGCCGCGATGGATCGTCAAGTCGAGCGCCGCCAGGTCGCACGCGCGGAGGGCTTGCACGGGCTGGAGAATCGCGCCGGGTTGGGGAGGCAAGCATCGCCGCCCAGCGCTTGGATCGGGAAGGGTTGGAGGCGGCGCGCACGCGAGGTTGGGGCTGGAGGCTCGCTCTGGAGACATGCGCGCCGGAGAAGATCGAAGGAGGTCGCATGTGCCTTTGTGGCGGTGCCATTGTGTGCCGTCAGCTTGCACGCCTGGGTCGAAGATCTGGATGCGGCTAGGATCGCCGCTCAACTGGAATGGAGTCGATCGTGCTGGAAGAAGGGCTCAGCATCGCGCTGCCTGCAACATGGGATTTCGCCGCGAGATTTGGCGGAGAGGATGTGCCCCCGCGCCGCCTGGACCATCGCGTCTGGAGCAACGCCTTGCACGAGTTGGGGGGCACGGTGGGGCTCGCCTAGGTCTGTGGGATCCTTGCTGGTGTTGACGCACGCGGAGCCCTATCACCGCCAGGAGAAGCGCGGAACTGCGCTCCCTGAAGATCTTGATCTGGAGATCGGCGGTTGCGGCTAGATTTGAGAATGATTTCTAGGGTTTCTTCTAAACCCTAGAACAAGAGCTCGAGAAACTACAACTGGAATTGGCCGCCTGAATTAGGGTTATGTAAACCCTATATTTTTTCTTGCACAGAATCGTGAATATGAACAAATAATAATTATCTCCAAGAATCGATAATCGAATCTCGAATAAAACTAAAAAAAAACAATGATTCCTCGAGAATCGAACCCACTCTGATACCATGTTATAAAATAAATATGCGGAAGCGAACATGGAAAAAGATAAAGAACAACGAAGAATGCGGGATTTAACGTGGAACCCTACTCCGTGAGAAGCGGGATGAAACCACGGGAGAAGCCCTCAAAAGGGCATGCTATGCATTGCTTTTTCTCAATGGGTACAGGAGGTCTGGGGCTCCTTATATAGCCTCTCCAGAGCCTCCAAGTCCCACCACTGGACGATGTGCGACTAAACACTGGATGGGGTAAATGGATCTTCTCCAGGATCCATTTACCCTGCTACAACTCAATGGGCGCACCACCAAATACTCCAACAGGAATTACATAAGAAAGACATAACATGATATTTAACTTAACACTCCCCCTCAAGCTGGAGCATATATATCTATCATGCTCAGCGTGGACCAACACTTCTGAAAAGGACTTCGGGCTAAAGCCTTGGTGAAGATATATGTTGTATGATCTCCTGCAGACGCATGAGATGTAGATATGAGTCCCTTCTGTATCAGATCTCGAGTGTAATGGCAGTCCACCTCAATATGCTTCGTTCGTTCATGGAATGCAGGATTATTTGCAATGAATAATGCGGCTTGATTATCACATAATAGTTGCATAGGAAGAGGAACTTCTATGGAAAGATCTATCAACACCGATCTAACCCACATCATCTCTGCACTTCCTTGTGCCATGGCTCTGTATTCAGATTCTACACTTGATCTGGCAACTACAATCTGCTTCTTGCTTTTCCATGAGACAAGTGAGTGTCCAACAAAGACTGCAAACCCTGAAGTAGACTTCCTGTCCGTGGAGCATCCTGCATAGTCAGCATCTGCACAAGTTGTTACCCCCAAGGACGTATCCCTACTGAATAGGAGTCTTGAACCAGGTGAATTCTTCAGATATCTCAAGATCATATAGATAGCATCCATATATGCCTTTCTGGGTCACTCCATGAATTGGCTAACCTTGCTTACTGCAAACATAATATCTGGCATGGTGATAGTAACATATAAAAGCTTCCCAACAAGTCCTCTGTACCTCCTGCTATCAACTTCTTCAGTATCGTCATCATACAATTTCATGCTTGGATCAATAGGAGTCGTAGCCGGCTTGCATACAGTCATACCCGTCTCAGAGAGGAGATCCATGACAAACTTTCTCTGGGTCATCACTAGACCCCGATGATTCCAGGCAAATTCTAACCCCAGGAAGTAGCGAAGAGTGCCAAGATCCTTGGTTACAAACTCTTTACCTAAGAACTTCTTGGCTATCTGAATGCCTTGAGCATCATCTCCTATCACAATAATGTCATTTACATAGACAAGAATGACAACCGTACCTCTATGTGTCTTTTGAACAAATAGTGAGTGGTCCGCAGTGGACCTCTTAAATCTCTGTTGCTCAATTAATTCTGACAGTACCAAGCTCTAGGACTCTGCTTTAGGCCATAAATGGCCTTATGTAGTCGACATACCTTCTGGGACTCCCTCTCAGCAGCAAACCCAGGTGGCTGCTACATGTAAACTTCTTCCTAGAGATCTCCATAGAGAAATGCATTCTTCACATCAAGCAGGAATAACAACCAATCCCGTGATATAGCAGTTGTTAGTAAGATCCGAAGCGTCGAGTGTCTCGCCACTGGAGAAAACATGTCCTGATAATCCACCCTGTATGTTTGGGTAAAGCCACGAGCCACCAATCTTGCCTTGTAGCGATCCACACTTCCATCTGGATTTTGCTTAATGGAGAATATCCACTTGCAACTGACAATCGAAGCACCACGTGGAGGCGGAACAATAGTCCATGTCCGATGAGATGTTAAGGCCGCCATTTCTTCTTCCATGGCCCGACGCCACCTGTTGTCCTGTAAAGCCTCCATATATGTTCTGGGTATAGTAACCACAGAAAGACCAAAAACAAACTTCTTGTACTCATCAGAAAGATGATCCAAAGATACATGTGCCGCCAGTGGGTATTTAGCACATTGACGTCATGGCTTCCTCAGCGCTATAGGAACATCCAAATCGGCCTCCTCAGTGCCCTCTACAGCAGAGTCATCCTGTAAAACTCCAGTGCCATAAGTAGAGATAATGTTATCATGACATACCTTAGGCGTGCTGGATGATGCGGATGGTTGTTGAGCAAAGGAGCTAGTAGAAGACCTGCGAGTGTAACCAATGGGTAAAAATATTGGCTCGGGTGGTGGTGGTGGACGAGGTGGTGGCGATGAAGGTAAAGGTGTAGCATCCGATTTCCAATCAAACCCGAAGTCGTCCGATTTTGGGTTTAATGAACCCAAAAACGTTATCGGTCAATACTAAACAACCTAAAACGATCAATTAGTAGTGAATCAAAAGTCGTTCGAACGAAATCGACCAAAAATCGGTTCCTTTGCAATGCGCGCCGTGAAAAGCCGCGACGCAAATTCGGAAACCGCGGAATAAACCGAGACCATCATGAGATCCGATTCGACGTTACAAGACCAACGGAATCGACCGTTCGTCAATCGGAGGTCGTTTGATATTTTTAATTCGTAAAATTTAACCTTAAACGAAATCCGTATCCGAAATTTCGGGTATTCAAAAGCCGATCGGAAGTATATCAACATTATACTCAAATTGATCGTCGTCCCGATACGATCAATTCAAGATATTGTTCGTCGAAATCCGAGGTCCGACGCGCGTTTACGGATGACTTTAAAATAAGAGAGAAATTGGGAAATAAAGATATATATTATATAATTTTTAATTATTCATACTGTAGCAGACTCGTTCAAAACAAAATATAAATATTTTTTTAAAAACAGCACAGCTGTGTTGTACGTCACTTGGATTACTCGTTTTTTTGTTTCCATTTGGACCTCAAATAATCTCCACTTGGCAAGCCAAAACCCACCCTCTTGTTATATATATAGCTCCACTCCCTTACACTTCTTCCTCTTCAAGAAACCCAACCGAAGACATCTTCCTTGTTGTTTTTATCTCCTGAAAATTTCCCCCAAATTGCCTCACCACAAGCTGCAGCCGTAAGGGGGAATCCAAGTCTTCCCTTTTCTACAACAACAAGAACTGCTGGAAATCTTCTCATCTCCTGGAGCTCCTGCATGTGGTTGATCTTCATGTGGAAAACTTAGGTACTATCCATTAGCCCTCTCTTTTGCTGCCATGCATGTACAAGTGTAACTTTCTCTTGTTGCCTCTATGGTTTTCTCCCATAAGCTGAGATGACAAAGCAGTTCATTTCATTGCTTGTCATGTTCCTTGTTTCTTATCCTTGGTTACTGCTGCCTGGTATTGACTTCTAATAATATTTAAAATCAAAATATACGTCTAACCAGGATAGTCTCCTGCTTATTTTATTGGATCTTTTGATCTATATAAAGTTTGATTTCATGTTGGTAAAGGCTGCACATTTGTTGAATTCTGGCAGGTATACTTTTGTGTATTTATATACGATGCATGCCATTGGGTTGTAGATTTTACAGATTTTTCTGCTTTGTTTCTCAATTTCCTGAACAGGAACACACCCACAATCATGTTGGTAGATGATCAATAATTAGGTATAATGCTAATCAGCAGTAGATGTTGAATTATACTAATTTTCCAGACTCATAACTTCTTGAAATTTCTATGAGAAAAAAATAATCTCACTTGATAACCATTTAGTTCATGAATAGTTTAAAGTGGTTTTTCTTTTTTAAAAAAAAAATAATAAATTTAGGGGAAATGGCTTCTATTATGCTTTTCAGTCGGCCGACTCCACCAGATTTAGCCCAAACCACCACGTCAGAATGATATACTAAATTGTAATAAGAGATTTTCAAAATGTACCCTACCAAATGAGGATGATTCTAGTTCTAATAATGCCTATAAAAAAAAAATTTCTAATATGTTAGTTGCTATCCTGATTAACAAGGGCTTCCCATCATTAAGCATGAACACCAAATGTAGAAGTTTCATCATCAATTTTTAATATACAAATTCATGACAAATAAAATCGGTAATACTATTTCATGATCCAATTTAAAGTAATTAGTAATCACCACTCCAATATCAGAGATCATAATTTATTTGTGTTGAGGTTCAACGTTTCATGATAATCTCTCCTGGACATAGCATTTGTGTGCTATGGAGCCAAGATTATTTTAACATTAAGTGATATTGATCTCAGATTGCTACATTCTTCCCAGAAGAAACATGTTAATACCCCAAATTGCATCTCTACTCTTCACTTTCATCTAATTATGGATGACTCACAACCTGAATAATATCTCTAGTGGGGAAGTATAATAATTATTAATAAAGGTTCCTGTGTGTCTTTTCTTGCCTTGTACATGGAGCTTCAGAGGCAACTTGAAGTAAGAAAGGGCATTTGCAAGTTATTTAGAAACCTGAAATAAGGCCAACTTTTTGATTACTCAGGATGCCGTTTTTCCTCCAGAAATCCTCGGGTTTCCTCTAGAAGCCTCATCACTGTTAAGCTTATATAAACTATAACAGGAGTTTACAAATGTACAACCGTCAATTAGTTTGAGTTAATAGTAACATTGGTGACAATTTAAGTCGACTTCTTATTTATACCTATGGTCCGTTCTTTCTTTCTAAGCACTGCTCATCTACTGAGCGTCTACATATCAAACCCATTCCTGACACTTATATGACGTCAAAAACTCAAACCCATATGAATAACGTTGATCTCATTACAGATTTAAAGTTACTTTTGATCTTTGAAAGTATCTTTTATATCAAAGAATAGGTGAAGCTCCTTGCGTTCCTTTGATAACTATATATACTTATATATAATAGACTAAACTGAATAAAAACTACGCGTATGCATCATACTATAGTAGATCATCTGGTTAAGATACACCTTTTGCTTGATATTGGAAATTGACACGGATATATATAGCTGAATGGGCATCAATGATATCAATAAGATTGTTGACCAAAAGACCTAAATCTATAAGTCAACCACAGAAAAGACTATGAATGAGTTGAATTGTCAGAAAAAAAAATGAGAATCAATGATGCCTTATAATCAAGAATGCCAGTTATGGTGACCCCTACACCTAACTGTGTGAGAGCGCGGTGACTCTCAACTGGGCGGAAGATAGGAAGCCCAGTTAGGGCAGCGGCCGCTTAATGCGCGGGTCTAGGATCCCAGTCTTTTACACGGTTTTTACGCGAGCTCGCAGTGTTTTTACGCCTCGTTGGGGTCCAGACTTTAGACCAGTTCCGCTGACCCTGTCTATTAGGATACCCAGGCGGGGGATCCTTGGTTTTCAGTTTTTTTTTCGTACGAGCTCGTCCGCCCGTACTAGTCGGGCTGTTTTGCTAGAGCGACTTTTCTAGGGAGTCTCTCTCACCCGTCTCAGTGGCGTAGTTGGGGAGTAGACCTATCCCTCTATTGGACCGCGCTTCCAATTAGAGGGCGAGACGGAAGAGCCATTTGCAGGCTTCTTCACCGCTTGAGTTACTTCGCCAAACAGACTTGGCGATTCTATATCTAGATCATCCATATCTACATCTACAACATCTGGAGTTATATCTGAAACATTGAAGATTGAGGAATTGAGAAGTTAAGATCAAAAGACCATTCTCTCTACCCAAGAATTTAAATAAATTAATAGATCTCTACAATCTCAACTTTTCCATTCTTTCACTAACCAACATGATCTCTAAGGAAAATGATATATGCATTCCCCCTCACACACTCATGATTACGCAACTGCTATCGAAATAATGTTACATATGGGAAATGCCGGGTTCAGGGGAAAGTCATTAGAAATGCATTACGAACATTTGAGATGCTTACAAGTAACCTGAAAAACCGTTTTCATTTGCAAGTAGAATTTAATCTTAATTTGAGTTGCTCTCGCCTTTCTGCTTGTTTCTTTTGTAAATAATAAATGCCCGTTATTTTATATAAGTTTTTGGGAGGTACCAGCAACCGCTGACGCCTTTTCTTCCTATTGTGTGTGGCAGGCAAACAGCCTGCAGTTTAGTAGCCGCTCAGTATATACATGCTTCCAGGAGATATAGTGTACACCCGACGGTATGATTTACTTTGTCTTAGTTTTTGTACAGATGATGATGTAAATGCTATCTCTTTTGTCACATTTTGGGATATATGTTGTAACATGGAATATGCTTGTACATGTTGTAAATGGATATGAATATTAATGAAAAGAAATTTTGGTGATGTCTGTCTCTTTTACTTGTGGTCATGAGTTGAGAATGAATGTCATAGTCGCGAAAAAATTTTCCCTGTATTTTCACAACTTGTGCGATATAATTGTGAATGATATCTTGCGAATTGCGCGTAAACGGGTACCCGGATCCTGAGGGGTCGACAAAAGGTTGCTCAGGTTCAATTGGTTTAAGAGATGGAGGTGGAGGAACAACAATATCGTTCGCATTGTTATTGGATAGCATGTCATCTGTAGGAGAGAAATACATGATAGACTCAAAGAAGGTTACATCTGCACCCACATAACATCTCCTACTCACAAGATCATAACATCTATACCCTTTTTGAGTACGAGAGTAACCAACAAACACACATTTGATAGCTCTTGGAGAGAGCTTATCACGACCAGGGGTACAACTATGCGCAAATGCCACAGACCCAAAGACAGGAGGTGTGAGGGAGAATAGGTCCTTCTCGGGAAACGCAATCAAGAAGGGAACCTTCTCTCCAATAACAGTAGACGACATACGATTCACCAAGTAGCATGCAGTGAGAACAACATCCCCCGAAAGGAATAAGGGGCACGACTATGGATCAACAACGTCCGAGTGACATCAAGAAGGTGGCGATGTTTGCGTTCCGCCACACCATTTTGTTGCGAAGTGTAACTACAAGAAGTTTGATGAACAATGCCCTGTGAACTGAGAAAATCAGACAAATGTAATGTTGAAAACTCCAAAGCATTATCCGTGTGAATTACTTTAACATTGGTAGAGAAGATATTATTAACTTCAATAATAAATTTTCGAATAGTAGTACCAGCTTCAGACTTTTGTTTCAACAAGAATATCCAAGATAATTTGGAAAAATCATCAACAACAACCATATAATAACGATGTCCCTGAAGATCAGGGACACGACTCGGACCCCAAATATCAAAGTGAAACAACTCAAAAGACTGACTACTATGACGACTCGGACGGACTGGAAACGAAGACCGATGGTGTTTCCCAAGCTGACAGGCTTCACAATCCAAGGCGGTACGGGTAGATATCTACGGCAAGACATGACACATCTTCTACAGAGGCAGATGGCCAAAGCGAAGATGCCAAAGGAATGGAGAAACGGATCCAGAGGGAATAGTAGCAACACCAGCACATGATGATATAGCAAGCTTATACAAGCCTCTCTGCCCACGGCCACTTCCAATCATCCTGCCAGTCGGTATGTCCTGAAACACAAAAGTAGAAGGGTCAAAGATGGCACGGCAATGTAAATCTTTTGTAAGTTGGCTAATTGACAACAAGTTCACATGAAAGTCAGGTGCGTGTAAGACATTCTGAAGGCTCAAAGAAGGCGTCAGAGTGATCTCCCCCTGACCAACAATGGGTAATCTGACTCCATTGGTAATGACAACATATCGACCTGGTGCAAGTGCTCTGTAGGTAGTAAACTGCAATCCGTCGCCGTACATATGATGGGAGGCCCCGGAATCCACAATCCAATCTATCAAGTCCAAGCAAGTAGTACTGGTAAGTGCATAAGGAGTACCTGGAGACGGAGACGTAGGTGTAGTAATCATCTCACGAAGTCGGGAAACAATATCATCAAAGCGAGCATCTGGAAGAGGCGCAGCGGTAGCCTCAATTTGCTCAGCAACACGTGCTGAGGCTGGATAACCATGCTTGTGAAAGCGTGTCTCCTCAGAGCGGTCTGGACAGTGACAGTGAGTACAGGGGTCACGGTGTTTGCCTCCCCCTCGACCACAAGGTCCACGACCTCGAAAATGTGCCGCTCCTCCTCTGCCACGAGTGGCAGCCATAGCTGAAGGGGTAGGCTGGGCGGTAGATGTCGAGGCAGTAGTAATCCTGCTTAATCTCTTATACACCTCCTCTATTGGTGGAATAGTCTCTCCAGTCAGAAATTGAATACGGGTTGCATCGTAGTCAGGATCAAGAGAGGACAGAAATACGCTAATCATCGTGGCATTTCGGTATGCCAGATGTTGTTCCGTACTGGTAGTGATCGGCATGAAGCTATGCAATCTCTCAAACATGCCTCGTAAGTGAGAGAAATGTGCATGGAGTGGTTTCCCATTCTGTTTCGTAGAGAAGATGTCAAATTGTAACTGAAGAATCTTGCTTTCATTCTTATACTGCCCATATGTAGCGGCCAGTATATCCCACATAGCCTTTGTTGTGGGTTGATTAACAATATCATTTGCAATCTCCGTAATCAGTGTCCCAGAGAGCCATATACGGGCATACGCATCATCTTGCTTCCACGTCGCATTTGCTCCAGTCCTGTCACCCGGCTCTGATTCTGTCAGAATGTGCTCCTTATTGTGGCACTGCATCAGTGTGCGAAACTGCATAGACCATAGTTCATAGTTGGTCCCATACATCTTGACTATTGGGGCCGGACCTTTGAAGGCACCCGAGGATGTAAAGATGTCACCCTTGTTCTCTGACATCATTGACGATGAGCCTCAGACCGACGGAGATAACCAAAAATAGGCAGTCTACAGCATCATATGAGGGATAGGTTGTATGTGTAGACTCATACAACCATCCCTGATCATTGTTGGAGCGTCGAGCCTAGTTCGCAGGCTGCAAAGACCGCGTCGGAGGTTGCCTATGTCATGTGGGTGGTCTGGAGTCGCACGGGAGAGCGTCAAGGGGCCTCCGAGGGGCAACAAGGTGCCGCTAGAGGGGTGGGCGGGACCCGCTGGGGGCGGCGCAAACCGCTTTCGGCGGCGCTAGGGACGGCACGGTACCGCAGGGAGCGACGCGGGAGGGGGTGGGGGCCGCTGGAGGCAGCGCGGAGGGGGGGGGCGCTAGCGACGACATGGGGGGAGGGGGGGCTGGCGGGCTTAGGGTTAGGATTTTGGGTGGGGTACCGAGACCCCGGTCTAGGACCATTGCTCCGATACCATGATAGGAGAAAAGAAGTCGATCCATTATACGTACACGAGGGCTCTCTTATATAGGAGAATAGCCCTGGGTTAATTACAAGATAAGTACTCTGAGAAATAGAAATTACAAAAGAAAGACATAAAACGATATTTAACTTAACAATACACAATAAATTGGTTCAGATGAAAGGGTTAAACAAGGCTTTTGGGAGAATTTGGATAAGATTATGCATGGAATCCCACAAAGAGAGATGATTTGCCTAGGTGGAGATCTTAATGGACATGTGCGAAATGATACTTCAGGGTATGCTAGTATTCATGGAGGTCGTGACTTCGGAGATGGAAATGAAAGGGAAAGTCATTCTGGATTTTGTAACAGCTTATGATCTTTTCATAACAAACACTCTCTTCAAGAAGAGGGATGAGCATTTAATTGCTTATAAGAGTGACCCAGCTAGAACAAGGATTTAAATTACTTTACATTGAGGAGAAGAGATCGATTGTGTTGCAAAGACTGCAAAATAATCCCAGGAGAGAGTTTTACAACATAGCATTGCTTGTTAATCATGAATATACAAATAAAAGAGCCGGTAAAGAAAAGGATGGCTTCCAAGATCACTACAACCAGATGGTGGAATCTTCAATTGAAGCAACCAAGCTTTAGGGAGAAGTTTTTAGAAACTTATTTTAGGATTGTAACAGAAGTGCAAACGAGATGTGGAAGGCGGTAGCATCTTATATCTGAAGGGTGGCCAAAGAGATGCTAGATGGGTCAAAGGGTTGAGCTCCAGACAACAAGGAGGCTCGTTGGTGGAGTGGAGGGGTGCAAAGAAGCTCAAAATTAAAAGAGCATGCTTTAGCTATGTCTAAGGATAGAACAAAGAAACAGTCACAAACTACAAAATAGATAAGAAGGAAACAAAGAAGACTGTAAGCGAAGCTAAGTCAAAAGCTTATAAAGTTTTGTACAAGAATATCGATTCTAAAGGATATATTCACGTTGGCCAAAGCAAGAGAAAGAAAGGTCAAAGACCTTTCTCGAGTGAGATGAATTAAGGATGAGGAACATCACGCGTTCGTTACTCAGAAGGATATAGAGACTAGATGGAAGCAATATTTCCATAAACTTTCCATTGGGGAAGGAAATAGAGAGGTCGTTTTGATATATCTAGCTAGTACTGAAAGTTACTTGAATCGTGCAAGCTATAGACGAATATAAAGGAATGAAGTAGATGAGGCTTTGAAGGTTATGAGATCTGGGAAAGGTGTAGGACCTGATGACATTCCTATAAAAATATGGATAGTTTTAGATAAGCGTGATTTGACTTGGCTTACAAACTTATTCAATGTTATTTAGCGAAGCAAATAAAATGCCTGAAGATTGGAGGAGAATCATACATTCAAAATTATTCAAATTACAGAGGTATCAAGCTGATGAGTCACAATATGAAAATTTGGGAACGTATGATCCAAAAAAAAGTTGAGACAAGTTTCCAAAATAAAAGAAAACCAATTCGGATTCATATCAGGTCGTTCAACTATTGAAACCATCCACTTGCAGAGGAGAATCAAAATTTAGATCTAAAAGGATGAACCTCCATATAATTTTTATTTATTTAGAGAAGGCCTATGACTATGTCCCACGTGACATATCGTGGAGAGTTTTGGAGAAGAAACAAGTACGTGTCCTATACATTAACCTCGTAAAGGATATGTATGATAGGGCTTCATCTTCTGTAAGGATCCAATCTAGGGGAAGACTGATTATTTTGACATCAGCATTGGTCTGCATCAAGGTTCGGGTTTAAATCCATTCCTTTTTACTTTGATTATGGACGATTTAACAAGACACATTCAGGATGAGATACTTTTGTGTACGTTATTCATTGATAATATTATGTTGATTGATGAGACTAAAGATGGAGTAAATGAGAAGCTTGAGGTATTGAGACATGCATTGGAGATTAAAGGATTTCGTATAGGTAGTGCTAAGACTGAATATATGGAGTGTACTTTTGATGGGAGCAATGGTGAAGGAATTGAAGTGATGATTGGTGACGATAACATTCAGAAGAGATATTCTTTTAGAACTCAGGATCTATTTTACGACATGATGAGGAACTTGATGAAAGATGTTACTAGTTGAATAATTGCAGGTTGGCTAAAGTGGAGAGGAGCCTACTTATTCTTTGTGATAGAAAATCAAAGGAAAGTTTTACAAAGCAGTCGTGAGAATCGTTATGCTTTATGGATGTGAATGTTGGTCTGTGAACCATAGACATGTGCAGAGAATTGTAGTAGCAAAAATGAAAATACTAATGTGGATGAGTGGACACACGTAAAGATCATATTCGAAATGATGGAATCAGAAGGAAAGTTGGTGTAGCTCCGATCGAGGATAAGATGCGAGTACCGACTAAATCCCAACTAATTTCGATTAGTCACCCCATTGTTGATTAATCCTTAGTCTATGACCCCACCGACTGAGTACCGAATTATGCCACTTTACCTGCATTATACATATATACACAAATATACATAATATGCATACATATTATTTTCTAAGATATGCAAAATGTAACTATTAAATTGCTAACAAATAATAACATTAAAGTTGTAATAAGGATCTTTGCAAATTTGAAATTGACATGGAATGTTGGAATACGTGATCAACATTGCACGGACTATATTAAAATGGAATCAGAATTAGAGAACACACTTAACTCAAATTGGAATTGGAGTTTAAAAATGGAATTAGAATGATGCAAAATTGGAATTTAAAGGGTATCGTATGACTCTCTCCACGGAACACCACCTTTTCATTTACTTTTTCAAATGACCCTCCTAATTGATTAGTAGCATAGTATTATGTTGATTCAAATCAAGTTTGTGGAATTGATCAATGATTTTGGGATATTTACACCTATAACCTTGAGTAATTTCATAATTACCCCAGAAACCCTCTATAATCACGAATTACACTCATAACCTTGAGTAGTGATTAACTCTTACATTCATAACCTCGTGTTAACTTTCATCTAATTTTCCGTTAACTCTAACGGCATCCGTCAAGTATTTTACATTTTGTACCTTTAAGTTTCAATTATTTAATGGTCACACCCCTTCCTCCTCCAACCACCGATCCTCCCTCTCCCGTCGACGTCCTCCGCCGACCTCCTCCTCCTTTTCCGCTTGCAAGTCCCCCACCTACCAACGTCGAGGCCCCCCACCACCTCCCCCGCCAGCACCGTCATCGAAGCCCCGGGGCCCCAATCCCACCTCAGTCGAACAACATGTGGTTCGACCTCTTCTCCCGGCATCTTCCCATCTCCTCCTCGCATTCGAAGAATTTCTCCATTGTTGAACAGTTTAGTGGGCTTTCTACTGAGTGCCAATTGTGCAATGTCGGAGTCACCCTGTGCTTCGGAATGGGGCATTTCCAACGAGGTTGATTTCTCTCCTCCAGATCTTTGGATTTTGATCAGAACGGGGCATTTCCAACGAGGGGATTTCTCTCCTCTGGATTTTCGGCAGTGTCGTGAGAAGAAGCTCAAGATCTTTCCCTTGAGAGTACTTATAGCAGCGAGCGAACTTGAAGCGTCGAACTCCAACATCTCGTTCTCGTACACAGATAAAAAGGATGAAACGGATCTCAACCTCCAACCTGGAAGCCCCTCCCATTGCCTCCTTCTTCCGTCTGAAAGTCCCCCGCCTACCATCGTCGAGCCCCCCCCCCCCACCTCCCCTGTCGGCACCGTGGTCGAAACCCCCAGCCTCCAACCCCACCCGGACGCCCCCATGCCTGCAACCCTGCCCCTCCCTGCGGCCCGCCACTGCCACCCCCCACCCCTTGCGGCCTCGAGGCCCCTATCCGCCTGGAAGCTCCTCCCACTGCCTCCTGCCTGGAAGTCCCTCCACCCCTACCACCACAGCGTCCCTTGCTGTGGCCTCTACCCATGTCGCCCCTACCTGCAAAACCGTCCCTCCCGCACGTCCTGGAAGCCCTGCCAGGAAGTTTTTTTTTACTTTTGATTCATCATATCCATTAGATCGTGGTTCGGTTAGATTAACTCACTCTTATAGTTGAGTTAATGAACAAAGATAACAGAACGTTATGAGTGTAAAATGGAGTATTTATTCAGGATCTTGGGTGTAATTCGTGATTATAGAGGGTTTCTGGGGTAATTAAGGGATTATGGGTGTAAATATCCCAATGACTTTCATATAAAGAATTGGGTGATATTTGGTAATGTTTTTTATCCGTGATTATAAACAAAAAGGAAATCAAAACTCCCATTATGTTACAAACATTATTAGACTTGTATCGAATTTAGGGGGAAATGGTATGCATAATTATTAAGTAGCAACAATCACATTTTTTTCGATTTGACTAATTTGATTTTAACCTGATCCAATCGACCCAAACCAATTACCCAAATACCTTAACCCGAGTATTTCAACTGGGAGATGGGATCATTTTTTCCAACCTAAACCGAACTCAACTCAAACCAAATAACCTAATCCCAGCCAAATCGATCGCATACCCATCCTTGATCGCTGCAATTGCAGACCGTGCAGGGTGTCCTTGCAAGAGGTTCGTCTAGGAGTAGAGAATGTGCTCTCGAAGATGTTGGGGAAACCTAATTCAGACTTCTTCTTTGGAATTTGACATTTAGGCTCCTAGAGCGCCTACAAGGTAAATAAGAGGGTTGTGTATCTAGGTATACATACACAACCTCCCTTTTTATTCCAGTCTAAACAAGAATTGACTCATCTCCCAGCCTTCTTGTCCTTCACACGTCACAATTTATTAAGGATGAAGTATTTATTCCAATTTTACAAAAATGATCATAAAATTTTAAGATATGAGCAAGAACATAATGATAAGGCACCTACCTTCCAAGTTTGAAGGCAAGGTGGAGGTCGGGGAAAATGCATGAGTGAGAGAGATGAGGGAGGTGGAAGGATGAGGATGTGAGCACTAACAACGATCAATCAACAATCAACCCTCTGTTGTTGATGGGAGGATGGAGCAATGGAGGCTTGTGTCGCAAGAGACTTGTATTGCAGGTAGGTAAACACAAGTTTCAAAGCGATCATAAGAGGGAAAGGAAGGCATCGATATATCAATGTGGTTGTGAGCGTCAGGGTGGCTAAGTCGTATGTTTGTGTATGTGTCGTGGCAACCAAGGTTTGAAAAAAATGAAAGGTGGACGAGGCGTTTTCCTTGGAAGCGAGGCGAGGCATAGTCTCGAGGCAGTCGAGACGTAAGCCTATTTTTGCATAGGAAAATAATTACAAAAAGTATAATAATATATTTATTGGTAAAAAATATAATCTAACAAACGTATAATATATAACAATGTAATATATGATGATATTATGAAGATAAGAACATGAAAAAAGGATTTGTCAGTGCCATAAACTTTTCTACTAAATTTTTACCCAATCAAAAGGAAATCATTGGCTATAACTATCACTAAACTATTTATCAAAAAGGGATTGTCCATAGTTGTCACTAAAGATATCCAAGTTGTTGATACGAATCATACGATTTGAATCTTAACCGTACGTTCTAATTAGGGGTGTAAACGAGCCGAACCTGAGCGAACCAACCCAGGCTCGGTTTGGCTCGTTTAGCATACTTTCAGGCTCGGGCTCGGTTCGATAAAATGAAAACTGTAATCAGGTTCGGCTCGGCTCGGGTAAGGTTCGTAAAGGTTCGGTTCGGCTCGTTAAAGGTTCGTTTAAGAATAAATGATGTGCATGTGTTTCTGTTCAAAGGGAAAAACAGCAGTTGCAGGGGAGGGTTTAGTAGGGTTTCGGAAATAGGGAATAGGGACTTAAGGAGTGGATAATTGGATGGGTTTGGAAAAATAAGTGACTGCCTTTATGTTAATATAGAATGTATTGTTTCCTTGTATATATACAATATGTATGTATATATATTTTTATATATGTATGTGTGTATATAATCGAACTTTTAACGAACCGAACCTGAGCGAACCTATGTTTTTGAGGTTCAGTTCGTTTATTTAATCAAGCTCAAACCCGTGTTCAGGTTCGGTTCGTTTATTTTCGAACCGAATCTGAATCGAAATTTTAGCGAGCCGAATCTGAGCAAATGTCGAACCTGAGAAATTTCTGACAGCCCTAGTTCTAATGAACCCAGATAAAGAACGATCTGGTGTCCCATGTGCCATCATACCCTATTGGTACAGGGTCTCATTGCCCGGCCAGCGAACATGGGGGGGGAGGTTGGCCCCTCCTTGCAGAGGTTGTAGGGGGCAACGCCCCCGTCCCAAAAAAATCTTATATGGATATTCGAATTCACATGCATTTTCTTACATGTTTTAAGGTGTAATAGTAAGAGTTCACTGAAATAATTTGACATGTTAATGGTAAATACGAATATGAAAGAGGTCAAAATTAAGCATTCATCTTGCATAAATATATACTCAACAACTAGACCTTTATAAAAACTCAAACGCCTCACCTACCACCTCGTCTCGCCTCGACCGCCCCAGGCATTCGGGGCGCATGCCTCGTCCAGGGGGTCCGAGGCGATCACCATAAGGCATCTTCTCATCGCCTTGTTTCACCTCGAGCGCCTTTGCGCCTCGAGGTGCATTTTTCAAAACATGGTGGCAACAAGAGGGATAGGGGGTTGCGGTGTGGGGAGGGTGATGAGGTGCAAACGTGCATGAGTCTGGAGGGAGGTCTTAGCCGAGCAGCCCCCAAGGTGGGGAGAGGAGGGCGTGGTAGACGAGAATAGAAGAAGCCAAGTGCGGTTGGGAATTTGGAAAGGACGGGACCCCGGTTGCCTTGGCTTAGGAAAAACTAATTAACTTTCAATTGCCCGTCATTGTAAATTTTCGAAATGGCCTATTTCTTTGGGAATTGTAGTAACCCTTTGATGAGTCTCGATCCAAGGGTTGTGGGTAAGGATGAACATCTGGTCAGGTTGGGTCCAGTATAGCCCAACCCAAGCACATTAACATTGGAAGCATGACCCGTTATTTTTCAAAAGAAATGGCTCCAAGCCCGAGCTTGACCCGCAAGTATTTGGGATAGGCTCGAGCCAGGCCGGCCCGGGTTGACAACAAAAAAGAGTTGGCCTTGCACCACCATGGAGTCCAACCTCTTGGTGATTGGTTGTTGTGCATTGTAGACCAAAAAGGTTCTTGCTCACTAGAGAGGACGGACCTTGTGAGGCCCTTTGTTGTCGTGCACCACCTCTGGAGTCCATCCTCTACACATCAATATCATTCTTTATTTATATAAGTGTTCGTGAGTGTTGGATGGTCACCCGTTGATCACGTAACGCATGATTCCATCATGAGAGTCATAATTAGCTTGAATCGTACATACGAAGCTCGTGTTTTTGATAGGAATAGTAGCAGTAATTAGGGCTTCATCAATCCCAACAATCAAGTTGAATCCGACCGTCTAAGCGCTCTCGCAAATCCCGATGCCTCGAGTTCTCCATCATGTCAACGAGGGTCGGAGCGTTGACCGCTACAAACCTAAGATATGGCAAAGATGGAGGAAATCGCGATGGTGGCAGTAAGTGAGGGTGTGATGTAGCATGTGCGCTGCTCGAAATGGAGAAAAGAGGGGAGTAGTACTCTGTATTCACTATCGGGTAATGGGTAGTATAGAGACCAAAGGGTGTTGAACCCTAATGAGGGTTCAGGTATTTACTCGAGTCGAGTATACAGGTAGGCCCTTGGTGGGCCATGATGCAACATGTTAGGCAGGTCGAGCATGAGGGCTTCGAGTTCAGGCTAAGTGATGCTCGAGCCCAATCTGATTTTATTACTGCATTTAAATTGGTGCCCAAGCCCGCCCAATAGGTGATTGGGCTCGAGCTAGGGTCGAGTATTGGCAAGTTGGGCATCAGCTTGGGCCATGTTTACCCTACCCAATGCCCATCCCTAGTTGTGGCTTCGGCACCATAATGCAAGGCTCCCGAATCACTTAGATATGTAATATATAGTTGATAGAGGGCTTTTCCAATTACCCCTGAACCTATTAGCAAACAAATGATCACACAATCTTTACATACATACGGTTCGTGATATTTCATCATCATTAACTAAATTACAAAAAAAGGCAATTTCACTTGTCTCGTATTTACACATCAGAATAATAAGTAATCTAATTAATGTTTTTTTTAATTCTTGAATATAAACCTTTTACAACATTGTAATTATGGATTACAAATCCTTTGTTATATTTTACTCCATAATCAAGTGTTGCATACATGTGCCTCAATTTTACAACTATAGAGTCAACTTTTCCAACTACGAGATAGTTTCTAACACAATCTTATTCATTTTCTACTACTCCCTATTCACATTTTTACAACTCCTTTGGTGTAACATCCGGAATCTAACAAACCCGAACCTCACCCGATTAGGATCCGACTAACCCAATAAAGTTATCTGACAACATTAGATAACCTAAATCGACCAAGTGATTGTGAGTCAAAAGTCGTTCGGGCGAAATCGACCAAAAATCGGTCGCTTCGTAACGCGCGCCGTGAAAAAGCCGCGACGCAAATTCAGAAACCGCAAAACGAATCGAGACCATCATTAGATCTGATTCGACGATACAAGACCAACGGAATTGACCGTTCGTCAATCGGAGGTCGGTTGATATTTTTAAATCGTAAAATTTAACCTTAAACAAAATCCGTATCTGAAAATTTCGGGGGTTCAAAACCCAACCGAAAGTATATCAATATTATACTCATATTGATCGTCGTTTAGAGACGGTCAAAACGAGATATTACTCGTCAAAATTCGACATCCGAGACGCGAATACGGAAGACTTTAGTATTTTAAACAAATAAATAAAATGGTTTAAAAAATTTTATTAAACTAAAGATAATATCAGCTACAGTAAACTGTAGCAACAGGCAGTGTGCGGTGGGTAAAAAAATAATAATAATAATATTCCTACAGCTGCACAGTGCTGCAGTCCTCACGTGTACACCCTTTCCTCTAAACCCTCCACGACACCCTCCTCTCCTCTTTAAATATAACGCCAGGCCTCCCCTTTCTTTCCATCATCGTTCTCTCCAAATTCTCCAACGTGAGAGCCACAACTCTCTTATCTTCTTGGAGTTGTTGTATCTCTAAGGCATCTCCAGCATTTCTGGGAGCTCCTGCTAAGAGCTGCAATCTAAAAGCTCCAGCACTGCATGCACTTTCATCTTAAATTTTTGAAGAAATTCAGGTACACTTCCTATCCTTCGTTTGCTGTCAGACATGTATAATTCATACCTTCCTTATTACTGCACTGCATGCACTATCTTCAGCCCAAAACATGCACAATCTTCATGGGTTTAGAGCAGCAGCAACATCTACAGGATCTATTGCATGTAGCTGTTGATTGATTTTCCAGCAATAATTGAGAAGAATTCTGAGAGCTCCAGGCTGGAGCTGCTGTTCATCCAAGGAGACTTTGGATCAATACTCCTCACAAGAATAAATCCAAGTACCTCCTTCTCCATTCTTTGCTGCCATACATGTATCATTAAACTCCACTTTTGATGCCATGCATGTAGAATCCATATCCAATTCTCGATCAAAATTATATAACAAATCATGAGATCTTAGGGGAAGAATCCTATACTGCATTTGCAGACCATGTTAATTCATTTGCTTGAATAATGAACTCCAGGTATTAAATATTATACTCATTAATCAATTAAAGATTTGGGAGGTGTTCACTTTTATACACAACATGGTAATTGTTTGTATATATCGGTTAGCTTGCAGGCCTTGTTAATCAAGAGGTATTAGATCTTGTCCTGGTTGTCGATAGACATTTTTTTGGTGATCTGTATTGCAGATTTTGACTAATGATAGGATCACGGTGTACATATTTACAATATATAATTATTATAATATTATTTCCAGAAACAGATTTTTATTTGGTTATAGGCGTTGCAGAATTTGAGCAGTGACCAATGTTACTGTTTCAGTGTTATCAATATGTAATTATCATTCATATTTTCAAATATATTTTTGTTAAAAAGCAGATCTTATAAGTTGATGTGTTGCAGATTTTGACCAATATATAGGCCGCAGAATGATTTCAAGGTATAATAATAAGAAAAAAAACTTGAAGCTGCTGAGATCGAACTAGTACGCTGATATTTATATTTGTGTTGTAGCCAATTGCCTCATGTTATTGTCTCCGGTGTATCACTCTTGTGGCGGGTGATTGGCCATCATTATCCTCATGATTATTGGTGATTGGGACTTTAATGACTTATCAAATCTTACATATAGTAGTCTTCTTATGATGTTGACGGATCCTGTACATAAATTCTAATACTACCAATTAGGAAACCTCTGTCAATCTAAATTCCGATAGTAGTGCATTTCTATCATATTATTATTTTTGTATTATATTTTCCTTTTCCCCATAAATTATTAATTATTAAAATATAATCCAGTTCTTTTGAATGAAAACAAAAGCAGTACAACAATTATTATAGTTATTATTTTTGCATTGGAAAAGATGTTGCAAGATCTTCTATCATCAAATTTTTAAAGGATCAGGGAGCACCAATAACATAGAGTCATCCTCATCTTTCCTAAGAAGTTTGTTTATCTTAGTATGACAGTCCTTAGTTGCCAGGAGTAGAGAGTGGGCACCTTTAGGGCAATTGAATGCTGGGAGCACTTCACTAGTATAGTACGTTGACTCTTAACACGGCTACATCTCTTACTCTCTGTGATTCATGTCTATCAACTAAATCGGAATGCATCGACTTCAGTGGTTTATTAGTTGAAACCAATAACTTGTGTTCATAGTATGACATTATTGTCATCCAAATGACCGCACTCTCCTCTAAGAAATTACTTGGCTATTCCAACAACTCTCACTAAAAATAACAACAAATTTGGAGGTTGAAGGCATAAAGGTATTTTGCAAAGAATGTTCAGGACTCCAAGTTGAGGTTAGGAAGGGTAGAAGGGTATTAGTCTCTTTAACGGTTATTTATGCAGTTCTCAGTATGAAAGTATGAGCTTCAACAACAAAAATCTGCCTTGCTTGGTAATATATATAAGTCCTCATGATCAATTCTTTAGGTATGAATCACAGAATGTGGATCATTATTTAATAAAATTGTCAACAAAGAATCTAGATCTATACAGTCAACCACAAAAATATCAAAGAAAGAGTTGAGTAGTCAAGAAAGGAGATGAATCAATAATTTATATTGCCGGTCATGATGACCTTTACACTTGACCGTGCGAGGGCGCGGTGACCCTCAACTGGGCGGAAGAAAGGAAGCCCAGTTTGGGCAGCGGCCGCCAAGTGCGCGGGTCTAGGATCCCAATCCTCTTTCGGTTTTTACGCGAGCTCGCAGTGTTTTTACGCCTCGTTGGGATCCCGACTTTAGACCAGTTACGCTGACCCGTTGTTTAGGATACCCAGGTGGGGGATCCTTGGTTTTCAGTTTTACGTACGAGCTCGGTTGCCCGTACTAGTCGGGTTGTTTTCTAGAGCGACTTTTCCGGGAAGTCCCTCTCACCCGTCTCAGTGGCGTAGTTTGGGAGTAGACCTATCCCTCTATTGGACCGCGCTTCCAATTAGAGGGCGAGACGGAAGAGCTTTTGTTGGCTTCTTCACCGCTTGAGTTTACTTCGCCAACAGACTGACGATTCTATATCTAGATCATCCAGATCTACATCTACATCATCTGGAGTTATATCTGAAACATTGAAGTTGAGAATTAGAGAAGTTATGATCAAAAGTTAGGATTAGTAAGAAATGACTATTCTCTCTACCCAAGAATTTAAATAAATTAATAGATCCTTCAAATCTTAACTTTTCCATTATCACTCACCAACGTGATCTCTGAAGAAAATGATATATGTGCTCACACTCATACACTCATGAATACTCAACTACTATATAAATATGTCACATGTGGGAAATGCTGAATTGTGGGACAAACATTTGAGATGCTTACAAGTAGCCTGAAAAACCTTTTTACTTACGCAAGTAGATGTAGACTTTACTTTCCACTTTTCTACTTGCTTGCTTTTGCACATATTAAATGTCTGTTATTTTATATAAGTTTTTGGGAGGTACCAGCAACCGCTGATGCCTTTTCTTTCCTAACATGTTTGGCAGGCAAACAGCCTGCAGTTTAGCAGCAGCTCAGTAGCTATACATGCTTCCTGGAGATAAAGTATACACTAGACGGTATGATTTACTTTGTCTTAGTTTTTGTTCAATTTATATTGTATTATGTTTCTTTCTCTTCAGTTAGATTTTGGGATATTGTATGTACTGTCACAAATTGGTACATGTAAAATATATGGAAGTTAATGAAATGAGATTTTGGTGACAATTGTTCTATGAGCTTGTAGTTATAAATGTTGATGTGAATGTCAGATGAAATTATTTCATTCGCGAAAAATTTTCCACGTACTTTCAGTTACTTAATGCGATAGTAATGAATGTTGTAACGCGAAATGTGTGATTAACGGGTACCCGGATCCTCAGGGGTTCACATTTGGTATGCCTTAAAACTATATTTTTATGATTTTTACAACTCACACACGAGATTTAATTTTGTTACAGCTCTTTTGTTACCAGTTACAGCTCCATGTTATAACTTTTATTAGTCATGTGCAAGATGATGATTGTTTGGTTTTGGTACAACTCTTTTACAAGTGCTTACAGCTCCATGTTATATTTTCTACAACTCCTACGTGTAGAAAATACATTTTCTACAACTCCTGCGTGACATGATGATTGTTTGATTTGTTACAACTCCTTACTGACATTTTTAGAACTCTTTTTTTATTTCTTACAGCTCCATATTGGACATTTTACAACCATAGAAGGCCGTATCGATATCGATATCGTTTCGGTCCGCCCGGAAATAGATATATCGACGATATATCGACGATATCGGTGGAAATGTCGAAAATGGCTCAAAAAAGCCAATTTTTTGCCATTTTTTTCAGAAATTAAGATCATCCAAGATATTAGAACAACAAATAACCTACAAATACACACTTATATCACACATATCGGTCATTTATAGACCATATATCGCACATATCGGTATCGCTGGTATTGCACATATCGGTCGTGTCGATGTTAATCACTTAATGTTTATTCTTGACTTATGAATATTGGAAATGGATTCCATTCAAATTATTATAAGTTTATAACATGAAATACTACAAATATACACCTCATAAGTCATAACACACATAGATAATTTATGAGGACTATGGTCCTTAAACTCCGCATATCGGTCATATCGATGGGAATATATTGGCATAAAGATTTATAATTTATCTATATAAAAGCTACAAGAAGAACAACAAATGACAAATATCCAAATAAATTTGACAATGTAAAATGAGATGACCTAGGCTAAAATCAAGAGCTTCGCGGTGGATCTGAATTGCCCCCCCCCCTTCCTTGTTGTCTCTCATAACGCATCGCTGATTCAATGAACTCGCAGTAGTTCTCCCATGTCATGTACGAGTACATGGCCTCATAATCCATCACATACTGCCTGTATTGGTGGTCATCGATGCCTATGAGTATCACGAGATGAAGATAAGCAGCACTAGATCCAGTATCACGAGTGGCACGACGAGGCCGCGAACTACTAGCTTGAGATCCTCGGGACGACGACGATGGAGTAGGAGATGATGTCTGCGGAGGAGGAGGACTTGGAGGAGGAGTGAAATACTCTTGGGAAGAAATCGAAACTGTCATCACCAAAGAAGCTGCCCTGGCCGGATTGGCTACCTTGGTAGTTCTCACCGCTATAGCTGTTATATGCTCCATACCCATTGTTGTAGCTGCTATATCCATAAGATAGAGGAGTATACGCCTGAGGAGGAGGAGGAGGAGGGGGAGGTCCAGGAGGAGGAGCAGGAAAATATTCAGGGAAGACCCTAAATGATCTCTCATCTTGGGAGGATCCATATCTGCCCAGGGGACTTGGTGTTCCTCCACGGTATGGGCTGTCAATGTCCATGCAACTCAACGAACCTACAGATGATATCGAATCCGACATGTAGCTATCTGTAGGATGATGGCCACGTCGTCCATATGCATCGTAATCCATAGGTCCTGGACTCAAATTTGGGACAAACTGCCCATGTATGTTTCCATGTAGTTCCATGTATTCCCGCTCTGACTCGAATCTTCTATCATCATGTGGTCCACGACCACCTGACCCCCCTGAATACGTGTCCACGTCACCTGATCCACCACGGCCACCAATAGCATCATCATCATCATCATTCTCACTGTCATCTTTTGATTTGGATTTGGATTTCGATCCAGTAGAGAGGATGTCGTCCACAATCGCATCAAGTTCCACCCCTCCAAGAGGGTCCGTGATTCGCCCAGATCTGACCATATAGTCGCCAACATCTGCTCCCATTTGTTGGCCTATATTCTCATTCGACCTTCCTCCCGGTTGATCGAGCAATGGAGCACCGTTGGAATCCAACCATCTCTGCAGAACATCTTCATCTGCATCGTCGTCGTGCATCTTGAAAATATATGTAAGATCGATGGGGTCTGTGTAGTCCTCTCTGTCATGCCCTTCTCTTGCATGTTTCATTTTCAACCTCAAGTTGTAGTGCATGAAAACAAGATCGTGGAGTCGTTGTTCTCCCAACTTGTTCCGTCTCCTCGAATGGATCGAGTTGAATGTGCTCCAATTTCTTTCACAACCACCGGCAGATGCTGATTGGGATAATACTTTCACCGGCACTTTGCAGAGGTTGGGAGCTTCCATCCCATACAGTAACCACCATTCGGCTGCAGAAAAACCAAAAGAGATAAATCATAAATCAATAATAGTCAAATTTATTTGTTACACATGTCAAATGTCAATCAGTAGACTTAATATTTACCAGGAAGAGTACTAACGCGTCCATTCACTGCGGTCACCCTACCGAAAGAATCCAAGGCATCCCTAAAGTATTTAATCTGCACATTAATCGAAACTTTAAGTCATACTGTTATAGTATGGTTTGTACCTCAAAATAGATTGTACATTATACAAGCGTTCTTACGATCTTACCTCATTCATGCACGAGGTTTGTACCTTCTCGTCCTTAACGAGCTTCTCCACCACAACTTGTACGGCTGCTAGAAGGTCAGCATTTGTACCAAGATTGTTCTTGTATTGGTACTTCGGATTCAAGTAGTATGCTGTTGACGGACAAATTTTAATCGTTCAAAACAAAAGTACATGCTTACGGAAATGGATTAGAAAATCTAAATGGATAATAAAACGTACCAGCCTTGTAAAGAGGATGTGAGAGCATTTTGGACCATCGTTCGTCTATGATGTCCAACCATGCTTTAAATCCTCTCCCAACTGCTTCTCTAACCTTCTCCCTCATACATCGCATTGCCTCGTAGATGACTCCCATAGTTGGCTTCTTATCCCCATCTACGATACGCAATGCAGAAACAACAGGTTCCATTATTTTCGTGACCCTTGTCACGTCATCCCAGAAATGGAGATCATTGATGATTGTCTCCACTCTCCTTCCTCCTTCAGTTCGAGCTTCTGGGTTCTTGAACCATTCACCTTGGCAGCACATGGTCTTCAACCCTGCCTTGTGCTATTTGAGGCTTTGCAACGCTATAAAATCGGTTACAAAGTGCGTGATCTCAGGCCTCACCAACTCACCATTGCATGTCCGCCTCATCAAGGCCAACACTTTGGAATGGTTGTAAATAAACGTCGTGATCGTCCGTACTTGTTCCATCACCTTCACGACGAGCTTCCTCTTGTCAAAGTCCTTCAGAATCAGGTCTATGCAATGCGCAGCACACGGTGTCCAAAAAATGCCGTAGCTGCTGGACTTCATTATTGTTTCTCCTGCTTTCTTAAAGTTGTTGTCGTTGTTCGTCACAATCTGTATGATGCTCTCTTTCCCAACGTCCTTAATGATGTCCTTCAGCAACTTCAACAGGTACTTGTAGTCCTTGACATGTTCAGAAGCATCGACGGATTTAAGGAAAATCGTCTTACCGTCGCAGTAAGCGAGGAAGTTGATGATCTGCTTCCTCGTGTAACTTGTCCAGCCATCACACATCAGCGTCACGCCGTATTCTGGCCATCTCTTCCTCAGGTCCGAGATGTACTCGTTCATCTCCTCCTTCTTTTGCGCAAGATACTTATTCATCAACTCTTTGGTACTTTGAGCCTTCACTCTCGTTCCAACTGCGGCGATCTCATCAATGGCATGCTGTAAGAAAGATCCATTGGCGACATGGGCTGGGATGCTCTCCCCAAAGAAGAGCTTGCCGATGGTCCTGCCCACTCTCTCGCGTGCGTTGATGAACATCCCCTTCACCGTCTTCTGCTTCAGGTCCTTGCTTGGCTCGTACTGCATGCACCTACTCCTCGTCAAGAATGGTTCTAGTCCATTCCCCTTGTACTTCTTAGTGGGTGGTGGTACTGGTGCACCTCCACTGCCACTCCCACTGCCACCAGCACCGGGAAAGCCCCACGTGCACCAGTGAGTTCTCTCCTCTCAAACTCGCTCCTCATGGACTCTTTTGTCGCGTGCCTGTACGTCCTCCTCTCCGCTTCGGTCTGAACGTCATCGGGGTAGACAAAGTCCTCGTCGTCTGAATCAGAGAGGACATTGAACTCCTTCTCAAACATGAACTCCTTGAACTGTTCATCCCGTATTGACCTCTCCACATCCTTCTCCTTTTTTCCCTCCATGCTGGCCTTCACCAAAACTCTCACATCTTTTGGACATCGAGTGCACTTCGCAAAATTTTTATTGCTGCCAACAAGGTGATGTTTCAGTCTAGTAATACCCCCTCCTCCGAGTTGCTTACCACATAACTTGCATTGTGGTTTCGCTTTGTTGCCATCTGGAGCGGCGGCATACTTCCAACCAATCTCTCCACTATCGAAATCCATCTGTCTACGAGAACCATCAGAGTATGAACCGGAGTGTGCCATGATCTTGAATCCTTGAGCAGAAAAACACAGAAAAAAATTCAAAAGCCCTAAATTTCAACATCAAATTAGTCAATAATATCAAGAATTAAACCACAGTTTCATAACCCAAAATTTAGGGGTTTTGGTGTGAATTGAACCTCAATTTCAGAACTGATAATTAGCTCTTAAATCCATGTTTTAACTCGAAATTTAGGGGTGTTGGTGTCAATTAAACCTCAGTTTCAGATCTGATCATTACCTCCAAAATCCATGTTTTAACAACTCAAAATTTGGGGGTTTTAGTGTGAATTAAACCTCAGTTTCAGATCTGATCATTAGCTCTTAAATCCATGTTTTAACAACTTAAAATTTAGTGATTTTGGTGTGAATTGAACCTCAATTTCAGAACTGATAATTAGCTCTTAAATCCATACTTTAACAACTCGAAATTTAGGGGTTTTGGTGTCAATTAAACCTCAATTTCATATCTGATCATTAGCTCTTAAATCCATGTTTTAACAACTCAAAATTTAGGGGTTTTAGTGTGAATTGAACCTCAATTTCAGATCTGATCATTACCTATAAAATCCATGTTTTAACAACTCAAAATTTGGAGGTTTTGGTGCCAATTAAACCTCAGTTTCATATCTGATCATTAGCTCTTAAATCCATATTTTAACTTAAAATTTAGTGGTTTTGGTGTGAATTGAACCTCAATTTCAGAACTGATAATTAGCTCTTAAATCCATGTTTTAACAACTCGAAATTTAGAGGGTTTGGTGTCAATTAAAACTCAGTTTCAGATCTGATCATTAGCTCTTAAATCCATGTTTTACAACTCAAAATTTATGGGGTTTGGTGTGAATTGAACCACAATTTCAGTAGCTCTTAAATCCATGTTTTAACAACTCGAAATTTAGGGGTTTTGGTGTTAATTAAACCTCAGTTTCAGAACTGATCATTAGCTCTTAAATCCATGTTTTAACAACTCAAAATTTAGGGGGTTTGGTGTCAATTAAACCTCAGTTTCAGATCTGATCATTAGCTCTTAAATCCATGTTTTAACAACTTAAAATTTAGTGATTTTGGTGTGAATTGAACCTCAATTTCAGAACTGATAATTAGCTCTTAAATCCATGTTTTAACAACTCGAAATTTAGGGGTTTTGATGCCAATTAAACCTCAGTTTCAGATCTGATCATTAGCTCTTAAATCCACGTTTTAACAACTCAAAATTTAGGGGTTTTGGTGTGAATTGAACCTCAATTTCAGATCCGATCATTACCTCTAAAATCCATGTTTTAACAACTCAAAAATTTGGGAGTTTTGGTGTCAATTAAACCTCAATTTCAGATCTGATCATTAGCTCTTAAATCCATGTTTTAAGTTTTAACAACCTTTACAAAAACCCAATTTTTTTCAAATACAAATATCAGATTCAAGAAACTACATCACCACCTCTTCTATTAAAAACGATTGGCAGAAAAAATCAGACAAAAATGTAAAAGCAAAGCAGCCACTCTTCTAAATTTGATGGCATGTCTTTAATTTCCATAAATAAGACTTCATACTTCAAAAATCAAACTATACTCACTAATTAAGAGAACAAAACCCCTACCAAAATTTGAAAATTAACTCACTAATTAAAAATTTAAGAGAGGCTAATAGAAATCATACCTCAAATGCTTAGAACAAGAAGGCAACGGGCTTGGAGGAAGAAGAATTGGAGCTCAAACTTGTGTGTGGTCGACATGGGCGATATGCCCATTAAACAGGCGAAATCCACCGACACAAAGAATCCATTTCGTGCATGCCAAGTCATGAAGATGCCAAGTGTCGGGCGATATATCGCCGACACTCGATATATCGGCGATATATCGCCGACACCCGGTATTTCGACATACAAATTGATATCGATATCTCACCCCCGTCGATACTGATATATCAGCGATATATCGTCGATATATCACGATACGGCCTTCCATGTTTACAACTCATGTGCGAGACGATATTAACTTTCTTTTTAAAAAATAAAAGGGATGCTGATATTAAATTGGAAGAGATGATTCGTTTTACAATTTTTATTAGTTCACCACTCAATTTTTCTTTGTTTGGATGGCAATAAGATAAAAGGAATTGATTTGGTATAATCACTTTCCAATAATAACTTAAGGAGATAAAAAGAAATAAATGATTGACATTAATTAACGAGTAAAATAGAAAAAATGTGGGTTAATGGATTCAAAAACCACCAATGATAACAAAAGCTTTTTTAATCTTCATCATCCGATGGAAATCGAACGAAATAGAGTGTATTCTCGTCAATTTCCTAATGGGCACTGAGCTCATTGAAAAAATCCTCTATATAAATATATAAATATATATAATATGTGTTGTGTATTGAATTTTAACGAATTGAATCGAGGTCGACCTACCATTTCAAGGTTCGATTCGTTTAAATAAACGAGCCCAAACCTATGCCAAGGTTCGTTCATTTATTTCAAACTAAATTTGAATCAGGCTCCTAATAAATCGATCATGAGCGAATATCGAGCTCAGGATTTTTCCGATACCCCCTACCGCTTACCACTTGTAACAACGCTAACTTCACAGAATGGATAATAGATTTAGGAGCTTCTCGTCATCTTTGTGACAACAAATAACAATTAACTTCTTACAACGCGATTCCTCGTGGTCGCTCTAAAATCATTGCTGATGGCAAACACTCTCCTATCACGAGACAAGAAAAATTTGCCAGATGTCCTCCATAGGACTGCAGAACACCTTACATGCTCTAGATTTCTCTATAAACTTATTGTACATTAGTTGGCTTACTAAGGAACTCAATTGTCGCGACATACATGATCCATTTTCTCTTGTGTTTCAAGATATACTTGTGGGGAGGCTGAATGGATATGGCCGTGAACATGAGGATCTCTACAGATCGGTCTAATCTCTATATGCAGGAAGATCTTCCATCTCTAGTGAACCAGTCTCCAACTTGTGCCATGTTCTACAATTTGGTCATTTACCCCTTCAAAAGCTATGCAGAGTAGTACCTTAAATAAGTCATCGGTCTAGCTTCTAATTTAAGGATTGCCAACTTGGGAAGCATCGTTATAATAGCTTTCCAAGTTGTTGTCATGGTCGCAGCAGTAACTCCTTATTTAAGTTGGTTCCGTTTTTATCTTATGGCTGTAGACAATTTCTCTAGATTATATTGAATTTTTCTGATGAAACATAAATTTGAAGATAGTACTATTATGCAAAATTTTATCATTAAACTAAAAGATCTTTTCCTATTAAAGTCAAGGGTGTGCATTCTGATTATGTGCTAGAGTTTCGCATTAACAAAATGCACAACGATAATGCATTAGAGTTTTGCACTGGCGACATATCTTTATTTTTCAAGTCACGTGGGATTTTACATCAGATCTCAAGTTTCCATAACTCTCATCAGAATGTTGTTGAGAGGAAACACAGGAATCTCCAGGATGTTACCAAGGATTCTCCCAGTATAAAGTCATGCTTCTCGGTCCTACTAGAAAGATGTTCTTACTGCATGCTACTTGACTAATCGCATATCATCTTCAGTGTTGGAAGAACATGTTCTTTTTTCTATTGTATTTCCTAATAAGGATTTGTTCTCTCTGATTATGCACTAGAGTTTTGCATTAACAAATTGTTTATGATAATGCACTAGAGTTTTGCACTGGCGACTTATCCTTGTTTTTCAAATCACATAGGATTTTACATCAGACCTCGTGTTTCAATTCCTCTTGTCAAAATGTTGTTGAGAGGAAACATGTGAATCTCTAGGATGTTACCAGAATTCTCCTTGTATAAAGTCACGCTTCTCACTCCTACTAGGAAGACATTCTTATTGCATGCTACCTGATTAATTGCATATCATATTCAGCATTAGAAGAACATGTTCTTTTTTTATTGTGTTTCCTAATAAGGATTTGTTCTCTTTAACGCCTCGTGTCTTTAATTGTGATAAGTTGTTCATCACATGAATCTTATCCAATACAACTCGTCTCGATCGATCATGTGCATTTTAGTGGGATATTCTCAAATCTAAACATGATACTGATGCTTTCACTGTGTCCGATGGAAGTACTATGTGAGTATCGCCATCACCTTCTTTGAGTTCATTATGCATTTCTCTTCCACATGCGACGAGATGACACCAAGCGACCAGATGACATCATCTGAATTCGACAATGAAATTTACATATCGCCTTCATCTCTTGCTTCGCCTCCACCTCCTATAATTGAGACCTTACCCAATGTGTACTCATGGAGATCCAGAGTTACAGAACCCCTATTCAGGTGCCTTCTCAGCCATCCAGCATGCCCTAGGTAAACACTGAACACGTGGTCTCTACTTATGGCACATTTGATATTTCTATCCAACATGCCCTAGATAAACACTGAACACTTGGTCTCTACTAGTCAAATTTATTCGAAAATTTGTTAGAAGAAATAATTGAATTCAAATTAAACATTAAGCGTATTAAATTAAGTTGGTTTTTTAAAAAAATAGATAAAAAATATGATATTAAGATAAAATTGGTCGATTATTAATCATTTATAGTCAATGGTCAATCGGACACCCCATCAACTTGACTAGTTAGGCGAGTCAACCGATTTTTACAACAATACCTGCAAAGTCTGACTAATGGCAAAAGGATTCACCCAGACATATATATTGGATTGCCAAGACACCATCTTTAATGTGGCACGTCACTCTACTCCATATTCTCCTCTCCGTTGCAATTCCTAGAGATTACCATTGCTTCAACTGGATGTAAAGAGACACCTCCATATATGGAGAACCTACAAGAGGAAGTATACATGCAGCAGCCACATGGTTTTGTTGTAGATGTGAAATATCAAAAGATATGCAGGCTCCATAAGGTTATTTATGACTTTAGGTAGAGCTCAAGGGTATGATTTTAGGAGCCCTCAGACCTAATAGAACGACAGTGCTTCACCGGAATGACTGCAGATAATTCACCATTCACACACAGGACACCACGAGAACTGATGTCATTTTGGTGTATGTAGATGACATCATTGTTACTGGAGATGACATGAAGAGCATTATTATTGGAGATGGCATGCAGATAATTCACTATTCGCATAAAAGTGTTCTTTGGAAAACAGTTTATCAACAAAGACCTTAGGGAGCTTCGATACATCCTTGAGATAGAGTATACCAAAAATCACAAAGACTGATTTTATAGAGATTTAGATGCTAGATTGCAGACCCGCCACTGTTCATATGCATCCTAGTATGAAACTCTATGATGATAATGCGGAAGAAGTCGACAAGAGGAGGTACAGTGGGCTTGTTGGGATGCTTCTTTAGGTGACAATCAAAAGACCACACATCTCCTTTGATGTGAGCAAAGTCAACCACTTCACAGACAGTCACAACATACCTACATGGATGCAATCACAATGATTATCAAGTACCTACAGTCCTCACCAGATATAGGATTGCTCTTCAGGAAGGAGACATCCTTAGTCATACCAGGTTGTGCAGATGCAGACATACTGGTTGTCCTAAAGACAGAAAGTCAACCACTTGTTTTGTTATACTCATTGATAGCCCTCCCGTCTCATGGAAACACAGGAAGCAGACAATAGTGGCCAAAGCAGGCATAAAATATGAGCATAGGTCCATGACTTAGGATAGCACTTAGATGTTGTAGGTCAAGCCGGTCCTAATTGACCTAACAATTGAGGTCTTTCTTCTTATAAAGCTCCTACATTTCATGAGAGGACCAAGCATATTGAGGTAGATTGCCATTCACCAGGGACATGATAAGGGCTTCATTTCTACTTCACATGTAAGTTCAACAGAACATACTGCTGATGTATAAAGCACTCATCAAAGAACCAAACCAAAAGTGCTCATCCAAGTAGAGGATGATAAACATTTACACTCCAGCTTGAGGGAGGATGTTACAGTATTGAAGTCTTTATAGTAATATGTAATATGTCAACCTTTTTATTTCCCTTTTTATATGACCCAACAAGGCAACCTCCGTTTACCATCAAGGTTTCCTATCTATATAAAGAGAACCCAAAAGCACATAATAGAATAACTCTTTTAGTTCTCTTGGCACTAACTACTGAAAATCTTAAACAAGCATAGCCATGCCAACAAATGTACACTAACACTTTCTTTCAAGGTTCGCCATCATTGCAACCACTCGCACTCTCAAGAAAAGATGTCATCTTCGATTTTAACAGTAAACTCGCACACTACAATAACTTTGTCCCAAAAGTTGGGGTTCTAATAAGCAAAGAAGGCTGTAAGTGAAGCTAAGTCGAAAGCTTATGAAGTTCTGTACAAAAAACGAGACTCAAAGGAGGGTCAAAACGATATATTCAAATTGGCCAAAGCAAGAGAAAGAAAGATCAACGATCTTTCTCAAGTGAAATGCATCAAGGATGAGGAAGGATGTGTGTTTGTTACTCAAAAGGATATAGAGACAAGATAGAAGAGATATTTCCATAAGATTTTCATTGAGGAAGGGAATAAAGATATTACTTTGGAAGATTTAGCCGGCAGCGAATATTACCTGAGTCATGCAAGCTATAGACGGATGCAAAAGAAGGTAGAGGAAGCTTTAAGGGCATGTTTTGTAACTTGGTTGGGTTGGGTTGGAGTAACCTCTTGTGTATAGTAGTTGTTTCGATGGTTAAGAGGGTTGGAGAGGATTGGAATGAGAAATGTGATGTGATGCCACATTGATTTGCGATGGAATTCCAACCCAGGAATGCAGGGGGATAAACCAGTTACCTCGGGGTAACTTGGTAACCAAACAAGCCCTGAAGGTTGTGAAACATGGAAAAGGACTTGATGACATTCCTATAGAAGTTTGAAGAGTTTTAAGTAAACAGGGTTTGACTTTGCTCACAAATTAATTCAATCTTATTTGACGAAGCAAGAAAACGCCTGAAGAATGGGTGAGAAGCGTTGTGGTGCCTCTTTATAAGAATAACAGAGACATTCAAAATTGTTCGAATTACATATGTATGAAACTGGTGAGTCATACTATAAAAATTAGGGAACGTGTGATTGAAAGAATGTTGAGACAAGTTCCAAAGTAACTGAACGAATTCATGCCAGGTCGTTCAACTATTTAAGATATCCACTTGTTGAGGAGAACAATCGAGATTTATAGAGATAAAAAGAAGAACCTATGGATGATTCTATTGATTTGGAGAAGGCTTATGATTCAGTGCCACCGAAGATATTATGAGAGTTTTGGAGAAGAGACAAGTACATGTCATATACATTAACCTTATGAAGGATATATATGATGGTGCTTCATCTTATGTAAGGATCCAGTCTAGGAAGACTGATATTTCAACATCAGCATGGATCTGCAACAAGGTTCAGCTTTAAGTCCATTCCTTTTTACTTTGATAATAGACGAGTTGACTAGTCACACTCAGGATGAGATACCTCGATGTATGTTGTTCGTCGATGATATTGTGTTGATTGATGAGACATGAAATGGAGAAAAATAAGAAGTTGGATGTTTGGACACATGCCTTAAAGACTAAAGACTTCGCAATAAATAGGGCTAAGACTGAATATATGGAGTGCGCATTTGATGGAAACAACGTTACAGGGCTCGAGATGAAGATTGACGATATCAATCAGAAGAAAGATTCTTTTAGATACTTGAGATCTATTTTGCAAAAGGATGGGAAAATTAATGGAGATGGTACTCATAGAATAAATGCATGTTGGCTAAAGTGGAGAGGAGACTCTATTGTTCTTTATGATAAGAAAATCCCTTTGAAAGTCAAAGAAAAGCATTATAAAGCAGCCGTAAGACATGTTATATTCTATGGATCAGAATGTTAGCCTACGAACCATAGACATGTGCAGAGAATAACAATCGCATAAATGAAAATGCTAATGTGGATGTGTGATCATACACGAAAAGATCGGATTCGGAATGATTACAGTAAGAAGGAATGTTGGTGTGGCTCCAATAGAGAATAAGATGAGAGAAAATTGCTTAACATGGTTTGGCCATTTGCAAAGGAGATCGGTTGATGCACTGGTTAGAAAATGCGAGATTTGAGATGTTGAGCCCAAGAAGTGTTGGAACGAGTCTATCCGAAGGGATCTTAGTTACGTGGATTTAAAGCCAAGAATGACCCAAAACAGAACCGAATGGAGGCAAAAAATCCATATAGTCAGCCCTACTTATTTGCGGGAAAAGTCTTTGTTGTTGTTATCCAATAAACTTATAAATGACAACTTGTCTAATTGTTAATCAACCAAAAATCAGTCCTTATTCCCACGTAAATTTAAAGGTGGTTGCATGCAGATCTATCTTGAATCGTACAAATATTTAGAATTAAGTGACCAATACTTGTACAAATTGGTTTATGTCAGGGTATTTACATGATTTTTATTGCCAGTGCATGTTAACAAAGAATAAAAACTTGATAAGAAAATGGCATTTAAAACAAGACAAGAAAGTGAACCTGAAATGCCGAAAAGGGCAACCATGGTGGTCTCCTAGTGCAGGAGTGGATGAGATAATCTTTTGACATGTGAAGGGTGTGTAATCCTGAACAACCAGTGCAAAACGTTCATAATTATCCAAAAAAGGAAGAATTGATAAGCAAAGAACTAACTATTCTTTTTCCTTCTTTTCCATAGTTGTGCCTTATGGAATATGCATACTCCTTGTCAAACCGCTCCCCAGAAATCTACAAAATGATAAACATCACAACTGTAAATAATCATATATAAAATCCGAAAGGCTCAAAGAATGGGAAGCTGCAAAAATATGAATCCCCAAGATTTAAAGGTAAAGGTTTATGATGCACCATGTCATCTTAATGAAGAAATTGACCTTCTAATTTTTCTGTTAATGGTGCGGCTTTCTGCATTTAAGTAGTCATTATAGACAACTATCTTAAAAAGGATTGTGAGTAGTATATTAACATCCTATTCATCACAATATTTGAGTGTGCCTTTGATCATGGGATTATAGTAACCTCTATTTTCTTGATGGTTCTCGCAATTTCACAGAGAGAATCATGAAAATAAAAAATAACCAAGTTCGCATATGAAAACAAAGATTTGCGCAGAAAACTTTCCACGATGAATAGGGAAAACCACAAGTTTCCTAGCATTTATTTAAAAGCAGTTAGGATTTCTTTCCACTTGCTTATTGTAAGAAAGGGGATGTTGCATAAATAAATATGCTTAAATAAATAATGTGGAAGCAAATTTGATAATCAAAATAATAACATTGAAGAACACTACGGAATTTTACGTGGAATCCTACTCCGTGAGGGAGCAGGATGAAGTTACGAAAGAAGACCTCTAAGGGATGGAACTTCTATTTCAATCTCTCAATGAATATAACTATATAAGAGATGCGGAGCTCCTTATATAGCCCCACAGACACAAACCAAAGTCCCACTTATATACGATGTAGGACTAAACATGATAGAGGATAATTGAATCTTGTAAAGATCCAATTGCCCATCTATTACATCCTCTAACAAATTGCAAAGAGTGTAAGTTTGGCACAAGAGAATATGGGGGATAAATTTTGCACTAGCAATATTCTAACAGTTGCAAATTAAAAATTTACATGCCACAAAAGATAGAAATAGGAAATGCAAACCATAATTGACATGTTGATATTGGCATAGAAACGCATAAGTTTGATCCCATTCTAGGATTTCATCCCCCTCCTTCGGCAAAGTTTGCTTCCACAATTGTAATACTTTGAAACGGAGGGAAGCACAACCTTGCGTACACGTACCATTTCTTGAACAACCCTCACGGAAGATTTTTTACTCCCGTGAAGAAAGGAACCCAAAACTCGAGTACCTCTATACAAAACTTCAAAAAAACAAAAACACCCTGCCAGTATATAACCCAATATCACAAGCTTATTTGAGATTTAAGAAGTATGAACAAGGCAAGATGCTTTAGAAAGTGTGAAGATGACTTGAGAGCACTTAAGCATAATGGAGATAACAATGGAGCCTAAGAGCTTGATAATTTAACACACTTTAGTATAGTATAGCTCGCAGCTCGCTTTAGATATGCTAACTAGTATAAAAAGTTAGTCGAGTGAAGGTTTAATGACCTTGGAGATTAGGAATTAACTCTCCAAATGTTGATCGTTCAGAAAGAAAAAATAGTCAGAAATTTTGGAATAGTCGGATGAAAAACAAAGGTACTAATCATGTTTACTGGAATAGATAGATTTTAGTCAATTAGGATTTTTGGGTAGTCAATTGACAGATATTTTAGTCAACTGAATTAAAATTTTGATCAACTAAAAAACGAAATGCAAAAGGTAGTTTTTGGTATTTCAAGAATAGTCGACTGGAAAAGTGATAACTCAACTCATAGCGAAATCAATCAACTGAAAAAATGGGTTAATCAACTATATTTATTTTTACTTGTGCATTAATAAAATAAAAAAATCCTACCGAATTTCTTACATGAATTGAGTTTATTTATTTATCTTTTATGTATTTTCTCTTTCTTCCAACTCTATTATGTAGTTTTCCCTCTAGGGTTTTTCCTCTCTATATAAGAGAGCCCTATGCCGCTCATTCATAATCAAATTATATTTTTCATTTACACCTGGTATCAAAACGACAATCCTATACCAAAGCCATGTTGCCTTAGAACCCTTCCCCACATGTGGGCCTCTCTTTAGCCAAGTTGTTGCCTCTCGTGATACCGCTTCTCGTGGCAGTGACCCCCTCACGCAGCAGCTGGCCCTCGTGGGACTATTGCCTCGTTTGCAGGACCTCTGCAGCACCACATCCACCTCCTACAGCACAGTCGCCGCCTCCAGTGGTGCTGCTGACTCCTGCGGCCACCTGCAGTCTCGTCAGGGAGACTCCCTTGTCACCCCCAGCAACCTCCAGCAGTGGTGGCCACAACTAATGCCCCAGCAGCAGTCACCACCCTTAGGACTCCCCTCGCGACCCTCACCAACCAACAACCTTTCCCAGTGGTCTGATTTTGGGTTGTTTTGGTGAAATCTAACCTCTATATTGACTCGCACGCCCGGTTGCCCCCTTGGTTGATGGGACGGTTGTGGCATGCATCTGCACAAGAACCGATACCCCGTATATTTGTGTAGACACATTTGCATCTATTTATTGTCCTAGTCTTCATCTTTTTTGGCATCATGTCAGGAAACAAGGTTGGCATCCTATTTTCGAGCACCTTCAAAGTTCTAATGCCCATTGTCAAGATTGATGGAACCAACTACAAGTTGTGGGCCATGCAATTCATGAGCTTTATGCGGTGCAATGGGAAAAAGCACATTCTGACACAAGAGGAGCCGACTGACAAGATTGGGGCTAATGTCTCTTGGGACGCAAATGACATGTACCCGCATTTAGTTATTCGGCACCTTGATCGTGAAGATATCAAATGATATCTTACATCATCCCACTGCCAAGGCGATGTAGGACATCCTCGCCGCCACATACCATCAAGCAAGGAAGGAGACGAAGATTTTGCAGCTCCAACGTAACATCTCTGCGATCAAGAAGAATGATCATCCTTTTCATACCTTACATCCCTCAGAGGCATGTTTGAAAAGCTCCACAGCTTCGTGCCTCTAGCAACATCTCTGGAGCAGCCAAACGCATACAGGAACGTGCCAAGTATAGCATATGCTTTACTAGTTGTCAAAGGGCGGACATCTCGGAGTGGATCATGGATTCAGGTGCCTCTCATCACCTATGTGGAGATAGAGCTCGATTCACTTCCTACAAACCAGTTCAGGCAATCTGTTGATATTGATGAGACACATTATCCCGTTACAAGGGGGAGATTTGATTGACATAGTCCATGCACTTGCATAATGTTCTTCATGTTCCTATTTTTTCAATGAATTTATTATCTATTAGTCAAATCATCAAGGATTTGCATTGTCATGACATCTTTGATCATGTTTTTTTAAACATCTTTGATCCTTCTCGCATTAAGGTGCCCATACAAACAAAAGTATCAAAATGGAAAGAAGAAAACCTAGCATATGTTGGATGATGGGTGTTGGCCCCATCTTTCTCCAGACCTAAGTAGAAGTTTCCCATCATGGGTAAGGATATTTCCATAATGGCCCCTATTGGGAAAAATAAGAGACATGTTTATTCCTTGAGCCTTAGACTCTCTTATATAGAGGGGAGGCCACTGGGCATTACACAAAATAGACAAGAGGAAAAGAAATAGATAAACAAATACAGAAATATAGAAACATATCTCTACACTACCCCTCGAGATGGAGCATAGATATCTATCATGCTCAGTTTGGATGAACACCTTTGAAATGATCCTTTAAGTAAGGCCTTGGTGAAATTGTATGGTGCCTGGTCCCCTGAGCTGACACGTGATGTAGAAACGAATCCCTTCTGGATCATGTCACGTATATAGTGGCAATCAACCTCAATGTGCTTCATCTTTTCATGGAATGCAGGATTATTAGCAATAAACAGGCCAGTCTGATTGTTGTATTTTTGAGACATGGGAAGAGGTGCATCTATATGTAGATCTGTAAGGACTGCTCGAACCCACATCATTTCTGTACATGCTTGTGCCATAGCCCTATACTCAGATTCAGCACTAGATCTAGCCAAGGCCTTAAATATCGATTTCGATCACCATTTCGGTATCGACCAAAACAGAATTTCGATGGAATTTCGGTGGAATTTCGACCGGAATTTCGGTCATTTCGGTCATTTTTTGTACTAGGACCCCCATATTTCGGTCATTTCGGTCGTTTCGGTCGAATTTCGATTTCGACTGGATATCGATATTCAACAGAAATTCGACTGAATTTCGCTGAAATTTGAGGCCATGGATCTAGCAACTGCAGTATGCTTTTTTCTTTTCCATGAGACAAGTGAATCTCCGACAAATATAGCAAATCCAATTGTGGACTTCCTGTCCTTGGGGCACCCTGCATAATCTGCGTTAGCGCATGCTGAAATCGTGATGTTGTCACCTCTTTTGAATAGCAGCCATACACCTGGAGATGATTTAAGATACCGTAGTATCATTTGTATAGCATCCATATGTACCTAACGAGGTTGTTCCATGAACTGGCTCACTCAACTGACAGCAAATGAAATATCAGGTATGGTACTGGTAACATAAAGAAGCTTTCCCTCTAGCTCTCTGTGTCTTCTCCTGTCAACCTCATCCGTATCATCATCATATAGCTTCATGCTTGGATCCATGGGTGTGATGGAAGGTCGACATCCAAGCATACCCATGTCACTTAGCAAATCAGTGACATATTTCCTCCAAGTCATCAGAAGCCCTTGTTGAGTTCTGGTAAACTCCAGTCCCAGAAAGTATCTAAGAGCTCTAAAATCCTTGGTAACAAATTCACGACCCAAAAATTATTTCGCCCTCTTGATTCCTTGTATGTCATCTCCTGTAATAAGTATATCATCAACATACACCATAATAGCAATCGTACTTCTAGAGATTCTCTGTATGAAAAGAGAATAATCTGCATTCAATCGTTTGAAACTCTGCTTCTCAAACAAATTTGAGAGCTTCTGGTAACCAAGCTCCCGGGCTTTGCTTAAGGCCATAAATTGCCTTATGAAGTCTACACACCTATGAATACTCCCCCTCAGCAGCAAACCCCAGCGGTTGCTGCATGTAGACTTTCTCCTGAAGATCGTCATATAAAAAGGCATTCTCGACATCAAGTTAAAATAGAGGCCAATCTCGAACCATGGCAACTGATAACAGAATCCGTAGGGTAGAATGACGAGCAACCAGAGAGAAGGTGACAAGATAATCCACCCCATATGTTTGAGTAAAGCCACGTGCTACTAGTCGAGCCTTGTACCGATCAATATTGCCATCTATGTTTTGCTTCATTATAAACACACATTTGCAATATACTATAGATGCCCCAATTGGGGTCGGGACCAGACACCAAGTACCTCTGGACTTAAGAGCCGCCATCTCCTCCTCCATAGCTAGACGCCGCCTGTTATCTGTCAATGCCTCCGGGTAAGTTTGTAGTATGGCCACGATCGATAAAGCAGTGGCAAGCCCCCCAAAATCACCCGTCAAACGCTCGACTCATGAGAAGCAATTGAATATGAGGCAAAGGAACGCTTCTGCTTCCTAATAGCAATAGGTAAATCAAGATCATCATCATCCCTACCACCAACATGATCATCAACCTCCTGAGATAACTCCTGTTGAGAAACAATACCAATCACATCATTAGATGTAATGTTATCAGAACAAGCCTGGGGCATGTTGGATGATGGACCATGAGCATAAGAAGGAGCATGTTGTCGGCTATAGAGATGTGGTAGTGGTGGAACAAGAACAATGGGAGGTGGTGGGGTTGATTGCGGTGGAGGAGGTGGTAGAGGAGATGTTGATAAATGGGTTGGTGTATGGGTGGTGATGGAATATATACCTCATTATCCAAATATGAAGGTGTCAACATGTCATATGTAGGAGAAAAATACATGACAAACTCAAAAAATGTGACATCCGCACTGGCATAATATCCCATGTATAGTGGATCATAACATCGATAACTCTTCTGAGTTTTGGAGTACCCAACGAAGACACATTTGACAGCCCTAGGAGAGAGATTGTCAATCCCTAAAGACAACCAATGGACAAATGCAACAGATCCAAAAACATGAAGGCTGAGAGAGAACAACTCCCTGTCAAGAAAAACAGGAGAAAAAGGGACCTTCTCCCCCAGCATCGACGAGGGCATACGGTTAATGAGATAACAAGCCGTGAGAACCGCATCACCCTAGAAACAATGTGGTGTACAACTCCGGATCAGGAGGGTGCGGGTGACATCAAGAAGGTGATGGTGCTTTCTTTCATCAACATAGTTCTGTTGAGACGTATAAGCACATGATGTTTGATGAAGAATACCATGAGATGATAAGAATAGAGAGAGCTCATGAGTACAAAATCCAACGCATTATCAATCCTTACTATTTTGACATGGGTTAAAAAATATTATGTGATTCATTAATGAAATTTATTATTACATTTTCAACTTTTGATTTATTCTTCAATAAGAAAACCCAAGACAAACAACTAAAATCATCCACAACAACTAGACAGAATGTGTATCCCTGATGATCGGGAACACGACTCGAACCCTAAATGTTTACATGGAAAAACTAAAAAGGGGAGCTATTGTTATGGCTCTGACAACTAGGGAAGACAGAACGATGATGTTTCCCTAATTGACATGCCTCACAGTTGAATGATGAGCGGGGTGAAATATGAGGAAAGACTTGACGTAGTTTCTGAAGTGGAAGATGACCGAAGTGCACATGCCAGAGGCATGGAAGAAAATATCGGGATATATCGGCGATATATCGCCGATATATCAAAATATCGATATGGGATCGATATGGCTAACGATATGGCGATATATCCCGATTTCTAGGCATTTTCTTCACAAAAGCTCGTCGATATGGGCAATATTTCAGTGATATATCTCGAAATATCGTATCGATACGATATTAAAACGATATCGATATCGGTACAGCCTTCCATGGCCAAAGGAATGGAGAGACTGGTCCAGTGGAATGGGAAGATAGGTCGGCATACGATGTTTGGACCAATCAATAGAGCTCACCCCGCTCACAGCCACAGCAAATCACTCTACCCATAAGAATGTCCTGAAACACACAAGATATGATGGGTCAAATATTGCTCTACAATTTAAATCTTTAGTAATATGACTTATAGACGGTAAATTCATTGAGAAATCAGGAGTGTGCAACACATTTTGCAATCGCGTAGAGGGTGTCAAGGTGATCTCTCCATGTCCTGTGATTGGGGAAGAGTCACATCTGCTATGACCGCAGTCCTCCTTGGAGAAACATGTATGTAGGCTATGAGTTGATCTCTATCTCCACACAAATGATGTGTGGCACCAGAATTTACGATCCATTCTGAGATATCTGAACCATCATAGGAAGTAGAGGCATGAACACTAACTGAGGTACTAGCTCCTGCAGTAGCAACAATGTCCGAGCTGTTCTCTGGAGCAGGTGAAGGGGTACTGCCTAGGGGAATGATGTCTCTCAGTCGAGACACAGGCTCATTATATCGTTGATCTGGTGTAAATGGGATTGCATAATGCTAAACATGCTCTGTTATGCGTGCGGACGTTGGGAAACCATGCTTGGAGTAGCGTGTATCAAGGTTCAGGAAAGCGATATGCGTATGCGTTCGGACAGGTCACTGAATAGCGCTTAAGCGATATGCGGGGGCATATGCGGGGTATATGCGATTCTACGCGGTTTCCTAATTTTTTATTTAAAGTAAATAAATATATACAAAAGTAATTACAACAGAACTAAATTTACGTATAATTGTGGTCCAATAGAAGATCTAAAAAAAATAACTTTCATATAGAGTCCAAAACAATCTCTATCAATCAAATATCAATACTTCAATAGAACGATTAACACACAAAATAATTGACAACAATCAACAAAATAAAAAGTTAGCGCACAAAATGCCTCTATTGTTGAATATAATGTCATTTATCTCTGTCGTTATATTTATAACTGATCCTCCATTAAAAGTACCAAACTTTACATATAATATATTGCATTCATAATAGCTATTAGTTGACTAAATTAGTTTGCTAAATTATTAGTATATTATTCTTTTTCTTCCTTGCGTGTTTACTCCAATCTCGCAGTACAACTACTTTGATGACGGATTTAAATGGTCATGGAATGCTTTGTTGGCATACATGCTAAAGCAAGAAAAAATATTGCATAAATAACACAATAAAAATGTGGCACAAATTTAAAAAATATAAAATATATAAAATATATATATACGGCTGCACAAACCGCATAAGCGGCCGCACAAACCGCATAAGCGGCCGCACAGCCCGCATATGCGGCCCGCATAAGCGCACAGGGCACATAATGTGGGGCTTCAGGAAAGCGGTGCGCGGAGGACACCGCATACGCATATGCGGCCGCACAGACCGCTTTCGTGAACATTGGCGTGTATCTTATGAATGAACAGATCTATGACAATAGGTACAAGGTGGTCCACGACCATGACCACCTCTACCATGTGATCCTCTTCCACGAAATTGAGATGGACCGTCTCTTCCACGAGAGGTCGCCATGGCAGAGGAATTCGACACTGGAACAAGAGTTGAGATATTGATCCAGCTCAATCTATGGAAGGCCTCCTCCATGGGAGGAATGGTAGCATCATCCAGTATTTGGGAAGAAGCGACCTTATACTGCGAGTCAAGAGAGGCCAGGAAGACTCCAACCACCGTAGCATTCCGATATGTCTTCAATTGCTCTGCAATAACCGTGAGAGGCATGAAGCTAGGAAGCTTCTCAAACATCCCGCGCAAGGCAGTATGGTGAGCATGTAGGGGACGACCATTCTGATTTATAGTGAAGATTTCATGTCAAAGCTGTAGAATTTGTTTCATTCTTGGCTTGTGAATATATGGCAACAAAAATATCCCGCATAGCTTTGGAAGTGAGCTGGTAGCCTGGTGTAGGACATCATTTGCAATCTCTAGTATCAAGGTACCAAACAACCAGACATGAGCATATGTATCATCAACCTCCCATGAGGCATACAACCATGTTTCCCCATCAGCTCTTCCTCGCTAAGAATATGTTTCTTACCCATCGATTTCATGAGGCTCATAAACTGCATGGCCTACAACTTGTAATTGATCCATCCATTTAGACTATGGCGTTGGACCTATGAAGGTGCCCATGGTGGAGATATCTATCTGGTTCTCTGACATGTTGTTGGTCGAAGAAGACAAGGATCGTAAACTTGATGAAATAAATGTCTACACGGACATAAGGGAAGTTAATTACATGTGTAGACTCAAATGGCAACCAACCCCATCAAGGAAAAAAAAGAACCCCAACGTGACGACGACTTTGGCGACTACAGCCACAAAAGGAGTCCGGCTTTGGCGGCTACAACGGCGGGGGGTGGGGGGTCTGCTCACAGGGGGTTCCGGTCGTAGGAGTGGCGATGCCGCGGGTGCCGGGCGACGGGCGCAGGAGAAGGTGGGTGACGAGCCCGCATGCGACAGGTGGCGATGATGCAAGTGTTGGCAGCAGGCGACGGTGTCGCGGCCAGGGCAACTCTGCGCGAGAGAGCGGGAGGTGGGACTAGGGTTAGGGTTTCGGGTACAAGAGCTCCGGTCTAAGACCGCAGCTCTGATACCATGTTGGAAATAATAAGGCATGTTTATTCCTTGAGCCCAAGACTCTCTTATATAAAGGAGAGGTCAATGGGCAAATTACATAAAATAGACGAGAAAAAGAAATAGATAAACAAATACAGAAACATAAAAACATAGAAACATAGCTTCGCAGCTCCCATGTCCCTGGTTTGGGGAAAGGAAGCATATCCCTATTGAACAAGTTCCTTCTTCATAAAGCCCGTCAAGTCCCTAACTTCCCTCTAAAACCTCTATTTGTTAGCAAGATGCCAAAAGAATCAAACCTGGAAATGATAAATGCCATTGATCATAGACGGAAAGGAGGATAGGAATTGGTGTGATTTTTTACTTGCATATCAATTTCTGTAAGGGCTGCCATTGCCTTAGCATTCGCAATAAGAGCAAGGACGACACCCATCTGATTACGAGATGGCTTGAAAACGTGGGCCATTGTCCTTTCAGATAGCCAAAAGATATTTCCTTTGTTATTTGAAAAGAAATTTGGACTCTCAGATTTGTAAAGGTAAACTGACATTTGGATGAATATCTTCAGCTATAATCCAGTGACCAACTCTAAATTCCTAGCATTCTTACAGAAAGCATTCTAAAACTAATCTCACAAATATACCTTTGGAGAGAATTCTGCCCTCCAAAACGCAAGAGCATCTTCCAAACTTAAACCAACGCCCTACATAAACAAAATATCCAAAGGAAATAATGAAAAAAATTTGGGATTGTATCGTAGAGTGTGATAAAGCAAATAATCTTATTGATCAACGTCACCTTGAGAAAAAGGCCTAACTGCATTCTCCCTCCATGTTTTAAATGGTGGTTCTCTCGCAACTGCAAGATGGAATGTACATAAAAATGGGGGAGCCTGTTAAGCTATTCCACGTAATAAAAGGATTCAAGAATCGCCTACAAAATTCACGAAAATCTGCACCTTTCCAAATAAATGTCGCATACAAAGAGGAAAAGAGGCATTGGCCAATTGATCAATGTCCTTCAAAGATATTTCTCCATAGTCTTTTTTCTGCTAAAATTGCTTGTTACTAATATCAAATAGTTAATATTGACATGAAAAAAATGAACAAATGATACCTGAGAATAATCAGGCCCAAGATAGGCGGTACTTAAGGCTTCTACAATCTGGGAATCAGACAACGGCTCAGTAGACATAGATTGGCGAGACTAAAAACTATTTTTAACAAAGACATTAAGAACAATACACACTGGAGTTAATCGATCCTTCTCCCCTTCTCTTATGGTCGTAGTCCACTTTCTGTGTACAAAAAGGATTAAAAAATTGATCATTTAAGAGAAAATGACAATCAATTTAAAGAGGGATGGGGAAACTAGAAATGATCCTAGCAAAATAGTAAAATCCCCGAAATGAAGGAACATCCAACTAAGCATGAGTGATGCGGATAAACAATCAGACAAGAAAGCCCGCATGGTACCAGAGAGCTTAGTAGATGCCCAAAAGAGACCATGAACTTATTTTAGTCATAGAGTCATAGAACCCTCATTTAATGCGACCTACTGAAAATCCATACTGGAATACATCCACCTTTGCTTTGATCTTCTGTGTGTGTGTGTTTATAACATAGACTTCTCCCAAAAGCATATACCCATTTATGAAACCGGCGCTTTGTGTACTTATGTTATATACAGTATTGGTAGATAAACAGCTGCCACTTATTGTAAGGAACACTGAGTGAAAGGACCATTTAAAAAACCAAAGAAGCCGCCATATATGTGAATATATGAACTCAAATGATCCTTTGTACTATTAAGAAACCAATGCACTTAAATATTTCAGATAATATTATCCACAAGATCAGGTTCAAATCACAATTCAATGGTCTAGCGGTAGCGCAATGTGCCTACCACCCAAAGACCAAGGTTCAAATCCTTCCTTGTGGGAGTTGCATTAGGTAACCGACAATCAGTATAAAAATAGTCGTATCTTTCAACGTGAATTTGAGCAAGAATCAATATAGCTGACCCTACTTAAAGTGGGAGAAGGCTTCATTGTTTTTTTAAATTATCCGCAAGCATCCACATTAAGAAACTGATTATAAGACAATCACCAACAAGGCAACAACTCAAACAAAGTCAGATAATCAAAATTGGCATCAATTTGAATTAGGACCTGTTGGTGAGCACCAATGCCTTTGAAAGAAGACTACGAAATTGAGTCGCTACCAGAGATGTAACCTGACACGATGGAAAACAGAATTTGATTAGATATGGGAAGTCAAATATGGTTGTCTGTGAAATGCAGAAATCACTATCGTATTTTGTGTATATACCTGATTCATAGCAATGTAAGCATAGCCTTTGTGCAGGAATACTTTGCGACCAGCAACAAGTTCAGGGACTTCTTCAAAATTTACCTTTACAGAAGAAGGCACGCATCAGCTGCTTCCACATGCAAGTGATGGAAGACAATGTCACGTGCAGAAAAATCAAACCTTGAAGAAGACAGGTTCCACTGCAAAATAGAAAGAATAAATCAGATGTGTACTGGCATACGACTATGTTGTTCATTTTTTTCATTATGATAGGCCTTGTTTATAAACATGACAGCACCAGTGACAACAAAAATGTTGATAGAAAGAATTCATACAGCTTTTCAGACAATAACAAGGACATGTATACATTATATGGGCCCATTTATGCATTAAAGTCCCAACTATAGGCCTCATTTTTTAAACATACCAAAAAGGGACCCGGTTTTTGTCTCAAATGCAGGGCTCTGTAATATTCCGTATCCCTTTTATGTGGACGCCTAATCCTAGCATTCAAAGTTTACTAGTGTTATTCTTACATTTCAAAAATGAGTACCCTAATAGGGAATGTATCACTGATGAGAACCCTTTTGTAATTTATCCTATATTATATGCAATTCATATGATCAAAAAAGTCGTTTGGTCATGGATGTAGAAATTTGCATTGGAAGCACAAGATAACCTCTAAAGCCCCTTTAGATGGCAACAAGATTTGGATCCAGCAGTGCCACTAACAAGGCCTAATGTTTCGAAGGTCGTAGCTGTCATTTCATGTTGCTTAGAAGAAATTGCCAAGCTCGAAAGCATTCAATATCATTTTTCAGAATTTAGGGGGGTCAGCAAAAAAACATCAGGTTATGACCAAGCATGCAAACATAAAGTCCCACAAGCGAATTTCTCTAGATGAGATACATTCTTGATTTATTTCATCTAGATGGAGTCTCCCAGCGAATTTCTCTAGATGAGATACATTCTTGATTTATTTCATCTAGATGGAGTCCCCCACTTGCCCTTCCCTTCGCTCGAGCTCTCTCCCTCGATGACTAAAAGCAGTTGAGTAACTCTGGTTACTTGTTCTCCCCTTCATTCAACCTCTGTCCCTCGGTGACTAAAGCATTGACTTTCAAGCTATCTACCCTCTTCTCTCTCTCAAATCTCTCAGGGCGTCTATCAAGCCATCAAATTCCTTTCACCTCTCTATTCAAAATCTATCCTTTACAAGGACCCTCCCCAGGAATTTATGTTCCGTTTTAAGTATTGCATTATTTGCATACTGTATGTGGATTTATGGCATGTTCTACATCTAATATATATATATGCACTACCTACCTTGCGTTGGTGTAGGCACAGATTTAATATCATTCATTTATATGCATAATTCTGGCAAATTCTAATGTCCGTCTAGCGCATGTGTGTCCTATCGAAAATACTACCAATCAAAAGCATATATTTGTTCCCGCATTAAGGGAGGTCCAATACAGAGATTTGTAGTCTGCAAACCAATTTTAGTTTGACCATACATGAGTTTAAATCTAAAGTAACCCAGATTTTTCTTGGGGGTTCCCTTTCAATATTTTCTACTCTTTCTCATTGTCACCTCAGATCTAGACACAAGTCACTTCCAAGGAAAACCAAACATGAGAACTCGTAGGTTTGAGTCCAGCTAGAGACAATGACCACCCAAACTGCTCCACACCTCTAGTAGCCCTCTTGCATTGGGTGAGTTTTTCATGGGGGAAAATGATTTGACCATCACAATGAGAATTCTTCAAATAACTGCGGAGATGATAATATGCTCAAATATGCATTAAATACAATTTAAAATTTCTAAATCAGCGAATGGTGTTTACTTTATTACTTTCTCGAGTGGTTTTATATTATGATTAATTAAGTCCGTTAGGCACCGTATTTTCTATCATGTAGAACGGGTTTGTTTGATATATAGCCGCCTTGTCACAGAGCAACTTCACAGACAATTCAATATATTTTCAATGTTTGTCAAAATAATCTTGACAAAATCCCAGCAGCACTGTAACATCCATATTCTAACAAACCCGAACTCGTCCGATTTTGGGTCTAATGAACCCAAAAATGTTGTCGGTCAATACTAAACAACCTAAAACGACCAATTGATTAGGAATCAAAAGTCGTTCGGGCGAAATCGACCGAAAATCGGTCACACCGTAACGCGCGCCGCAAAAAGCCGCGACGCAAATTCGGAAACCGGAAATGAACTGAGACCGTCATTAGATCCGATTCAACGATACAAGACCAACGGAATCGACCGTTCGTCAATCGGAGGTCGTTTGATATTTTTAAATCATAAATTTAACCTTAAACAAAATCTGTATCCGAAAATTTTGGGGGTTCAAAACTCAATCAAAAGTATATGAATATTATACTCATATTGACCGTCATTCCGAGACGATCGAAACAAGATATTCCGCGCCGAAATCCGAGGCCCGAGGCACACCTACGGTTTATTTTTATGTATATCAAAAAAAAATCAAATCAAACCCAACAGTAGCAGTCGGCTACTGTTTTAAAATATATATATATTCAAAACCAGTGGCGTTTCTTTCAAGCCACTTGGTTACCTTCTTTTCTCCACTTGGCAAAGACAAAGCCCTTCCTCTTTGTATAAATATCTCCATTTCCAACGCCTCTCACCCGTATATTTCCAGCAATTCTCTTTCTCCCTCTTTAAATCCTCAAATTTACCCTTTGGTTTCTTTCTATTCTCTCGCAAACTCCCAGCGAGAGATTCAGCCCAAATTCCAGCCCCAAATTACAGCCCCAGTCCGATTCAACAGGCAACTACTGCTCCATTGGAGCTAAAATTTCAGATCTAGCCGCAGTTATCTCCTCTCCATTGAAGCCTTCAAGTGCAGCCCCAATCTGGAGTTGTTGTATTGCAACATTAGGGGTTCATGCATGCAAGATCTCCACCAATTTAAAGCAAATCTAATTAGGTACTATCCTTAGCTTCCACTTGCTGCCATGCATGCATATTTCACAAATCCAAATATTTTTGTTTTCATGAAATTTTCATGATCTAAATATGTACGATTCATAGCCTCCCTGCTGTCATGAATGCAAAATGTGATTTTTATAATTTCATATCCATCCTCATGCTTTTAAGCACGAAATTCACACAAAATTCTGATTGTTAGAAATCAGGGATGAAATAAATTAAGTATGAATCTGGAAGTTTTGGGTCGTTATTACAAATTCTAGGTAAATACTTATAATCAGAATTTTGGTTAAATTTTTGAAATAAATTGTGAATCATAAGATATAGATATGTCACTGTTTTAAATCCTAGAAATTGGTTCTTAACTTATAAACCTTAGGAGAATAATTTTTTTATTATTAGCAGAATCCTGGTTAATTCATCTGGGAAGTCTGTAGCATGATTAAAAGTATCTAGATATATGTATATAATTAATGAAAATAATTAAGTTGTATGGCTCAAAGTTTTACATCCTGCCTGAATTTTGTCATATAAATTGCCAGGTATTTCTTCTAATTCTTTTGATTATTTTATGAATGTACAATCTTATGCTCAAAATACAAAATAGATATTTACAAGGTTTAGGCATGGTACATTATCTCTAGTATTACCTATAATCTCTGGACGTCTTTTGGTCGAAATTGTGCCCCAAATTCTCGTATTCTGCTAGACATCATTACTGCCATCATACATTTCTCTGACTAAAACCATAAGTCACGTGATGTACAAAGAAAAAAAAATCAAGGGAGGGATAAGTGGACCATCTTGTTAATTATACTTATTTCAAGGGTTCTGGGGTAATTTATTGACTATTCATGTTCTGAAAGTGGGCTTCCAATGACACAAATGTAACTCTGGTGATGCGTAAATTCAAATCTGTAGGATCAAACCCATGAACACCTCTAGGCAAATTGATTCTGTTACTATCATAGCAAGTTGCATGGCATTAGTGGAAATCTATACAAAAATTCAATAACACCAGTTCAGGAAATTATAGACATCATTGAAATACAACCATTTAGAAGGCTTAATCTAATATGTAATATTTATTCAAGAGCAGAAGCAACTATTGTATATCCTTCTAGCTAATACTTCCAGATTAACCTTCACATGAAACATGTAAACTCCTCAACTCTTGCCCCAGGATGCGACTTGAAATAGATTGTGTCGCATAAATCAAGAACAGTTAAGGATCTTAACTAGGCCGCCACTAATGATTAGTGAAATGACAAGAGTGTTATGATTAGAAGAGTATGAGTTGCCACTTGCTAGTTAAATTGTTAATCTTGGGAAGCTAAGGTAGGTTTCAAAAACTTGGAGCTGTTACATCCTTAATATAGTTCCGTATAACATGAAGAATCCTATGCCAATATTGCGAACCATAGAATTATATGGTTTAATGAGAACAAGTGACTATTGATATTAGTGCCAGTCATAGTGATCTTTACACTTGACTGTGCGAGGGCGCGGTGACCCTCAACTGGGCGGAGGAAAGGAAGCCCAGTTAGGGCAGCGGCCGCCAAGTGCGCGGATCTAGGATCCCAGCCCCTTTTCGATTTTTACGCGAGCTCGCAGTGTTTTTACGCCTCGTTGGGATCCAGACTTTAGACCAGTTCCGCTGACCCTGTTTTAGGATGCCCAGGCGGGGGATCCTGGTTTTTCAGCTTTACGTACGAGCTCGGTTGCCCGTACTAGTCGGGCTGTTTTTCTAGAGCGACTTTTCTAGGGAGTCTCTCTCACCCGTCTCAGTGGCGTAGTTGGGGAATAGACCTATCCCTCTATTGGACCGCGCTTCCAATTAGAGGGCGAGACGGAAGAGCCATTTGTAGGCTTCTTCACCGCTTGAGTTACTTCACCAACAGACATGGCGATTCTACATCTAGATCATCCATATCTGCATCTACACCATCTGGAGTTATATCTGAAACATTGGAATTAAGAGTTGAGAAGTAACGATCAAAAGTTAGGGTTAGTAGGAGATGACCATTCTCTCTACCCAATGATTTAAATAAATTAATAGATCTTTCCAATCATAACTTTTCCATTATCACTCAGCAACGTGATCTCTGAATAGATATGTGCTTACACTCAAATACTCATGAATACTCAAGTACTATAAAATATGTCACATGTGGGAAATGCTGGGGTATGGGACAAACATTTGAGATGCTTACAAGTAGCCTGAAAAACCTTTTTCATTGCAAAGTAGAAATCAAGTTTAATTTGAGTTGTTCTTGCCTCTCTACTTGCTTTCTTTTGTAAATAATAAATGCATGTTATTTTATATAAGTTTTTGGGAAGTACCAGCACCCGCTGATGCCTTTTCTTCCTTGCACGCATGGCAGGCAAGGAGCCTTTAGCACAGTAGCAGGTTGATGATTCCTGGAGACCGAGTATACATCAGAATGTATGAAGTATTCCGTCTCAGTTTTTGTTCAGATAGTGATGTAAATGTTATCTCTTTTGTATCACACTTTGGGATATATGTTGTAAATGGAAGATCCTTGTACATGTTGAAAACATATATGAATATTAATGAAAAGAATTTTGGTGCCATATTGTCTCTTTTACTTATGGTCATGTGTTGAGAATGAATGTCATAGTTGCGAGAAAAATTTTCCCTGTATTTTTGCGACTTGTGCGATTAAGCATGAATGATATCTTGCGAATTGCGCGTAAACGGGTACCCGGATCCTGAGGGGTTCACAAGCACCCATGGCAGCATCCATATATTCCACTTCAGCACTAGACCGAGCACAAATCGCTCATCATTTGCTTCTCTAAATCACCATATTTTTTAATCCAAAAAAGGAGGAAAGAGGCCATGGTGTCCGCCACAAATCGTCATGTTTCCACTCAAACATATGCAATATTCAGTTGTAGATCTCCTTGTATCAGCAGCCTGATCCAAATCGGTGTATCCTTCGATCTCATTTTTTAGCATTTTTGGTAAAGATATATCATTTTTCATGATCTTTTTTCACGTAGCAGATGATTCTACTGCCTTCATGTGAATATCAGCTGGAAAAAAACAATCTAAATTTATGCCATTTCAATCACCATCAATTCTATCGGTAACCCTAAAAGTTGAAATATCAACAATCTCAATCAAACCAAATTCGACCAAAATTTGGCGAAACTTAATGCATGCCTCTTGCACATATCGTACTTTCGCCAATAAGAATGGCATCCCTTGAAAGGTCCTTCCCTACGACCTCGCCAATATGCTCCACAGTGTCCCATAGACAGGAATGATCTTCCTTGCAAATGTCCACCATGATAGACAAGATTGAATCATGTACCACAATGGAATTAGTTTTTAGAGGATGCCAAATTCCACTTTGCATGAGAAACATCATACAAGTGGGTAGAAATTTCATCAAAATGTCAGTTTCACTGATTTGGTAAAATGTTTCCATCATGACGAAACTCGCCCTCGTGTCTCTTCAAGAATCGGTGCTCGTTGTGTAAACTTTTGTCGAATATCAGTGAAATTACGACAACATCATTTCCTCGTGTCAGTGACATGGGGGTGAAATCGATATTTGAGGCCATGGTATAGGGTCTCAACAATCCCCTGCCAAGTAATCGCGATCGCCACAATGTAGGCATGTGCCTTTGAACTTTGATTGTACCGCAACAAGCCTTCAACCCTTCGCTATCTTTTTTGGAACCCGAGCTCGATGTCGTTTCCCCCTATTGGATGGCTTCTTCCCATGGACCGTGAGCCACCGTCCCCTCTCCTTCAACCATATCTTCTCAATCTTGTCAATAATCCAACTCCCATCTCTTCTTCGATTTCTAGGCACCATATGAAATCATGAAAGACCTCGATACGAGTACGAGGAATGATTATGTTGGACAATGCTTTGGAAAACTGCCTGCAGGAATCAAGTCCAAAGGACATATCAGTAGAGATAGGATGATTGATATATTTTCCGATTCCTCGCCGAAGTGTTGTTGGAAGGTCAACTGCATCATTGGTCGGGTCATTGGTGGTACTTGTATCAAATTATCAATATCCGTGAATGAAGAAATGCCATTAGTCTCTAAAGACTCAATTGAAGAACATACCTGAGAAGATGGTGCCAGCTCAGAAGGGGTATCTCTCTACGGAATAGTAGCCTTGTGAACAACATCATGTGGGATTGGAACAGAAAGAGGAGCAGTGTAAGAGGGTGGTGGAGATACATGTGTCCCCGACCTAGAGTAAAAGGAACGTGTGAACCCCTCAGGATCCGGGTACCCGTTTACGCGCAATTCGCAAGATATCATTCATGTTTAATCGCACAAGTCGCAAAAATACAGGGAAAATTTTTCGCGTGACTATGACATTCATTCTCAATACATGACCACAAGTAAAAGAGACAATATGACACCAAAATTCTTTTCATTAATATTCATATTAGTTTTCAACATGTACAAGGATCTTCCATTTTTACCACATATATCACAAAGTGTGATACAAAAGAGATAACATTTACATCATTATCTGAACAAAAATTGAGACAAAGTAATTCATACCGTCGGGTATAAACTCTGTCTCCAGGAAGCATGTATAGCTACTGAGTTGCAGGCTGTTTGCCTGCCAAACATGTTAGGAAAGAAAAGGCGTCAGCGGTTGCTGGTACCTCCCAAAAACTTATATAAAATAACAGGCATTTATTATTTACAAAAGAAAGCAAGTAGAGAGGCAAGAACAACTCAAATTAAACTTTATTTCTACTTTGCAATGAAAAAGGTTTTTCAGGCTACGTGTAAGCATCTCAAATGTTTGTCCCATACCCCAGCATTTCCCATATGTGACATATTTTATAGTACTTGAGTATTCATGAGTATCTGAGTGTAAGCACATATCTATTCAGAGATCACGTTGCTGAGTGATAATGGAAAAGTTATGATTGGAAAGATCTATTAATTTATTTAAATCATTGGGTAGAGAGAATGGTCATTTCCTACTAACCCTAACTTTTGATCGTAACTTCTCAACTCTTAATTCCAATGTTTCAGATATAACTCCAGATGGTGTAGATGCAGATATGGATGATCTAGATGTAGAATCGCCATGTCTGTTGGCGAAGTAACTCAAGCGGTGAAGAAGCCTACAAATGGCTCTTCCGTCTCGCCCTCTAATTGGAAGCGCGGTCCAATAGAGGGATAGGTCTACTCCCCAACTACGCCACTGAGACGGGTGAGAGAGACTCCCTAGAAAAGTCGCTCTAGAAAAACAGCCCGACTAGTACGGGCAACCGAGCTCGTACGTAAAGCTGAAAAAACCAGGATCCCCCGCCTGGGCATCCTAAAACAGGGTCAGCGGAACTGGTCTAAAGTCTGGATCCCAACGAGGCGTAAAAACACTGCGAGCTCGCGTAAAACCGAAAAGGGACTGGGATCCTAGACCCGCGCATTAAGCGGTCGCTGCCCTAACTGGGCTGCCTATCTCCCGTCCAGTTGAGGGTCACCGCGCCCTCGCACGGTTAGGGTCAAGATCACCGTAACCGGCACTATTATCAATCATCACTGATTCTTAAAATTCTCATTTATTTGACTACTTGATCTATATGATCCCTTTTTTTTTACATGAGTACTCAGCACTCTACCATCCTTCCATAATCATCAATCAAATAAATTCTTCGCAACTTTACGGATGGTGAAACATATGCAAGGAGTACATGAAAAGAAGGATTAGCATTATTACCTAGGGCCCTTGGGACAGAGTATTTGTAAAAATTATGAGAATTTGGTGTGATTTTTTTTTCCAGGTTTCTGGGTCAACTCCTGCATAAACCCCCCCTTTTTGGTTCTAAAGAGTGTACATATTGAAATTTGATCTTAACTTCCATAATTATAGCAGTTTGCTGCTGTTCAGGGTATTTATATCTTTTTTTTTTTGGGGAGTATAGATTGATTACCCTTTTGTGAGATATAAATTTCCCTACTTGCTCTTGGTCGTATAACTCTTACCCTCAAAATATAAACTCCAGTCATGAAAATCTGATCCAGTGGTAATGAAGAATTATGGCCTCCAAGTAAACAAGAAAAATCCTGCTAAAGGGGAGATCTGACTTTGACAAGGTGAACTCGAGCATATCATATAGTTGTGCTTCAAAATTTGACATATTGGTTCTCAACACACAACAGGTTATGAAACCCCAAATCACTTTACAATTGCTCACATGGATCTTATATATGAATCTTGTACCTAAGGACCTCATTTGATCTTGCTACTTGTTAGGAAATGCTACAGAACTTGATTTGTTACTTCCACTATATGTGGAGTCGCCTTAAGGACACGTTATGTAATCATTTCATATGAAACAACTAAGATTCATTTGCAATTCTTTTTAAACATCGCAATAAACGTATATAGGTTGCGTCATAAAGTCCCACCAATTGCTAACACAATTTCCTGGTAACCCTGCCCAATGTAAATTTTTTTTTTGAATGACATCTAAAGGAACCAAAGTTCTAAATCTAGCTTCTTTTACATCAATAGCTAACAGACTACATGATTTAATATCATCAAATTAGCAAATACTGTACATAATATCCCTTTTTTTAAATTCACTTCTCTGTGTGTATATATATAGCAGCAGACAAGATAAATTGCTTAATCAAATTATATATATATATATATATATATATCTTTTTAACATACGAGGGATATTTACATAAAAGTAACACATACATTGTATACCTGTAAACGTCTACCACTAAACAATTCCTTCCTAATGAGGTGCAAATTTTACTTAAATTTTACACAGTAGAGAAGTCACAAAAAGATTTTTAATTTCAGACCTGTATTTTAAATTTTTAGATGTCTAACTTCTGACATATAAAAATCTAGGATTTCCAAGAAAAGGAGGAACAAATGTGCAGATCCATGCATGGCATTGGTTATTGTATATACATGCAAGGTTTTTTTTTCAGAATGTATCTGGATCTTGTCTGAACCGGGTGCTCTAAATATTAAGAAGTATAAAATTGGTGCCTTTACCCTGATATTAAATAATAACTATATATACTCTTCACAGGGAGCACTATACTCCAGCTACAGTCCTTAATCAAATTTCAAAATTTCCAAAGATCCCACTTATCAACGGCTCACTTTTTTTTTGAAAAAAAATTTAAAAGGAATGAATCTCTCATAGTAGAGTCATGGATGGAAATCAAGAACAGTGACCAACTATTGATTTTAAGAAAATAAATCTATGGATTTCTATCTTTAGTTCAAGAATTCAAATCTAAGGTGCATGCATGGCAGCAAAGGATGGGAAAGGAGGTACCTTATTAGATATCTTCAAAATTTGGAGAGGATGAGTTTGATGGCAGCAACAAGGTTGGAATTGGGGCTCTCCAGGGGAGTTTCCAACTACTGGATATGGCTGGATCTTCAAGGAAGAGGGAGAAGAGAGCTCCTTCGTTGGAATTGGGGAGAAAGAGTTATAAGAACGAGAAGGAAGAGGAATGGTTTGATATTTATACGTAGAAGAGGCTCTTGGGGTATTGCCAAGTGGGGAAAAGAGAGCCAAGTGGAATGTCCTGGAGAGAGCTGCTGTCTCTGTTCTGTTGGACAGCAGAATTTATTTATTTGTATAATATATATATTAAAAATCTATTTTCTTCTCTCTCTTTTTTTTTAAGACATCAAAGTCATCAGTAGCATGCTTCGAGCGTCTGATTTCAACGCACAATGTCTTAATTTGATCGTCTCTGAACGACGATTAATATGAGTATAATGTTGATATACTTTCGGTTGGGTTTTGAACCCCCGAAATTTTCGGATACGGATTTTGTTTGGGTTTAAATTTTGCGAATTTAAGATATCAAACGACCTCCGATTGACGAACGGTTGATTCCGTTGGTCTTGTTTCGTCGAATCGGATCTAATGACGATCTCCGTTCATTCCGCGGTTTCCGAATTTGCGTCGCGGCTTTTCACGGCGCGCTCTACGATGCGACCGTTTTTCGGTCGATTTCGCCCGAACGACTTTTGATTCATAATAAATTGACCGTTTTAGGTTGTTTGGCATTGACCAACAACGTTTTTAGGTTCATTAGACCCAAAATCGGACGAGTTCGGGTTTGTTTGGATATGGATGTTACAGAACGGGACTCAAAGAATGTAACATATGAACTTATGTGGTGCTTCCAAGACCAAGGGTCATAGCATCTATATCATTTCTGATTCATAGCATACCTTAGAAATTTCACTCATCTAGACGTCAGCTTGTCCTTGCATGGACCAAGAAGATGAACAAAGGCGACACACTCGAAAACCCCTAGAGGAACGCGGAACACTACCTTCCCTGGAAATAGGACCTCGATGGATACATGCTCACCGATGGAGGTAGAGGGCATACATTTGATAAGAAATGTGGTAGTGAGAATAGTATCCCCCAATATGTAGAAGGAACGTGATAATCGATGAGCATAGTACAAACAATGTCAAGGATATGACGATCTTTGTGTTTAGCTACTTCATTCTGTTGGGATAGAAGAGCACAAATAGTCTGATGTAAGATCTCATGAGAAGATAGAAAAGATGGCATGTCATGAAAGAGGAACTCCCTAACATTATCAAATTTGAGAACTTTAATAATGGTACCAAAGTGAGCATTTATTTCATTTGTAAAGCGAACGGTAATATGAAAAACACCATACTTATTTTCCAATAAGAAGGCCCATGACACATGAGAGAAATCATCCACAATAATTAAGCAGTATTTGTTTCCTAGGCAATCAGGATATCAATTGAGTCCCCGTACGTCAAGATGGACGAGCTCAAAAGTACTACTGGAAATGAATGATATCAAATGAAGGAGAGGAACTCGTGTGGTGCTTCACTAGTTGACAAGCCTCACTCTAGGCTGACAACGGGAGAGAGATGGGGAAGGACCTGAGAAAGCTTCTGAATATAAGGATGATCCAAATGTTGATGCTAGAGAGCATCAAAAGATGCAGAAAAAGAAGTCTCTGAGTAGGCAGGACTACCAAATGCCTAGACAATATAGTAGATACTCCCTTTCTCGTGCACTGCACCAATCATCCTCCTAATCAATATGTCTTTGAAATGTAGCTCGGCAATTAAGCTCTTGGCAAATTTGACTAACACATAGAAGACTGATGGAAAATTTAGGAACAAAAACAACATTAGTGAACCTTATGTTAGAGATGTGATGGGCATCCATTCTTCCCTTAATAAGAGAAATCTACCAATCTAGATAGTTCATACGGGGGAACTTAGTGTATTTGTTAAAGAGGGGTTTGTTCCCTAAATAGATGGGTATGGGTACATGTATCAATCAACCATTCTATTCTCATGAAGTTATTTGTAGAGCCAACATAGATACATGTACATGCAACAGAAGTAATCTCTAGAAACATTGCATCAAATCTTTGAAGTCTCCTCTAGAGACTACCATCGAGGGGAGGGCATCACCCTCGATAGCGATGGCTCAAGCAATAGGAGCGGGATAGCCATACTTGTTGTAGAAAACAACTTTAGTATGCTCGAACTTGTTGTAGTTAAGTGCACCGAATGGTGCTTTGGCCTTGACATGTACGGATCCCGATCACGATTTCTATACAATCCACAACCTCCTCGCTCATGTGGGATGACAAGTGCAGTAACTTGTCCATGTACCTTGGTAGTTGGTAATAGTAGTGATGGTGGAGAAACCTAGGTAGCTTAAGGTAATGTGGGCCTCCTCAGTAGTAGGGAGGACAGCAGTAATAATCATCAAGTTGTGGACTACAGCATGGCTCGAATCAAGTCCTACAAAGGATACCATAATGGCCATATGTTGGCTGTGTTTTTCAGTGCCGTGCATGTACATCCTAGGGCAAAAGCATTATACCTCTCAAACAACGACTTTAAGAAAGAGAAACCCTCAACTAGAGGGCACCATGCTTGCTTCATATTCAGCATGTAAGGTAGGTTTGGAACATCTTGTTGGAGTTCTTTTCTTGGCCATGTGTGGCCTTCACATACGTCCACATGTCGTGAGTAGTTGTGCAGTAGACTAGCTCATTTGCAATCATGTCGATGACTTTAACCATGATCATGTCATCTTTAGCCCATGCGGCATATCTTCCAGTTTTGGTAGAAAACCCGAACTCTAGTAGGATATATTCCTTGTTGTATCCTTGTACGGCCATCAGGAACATTCGACGCACTTGGGATAGTTGGTCTCGTCCAACTTGGGGATTGAGTTGAACGAGGATAGGCGAGCACTCCCTCCCTCGTATCACTGAGATGTCACCCCTGATTCTAGTGTCTTAGATTATGATGCCATGCTTACAGAGAAATATGAAGTTAGACGATAACTCCTTAGATCATATCTGGATGGATATGATTAGCGAACATTGAACATAGCAATGAGATCTCATGGGGGTTTGTAAACAAAGACTGCACTGATTAGTCTACCAAGATGTTGCCATTGAAGCCCGTACGGGTTAGGGAATTGAAGAAAGGTTGGATGGTGGCGGAAAAATAAATATTTGGTGGAGTAGGAACATATGTTGCGCAAGGGCTCATGGGGTGCTAAAGCATTCAACAGTGTCTAATAAAAAAATCCATGAAATATGTTGCGCAAGGGCTCATGGGGTGCTAAAGCATTCAACAGTGTCTAATGGAAAAAATCCTTGAAAATGGATTTTCTTGAATGAGGAGCGGGGTTGTGGTGTTGAATGCCCCTCTTATACTAATTGGTTGGGCCAAATGATGATTAGAATCTACCATAAGATACCACATCATTGAACTTCAAGGATAATTAAGTACATTATCAATCTACCAATTCTCCAAGAAAGCAGAAAATACAGACTTATGATTACATGCATCAGATCAAATTATAAATAACTGCAAGAACGATATTTAGCCAATACTTCGTACATAAATGATACTATTGCAGATCAAGCCGTCCAGCACTCTTACCGTTAGGAGATTGCCCAATAGAACGAGCAACTTGTGATAATTTATCCTTCACGCTCTGTGACCAACAAAGGCATGAATGTGTGTAACATGAGCAGAGGTAAATTGCAGAATAATAAACCAGAGTTCACAAACCTCAAATTCTGCATGAGTTAGCGCCTTGTATGGATGGTTTAACTGATTCATGAGTGCCCTCTGAGATATTCACAGGAGGGGGGAACAGTCAGGACAAAAACAGAAGGAACTTTCATATGGCTCTCTAACTTGAAAAATATTTAGTTGAAGCCCCTGATCTAATGAGTAGACATGTCCGAATAGACATGACTATTTGTGACTTGATTTGTGTTTGCTAGACGATTTACTTGTCGTGTTGTTCCCATTGCATGCTTTACTGTCACCAAATTGGATCTCTAATTAATTCATTGGCATTGCGCCTAAAGCCTTTTGTTGCTATCAAGCAAGGCCAAAATGTTTTCTTTCCCTTGAGCTTTCGGAAGCTTACAGACAATGCATCTGGGAGGTTTGCACGTTTTTCTCCTCCACCGGGAGAGGGAGTTATAAATGCAAATAATTTGGTGTCTTTCTAACTAAGATTGATGTAACCATAGCTTTGAACGAACACACTGCATTTAAACCGCAAGACAGAAAGACGAGCCGATTGACGAGAAAATCATTACAGCAAGAGAGCATGGAGTATGATAACAGCAACTCCATCGATGTATAGTACCTGGGAGTCGACGCTTTCCATGCGAAACCGGCAGCGGAACAGGTAAGTCTCCATGGAGAGGAACCATCTCCGAAGTTCATCCCTGCAGCACCGCAATTGGAATCTCATCAGCTGGTAGACAGATCGATCAACGCACAACACAAACAACCCCTCACGTTCTGCAGTAAACGAGGCGAAGCACAAAGTGTGAAATGGCATCTTTCTTGAAAGACTCGTCCGCGTCGGGAATCTTCATGTGCTCCTTCCACATATCTTCCACCTTTTGCAAGAAGAAACACACAGCATCAGCAGAGTGATCGCGATGCTCCGCAAGGTGTGATCCGAGCATGAACTGAGGGGAGAAGGAGTACCAGTTTCTGCATCTCGTCGTGCTTCCGTCCGCGGGAGAGAGCATCGGAGATGCCCTTGAGCACTGCCGTGTCAAAAGGGAATGAGATGAGGGGAAACCCTAATTCGTGACGGGGAATGGGCGGGAGGTACCTCTGAGGCGATCGAGGGCGTGGCTCTCGAACTCGTCGAGGCGGACCTCGAGGGGAGGGGGGGAGCGGTAGAGGGAGAGGGAGCGCGAGGGGAGCTCCGCCGCAGCTAATGAAGACCTTCTCTGCGATCTCACGATCTCCATTGTCGCTCCTTCTTCTCCGGTCCTCTCTCTTTCTCGCCGCCTCTTTCTGTGTGCGCGCAGCACTGGAGGAGTGGATGGAGGGTGGGGGACGGGGGTTGCAGTGTGGCGGGAAATTGAGGCGGGGAACGATTTCAGCGGTTCGTGTCAGACCGAGTCGGGGAGACCCGACCGGCTCGAGTTGGTCCGGATCGTTTGGTGGAAGGCTGAATCTATGTCAAGTTTGGGTTTGGAAAAGGCCCGGAGGGATTGGATTCTTCGTATTTGCTGTAGTTAGTTAGACAAGATGAAATTTTTTTAAGGAAATGATGCATTCCGATCATTACAGATGTATTTTTGGTTACGATATTAAAGGGAAAAGTTTACATCGAAAAAGAAGGCAAGCCGGTATTTGAATTGGATTTTACGTAAAGTTACGATGAAATAAAGGCTCTTAAAATGAGGTGGTTGATATTGTGTTCATTTTACAAAAAAAAATGTGTTCCAAAATACAAAAGTATAAGTGTTCATGTGAGCACACAAATGCCACAGATTTGGTTATTTCTTTCATGTTCAACTAGCTTTGTTTTCTATTATACCAACTGCTTTGATAACCATGTCGTAACTACATTTCCTAATATACAAGATGATTTAATTATGAACTAATTAGTTTCTGTAGACGTGGAAACATACTGATTTTAGAGGGTTTGCTTTAAAATATGTGATGTTTGATCCAACTCATTTGGCGACGCATTTATGTGAGTGAGGTTTTAGCCGATCGGATTTTTTATAAAATGCATCGTATTTTCATGATTTGTATATATGTTTTTTGTAAAAAAAAAATCCGTGTAATTGCAGTAGATTAACCTAACACTTTAGTATTTTCTCCGTAATCGAGGTGATTTTTACAAATCCGAATTTTTGTAAATACATGCTTCTTTTGTGAACTTTTTATATGTTTTGTAAAATGAATTGCATATTTGCAATATGTCAATTATGGTTCACAATTTCTGTTAATGTTTTTTCTTGACGACGTCACACGAAACTATGAAATTTTTGTAAAATTCACGCATCCTTTTGTGAAAAATATGCAATCTTTTTTATAAATATTGCATGATGTCCTGCAAAATAAAATAATATTATGTAAAATATTCTTATAACTTGTTAATAACCAACAAATAACAAAAAAACACAAGCCTTACAGAGAATGATATTCTTGCTTGGGATACTTGAACCCAAAAGCAATAAGATTTGTATTAAACGATACAGACTCAAGTTTGATGTCAATTTTGTTTCTGTTAAAAAATACGTTATTATGTACAGTATTCCGGAAACTAGAGTTTATCCTTCTTAAAACTAACCTAAGAGGTGATGATGTTAAAGAAGAAAAAATCTATTATTCCTTACAGTTTCAAGATCAGTTTACATACGACCTTGACTATAAAACAACGTACATATCAGACAATAGGAGGAAGAATAGAAATAACATTCATGCAAATCACGACCTATGATGTATCCTCCATTGTCAACGAATCATCGGAATAACCTGTAGCATCGATGCATGCCAATTTTTGGAAATCAATATAATGAGAAAAAATGAGATCTTTTTTCATTGGAAAGTATTGTATTTAGAAATACTTGATCTCTAGGCAATTATCAACGTGATAATCGGGTGAAAAGAGGGAAATAATTAGTTGATTCTATAAATGAAAAATATAGAGCTTGTTTCATATGTGATTTGGATCAAAAGATGTGATTTTGTTAACCATCATTGATCCTAGTCGAAGGGCTCCCGAGAGATGTCACACCGTACTATAGGAAATGCGCAACCTCATTTCAAGTTTTTCCTATGTGTGTGTATAATATAGTGTACCATGATAAAAATAAATTAACACTTTGAAACTTGAATATGCATGGATGAAAGCAATATAAGAAGACTTGATTGAGCATGCCTAATGATGTAAGGGTAGCATAAAACATAAGGGTTGGCATCTGCATCATCACGATCACGTTCATATGCATGTATTTGAACCATTGCAATTTAACATGCTTTTCAAACAATAAAAGGAACGACACCTATGATTTACAACTCCATTGACAATATAAATAGTGGAAGGAGACACATATCAGTGCATGCACTCAAGAAATCATCATTTTATCCTGAAACACACTTCTGTAACAAAATTGCCCTTTAGATTTCAATAGAAAATGTCAATGGCCATCTCTCTTTTTCTTTATAAAAAACGAATATTAAACATACTTTATAAAAAAACCGCCCTTTAGATCTAAAGTGTTCATATATCATTTCATCGGAATACAAGCCGATCAACCATCGTTGTTTACTATTAATTTTAAATAGAAAATTTTCCTCATTCATAACGATGAGTTGTAAAAAATAAGACTAAATACCGAGAGTTATAGGTGGATGAGACAACAAAAAGTACACACGTAAGCAAATACCGGTAAAATCACTGAGGCTCACTACATCAAGTTTTAATCTAGTTCGCTCACGGTGGACCCGTTTCCATTATTTAGTGACTCATGTACATTATTTTGTATGTTCAACACACACTGTAATGATCTAAATGTTTCTACATATTTCTAGAGTCGAATTAATAAGATTTTAAGTCCATTTGGGTGCACAAATTCCAGAATGATGGACCATCTATTTTTTATGATGGATCAATACTAATCGATCGTAGAGAAACTATGATCTATCATTTCAGGATCAATATGATTGATCGTCCATTTAGCATGATCGATCAGACATGATCGATCCAATTGGTATGATAGTTCGTACCCATACAATGGGCGGATTTTTCTCCGATGACGTCCATGAAGTCACTTCGATCATGAAATGAATCACACACATGTTCTCGTTGTTACCTACATTGCGAATATACAATTATATATTTCCATGCACTTAACCATTCAAATGGGAAAGCGTGAAAAGTTGATGCGATACGAAAGGGGTTTCTATACAAAACTCGTCAATGCGAAATTGATACCACCGACATTTTCTAAACACTGTACACGACTCATGGTTCGAAAGCCACACGAATTTGACAGCAAAAGAAGGGTGAAATCCATACCTACGGGAATGTTCCTCTGTGACTTTCCTTCATCAAGGATGAGAGTTCCACATCATTTCATGGAACACGAGTGTGCCCCACGACAATCCTCGGTCCGTACTATTTGAAATGGCATGCTCAGGTATACGATTAGTAGCTGAAAAATCTCTCCGACGGCGACGAATTGGCCAATTTGTTTGACCACTTGGCTCAACCATCTCTTATATAGGAGTTGAGCCTTAAATGAATCGAGTTCGGATCTGGATCTAATCAGCCGTAACTTGTTCATATTTTATTCGTAACTCTTGCATACGGACTTCAGTTTTGACGTTTTTAAACTCGTTGGAAAGGTCTTGACGAGCACTACAAGATGTTTTGTCCTTTATCTAATTTGGTTACTATAACAAATCATAGTTTGTGAAAAAATTGGGTCCTAATACGAGGGATCTCACACTCACCACCGCTAATTTACGATTCATTGTTGATATACGATGAAATGTCTAAGCGAAAAAAATCGTAGAATGAGAATTTTCATGGTTATATGTGCATGTCCATGATTAAATGCTCGTAATTTTCCACGATTTTAAATATCAATTCTAGATGCATGTATGTGAGGTAAATGTAAATGTGTTGCGATAACCCATGTAACAAGACATTAAATGTTTATGTGTGCGATATTTAAGTGTGCAGGTATGGGGTGGGGGTGTATGTTATCGCGTATGCACGTGTATGATGCATATATGTATTTTATGTGTGTTAGTATGCATATACATGTATATTAGAGTGTACGTGTGCTGGTATATGTGTGTTTTATATCGCGTGTGTTTGTTTGTCCATTATAGTTTGCAGGTGCGTTGAAGTATGGGCATTTTTGTGTATGTATGTGATGGTGTCTGTATTGGAGTGTTGGGGGGGGGGGGGGGGGGGGGGGGGGAGAGAGTGTGTTGTGGTTAGAATGAGAGGGATCTATGAGTATAATGAGTGACACTTTATTTTCCAGTAAACATCTATATCTTGTTTTTTTTAAACCAATTATCACTTTGCAATGCTAGTTTATTAGTAGGTACAATATATTGGAAGCGGTGTATTTATTTGATGTGGAGATGTCATGGGTAAAAGGAGCAAAGAAATTCCACTCATAGTATTCTTGTTTGACTATCCCTTCATATTTGAATACACATTTAGAAAATTTTGAAGGCAAATACATCTATATTTAGGTTGCGAGCGACAGACACCTCTTTCATTGCGTGTGCTGGATTAAATATCGTACCCTCTTACTTTGATCCATGTATATTCAAGTTTCAAACTTTGAATTAAATGTTACTAATGATTAGGCACATTTTAAGATCCATTTAACATATTGTAGGATCTATTTTGGGGGTTTGGTTATGATGGTATGATCAAGTGCATGTTTTTTATATATATGAGTATATGATCATTTGCATGCTTTTTAAACTTGTAAACTCTACGAATATTAATTACTTCCTTTTTACTTTGCATTGTAGAGTATGGAAATACGTAAAAGGAATAATCAACATCCAAATAGTACATTATTAAGCAAACAAAATAAGGATGAGGATGAAGAAGAGAAGGATATACCATATCATCAACAATGATAAAATGATACCTTTACAAGAGAAACGAAGAAATAAAAGTGCATGTGATGCATTTTTATTTGTATCTCTATTGTCTTTTTAACATGTCTTTAATAATAAAAAAATCATGGAATGGTTGGATAGATAGATACGCGAGTATCTATACCTACGTTCCATCCACTATAATGGTTACAACTATATATGTTGCACATGAGGAGACTGTGTTAGAACAGAATACATTGTGCATAAGAGGGCAATCAGGAGGAATACAATAGAAATGTCAGCTCCACCATCTAGATCGACAATCACATAACTACAAGACAGATTATTGTAGTTGAAGGCAGAAGGTGACGATTCTCCGTGCAGTTTTGGCGTGGATCATAATTGAACAAAAATGAGTATTTTCTAAGGCTTACCATGTTGGCTCGACCTTATTATTCGACAAAACCTGGATGTGATGCATGCATAAAAATGTGTTTAACAACGTGTTCTACGTAGTGTAGTAATGGGCGTTTACCGATAAGATAAAAAGATACCGATAATGTCCGAAGAGTTTTAATGACCATTTTGTACACTCGAATTTATATTTGGTGGAGCAAGAAGATGGTTATGTTTATATGTCAATGAAAAAATGCACGTTAAAAAAGCACAAGTGAAGGATATTTTTGCATGTGCCTTGAATCTAAAATTTTAGATGGTTATGTATTGAATATTTCAAAACTGATGGTCTCGAGAAAGAATTGTTTTAGGAGAATAAAAAGCCATGATTCTCACATATTTATATATTTATAGATAAGTTATTGCTAATAACATCAAAGGGTTTCTTTATGGTAACTTTGGGTGTCTTGATGGATCTTAGCTATTTCTTTAAATGCATTCGTTCATCAAAGGTCGTGACATCTAACATGTCATCTTTTTTTGATATCACGTAGCAGTCTTTCTGTGCAATATGTGTTTATAAACGTTTATAAACGTTTAAAAACAATCATAATAGACGTTTATAAACGTCGGAAAATGCATAGATAAACGTCGAATATGTGTTTTTTAGACGTATGTATACGTCAGAATATTGTGTCGATTCAGGTTCGTCAAAATAGATCATATTCGACTTATATTTTGTTACGTCGACTCATAAAAGATCAGTGAAGAAACGTCGAGTATATTTTCTAAATACGACGTGTAAACGTCGATCTGTGTAGCTTAATTCGACGTATACACGTCGATTATACCGTCATAAATCGACTGTTATTTGCGTAAACGTCGCTTATAGTACTGTATTCGGCGTTTGATATCCTCTTTTTCCCTTTCGCATGTATTGCATTTATGGGTTCGTTTCCCAAAGCATTTCTGAGCTTCTTTTCTCTATCGCATTTATTGGCATATATGGGCTCATTTTCCCCGAAGCATTTATGAGATCCTTTTTCCCAATCCCATTTAATTTGTAGACAACAGTCCTCACTGCTCTCCAAAAGCTATTGCACACATCTCTGGGAGAGAAAGGAGAGCACATAACGTGAAGTTTAAGGTTTCAATTGTAGACACTCAATGTACAAATGATCCAAAGTGGTTTAACATTAAGATCTAAATGTTGATGTGCACCAAATGATCCGAAGTTGTGCAACATTGAGATCTAAATGTATCCTACAAAATAGCACTACAACAGAATTGGAAACTAAGCATACTTGCATGCGTTCTTCCTGCTCTGATCGACTTCTCTGGAGGTGCCAAGCGGGTTGGAGTGGAAACTGGCTAGAGCTGATGGACCATTGTTGTGTTCCGGCTCTGATGGATATCATTGGAGCTTCTTGCACCATCTTGTACGTAATTTGAAACAATATCAGTAGTATCTCGGATTTGATCCTTCTATGAAAATTGAGTTTGCTGCAGCTCGAGCACTAGCTTTGGTCGCTGTAAGTGATCTCGATTTCAATAAAGAAGGATTCCAAGGATCAGACAAGAGAAATTTCATTGGTAATGGTCCTTTAACTGGATAAAGACCACTAATTGCAGCCACATAAATATGAAGAATCATATGGAAGAAAATACAGTTTTAACTATTATGCCAACATAAAGAAAAATTATGTCTAACGGTTATAACTTTTTCTCCAAGTTATACACACGATGATATCCTCACATTTCTAAAGGAATCACCAATTTCTATGATAACGGGAAAGCAAAGGTTGGATGAAATATATCGACATTATAAGCAAGATGCAGAAGGATGTATGTGGTGATTAGTAGAATTATTTAAAAAAAAGGAAAATATGAACACACCTGTGGTTGTACGCATAGCCAACAAAAGTCAGTTAGTCCTTCCAAACTCCTCTGCAATTTTTACTCATCAAATATTTTTCAAAAAAACTCTACTCCTGAAATAATATGAAACGATATGCTTTATGTAAGTACAAGGGACCTTGGTTCTTACCAACTCAGGAACCTCCTCCCAGCAGAATGAACACAAGGAAAATGATAAAATTTATGATGTCCTCACTGCATGTGAAAAAAGTACCAAACACAAAGCGACAATGTTATGTCAATAAAACAAGATGGGTACTTAAGGACATTATGACTGACTCTATCTATAGAAGAAACACGAGTTGCATACTGAGAAGTTGAGATACAGGGTAGTGCTCTGGAAACTTTATAAAAGTTATCCCATTGGCAACATATATGTTCCTATAGAATTCCCACTGCCTTGATTGTATCATGTTCAAGAACCTTCCCAGTAGCATGAATCCGCAGACTTCCTTCAAATATCAAGACAATATTGTTAGCGTCAAAATGACAGTTTCTGATCTAGACCTCCTCCTAATAACTAATCATATACATAAAATAATGCATTGGCAGCTAGTATGATAAAAAATCAAAACATTGCGACATATAGGCAATCTACAAACTCCCAAGATTCAAAAATATTGTTGAATAGAGAGCAACTGAATTATAGAATTCACGGACAACTTAATTAATTATTGGTACTGTTAGGAAACTGAAAAATATTTTATAATGCCTGGGTAGAGGTTCTTCCACGTTCCCTCTACTGTCAAAACAAAAGTATTGTTCATCTTGGTAAAGAACCAATTAGTCACCAGACTATACAAATGGGTTTGAACCAGTGACTAGAAACTTACAGTGGAGTCAAGCTAGATGTCGGAGGCGATGACGAGGCGGTGGTAAGACGAGGAGTGATTGGAGGAGGTGGCAGTTTGAATGTCAGATTGTCTGCTCATTTTGCTATCAATGATTGTTAGTTTGTGATGTCAACTCTGTGATGCATGTAGGAGATTAGTAGGAGAGTAGTCCATTACTTTATTTTTTTAATATATGTTGGAAACCATCTACTTGAGGAGGTGATGCATCAACCAAAATTATGAGCTTCCTGCTCCTCCCTACACCTACAACATCCAAGAAATTAAAGAGCTTCATAGACAATATATACACTTTTCTACGAACAAGACATAGTAGCTGGGAAGACCCTGAGCTGAATCTAAGATGGAAAAAACTGGAATATATCATAGATCTATATAAGCAGAAAAAAAGAAAATGAGAATCTCAACCATCATGAGTTGACAAATTTCTTTCATAAGCACAACACAAAGTCATGAATATGCATGGACACGAGTAGTTAGAATCAGTACTCAGATTAATACAGTACATAACTTGGCCGTTTGAAACATAAAAACGAATTACTCTTGCTAACATTTTTTTGCAGACGTGAAAGCACAAATACACAACACGATTCTAATGTGATTATGTAACTGCAAAATTAAAGGTAAATGCATAAATAGACTAAGACAAATACATAGTCATATTGTTAGACATGTATGGGACAGAAACGAATAACTACAATTACTCTTGCTCCTCTAAAGCAAATGAGAGAAAAATCACCTTAGTTCGGAAATAATATCTTGTTAGCATACTGTACACAAACACCCTTTTGCACTTCCACTCTTGCTCATCTAAAGCAAATGAATGAAAAATTACCTTGGTTCGAAAATAATATCTCGCTAGCATACTGTACACAAACACCCATTTGCACCTTCCTCTTCCTTGATATGATAACCATATCAATAATATCCCATTAGCATAATGTGAGACACAGAAATGGCTACGGTGATGGATCTGTAAGGGAGAATATAGATAAGAGATAAGACTTGAAATATGAAATTGCTCAGATTGGTAAAACAGGTGCATGCTAATAAAAATATGCAAGACATTTGAGATTTTTTAGAATAAAAGAGGCAAGTCATTCATCAAAGTAGTGTTGAAGAACAACAAATCAAGTATAGTCAGGATATAGTAAGCAGCATTTAGCTTTGCATATGTGTAAGGCACAAATATCAACAGATCAAAAAACTAACAACATCCTATGACCTGCACACAAAAAATGAAAGCATTACCCGTCAAATTCTAACCCCTATCCATCCAAAATGAGACATAACTTCGACATGGTCTCCTCCCCAAAGAGACAAAACTGATTGTTAATTCAGTCTGTACTAACGAGTAAAGTTTTTAGAGGAATAGAATTGTATTAAAGTCGCACATCAGTACAAGTAAAATTGCTGAAAATTACAAAACCAACCTGAGATCCTAATAAAATGGATTATAATGCATAATCAAGCCTCAAAAAATATTTATTTATCAAACTTAATAGTCCTCGAGAATAACTCTGAAAGTGTTTGCACAGATCACTTAGTGTTTCCTTTGACAATACTTGCATCACAACTGAAAATAGAAATTCGAATTCAAACACTAGAAAGTTCAATATTAAGAGTGATTTAAATCCAAGCAAATCCACCCATTGCATTACCATAATCAAATCTAATCGTGTGTAATTGGTGCATAAGTTTAGAATTCAACAAATCAATACCCATTCTCAATTCCATAAAACCATAGGCTTATAGTTGGTTTGAATTCCATCCGTTAAAACTAATTCTGTCTACACAATAGTAAAATGGACTAGATTAAAATAAGTGGCTAATAAGGTACATCTCCAGTATGTTTTTTTATCCAACGTGTGATTTGAAATGTTTTGTCTTGGTACCATCATGAAGAAGGTTATAAAAACAATTCTCAAGGGTGTGTTTGTTCTATCTGTTAGGTCCTATAAATTTCATAAAAATGATAAATGCATGGATTCAGGAAACAGAGATATATTTGGAATCCAATATAAGTAACATCGTCAAAAAATCTATCCAAAACAAGTAAATTCAAATTGGATTCTGCGGTCCACAGTAACTCACAGCAAATGTGCATCAGTTCCAATGTCAATCTATTTTCAAACAACACAGTAGATCACAACACAACCCTCGAATCAATATAATTTTTTTTACATTGAAAAGAACCAATGAAAGGATTATAACATATCATCAACAACCTCGGAACATATTTTTACAAGTCATAGTTCCACCCAACATCTACGATCCATGATATATTCGTTAAGATGGAAACCTAATCATTCCAAACAGAAAAGTGTACTCTGTGCAGCATCATGAGATATTCAAATCAAATCCAGACAACAAAAACATACATTTATGAACCCAGAGATGTTTATTAAGGTAAAAAACCTCATACCACAGAGAAATGGGGAAAACGCTCCACACTCAACATCTGATTTCATCGCAGTCGACCAAATAATACCACATGAAATGAGAAAACCAAATTATTCAGTTGATCTAAGAAAATGTGACATCTAGATTGAGAATACAATCGATATCCGTAAACAAACCCTTCAAAAACCTAGATTTGTATGAACACTCACCCGTGCCACCGTCTTCGGGAAAATGAAATTAGGGTTGAGATGTTGATGTTGTGGCAGAGGAAGATGGGGTTAGGGTTGAGATTTTACCATCGTCATCGGACAACCTGTTGCAACTGAGAGACGATGCCACGGAGGCGGAGGAAGATGAGATTAGGATTTGGGATTCGGTAGAAACCAGAGAAATGGGGATTAGACTATGAGAAGTAATGAGGTTATATAAATACCTCCAGTCGAGGAGGAATGGAGCTTGACGTGAGGAAGTGCTATGGCTCACTACGGATGGGCTGGAGAAGAGGAAGATCTTTGACGGCACTCGGCACATCGGAGAAGACGAAAAAAACGAATATCAAGTTGTCGACGCATGTAAAAGTCGATTATGCCCAATTTTCTTGCACACGTCGTAAAAGTTATCTCCATCTCGACATCTAACAAATGTCGATTCGACCAGTATTAAAATGGACGTTTGAGAAATATAAACGTCGAATTTTTTGTATTTTGTTGTAGTGCATCTTCCCCTTTACTATGATTCTACCACGGTGTTACTTGTACTAATGTTATCAAACGTTCTCCAAATGCTCGTATATCTAGGTTGCGGATAATTTATTTAGTATGAATATATATATAGTGCGAGATAGTTTTCATCCATGAGCATTTTATCATAAAATAATCGATGTACTGTGTGATCGAAAATATTACGTCTCTCTCTTTCTTACCTAGTTAAAGTGAGATTTTTTATTTAATTCGATAAGGTGATCCATCGTACAATGTACCAAATTTAACGGAATCCTAAATTTAGATTATTCCACTATCCCAGTCTCTTAAGTACATATCTTAAAGATAAAAATATGACATAAATTTGGTGAATACTCTATGTATGAAAGACTCGAAGTGGTTGAAAACATGTCAAATGTCAAGATTTGTGATATTAAGTTGTGTAGAAGTCCTGCATAGGTAGAAATACGATTGGATTATATGATATCATTACGAAGGTTGATATTATGATTTACCATAAAAAAATCGCACAAGAGATTTATCTTCCTCAAGGAAAATAGATGTCAAAGAAAAGGTAGAATAGTTCTGGCACCTTACGACAAGTGCAATATTTATCTCATACTTTATCGAGAATAATTAATGGCAGGATTAACCTACTAATTCGTATGCCTCCTTTTTTTTATAAGCCCCATAGATCTATGAAACGTTTTCCATGTAGAGTAGTAACGCAAGTCAAAGAACCTGCTCTATTAAATAATTCCATTAACATAATTCTAATCATAACTAATTATAATTGCATGATCCAAAAAAAAGGCAGTTGGAGGGGTTTCCAAACGTCCATGCATATTAACAATGCTCATTATCTCATGCCATTATGGACGAGAATACAAACGTCTATGCATATCATCTAATTTCTCACGTCCTCCTGTTTATTGAGTTTACGAAGTCAACTAGATCTTGTGACAATGAACGAGAACGCAAGAAAAATGGATTTAAACAACTATCCGTTTTCTAACTAGTTCTTTCAGATAAATATTTATTCAGAAATTGAGAAAGAGCTTGAAAATTTTGACATTCGACTCACGAATCATTACAGTCATACTTATCATATGCCTCTAATAAGAATACCGATTACTGTCAATATCCAAACATCAACAAAAAATTGACGTGAGATCAAATCAGGACATAGACAATCGTAAAACAAATCATGATAAATAAAAACATTTAAGGCTCTAACAATATCCAAAATATGGGACAGATAATTATATAGAACCTAATAGCAATGATGGAAGGAGACATCGTTACTCGTATGATTTTCACCATAAGAATAACCAAGGATCTAAGCATGTTCAAGCACATGGTGACAAAAGTACGTGAAAACCAACAGCAAGAGGGGGTATTATCGTTACCTCCTAGGATGTTCCCTCGGGATTTCCTTTCACACGGAAATGGTATTTCCGTTGCTCGATCGCAGTGTGAAGACGTGCACCACGGTGACCTCGAGCTTTCCTACGTGATGGCAGTCGCGGATCTTCGATCAGAGCTCCTACTCCGACGTCGACGACGGCCCTCCGACGATCAAATCCGGTCAAGGTGGTGGTGCTCCAATGAGAGAGAAGGGTGGTGGTGGCTAGGGCTTTGCGAAGGTAGCCTATCACCTTCTATTTACAGAGGGAGAGGTGAAAATGGGTGCAATTTCGGATATGTTCGGATCCATATATGGGTCCCAACTATGATACTTAAAACATCAATAACTTGAGCTAGGAATATCGGAATTGAGTGTTCTTAGGCTCGTTGGAAAGATCTCGACGAGATCTATGTAATGGCAGGATTATTTACATTTTTTGAATATCAAAACTACTCCAGATTTTAGGAAGAAGAAAATACGGGGTTTCTGTTAGACTTGTGAGCCCTGGGCGAACCATTCTTACAATAAATGTTATTGTAATGTTTATGTTTATCAATAAAAGTTATTGATGTTTCACTCCCTTTCTGAAATTATACGAATGAATGCACTATAAGGTCCCTCTGTACAATTAGAGCTATGTACCATGGCCAGCTTGATGATCATATAGCTGTTAATTCATCAAATGAATCATAGAGGTTGGTGTTTGGATGAATATCTAAGGAGTTAGATAGAGGACTCATTAAGCACCGTCAAATGATTGTCAAGTGAAGATCTCCAGCCTGAGTAGGAGATGGCAATCCTTTCTCACATAGGCTGATATCTGACCGACCTCTCGATGCAGGTCCTCTGCATGGGAATAGTGATTCAGAGGTGTCAGATTAGTTAAGTCAATGGGTTGACTTAACGGGATCGAGATAACTTAAGTCCTATGTTGAATGCTGCCACAGCATAGGCATGCATCCTCTGACCGGAGACAGAGGTATTGCTATATATCTGAGTATGTACATTTGGCAGACCAATAGGTTGATGACCTAACCAAGGTCTATATACCGGCGAACTGGTGTGCATATAAGGGTATATGAGCAATATGATCTCTCAAAGGGATCATACAGGTTAATTTGTGAACCGGAAGACATGAGCTCACTCATGAGGTATTGGGACCGATCAAATTCCATGCATGGTAGTCGTGTTTTGGAAGCATGACATGAATTTGAAGGTATGATATATGCTTTGGGAAAGCATATGATCGATACCAACTCCCAATGACCAAGATTGAGAAACTTAATGATTAAACCCTGAAGAAGACAGTATAAAAATGATCTTGATCTTCGGGTTGATCATGGGTCTTCCAGTATGCAGGATGTACATGTATTGGGAATACTTGAAGGGTGATGTGATCATAACGATTGTATATCCATGAGCTTCCATTCCGAGGGAGTGATGAAACAGGTCTGCATTTTAGTGACTCCTTCCAGTAGAGAAGCAATCTGATCTTAGTCCAAGTGTTGGACATTGGTCTGAATGAGATTCAGATTCAATGAAGATTAGATTTGCGGTCTTCATTTAATCAAGCATCTATGGGAGGTTCGTTCGATCTGGATTTGAGATAATATCTCAATATCCAAGTCACTATACATGGAATAATACAATCGCCCTGTCCTTATCTTCAAGTATCTGCGGAGAAAGCACATTATTCATGAAAGGGATCAAGAATAATTCTTTTGATAAAATATCCAAGCAAGGACTTGATGATTAAATGAGATTTAATTATCAAGATTAATATGAATATAATTCATATTGTGAAAATGATTATCTAAGATAATTAAATGGGATTTAATTATCAAGGATTAAGAGAATGTGGATAACACTATCCATGATATATGTGTATTATAAATATGATTTATAATATACATGTATAAGAGAGAGAATCAATGTAAATAGCATTTGTTAATTAATAATGTGGATTGGATTCACATTTATTAATTAATTGGAAATGCAATTTACCAATTAGTTTGGGTTGTGAATATGATTCACATAATATTCAATGGCATGATTTAAATATTCACAATTAATTGGGAATTAATTTGGTGAATATTTTTTTGATTACTAAATTAATTAAGGAATAATAAGATAAATAAAAGAGAGCCAAATAACCACCATTAATAGGTGGCGTCACCCATGAATTGTTCATGGGTGACGCCCCTCAATTTTAGGGGAGGTTGGTTGACTCCATTTTATTTATCACATTATCTCTTAATTAGTTAATGATAAATTAAATTATGTTGATAATGTTGCAACATATTTTAATTTAAATTCATGTTGTTGGTTTTAACCAACAACAATCATGACCATTGATTTAGCATGGACCAAGCATAACCATTGGATCCATGTGTTCCATGGATTGAGATCCATTGGATCCTAAACTAGTATAAAAGGAGGGCTAGGGTAGCCCTTCCAAGTTACATTATCATCTAGAGTTGAAGAACTCTACTCTCTCTCTCTCTCTCATTCTTGTGGGATCTCCCTAATATTCAAGTGGCCGTCCACTTTGTGTATTAGGAAGGAGATCATTTTTGTTACGCCTCGACGCTTGGATCTTCGTCAAAGGATTGCGGGAAGGACACGACTCATCATCGTGCCCGCAAGTGCATTCTCCGTGGGTCGGACTTAAGATATGAGGATCTCTACTTTGGGATCTCGCGATCACAACCACGCTTCAAGATGTATTCCTTATACTTTGTGGTTTGATGAAACAATCCGAGAAGTGTTCTCGTGATTATGTGATTTCATCTTTAAAGTTAAAATTTTAAATTTCTGCTGCATCTAGCATCTAGTACGACTAGTTGCTCCGATTGCATACGATGCCATCGACACGCTTCCGTGATGCGCTTAAGGATTCAATAATATCCTTCAAAGTGGTATCATAGCCAGGTTGAATAAGGGTTTGGATATGATCCATGAACCTTAGACGATTTGGTTCTAGAAAGGGTTGCGAATTTTTACTACATTTCAATTTTCGCACCTCTGTCTAATTGAATTTTTCTGTACTGCTTAAAATGTTTAAATACGAATTTTTCAATTGGATTTTTGTTCCCCATTAAACAAGGAAACCATAGGACTTGAGTTTACTAAATTTGGACTTTATTTGCTCAAGATATGGCTTTTTGAATATGACTATATTCACTGTTGCGGGAACTGTAGATTTAAACGTGATTAATGTGATAATTACGGTTTTAATCCGCCTCGAAATGCGTGAATTATCACTTGGGTTCTTTAATAAATCAAATAGGCAATCTTTGGAAACTGAGTTTGCATTTTTTGGATTTAAATTGATCAAGATAAGTTAATTTTAGTGATTGGGGGTCACTGCTGGAAATTAACATTTTTTTTTATCTTGAACCTTGTGATATGTCATTCAATTATCATGATGAAAATTAATTGTTAATTTTTTGGAATAATTAGTGATAAATATTTGTGAAATATTTAAAGAAATAATTATTTCATTGAATGACACTTGCCTAAACTACAATGATGAGATATTAGATCTTGATCATTAATTCATCAACGAACATTGCTTTCATGAAAACCATAGTTTATCCTACAATAGTTGTAGAACAACATTTACATGAAAAAACCCTCTTGCTTGAATTGGATTGGGGATTTGTCTAGCAAATCTCCTTATAATATAATCAAAAATGTTTTGATGTATATTATATGGTATAATTTCGGTTGAAAAACCGATGAGCATCTCAAAGTAAATGATGATCTGTCTTGTATTATCCTTTCCCGAGGCGGATGTGGTGCCTAGTCGGAGAGCATTGGGGTCGCGAGTTGCAACGTATGTGGTCCGTCCCACTCTCGTCGGTACTGGCCATGACAGCGGGTAGGGATTGTATAATACCGGAGAAAGTCAATGTGTATTTTTCTAATTATTAAAATTCGAATAATACGTATTTTGAGAATATACCTACTATTCAAGTAAAAGACATATTTGTTGATGATTGGATTAATGATTAATTTAATATGATTAAATTAATTATATCCAATAAACACTCTATTTTGAATAGATGTGTATTTCCCTTGGAAGAATTAATTATGTTAATGTAATTCACAATAATTAATTATAAAATTTGAATATGAGGTGGAGGATCACATAAGTGACATCCATGGTCTCCTGTCAAGGCAAATGATTTCGTCGCCAGTTGTTGTGTATGGGAGACGCCTGTCCGAAGTGACAGATCCTGTGCATGATTTAATTGGATCGGGTTCTTTGCTTTTCGAAAGAGTAAGGTCGTATACGTAGTGACCCCAATATCGAGTCCTCATATTATTGGGGCGATATTGGATTGCGTATAGCGAGTATTAAGCATGTTGACGGTTGGTTCAATTAACAACGGATCAACATCATCTTAGGGGTGGTGGGCCCGGGTGTTAAAGACCGAATTGGGAATGCAAGTTGGACTTGCAAAAGGCGGAATGAGTTCCCGCTTCTTTTTATCGGAGTCGCAAGTTCTCATATTATTAAGATGTGACAAAGATAGGAAAGGAAATCCCAGATCTTGCTTGAGATACAGCGATAAGTGTATCTCTTACTTTGAAGGAAAAATAGGGAATAATCTTTCAAAATTGACCTAACAAAATAAATTTGATTTAAAATGCCTTAATCAAGTTATTCTTAAAATGAATATATATTTATCTATATATTCTAATATAGTGTATTCTTAATTTCAGAAAATGAAGTCAATGAACCCACTTAGCAGGCTTCTGGAGGTAAACCAGTTGACCGGACCAAATTATTCGGATTGGATCCGAAATTTGGATCTTGCTCTCTCTGCAGAGCGCATCTCCTACGTGCTTAGCAAGGACAAGATAACAAACCCTGTGACTGATGAAGATAAATCATATAATGATAAATATGATAAAGACCATAATCTGGTAAGGTGTTACATCCTTGGGTCATTGTCCAATGTGCTTCAGAAGTAACATGTGGAAATGAACAATTACCAAGAGATTATGCTGAATCTAAAAGAAATGTTCGGTGACATAAACCGCACACAGCGTTATAATGTGATGAAAGAGCTTATTCGCTGCAAGATGCAGGAAGGGACCTCTGTCAGAGAACATTTACTCAAAATGTTTGGGTACCTCTCTGAGCCGGAAACCCTGGGGGCCTATTTGGATTCTGAAATGCAAGCTGATTTCATTCTCCTGTCGCTCCCTAAGTCTTTTAACAACTTTGTTGTGTCTTATCACATGAATAAAGGTGACTTCACAAACGCTGGGCTGTTAGCTGCATTTAAGTCTGCAGAAGACGTCTTGAAGAAGGACGACCCCTCTGCCAGTGCAATGGTTGCACAAGTAAGCGGAAAGCGCGAGCGGAAGCAAGGTTCTCAGATGGGCCCAGCCTCGAAGAGAACGAAGAAGAATCAAGGAGTTGGTTCATCTTCTAGTGCTTCCACACTGATGACATCGAAAAAGACCGATGTCTGTCACCACTGCAAGAAGCCGGGGCACTGGCGGCGTAACTGCCCAGATTACCTGAAGTCCACTGGCAAAGGTAAAGCCCCAGCAGGTATGAAATCTACTTTCATCATTGAAACTACCTTTCTCGTTGGACGAGAAGGAAGTTGGGTTATAGATTCTGCTGCTTCTGTTCACGTATGCAATTCGTTGCATTTGTTTCAGGAAACTAGGAATCTAGAGCAAGGGGAGATAATTATCCAGATGGGATCTCATTCAAGTGTTGCAGCAGTCGCCATCGGGACGTGCAAACTGTCATTATCTAGTGGTCGAATCCTAGTACTTAAAGAGTGTCTTTATATACCTGATGTTATGAGTAACTTGATATCTGTGTCTAAGCTTGTTAGACATGGGTACTCTTTCCTGTTCTGTAATAAATTAGTCATTAATCAATATGATAAATTTGTTGCGGAAGGTGTTCTGACTTCTGGTGGACTCTATGAATTGTGCATTGATGAATTTATCATAAATGTTACTACCACTAATAATAAAAACCCTAAGAGATCCAGAGAGAATGGAAATCATTCGAATATGATTTGGCATCAAAGGCTCGGTCATTTATCTGTTGATAGGATCAACAGATTGATAAAGGATTGACCTTTAGATTTTCTACAGGTTCAAACTTTACCTACCTGTGAACATTGCGTTCGAGGTAAAATGACCAGGATGCTTTTCCGTAATAAGGTTACGCGATGTGAAGGTATTCTTGACCTAGTACATACTGATGTATGTGGTCCCTTCAGTACCGCGACTAGAAATGGATATCGATACTATTTGACATTTATCGATGATCATTTGCCATATGGGTTTGTCTTCCTGCTACGTTATAAATCTGAAACCTTCGAAAAGTTCAAAGAGTTTAAGGTTTTGGTTGAGAACCAAGCCGACAGGAAGATCAAACGGATTCGGTCTGACCGAGGTGGTGAGTACCTCTCAGATGAAATCAAGGAATATCTCAAAGAGAATGGAATTGTCTCCAATCTCACTCCTCCTGGAACTCCCCAACTTAATGGTATTGTTGAAAGACGCAATAGGACCATCATGGACATGGTCCGTTCAATGATGAGTAAAGCACATTCACCTCTTAGTTTCTGGGGATATGCAGTAGAGACTGCAATATATATCCTAAACAAGATTCCTAGCAAGTCTATACCAAAAACTCCTCACGAGCTCTGGTATGGTACCAAGCCTAGCGTTAAACACTTGAGGGTTTGGGGATGCTTGGTTCATGCAAAGAACGTGGACGCAAGTAAGCTAGAATCTCGCACTCGTGAGTGCTACTTCATTGGGTATGTTAAAGATGGTATCGGATGCAACTTTATGACCCTGAGACCCGAAAGGTTTTTGTCTCTAGGGATGTGAAATTTTTGGAGGATGATTTCCTTAAAGGTTAAGACAAGAATGAAGTAGAGGAGCTCATTGAATCCCCTGAGGATTCTGAGATTCCTGAACCAGAAGCTAAAGAGATAAATGAAGATGAAACACTCATACCTCTTCGAAGGAGTTTGAGGGTGGTTGCACCACATTAAAGGTATGGATTCCATGTGTAAGGTGAGACTGATAATGATCCTTCTTCATATGATGAAGCACTTGCGGATCATGACATGGATAGATAGATGCTAGCAATGAAGTCAGAGATTGACTCCATGCACAAGAATGGTGTATGGACCCTAGAGGATCCACCTAGAGGGGTAAAACCCATTGGGTGTAAGTGGATCTTCAAGAGAAAGAGGGGACCTGATGGGAAAGTAAAGACTTTCAAGGCACGGCTCGTGGCCAAGGGCTACACACAGAGAGAAGGCATCGACTACGATGAGACATTCTCTCCTGTGGCCATGCTTAAGTCCATCAGGACACTGCGAGCTGTAGCTGAATAACTTGACTACGACATCTGGCAGATGGACGTCAAGACGGCTTTCCTCAATGGATACCTCGAGGAGGATATCTATATGGAGCAGCCCCAGGGCTTCATAGCTGAGGACGGTAAAGTATGCAAGCTGAAGAAATCCATCTATGGGCTCAAACAAGCTTCTCGTAGCTGGAACATCAGATTTGACGAAACCATAAAGAGTTATGATTTTGTGCAAAACCCTGATGAGCCTTGTGTGTACAATAAGATTAGTGGGAGCGCCATTGTGTTCGTCGTGCTTTACGTAGATGATATCCTTATCATTGGGAATGATACAGGAATGGTGACCAGTGTGAAGATTTGGCTATCCCATACTTTCGAGATGAAAGATCTTGGAGAAGCCTCTTACATCTTAGGCCTGAATTTGTTCAGAAACCGAGAAAAGAGAATATTGGGATTATCACAACATGGATACATCAAGAAGATTCTTGAACGATTCCGCATGGATAGTTCGAAGAAAGAATTCCTCCCCTTAGGACATGGTATCCACCTGTCCAAAGGAATGGCTCCTCAAAATGTTGAGGAAGAGAAGGCCATGGCTGGATGCCATTATGCATCAGCCGTAGGAAGCTTGATGTATGCCATGATGTGTGTTAGGCCAGACATCTGCCATGCAGTGGGAGTGGTAAGTCGTTACCAATCCTGCTATGGAGAGAAACACTGGAATGCAGTAAAGAACATATTCAAATATCTAAGACGGACGCAAGATTATATCTTGGTCTATGGGAATGGTGAACTCCAAGTCTTGGGATATACAGATTCAGACTTCCAGTCAGATATTGATGATCGAAAGTCGACATCAGGGTTTGTATTCCTGTTGAACGGTGGTGCTGTGAGTTGGAGAAGCAAGAAGCAGGACACTACGACGGATTCAACAACAGAAGCCGAATACATTGCCGCATCGGATGCTGCAAAGGAGGCGGTGTAGTTGCGCAAGTTCATTTTGGAGCTTGGCGTAGTTTCCTCTGATACTCCCGTCCCGTTACTCTACGATAACACTGGAGCCATTGCCTAAGCAAAGGAACCCAGGTGCCATCAGAAGAGCAAGAACGTGGAAAGGAAATACCACATCATTCGGGAGATTCAAAAGCGTGGTGATATCATCATCACCAAGGTGGCCTCTGCCGGCAACATTACTGATCCTCTTACCAAACCCCTGACACAGAAGGTTTTTGACCAGCATGTAATGAGTATGGGTTTACGGATTGTACCTGAATGGTTCTGAGGGCTAGTGGGAGATTGTTAGACTTGTGAGCCCTGGGCGAACCATTCTTACAATAAATGTTATTGTAATGTTTATGTTTATCAATAAAAGTTATTGATGTTACACTCCCTTTCTGAAATTATATGAATGAATGCACTATAAGGTCCCTCTTTACAATTAGGGCTATGTACCATGGCCAGCTTGATGATCATATAGCTGTTGATTCATTAAATGAATTATAGAGGCTGGTGTTTGGATGAATATCTAAGGAGTTAGATAGAGGACTCATCAAGCACCGTCAAATAATTGTCAAGTGAAGATCTCCAGCCTGAGTAGGAGATGACAATCCTTTCTCACATAGGCTGATTTCTGACCGAACTCTCGATGCAGGTCCTCTGCATGGGAATAGTGATTCGGAGGTGTTAGATTAGTTAAGTCAATGGGTTGACTTAACGGGATCGAGATAACTTAAGTCCTATGTTGAATGCTGTCACAGCATAGGCATGCATCCTCTGACCGGAGACAAATGTATTACTATATATCTGAGTATGTACATTTGGCAGACCAATAGGTTGATGACCTAACCAAGGTCTATACACCGGCGAACTGGTGTGCATATAAGGGTATATGAGCAATATGATCTCTCAAAGGGATCATACAGGTTCACTTGTTAATTAGAGAGAATCAATGTAAATATCATTTGTTAATTAATAATGTGGATTGGATTCACATTTATTAATTATTTGGAAATGTAATTTACCAATTAGTTTGGGTTGTGAATATGATTCACATAATATTCAATGGCATGATTTAAATATTCACAAATTAATTGGGAATTAATTTGGTGAATATTTTTTTGATTACTAAATTAATTAAGGAATAATAAGATAAATAAAAGAGAGCCAAATAACCACCATTAATAGGTGGCGTCACCCATGAATTGTTCGTGGGTGACGCCCCCCAATTTTAGGGAGGTTGGTTGACTTCACTTTATTTATCACATTATCTCTTAATTAGTTAATGATAAATTAAATTATGTTGATAATGTTGCAACATATTTAAATTTAAATTAATGTTGTTGGTTTTAACCAACAACAATCATGACCATTGATTTAGGATGGACCAAGCATAACCACTGGATCCATGTGTCCCATGGATTGAGATCCATTGGATCCTAAACTAGTATAAAAGGAGGGTTAGGGTAGCCCTTCCAAGTTACATTATCATCTAGAGTTGAAGAACTCTACTCTCTCTCTCTCTCATTCTCGTGGGATCTTCCTAATATTCAAGTGGCCGTCCACTTTGTGTATTAGGAAGGAGATCATTTTTGCTACGCCTCGACGCTTGGATCTTCGTCAAAGGATTGCGGGAAGGACGCGACTCATCATCGTGCCCGCAAGTGCATTCTCCGTGGGTCGGACTTAAGATAGGAGGATCTCTACTTTGGGATCTCGCGATCACAACCACGCTCTAAGAGTTATTCCTTATACTTTGTGGTTTGATGAAACGATCCGAGAAGTGTTCTCGTGATCATGTGGTTTCATCTTTAAAGTTAAAATTTTTAATTTCCACTGCATCTAGCATCTAGTACGAGTAGTTGCTCCGATTGCATACGATGCGATCGACACGCTTCCGTGATGTGCTTAAGGATTCAAAAATATCATTCAGTTTTGCATCATAAAAATGTTAAAGGAAGTCTCGTACTCAAGACGTAGGATTTAACGTATAAGTTTCAAATGTGATGTAGATTCAAGCATAAGAATCTTAAAGAGAACGAAACCCATAAAAATCTTAAAGGGGATTGGAATAAGGTCTCGTGAACATACCTTCAAAAAAATAGGGGTATTTCTGTCGCATATCTGCCTCAGGCTCCCATGTGGCCCCCTCAACATTCTGACTTGCCATAATACCTTGACCAAAGGGATGTCTTTTCGTCGTAACCTCTTGACTGCCCGGTCTAAAATCTGCACGGGTGCCTCAGGAAAAGATAAATTCGGTTCAACCGCGAGGTCCTCATAACTAATCACATGTCGAGTTCCGGAGGTTTGACACATGGAATACATCATGCACGTCTGCCAAGTGAGGAGGAAGTGCTACTCGGTATGCTACCTTCCCAACACGAGATAAAATCTCGAAAGGACCAACAAACCGTGGTGCCAACTTGCCCTTAACACCAAATCTTTGAATACCTCTCATTGGAGATACTTTTAAGAATACGAAGTCTCCGTCATCAAATTGAAGATCACGACGTCTCTGATCAGCATAGCTCTTCTGACGGCTTTGTGTAGTCAATAATTTCTTTCTAGCCATCTCTACCGCCCTTGTTGTATCCTCGATTATCTGAGTAGAATAAATGTCCTTGTCACCCACTTCCTGCCAACACAAGGGAGTAGTGCATCTTCTTCCATACAATGCTTCAAATGGTGCCATGCCAATACTAGCATGGTAGCTGTTGTTATAAGTGAACTCCACTAAAGGAAGGTGATCCTTCCAAGATCCTTGCCACTCAATGGCACATGCTTTGAGCAGATCCTCAAGAGTCTGAATTGTCCTCTCTGATTGTCCATCCGTCTGCGGATGATATGCTGAACTAAGACATAGTTTAATTTTTAGGGCCTTCTTGAATTCTCCCCAATAGTGTGACGTGAAATGAGAGTCCCTATCAGATACAACCTCCTTGGGAATCCCATGCAAGCGAATAACATGTTGAATATATAGTTTGGCCAGATCCACCGGAGTGCATGTCATGTTCACGAGAATAAAATGTGCAGACTTAGTCAACCTGTCCACAATAACCCAAATAGCATCATATCCACCTAATGTACGAGGTAAGGATGTCACGAAGTCCATGAAGATACTCTCCCATTTCCACAACAGAATAGGAAGTGACTGTAACAAGCCAGGAGGGCGCTTGTGCTCTGCCTTCACCAATTGGCACGTGAGGCAACGATTGACATGTTCTGCAACATCTCTCTTCATCCCCTCCCACCAGAAGTATTGACGGAAATCTCTATACATCTTGGTGCTCCCTGGGTGGATATATAATCCAGAACAGTGAGCCTCGTCTAGGATGTCTTTCCTTAACTCACCATCATCAGGGACACATAGACGCTCCCCCTTCCATAAGATGGACTCACAGACTCTGAATCCATCAAACTCCTTTTTCAGACATCGATGGAATAAGTCTTGTAATTTCGGATCTATTTGCTGACCATGCACAATCCTATCTCGTAGTCCACTATACTTGGCAGGTACAGTTACAGCGTCTGCAGCACTATCAAAGGGGTGCCACTCACTAAGTGTTGCGAGTATATCCCAAGTCTGTAGCCATGTTGCGGTGCCCTCGGTATGTGCTCTTCTATTCAAAGCACCAGCTACTACATTTCCCTTACCCGGATGGTAAGAGATAGTACAGTCATAATCCTTCAACAGTTCCATCCATCTTCTTTGCCTCATATTCAACTCTCGTTGGTCAAAGATGTATAAATAGTGACGCCATATCTTCAACGCGAAGACTATAGCTGCCAACTCCAAGTCATGAGTAGTGTAGGTACGTTCATGGTTCTTTAGTTGTCGTGATGCATATGCTATGACATGACCACATTGCATCAACACTGCTCCTAAACCCTCCTTTGATGCATCAGTGTAAACAGTAAAGTCTAAGGGGCCTGAAGGAAGGGTGAGAATCGGAGCACTGGTCAGTCTTTCTTTCAACGTACGAAAGCTCAGCTCGCACTTGTCGCTCCAAATGAAAGGGGCATCCTTCTGTGTTAGGCGAGTAAGTGGTAGAGCTAGCTGCGAGAAGCCCCTCACAAAACGTCTGTAGTAGCCTGCGAGGCCTAAGAAGCTGCATATCTCGATAACTATCTTGCGCTGCTCCCAGGACATGACAGCCTCTATCTTGGCTGGATCAACTGCCACACATGCTCCTGATATTACATGACCGAGGAAAGCTACTTCAGTAATCCAAAATTCACACTTGTTGTATTTTGCGTACAACTTATGTTCTCTGAGTGTCTCAAGAATAGTACGAAGGTGTTGGTCATGCTCATGCTCATCACATGAGTAGATCAAGATATCATCAATGAACACTACCACAAACCGATCTAAGTATGGACGGAAAATTCTGTTCATCATGTCCATGAATGCGACAGGTGCGTTCGTGAGTCCAAACAGCATAACCACAAACTCATAGTGGTCGTATCTGGTACGAAAAGCAGATTTAAGCACATCTGTGTCCTTAATTCTCAATTGATGATAACCCGGTCGTAGGTCAATCTTTGAGAGTACCGCTGCTCCTTGCAATTGATCAAAAAGGTCATCTATTCGTGGAAGTGGATAACGGTTCTTCACCGTCCTTTTATTCAATTGCATGCAGTCGATGCATAAACGCATAGACCCATCCTTCTTCTTTACGAAGAGGACCGATGCTCCCCAAGGTGATGTACTGGGACAGATAAATCCCTTTTCCAACAACTCCTGCAGTTGTACTTTGAGCTCCCTGAGTTCGGCCGGTGCCATTCGATATGGAGGTATGGAGATCGGTTGCGTGTCAGGTATCAAAGTAATCTCGAACTCGATCTCCCTCTCTGGCGGCAGTCCGGGTAATTCCTCTGATAATACATCAGAAAAATCTCGTACAATTTTGACATCTTCAATCATACGATCTTGGGCAGGTAACTCCACAACATAGGCGAGAAAACCTATGCAACCCTGATCGAACAAGTGTTGGGCCTTAAATGCCGATACATATAAGACCTCGCTATCTGAGGCACGTCCATCAAACTGAAAGGTAGGTATGTATGGGATACGGAACACTACCGTCTTCTCGAAGCAATCAAGACATGCGTGATGTTGCTCGAGCCAATCCATACCTAAGATGACATCAAAATTTTCTAGCTGAATGAGTAAAAGATATGCAGGCATTAGGTGCCCGCCAATCTGCACTGCTACCTTCTCCATCGCTTGTCGCACTATGAATAATTGGCCCCCTGGACCCTTGATGTAGTAAGGATATGGAACGCAGATCGGTTCTTTATCTAACTTGGATACTAAGTGATGTGCTAGAAAAGAGTGTGTAGCCCCCGAATCAAATAAGGCGTGTAAGGATATATCATGTACTGAAATCATACCTCGCACTACAGCTCCTGAGCCGTGGGTCTGCTCCTGTGTGATTGCGTTCAACTGTCCCTGAGGCTGTGGGGAGCGTTAGAACCTGCAACTCTGAAGGTTGGTCGTGGTGGAGGACGTTGAAAACCTCGACCCCCACGGCGGGAAACTGATCCGTGTGACTGTGCAGATGAGAAAGTTGATCGTATACTTGGTGGATGGCCATCTGAGCTGCTGGCAAGTAAAGGACACTTGGCCTTGAAATGACCCGGCTGTTGGCAGTGGAAACATCTGCGATCTGCTGGCTGAGAGAAGGAGCCTCCTGAGACAAGGCTAGCACCTCCTATCTTGCGGCTCTTTGAGTGTGTCAAAGAGCGGAAGGAAGTAGTACCACGACTAGCAAACCCTGCCCCAAAGTAGGTGTAGGGACAAATCTGCTAACGGTAGGAGTAGTAGCCACTGGGTGGAAACGACGCTCTCTACGAGCTCTATGGAAACCTCGGCGAGCAGATCTTCGGGACTGAGGTGGTTGGGAGTGTGATGGACTCCCCTGAAGTCGACTCCGAGTTGCCTCCATTTTGGTAGCTTTAGCAGCTACCTCCTTGATGGAAGTGAAATCCAATGCAGATAGCTGGTGTTGCACATCATCACGTAATCCCCGGATAAATTTCTGTAAATTCTCCTCAGGAAAAGCAGTAGTCGCTGGCTAGTGGCGGGAGAGTTCAGTGTAGCGAATGAGGTATTCTTGGGCCGTCATTGACCCCTGCTTCAGCTCAGCAAACAACCTCCTCTGATCCTCAACTTAGTGGTCTGGGTAGAACTGGCTACGGAACTCGTCAAGAAAAATTTTCCATGTTATGGGATCCTCCAGATGTTCCTTGGTGGCGTACCACCAACGTTCAGCATAACCTGGTAGTGAAAATTCCACAAATGTAAGTCAAGACTCTTCAGGAGCATGGATCATCCGTAAGACCTTAGATACGTGATCCATCCATAGTTCAGCCTCATCTGGTGTGCCTGTGCCGAAGAATTGGGGCATCTTAGACCTCTGGTAGGCGGCATAAGTCGTCTGATGTTTCTGCAATGCCTCTAAATCCTCCGACCCTTCAGGGTCCAAGGACACCGAAGGATGAATACTGCCCTCTTCCTCACAGGAAGGTTGATAAGAGGAATCCTCCTGCTGAAGTAGCCTCTGTTCCAATGCCTCCTGACGCTGTTGTATACCCTGCACGGCTTGAACCAATAAGGCCAGCTGTTGTGCAACATCAGGGTCAACACGAGGCGGCATGATTCCCTTCGAGAGTCATTATATCAGAATTTTTTTTCATGATTAGAGAGACAATGGACACATTGAGTATGACTTATATTATTCTCCTTAAACCAATGGCAAGGTCAAAAGGCTTATCATTGTATTTATAATTCAAATCCAACTTATAATCTAATATACAAAAGAGGGAATGGAGTATCGGGCTCTGATACCATCTGTGATGCCCCGCCCCTCCGGCTACCGAAACCGACGAGACGGGAGCGTCGGACCTACGGTCCAGATACGCCCATGATATATGATACTCAGCAAATCATCTTATATACATTAGATTAACATTTGAAATATAAATAACAACATGAGAATAATATGAAATGGAAATAAAAATGCAACATCCATTCTGATCAATACTCATCAGGTCCGTGTCCATGATATGGGATACATCAGAAAATCTCAACTTTGTAGAAAAAACTCTCCACATATCTCACTGCAAAGTCTCTCAGAATAACATAAAATAAAACGGAAGTAAATAAATTACTCTAAGCAGGACGCACCCTGCCTGATGCGAATATGACGAAGAGAAGTCTGATCTCCTCAAAAGAGCGCTACTGTGACGGTTGTTGCTCAGGTACACCTGTTGGGTTCACACGAGAGTAGCGTTATGAGTAATTGCCCAGTAACGAGACAAATATTATAACACCCTAACCCCTAAGTGGGGGAGGTTATAACACCCTAACCCCAAATATAGTACCACATGGAAAACTCACAAAGTGTAGATGTGGTATATAAATGGTGGGGATTACTACTTGACAACTTGGGCTTAAGCATTTTAGGTGGTTGTCAACGGATCCAATTGGGTCCGAACCCAATAAGTTGTCAGGGCCAGTTTTCCTCAATAACGGACCGGGGACCTAAGTTTGGGACATTACAAATGGTATCAGAGCCAAATTCTCTCTGATAGTGGAAAGGGCTACCCGAGAGGTGGAGCCGCCCCTACAAAGAGGTTGGAGGAAATGACTACCTGGAGCGTGCATCCGCCACTGTCACTGGGAATAAGTGATGGACCATGTCGCAACGAGGAGGTTGCGAATATAAGTGGGGGAGGTTGTAACACCTTAACCCCAAACATAGTACCGCATGGAAAACTCACAAAGTGTGGATGTGGTATATAAGTGGTGGGGATTACTATTTGACAGCTTGAGCTTAAACATTTTGGGTGGTTGTCAACGGATCCAATTGGGTCCGAACCCAATAAGTTGTCAGGGCTAGTTTTCCTCAATAACGGACCGGGGACCTAAGCTCGGGACGTTACAGAGAGGGTGAGGGGAAGGTGATTTCCTCCATTAGTCTGCTTAAAATCAGATGTTGACAAATAAGCCTACTAATTCTCGGGTTAGATTCTTCTCCTCGGATAGAAAATGCTGAACAAAATCTTCATGTAAAACCTGCTCGATTGAGATCGGAAAAATTATGGGGTCGAGCAACAATCAAAACGAGATCTGACATCACTTGATGAAATCGTGTAGGCCATCGTCGACCTTCTAAAAAGAGAGTGAGAGGGGGGGGGTGATTAGGGATTGTTGATGAACACAAGGGCAGAACCTGGACTTTATCAGGGGAGGGGGGCAAGTGTACATCTATCTTGTATAAATAGAAGTGAAAAAAATGTATTTTGAATGATATTCTTTAAGTAGAATTAATAATTTCAAATGTGAATTTTAAAACTTGATAACATATCATTTCGATGTTATTTGAATTTTTCAATAAGGTATAGTCTTTTTTTAATGGTGATTTTAATAGGTTTAGTTAAAAAATTCATATCTAAAAGGAAACAACATAATTTATTTCATTTACATAGAGAATTAAAAATAATGAGAGAGATAAATGAGCCCCAATCTCATTCTTTATAAAATTATATTTATAATATTAATATATCAAAAGCGAGTAAAAGTAAATTTTCTAACAATAAAAGGATGGAATTAGTTTTTTAAAACAAAATAAAGGATGGAGGTAAAGTGAGTGGAGCTATTTTTTTAACAAAAAATACTACAATGGGATTTGAACATAAGTTCTTTTCCTAGACGATTAAACACTTTGCCAACAAGCAATTAAAAATTCAATGTTAGCATTTGAGATTTTCTTTATATATTTGACCTTCAAGGAAGGGCCATATCAAAAATTAACATCTTTATATAAGTGAAAATGTAATAACTAAGGAGGGGTCATGCCCCCCCTAAGATATATGCCAGTTCCGCCATTGGATGAACACATAGGGCGCCCGACCACAATGTTCGTCGTGAGATGATGTCCCCTTCCGGTAGAAGGGTGTGCTTCACCTCGCACCGTCCGTCCTTCATTTCTATGCCTTTGATTGTTTCAATTGTGCATAACCGCCTTCACGTGAAATTGCTGCCAGCGATTTTTGACCACCAGGTCACATGTGAGAATCACTGCAACATTTATTATAATACTTTAAAAAATAACTAAGAAGGTATACATGTAATTATTCTCCCCACGAAACTTTGACACGATTTTTCATATAAGCTTGCATGCCACCCTACCATATCTTATACAACCAAAGATTGAAAACGAATCATTATCCATAAAAATAAATCGAATGGCAGATAATAAAATACTTCAATAACATTTTAAAATAAACACCATTTCAAAGATTTGTCAATGGAAAAACAAAGGAGTTTCTTGTAGAAAATAACAACAAACCTACTCCACAACATATTCATCCTCAGTTACATCACCAACAAAATTTCCATCGTCGTTTCCTTGGTTATAAACAAATAAGAGAAAAAAAATAAAATAATTAATGGAAAAAAAAAGAATGGTAAGAAAACGCTCGCTCTGACCAGCGCAAATCACATGCTCCGTGGACCTCCCGACAAGAGAGGAGGCGGGGAGAAGATTCCATTCCTTTCGGGTTGTGTTGTGTGTGCACACAGCTTGACAGCGAGTGGAGGGAGACGAGGAGGAACACACAAACACAAGCACAAGCTCCTATCACGATAGTATTATTGGCAGCAATAGCATCAAACCTCTCCCTCCCTCTCGCTCTCTTGGTTGGCCACTGTTCTCTGCTGTACGGGAGCTTATGGAAGGCAGCGAGAGGTCCGCTGCCGCGTCCACCACCTCTAGGAGGCGCAGCATGGCCCTGGGCAGGAGGAACGCTCCTGCTGCCTTCGATTCCCCCTCCTCTCGCAGGTCACTCCACTTAATACGATGGTTGCACGTTTTTCTTTCAGCAAAGAAACATTTTTTTTCGATTTTGAGAAAAGCTGGAGCCCAAAAGAAACATTTAAAAGCAGTTTTTCTGGATTCTTTCGAAAGGAAAAAGTTGGGTTTTTCGCCCTTTTATCATAGGAAGGGGGTTCACGAAGATCGGATTGGAGCAAGTGATGTTGGGAGTGATTTCAGTAAAAGGTGGGTATATAAGAGGATTCTTTGGAGGTGAATCCACTTCTGGGCGTGAATCCCGTAGCGTTGCAATCTAATTCGGACTTTTTTTAATCGATATCTCGAAGTATACGAATAAGATCATGAGAATTTTAATTTAGCTTCAACTTGTCATATTTATATTACTTCGGAAGAAATCTCGTTGATTCCAAATCAAATAATGATGAAAGCATCGTCTATGATGTATCGTCTTTCCTTCAATTTTGTTCTGGCGTTTTGCTTTCAGGAAAGATGTAACTATATTTGAAACCAAAAGAACACAAGGTATGTTGTCAAAGCGAATAGTCAATCTCCCATGAAGTAAAAATAATTAAACGAAACCATTGAGATATTGAGTTTTGCTATCATTTAGAGAAACTTTTGAGGGTATTTTTGTAGAACAACACTGCTTCCATCTGCGTCGCCATGAAGGCTCTCTACCTTGATTAACCCATTGAACTAACTTTAGAGGAAAAAAGGATGCGAGGGAACAATCAGGTCCTTTATTCACAATGATAAGTTTACGTTTAGAGTGCAAATACAACTCATCAAAGGACTTGCGCTTAATATTTTGTTGCTGTTGAGCTACTTGTGGAGTTAATTTTCATGGCAATGAAACTAGAAATCTCCTCTGCTATAACCATGCCATCCTCGCCTCTTGAAAAATGGGATTGGATAGATGGAAATGGCAGGATCAACTATTAGTAACCTGCTAACACATATCACCTATTTGTCTATAGTTTTGGCGAAAGTAGTATGCCAAATTCTCTATGCTTAACTGCATCTTTGCCTCTCAGAACTGCGACATTGCTATCCACTTGTGAGCCTCCACGGGATGCATCCTTCGTTAAAATGAGTAAAACATGTATACGCCAACACCACCCCTTCGAGCTTCACCACTATGCCAACCCCTGCCAACAATCAACAAAGCTCCACACAACACCATATAATGCATTAACCGTCACAATTGTCTCGTTTTTCACCGATCAGCCTCGTGGAATGTCTGGTCTGTCTTTGCATAGTTCCATCCCCTACTGCTATCAGGAACTGTACACCTCAACAACAAATATTCATCTCACCGCGACCAAAACCTTTGTCCCATTACTGTTCCTCCGTTACTCTCCATGGACCCAACTTTTTTCTCAAACTCATGACTAGTTTCATGTTGTTTACCTCAATACTACTCTCACAACACCTACCTACCTAACTGGGATAGATGTCCACCGACCCGCCTGCCTCCTATTCCACCACGATGACCTCCCCGCCATTGTATCTTTTCCATCAAGATGCTAGATACCGACACTCTCATATAGACAAATTTTCCGTTCTCTCCAACAACAATTACTCAAACCTCGCTGCATCCCGCAAGTATCCACCGTCTCTTAAACACAAATCTTTCTTGGCGCAGACTTCTTGATATGGTAGATTCACTTAATGCCTATTCTTCACTGACAAGGTTTTTTAGGTCTCATAACAGAATTAAAAGTGTCCAACACCCTCGACACTGACATTGTTTTGTTGTCTTTTTGGACTAATCTTTAACCACTACCACAACCTCTCCCACAAACACAATCTCTTTCGATGCTATCACAATATGCAGAAATAATGACCAAATGCTCATCAATGTTCTTCTAAGATTTTAAAGGAGATTCGACTTGACACAGTAGGAATTTCAACTTTGTTTGAGGTTTGGAAAGACTTGGCAAGATCGCATGGCTTCTCGTCCCTTACACACATTTGTTAGCTATGAATGCAACTCCAAACAGAGAAAAATGGATCAACCAGTTCGGTTACAACTCCAGACTATGAAGTATCTGTTAGACTAACTTGCAAATGGATGTCAACAATCTTGTGGAGAGAAAATAATGAATTACTTACTCATAAGGCTTTAGAGTTCTCTTATATAGTGAGGAGAAATCTTATTGGGAAAATTACATATTAGAGATGAAAGAAAGGAGAAATACATAGAATGTGGAAAGATAAAACAACTCTCACCGCTCCCCCTCAAGATGGACCATAGATGTCAATCATGAGCTTGGAACATCTCTGAAATGGCCCTCTGGCTAGAGCCTGTTAGCCATATGAGCCCGAGGCGAACCATTCTTACAATAAATGTTATTGTCATATATGTTTTATCAGTAAAAGTTATTGATTGTTTTACACCCTTTCTGAGATTAAGTGAATGAATGCACTATAAGGTCCTTGTGTACAATTAGGGTTATGTACTATGACCATCTTAATAATCATGCAGTTGTTGATTCAATAATAGAATCATAGAGGTTGGTGTTTGGATGAATATCTAATGAGTTAGATTGATGACTCATCAAGCACCGCCAAATGATTGTTAAGAGATGATCTCCAGCCTGGGTAGGAGATGACAATCCTTTCTCACATAGGCCGATATTTGATCGACCTTTTGATGCAGATCATCTGCATAGGAATAGTGATTCAGAGGTGTCAGATTAGTTAGGTCAAAGAGTTGACTTAACAAGATCGAGATAACCAAAGTCCTATATCGTATGCTGTCGCGATACAGGCACAAATCCTCTGACCGGAGACAGATGTGTTGCTATATGTCTGAGTGTGTACATTTGACAGACCAATAGGTTGATGACCTAATCAAGGTATATACACCGACGCACTGGTGTGCTTGCAAGGGCATATGAGTAATACGATCTCTCAAAGGGATCATACATGTTCCCTTGTGAACCGGAAGACATGAGCTCACTCATGAGATATTGGGAACAAATTCCATGCATGGTCGTCATGCTTTGGAAGCATGACAAGAATTTAAAGGTATGATATATGCTTTTGGAAAGCATATGATCGATACAAAATCCCAATGACCAAGAATGGGAAACTTGATGATTAAACCATGAAGATAACAGTATAAAATTGATTTAATATCTTCGGGTTGATCATAGGTCTTCCAGTATGCATGATGTACATGTATTGGGAATACTTGAGGGTGATGTGATTTTAAACGATTGTATAACCACGACGCTTCCATTTCGAGGGAGTGATGAAACATATCTGGATTTTAGTGACTCCTCCCAGTTGAGAAGTAATTTGATCTTGGTCCAAAAATGTTGGACATTGATCTGAATGAGATTCGGATGCAATGAGAAGATTAGATTTACGACTTTGATTAAATCAAGCATATGTGAGAGGTCCGTGGGATCTGGATTTGAAATGTGATCTCTATATCCAAGTCACTATACGTGGTACAATGCAATCGCCTTGTCCTTATCTCCAAGCATCTGCGAAGAAAGCACATTATTCTTGAAAGAGTTCAAGAATAATTTCAAAGTTGAATTATGTCTAAGAAATGAGAAATGTATGATTAAATGTGATTTAATTATCATGAATAATGTGAAATTGATTCATATTATTTGAATGCATGAGAATGATTATCCAATGTAATTAAATGAGTTTAGTTATTATGAATATGGATAATGTGGATACTACTATCCAATTATCATGGTATATTGTAAATGAGATTTATAAAATATCCTATAGAGATTTTTGTAATTTATATTTGTTGAGTAATTCTTAATGTGGATTGGATTCACATTAAAATGATTAATTGAAAATATAATTACATTTTGTTTTGGGTTGTGAATGAAATTCACATAATTTCAATAGCATGATTGATATTTTTCATAAGATAATTTGGAATTATTTTTTGGTGAAAATATTATCGACAAGAGATCATGATATATCACGAGATAATGAGATCTCATGATAATTAGAAGAAATTGACCAAGTCTACCCAAGAGAAGTGGACGGCTACAACTCTCCATGAGGAGAAGAGTAGCCGTCCCCTCTTCTTAGGGGATTGGTTTTAGTCTCTTCATTATCTCTTCTCTAATCAAAGATGATTTAGTTTGAAATTAATTTTGTTGATTTATCAATGAATTAAATTAAATCATTTGTTGTTGTGTTTTTACAACAACATTTTAGCCATTGAAAGAAACACAAATCAATCTCATCCGTTGATTGTGTGTTATCCATGGATTGGGATCCATGAACTCCCAAAACTCTATATAAGAAGAGACAATCCTTGCTCTTCGAGTTACATGAAATCACATCGAAGTCTCTCTCTCTCTCATTCTCACGCATACCCTCTTTCTCTCATCTTGAGTGACCGTCCACTTTCATAGAGAGAAGGTCATCTTCGTCGTCGCCTTACCATTGTACTCCGCTTCGACGACCATTGGCTCTCCGTCTTCTTCGGTGCGTGGCATTCGTGAAGAAGGCGCTCGATCTCGTGAGACGAGATCAGGAGATTCATTGCTAGGGACATCAACTTGGATTGCGAGAAGCACACGACTCATCCCCGCGCTCGCAAGCGTCTCCTCCGACGGATCGGACTTGAGACAGGAGGTCTCTTCCTTTAGAGGCTAGATCGAAACTATGCTCCAAGAGGTATTTCTATATCTTTGATGTGGTTAGATGAAACGATTCAAGAAATGTTATTGGATCATGTAGTTTCATCCATTTAAAATTATTCCGCTGCACCGAGCAACTAGTGCGACTAGTCGCTCGTGATCGTATGTGATACAATCATCACGCTTCCGTGATGTGCTTGAGGATTTCCCCATATCCTTCAAGTGGTATTGTTAAGATAAATATAGCTTTATGTCTCTTTTATGTAATTTCAGTTTCTCCTAGTACTTATCATGTAATTAACCAAAGGGCTTTTCTCCTATATAAGAGAGCCCTCGAGTACGTCTAATGCAAGTCATTCTTTTCTCCCATCATGGTATCGCTCTATCGGAGCAACGGTCCTAGACCGGGGTCCCGTTATCCCACCCAAACCCTAACCCTAGATTACCCACCCGCCTTGGAGCAGCCCAGAAAGGCACATATGGATGCTATCTTTATGATTTTGAGATATCTGAAGAACTCACCCGGTTCGGGTCTCTTATTTAGTAGGGATGCTTCCTTGGATGTAATAGCTTGCGCAGATGCTGACTATGCATGATGTCCCACAGACAGAAAGTCTACTTCGGGGTTTGTAGTGTTTGTTGGACACTCGCTTGTCTCATGGAAAAGCAAAAAGCAAACTGTGGTGGCTAGATCAAGTGCAAAATCTGAGTACAGAGCTATGGCTCAAGGGAGTGCAGAGATGATGTGGGTTAGATCGGTGTTAACTGATCTTACCATAGAAGTTCCTCTTCCTATGCAACTCTTATGTGATAATCAGGCTGCATTATTTATTGCGAATAATCCTGCATTCCATGAATGTACAAAACATATCAAGGTGGACTGCCATTACACTCGAGACTTGATACAAAAAGGACTCATATCTACCTCTCATGTGTCTACAGGAGATCAGACGGCAGATATCTTCACCAAGGTTCTATCTCGAAGCCCATTTCAGAAGTGTTGTTCCAAGCTGAGCATGATAGATATATATGCTCCAGCTTGAGGGGGAGTGTTAAAATAAACATAGCTTTCTGTCTCTTTCATGTAATTTCAGTTTCTCCTAGTACTTATCATGTAATTAACTCAAGGGCTTTTCTCCTATATCAGAGAGCCCTCGGATACGTCTAATGCAAGTCATTCTTTTCTCCCATCAGGTATCCTTGTCGTGCCATATTTACATTGTCGTGTCATATTTGATCCATATGCTCTTGTTTTTCAGGACATTCTCACTGACAGGGTGATTGGATCTGGTTGTGAGCAAGGGGGCCTCTACAAACTGGCGCAATCCCCTTATGCTGGTGTCTCTTCTCTTCATGTTGGGTCTGTTTTCCTCTACAAATGGCATCTCCGGTTTGGTCATCTTCCTCTGCAAAAGCTGGTTCATGTTCTTCCACAGATTTCTCCTCGTTCCACCTTTTAACGCGATGCCTGCCGGCTTGGGAAACATCATCGATCTTCTTTCGAGAGTCGTCAGGTTCCAAGTGGTTATGGTCGGTTTGAGTTGCTCCATTTTGATATTTGGGGTCCTAGTCGTGTCCCTGATCTTCAAGGACACATATTTTATCTTGTTGTTATTGATGAGTTTTCTAGATTGTCTTGGGTTTTCCTTCTTAAGAATAAGTCTAATGTTGGTCCTGTTATTCAGTCTTTTATTAATGAAATAAAGAACATTTTTTCTGCCAGAGTCAAGTACATACGTTCTGATAATGCTCTAGAATTTTGCAGTACTCAACTCTCTCAATTCCTTAAGTCCCATGGTATTGTGCATCAGACATCTTGTGCATATACCTCCCAACAGAATGGAGTGGCTGAAAGGAAACCCCGCCATCTTTTAGATGTTACCAGAACCCTTTTGAGTCAGAGCCGTGCTCCTCATTCCTATTGGGGAGATGCTGTTTTAACTGCTTGTTATCTGGTTAATCGTATGCCTTCTTCGGTGTTTAGGGGAGAATATCCCGTTCTTGATTGCGTTTTCCGAGACAGATCTTTTCTCGCTCACGCCTCGTGTCTTTGGTTCGGTTGTATTTGTTCATCGATTCTCTCTTGGTCTTGACAAGCTCTGTCCCAGAACTGTCAAATGTGTGTTTTTTGGGTACTCCAAAATCCAAAAAAAGATATCGTTGTTATAACCCTGTTCGAGGAAAGTACCATGTCAGTGATGATGTCACCTTCTTTGAGTCCATTATGTATTTTTATCCCACATGTGACATGCTTACTCCTTCAGAGGATGGAGAAGATATCTATATGCCTTCTCCTCCGTCATTACCATATTCTACTCTATCTCCACATCCACCACCACCACCACCATCACCACCACCACCATCACCACCAGTACCACCACCACCACCACCACCACCACCACCACCACCACCGTCTCCTACTTTCTTTCCTCAGGTCTACCAACGACGGTCCCATGCTTATGTACCTTCTCAATCATCCAGCACGTCCGAGGTATGTACTGAGCATTTGAGTTCTTCTAATGGCACTGGTGATTTGCATGTACAGACCGAGGTACATGGTGCAGATAATATCTCTACTACTCCTGTTGAAGATCTGGATATCCCTATTGCACTTTGACGACAGAAACGTGTACGAACAATGCACCCCAAATATGGGGTGGAATTTGGTTCCCAGGTTTCCTTTTAGCGTCTGTCCAAGGATTTTCAACACTTTGTTGTGGGGTTGTCAGCTTCAGAGATACCACGATCATATCAGGAGGCACTGCAGAGCAGTCAATGGTGTTTGGGTATAGAGGAAGTGATGGCAGAATTACGGTCACGAGGTACGTGGAGTGTCGTCAATCCTCCATCAGGTGCGTCTGTTGTTGGTAGCAAATGGGTTTTTATTGTGAAGCATCGGACTGATTGTACAATTGACCGATACAAGGCCAGGTTGGTTGCTCGTGCGTTCACCCAGACATATGGGGTGGACTATCATGACACGTTTTCTCCAATGGCACGTCACTCTACCTTGCGTATTCTTATTACTGTTGCTGTGGTACGTGATTGACCACTTTTCCAGTTGGATGTCAAGAATGCTTTCTTGTATGGTGATTTGCAGGAAGAGGTCTACATGCAGCAGCCACCTGAGTTTGCTGCTGAGGGGGAGTCCAGTATGGTGTGCCGTCTTCATAAGGCTATATATGGCCTTAAGCAGAGTCCGAGGGCTTGGTTTCAGAAGCTCTTAGAATTGACTGAACAGAAGGGGTTTGTCAGATCTACTGCAGATCATACTATCTTTGTAAAGAGAGACCAACGAGGTATTGTGGTCATCTTGGTTTATGTTGATGACATTGCTATCACCAGCAGTGATGAACCAAGCATTCAAGCAGCTAAGGATTTCCTTGGACACCAATTTGTTACGAAGGACCTGGGTATGCTTCGTTTATTCCTTGGACCGGAATTTGCACGAAATCAGCAAGGTATGATTATGACGCAAAGGAAGTATGTTACTGATCTGTTATCTGAGACATGTATGATAGGATGTAGACCAGCTACTACCCCGATGGATCCTAATGTGAAGCTTTATGATGACGGATCTGAGGAGGTGGACAAAAGACGATATAGAGAGCCAGTGGGGAAATTATTGTATGTTACTATTACTAGGCCTGATATATCATCTGCTGTGAGTAGGGTAAGTCAGTTCATGGAGCAACCTAGGCAGGCACACATGGATGCAGTTTTTATGATCTTAAGATATCTGAAATCATCTCCAGGTGCATGTCTTCTGTTTAGAAGAGACACGTCTCTCTCAGTTACAGGGTGTGCATATGCAGATTATGCTGAGTGTCCTAATGGCAGGAAGTCTACTTCAGGCTTCATTGTGTTTGTTGACAGCTTACTAGTATCATGTAAGAGTAAGAAACAAATTGTCGTTGCTAGATCCAGTGCAGAATCAGAATATAGGGCAATGGTCCATGGTAGTACTGAGATGACGTGGGTCAAATTTGTCTTGACCGATTTAACGATTGAAGTACCTCTTCCTATGCATCTTAAATGCGATAATCAATAAGCTTTGTTTATTGTTAATAATCCAGTCTTTTATGAAAGGACATAGCACATTGAGGTGGATTGTCACTATACTCGTGATTTGATCCAAAAGGGGCTCATTATAACATTTTATGTATCATCAGGAGACCAGATTGCAGACATGTTTACCAAGGCTCTGGCTAGAGGTCCTTTTCATCATTGTTGTTCCAAGCTGAGCATGATAGATATATATGCTCCCGCTTGAGGAGGGAGTGTTACGATATTTATGTTGTTTTTGTCGTTCTCCTTATGTTATTTATTCCTATTGTCATGTTTATGTAATTTACCTATAGAGCTTTTCTCCTATATAAGAGAACTCTAGGGTTAGATGGAATACAACTTTTCATTCTCTCTTTCCACACACATATATATACTAGTATATATATATATATACTAGTATACGTTGATTACATTATCATTGCATGAAGTTGTGATATCAAAATGAAGTGGGTCTTAAAGGCTTTGGCAAAAGAATTTTGAGTTCGTCATGTGTGACTAGAGGCAAATTCATAACCAGTTTTCTCGGAAAAATAACTCCACGGGTATGGTCATGCATATTTTAATCCCATGTATAGTATATTTACGTTGCATCTTCAAAATACACTATAGATAATGCATTTACAAAATACGACAGTAGTGTTATTTATAATATGCTAGGTTTTCGAAGAAAATGGCGCATTGTGTATCACATTTATGAAATGCGATATCAAAGGCATACACCTTTGATATCGCATTTCGAAAATGCATTATTCAAAAGACATTGGAAGTTAAACAAAAACTTGTATATATGATGCTTTAAATGAGACATACATAGCTCATTTGTTTGATGCGACATAGGTACACTATCTACGGAATTAAAGTTTTTTTTGACCATATCCGTGGAATTATGCTTTCCTGGAACATAGGAATTTGCCTTGTGTTGGATCGCCTTCCTACTTTCTTGGTATTAAGGTACACAATCTCCAATATGGGATTCAACGGTACATTCATAATTTGCTGCATAGATCCAACATGAAAAACTTTAACTTTTGCAAACTCCTATGGTGGTAAGATTAAACCTCTCAAATAATGGTCAAGAACTCTCTCAACTAGTGCTTTATCGCCAAATTGCAGTACCTGCTTCTTTGAGACCTGTCGTCTCCTTTGCTGTTATTAAAGCATCTGGCCGCCCCATGGACGAACAATGCACTCATGTCAAGAGGATTTTACGTTATCCTAAAGGTACAAGTGGACATGTCTTCTCCTGCAAAAAACCTATTCCTATGCCCTCGTGGCCTACTCTGATGTCAATTGAGCAGATCCTACAGATGACGGAAAATCATCATGCAGTTGGAGACCAAGATGCAAAATACGGTGTCATGACCTTCTACAGAATCAGAATACAAGGCACTTACTAATGCTAATGACAAGTTGATTTGGCTATGTATGTTGCTTAATGAATTCCATCAGGATGTCCTCTCTCTTCCTGTTTTATGTTGTGATAACGTTGGTGCTATTTATCTCACAACTAATCCAGTATTTCATGCTCTCATCAAACATATTGAAGTAAACTACCACTTTGTATGAGATCATGTGGCTATGGGACTGCCAAAGAATCAAGTTCCTATCTTGCAAAGATCAACTTGCAGATATCATGACCTAAATCGACCTGCATGCTTCCTTTTCGCTGTTGGACATGTGAGCCCACGGCGAGCCATTATGCAATAAATGTTATTGCAAATATCATTCCCTGATCTAAAATGAAGAATAAATAATTTGCATAATAGGTCCCTCTGTACAATTAGGGTTATGTACCATGGCTGTCTTAATGATCATACAGCTGTTGATTCAATTATTGAATCATAGAGGCTGGTGCTTGGATGAATATCTAAAGGGTTAGATTGAGGACTCATCAAGCACCGTCAAATGATTGTTAAGATGTGATCTCCAGCCTGAGTAGGAGATGGCAATCCTTTCTCACATAGGCTGATATCTGACCGACCTCTTGATGCAGGTCCTCTGCATAGGAATAGAGATTCGGAGGTGTCAGATTAGTTAGGTCAAAGAGTTGACTTAACGAGATCGAGATAACCTAAGTCCTATGTTGAATGCTGTCACAGCATAGGCACGCATCCTCTGACCGGAGACAGATGTGTTACTATATGTCTGAGTGTGTACATTTGGCAGACCAATAGGTTGATGACCTAACCAAGGTCTATACACCGGCGCGCTGGTGTGCATGTAAGGGCATATGAGTAATACGATCTCTCAAAGGGATCATACGGGTTCATTACTGAACCGGAAGACATGAGCTCACTCATGAGATATTGGGAAGAATTAAATTCCGTGCACGGTCGTCTCGCTTTGGAAGCTTGACTGAATTTGTAGGTTTGATATATACTTTTGGAAAGTATATGATCAAGACCTAGGTATGATATATGCTTTTGGAAAGTATATGATCGATACCAAATCCCAATGATCAAATGAGAAACTTGGTGATCAAACCCTGAAGAAGACAGTGTAAAATAGATCTTGATCTTCGGGTTGACCATGGGTCTTCCAGTATGCAGGATGTACAGGTATTGGGAATACCTGAAGGGTGATGTGATCATAAACGATTGTATATCCATGACGCTTCCATTCCGAGGGAGTGATGAAACAGGTCTGGATTTTAGTGACTCCTTTCAGTAGAGAAGCAATCCGATCTTAGTCCAAGTGTTGGACATTGGTCTGAATGAGATTCAGATCCAATGAGAAGATTGGATTTGCGGTCTTGATTTAATCAAGCATCTGTGGGAGGTTCGTAAGATCTGGATTTGAGATAAGATCTCAATATCCAAGTCACTATACGTGGAATAATACAATCGCCCTGTCCTTATCTCCAAGTATCTACGGAGAAAGCACATTATTCTTGAAATGGTTCAAGAATAATTCTTTTGATGAAATATCCAAGCAAGGACTTGATGATTAAATGAGATTTAATTATCAAGCTTAATATGAGTATAATTCATATTGTGAAAATGATTGTCTAAGATAATTAAATGGGATTTAATTATCAAAGATTAGAGAATGTGGATAATACTATCTATAATATATGTGTATTATAAATATGATTTATAATACATATATTGAAGAGAGAGAATTTATGTAAATAGCATTTGTTAATTATTAATGTGAATTGGATTCACATTAAGTAATTAATTGGAAATGTAATTTACAAATTAGTTTGGGTTGTGAATGTGATTCACATATCTTCGATGGCATGATTGAAATATTCACAAATTAATTTGGAATTAATTTGGTGGATATTATTGCAATAATAGTTATTGCAATTTATTAAGAAGTAATAAGATAAAATAAATGGAGACAAAATAACCCCCTATAATTTAGGGTGGTTTGTTGACTCCCTTTTTTGTTGTCACATTATCTCTTAATTAGTTAAATTAAATTATGTTGATAATGTTGCAACATATTTTAATTTAAATTAATGTTGTTGGTTTTAACCAACAACAATCATAGCCATTGATTTAGCATGGACCAAGCATAGCCCTTGGATCCATGTGTCCCATGGATTGAGATCCATTGGATCCTAAACTAGTATAAAAGGAGGGCTAGGGTAGCCTTTCCAAGTGATATCATCATCTAGAGTTGAATAACTCTACTCTCTCTCTCTCTCTCTCTCTCTCATTCTTGTGGGATCTCCCCAATATTCAAGTGGCCGTCCACTTTGTGTATTAGGAAGGAGATCATTTTTGCTACGCCTCGATGCTTGGATCTTCGTCAAAGGATTGCGGGAAGGACGCGACTCATCATCGTGCCCGCAAGTGCATTCTCCGTGGGTCGGACTTAAGATAGGAGGATCTCTACTTTGGAATCTCGCGATCACAACCACGCTTCAAGAGGTATTCCTTATACTTTGTGGTTTGATGAAACGATCCGAGAAATGTTCTCGTGATCATGTGGTTTCATCTTTAAAGTTAAAAAATTTTAATTTCCGCTGCATCTAGCATCTAGTACGACTAGTTGCTCCGATTGCATACGATGCGATCGACACGCTTCCGTGATGCGCTTAAGGATTCACAATATCCTTCATTCGCCACTTATGATTTCTTCGAATTCAAGTTGCTACTCCAAGGACCATCAACTTGGAAGAGGGCCAAGGGGCTGTTAGCCTGTTAGAGATAAAATTTCAAAACAAGATAAAGTTAAAGATTAAATCCCAAAACAAGGTAGCAAGTTTTGACTCAGTCAAAACTTGTTGAGGATAAATTTGTTGAAAGTTGTTCATGTTTTTGAATCATATCTTAACTTGTAACGCTACATAAAGAACCAAATAGATCATGAGGTTTTGCGTGCTGAAATATAATTTTTTCCTTCTCTTTCTTTTCTTCTCACACGATAAGGAGGTTATTTTGATTATTGTTTCAACTAATAATTGAACAAGATCTGGATTACTAACGCCATTTTCTTTCATGCAGGAGTATGACTGCTGAGAGAACTGTCAAGCGGCTGCGTCTGTCAAAGGCCTTGACTATTCCCGATGTTACAACTGTCTATGAAGCTTGTCGTAGGATGGCTGCTCGGCGGGTTGATGCTGTGTTATTGACAGACTCGAATGCTTTGCTTTGTGGTATTTTGACTGCTAAGGTTAAAGGGGATGTCTACTTGTTATATGGTTGTGGTATAATCTAATATCTTCTTTCATTTAGCTTACTGCTCATGTTTTTTTTGGATCATAGGATATAGCAACTCGAGTTATTGCTCGAGAATTAAAGCTTGAGGAAACACCCGTCTCTAAAGTCATGACAAAAAATCCTATATTTGTTCTTTCAGACACATTGGCTGTAGAGGCATTACAAAAGATGGTTCAAGGTTCACTAGCATCAAATGCTTTGTCGTATTTTAACTGTATTTTCTCTACTTGTTTATATATGAAATTGATTTGCGCTGACAGGGAAATTTAGGCATTTGCCTGTTGTAGAGAATGGCGAGGTTATTGCACTGCTTGACATAGCAAAATGTTTATATGATGCAATTGCTCGAATGGAAAGAGCCGCTGAGAAGGGAAATGCAATTGCGGCAGCTGTGGAGGGTGTGGAAAAGCATTGGGGAGCATCTTCAAATGGTGAGTGAATGCCAGACTCAATAAATAGTCATTATTTATTTTTATCTAAAATTTGTTGATTCTCTATGATCAATACAGAAGTTGCACTATGGATTACTACACATGGATGAATACCATTGTTGGAAGTACGACATTATATCACTTATATATACAAACGTGACTCTTAGGGGATAGAACTCCTTTGCCATGTCAATATCCTACTAAACAATTGCATCCAACATTGACTTTTCAAGGATCAACTTTTTTTTTCTGCTTTACTTTTGGAGGCTAACACAAAAGTGATACCAATCTAACTTATGTATGTTGAGGGAAAAACCGAGATACTTTACCATTAACCCTAGAGCTCTCTTATATAGGAGAAAAGCTCTATGGGTAATTTACATAAAGAGGACAAACAAAAACTACATAATAAAGTTACTCTAACACTCCCCCTCAAGCTGGAGCATATATATCCAACATGCTCAGCTTGGAACAACAAAGATGAAATGGACCCCTAGCAAGGGCCTTGGTAAACATGTCTGCAACCTGCTCTCCTGATGATACATGAGAAGTTGAAACAAGCCCTTTTTGAATTAAGTCCCGTGTATAATGGCAATCTACTTCAATGTGCTTCGTCCTCTCATGGAAGGCTGGATTATTGGCTATGAACAAAGCTGCTTGGTTATCACATTTCAGATGAATGAGAAGTGGAACATCAATAGTTAAATCAGTTAAAACTGATTTAACCCACATCATCTCAGCACTACCTTGGGCCATTGCCCTATATTCTGACTCTGCACTAGATCGAGCCACTACAGTTTGCTTCTTACTCTTCCAAGCTACTGGTGAGCTGCCAACAAATACAATAAGGCATGAAGTTGACTTTCTATCATTAGGACACCCAGCATAGTCTGCATCAGCATAACCTGTGACGGATATCGAGGTATCTCTTCTAAACAGAAGACCAGTGCCTGGAGACGACTTCAGATATCTCAAGATCATAAAAACAGCATTCATGTGAGCCTGCCTGGGTTGCTCCATGAATTGGCTTACCCTATTAACCGCAAAGGCTATATCCGGTCGGGTAATAGTGACATACAAGAGCTTTCCCACTAGCTCTCTATATCGTCTCTTGTCTACTTCCTCAGAGTCATCATCATAAAGTTTGACATTAGAATCCATAGGAGTAGCAGCTGGTCTACATCCTGCCATACCTGTCTCAGATAAGAGATCTGTAACATACTTCTTTTGTGTCATTACCATACCTTGCCTATTTCGTGCAAACTCCAGCCCCAAAAAGTAGCGAAGTGTACCCAAATCCTTCATAACGAACTGCTCGCCAAGAAACTCCTTGGCTGCTTGAATGCCCTGCTCATTGCTGCCAGTAATAACAATATCATCAACATACACTAAGATGATCACATTACCTCGCTGGTCTCTCTTTACAAAGAGAGTATGATCTGCTGTAGATCTGACGAAGCCCTTCTGTTCAATCACCTCCGAGAGCTTCTGAAACCAAGCTCGTGGACTCTGCTTCAGGCCATATATGGCCTTATTAAGACGGCACACCATACTGGACTCCCCCTCAGCAGCAAACCCTGACGGCTGCTGCATATAGACCTCTTCCTGCAAGTCACCATACAAGAAGGCGTTCGTGACATCAAGCTGAAATAGGGGCCAGTTGCGGACGACAGCAACTGCAATGAGAATCCGTAAGGTAAAATGACGGGCTACTGGAGAAAACGTCTCCTGATAGTCCACCCCATATGTTTGGGTGAACCCACGAGCAACCAACCTGGATTTGTATCTATCAACCGTACCATCTGCCCGATGCTTAATAGTAAAAACCCATTTGCTTCCGACAATGGACGCACCTGGTGGAGGATGCACAACACTCCACGTACCACGTGATTGCAACGCCGCCATTTCCTCTTCCATAGCTAAACGCCACGGGCTGCTTTGTAGGGCCTCCTGATAAGAACGTGGGATGTGTACTGCCGATAACCCAACAACAAACTTGCGAAAGTCCGGGGACAAACGCTCCAACGACGCCTGAGAGCAAAAATCCATCCCATATTTGGGATTCATCGTCCGAGCACGCTTCTGCCGTCTATGAGCAATAGGTATATGTAGGTCATCGACTGGAGGAGTGATAGTACCATCAGTACCCTGTACATCAATCTGCGCATTCAAATCACCTGTGCCATCAGTAGAACTCAAATGATCAGTACATACCTCGGGCGTGCTGGATGATGGAGGAGGCACATGAGCAGAGGGCCGTCGCTGATAGACCTGAGGATAATAAATAGTTGCTGCTGGTGGTGGTGGTGGTGGTGTAAACTGTGGTGGTGGTGGAGTAGACTGTGGTGGTAGATTAGAGCATGGAACAGAAAGAGGTGGAGGCGGCACATAGATGTCATCTCCTTCCTCTGAGTGAGTGAGTCTGTCACCTGTAGGAGAAAAATACATAATGGACTCAAAAAAGGTGACATCTGCACTGACGTAGTACCTTCGTTTAACTGGATCAAAACACCGATATCCCTTCTGGGTTTTGGAATAACCCACAAAAACACATTTGACAGCTCTGGGAGAGAGCTTGTCAAGACCAGGAGAAAAACAGTGAACAAATGCAACAGACCCAAAAACACGCGGTGTTAGGGAGAAAAGGTCCTTCTCGGGAAACGCAGTCAAGAACGGAATCTTCTCCCCTAACACTGTCGAAGGCATACGATTAAGAAGATAACAGGCAGTGAGGACCGCATCCCCCCAATAGGAGTGAGGGGCACGGTTCTGAATCAAAAGGGTTCTGGTCATATCCAACAAATGACGATGCTTCCGTTCAGCCACCCCATTTTGTTGGGAGGTATAAGCACACGACGTCTGATGCACAATCCCATGAGACATAAGAAATTTGGACAATTGGGTATTGCACAACTCTAGAGCATTGTCAGACCGTATGTACTTCACTTTAGCAGAGAAAATATTTTTTATTTCAATAAGAAAAGACTGAATAAAATGACCAGCATCAGATTTATTTTTAAGAAGAAAGACCCAAGAAAGTCTAGAGAAATCATCGACAGCAACAAGATAAAACCTGTGCCCTTGAAGATCAGGGACACGACTGGGACCCCAAATATCAAAGTGTAGCAGCTCAAATAGACCATGATGACTTGGACCTATACGACTCGGAAAAGATGACCTGTGATGTTTGCCAAGTTGGCATGCCTCACACTGAAAATTGGACTTGGGAGAAATCTGTGGAAGAATATGGACCATCTTTTGCAACGGAAGATGGCCAAATCGAAGATGCCAAGTGTAGGGTGACACCGATCCAGCCCTCATAGGAGAGACACCAGCATAAGAAGATTGCACCAGCCTATAAAGACCCCCTTGCTCACGGCCAATCCCAATCACTCTGCCCGTTAATATGTCCTGAAACACAAGAGTAGATGGATCAAATATAGCACGGCAATGTAAATCTTTGGTGAGTTGACTAATAGACAGCAAATTCATCGAAAACTTCGGTGCATAGAGAACATTGGACAGTCTCAAGGTAGGAGTCAACTGCACCTCCCCCTGACCAGTAATAGGGGAATATGTACCATCAGCTATCACCACCGATCGTTCAGATTGAGCAGGATGAAAGACACTAAACTGACCTCTGTCACCACAGAGATGGTGTGATGCACCTGAATCCATGATCCATTCTGATAGATCCGCCTTGTAACCCGTAGTAACGGCAATGGGTGTGGAACCTCTGAAGGCACCCGAGGATGGAACATCTACCTTGTTGTCGGACATGATGACAACAATTTCTATAGACTGGGACTACAAGAGACTTAGACAAAGAAAAAAAATGTCTACTTGGACATAAATGAAGGTGGTTGTGGACGTAGACTCAATCCACAACCCCTTGCATGCCTTGAAGTTCTTTTCTTTCGGAAGAAGTCGATGCTATTGCTGAGAGATGCACGGGTCTTGCGTGAACAAACGTCTCGCCAAACAGAGAGGGCTACTTGGCTACAGGACTACACGGCTCAGAATCGAGGGCTCGCGTGGATTCGCCAAATCGCCAAACAGTATGCCCTACAACAATAGAGGGCTACAACAAACCAGAACCAAATCGCAGAATCGCCAAATCGGGAAACAGAGCCAAACAGAATCGAGGGCTATCGTAAATCTAGAGCAATCTCCAGCAATCGAGAGCAGATCGAGAACCAAACAGAGGCAAACCTACAGCAATCGAGGGGTAGCGCGCAGAATTGCCAAGCATCCACGAGGGGCTTGCGCGCAGAATCGCCAAGCAGAATCGCCTCAGAAGAATCGCGAGCAGGAGGGGTAGCGCGCACAGAAGTCTCGCGCAGAGGGGGTCTCGCGCAGTCGCGCGCACAGCGGAATCATCAGAGGAGGACTTCGCACGCGAGTAGGAGGCGGCAGAGGCGCGTGGGGGCACTCCGGCAAGGAGAGGCGGCGCCGGCCGAAGGGGGCTATCGGTGGGGAAGGAACTAGGGCACAGGCTCCGGTCTAGGACCGTCGCTCTGATACTATGTTGAGGGAAAAACCGAGATACTTTACCATTAACCCTAGAGCTCTCTTATATAGGAGAAAAGCTCTATGGGTAATTTACATAAAGAGGACAAACAAAAACTACATAATAAAGTTACTCTAACAATGTAAGCCTTTAGTCTGAAAGATACCTAGCTTGCAACCTTGCATAGGTACTTATTGTCAATTTTCTTTCTTAATTTTCAGATCCCTGCATTGTTACTGTCGCCACTAGGGCTTGCTCTAGCTGTGCAAGCTACAAAGCACTGATTATACTTGTTGATCTCATAGGCTGCTAATTTCTAATAAAAAAGGTAAAAATAACATACGAATCTCACAGGCTGTTAACACTCTTGATCTCCCATTCCAGTTACTTGGGACTTATTTTTGAGAACTCTCTTTGGATGAGGGATAAGGTTCCTTAATCCCAAGATAAGTAAAGTTTATCCTAGAATACACATTCTCGAGATAAAGCAGTTACATTGTGATTATGTCATCCACTATATCTCTCCCTCTACAATATTTATCCTTTCCTTGTTTCTCAAATCAACTGGACAAAAATGAGAGATAAATCTTACTTATCCGTTATTATTGAGAATGCCTTAAAATTTTAAAATATATTGTATTGCTTGTAGTACTGCATCCAATATGCTTAACTATCTAGACTAGAAGCAGCCCATAAAAAACAAGGATTTACAAGGAATTCGTTCTCAACAGAAAAAATAATCATATTTAGTGTAAACACGATGCTAGGTTTGTCTTCACTCTTCACCTTCTTATTCTTTGAAAAAGGGGGTTGAGCTGCATATGTAGTCCTACTGGGTTAAAATGGGTCCTCATCCATGACCCATTAACTCATATAATATAAAACGACTCAAATCCCCCTCTCAAGCTGGGAATAGAGGTTTTACATGCTTGACTTGTGCGCATTCTTCTCAAAATTGGGCATAGAAAGCCTCTTCGTAAATACACCAACTTATTTTCCAATTTTTATATGGTAGTTGTTAGGGAATACATGTACCGCATGCACTCATGTTCAGTCCTACATCGTAGAATAGTGGGGCTTGGTCATCTTGATGGGGCTGTATAATGAGCCCTCACCCTCAATACTCATGGAGAAGAGCATAGTGAATACCATCCCTTTGAGGCATTCTCTCGTGATTTCATCCCGCACCTTAGGGATTAGGGTTTCATGTACTCATGTGGTCATACATGTTCTTATTTGTTTGTATCTGATTCTTTTCTTCCATATTATGTTTTATATGATATCATAGAGGGTTTGATCCTAAAGATTTCTTCAATTCGAAGTTTTATTTTGATTATTTTTAAATCATGCCTTGAAGACCATCATCATCACTGTTTTTATTATTCCAAAATTCTGAAGAACTTCAAGGTTCATCCAGTGTATATGCACGAGTTTTGAAGATCACATCATCGTCGAGTTCGAGAAAAAGCTAGGGTTCCAGGAACACTAAGTTTAGGTGACAACAATAAAGAACCCTAATCCTGATGCAATTAGGGTTCCTGATGGTCATCTCCCCGCACAAGGTTTATCAAAATAATGTTGCATACCTTGTGGAAGGAGAATACTTAATTGATTATTCGTGAGGCCCTAGGGTTCTCTTACACAGAGAGGAGAAGCCCTATTGTAGCTAATTATAAAGAAATAAAATGGAAATACATGAAATAGGAAAAGATAAAATATCTCCCAATATCCCCCTCAAGATGGAGCATAGTTGTCAATCATTCTCAGCTTAGAAGAACATCTCTGAAATGGCCCTCTAGTTAGAGTCCTCGTGAAAACATCTATTTTTTGTTCCCCTTAGCTGACGTGGGAAGCAGAGATAAAACCCTTCTGAATCATGTCATGTGTATAGCGACAATCTGCCTCAATGTGCTTGGTCCTCTCATGGAAGCCTATGTTGGTGGTAATGAAAAGAGCTGCCTAGTTGCCACATGAAAAGAGCTGCCTAGTCGATGTTAGGGTTTCTACTGAAACCCTAGAACTTTGGACCGAACATGAACAAACAACAATATTCTTCAACTAATAACTCTTCATAGAACTTCAAACACGAATCTCGAAAAATAAAGAACTTGAAATGCTCGAGAATCGACCTGCTCTGATACCATGTTAGAAAATAAACATGCGAAAGTGAACATGGAAAAAGATAAAGAAGAATAAGAACAACGAGATTTAACGTGGAACCCTACTCCGTGAGGAGCGGGATGAAACCACGGGAGAAGCCCTCAAAGGGGCACATGCTTCTATTGCTTTTTCTCAATGGACTACAGGGGTGTGGGGCTCTATATATAGCACCTACGGAGTCTCCACATCCCACAGGGGTAGATGTGGTATTAAACCCTGGATGAGGTAAATGGATCCTCTCCAAGATCCATTTACCCATCTCCCATACATATGGTGCACAACCAAATACTCCAACATCTCTCAATAATAACAGTGAGCAATTCATAAGGCTTTTATGAGAAACTAGATTGATGTGGTAAGGGGGAGTGATCAGTAAGAGGGAGAATGATGGGAAAGGGGAAAAGGAGGAGAAGGGTCCATGCAATCCATCCGGTGAGGGGGGTGAGGGGCCATGGGTAGAAGTCAAGAGGAGACAGAGGGAGATTTTCGTGGGTTCATCTTTGCGTGTATGGGTAAAAAGGTTGTTTCAGAGGACATGGCAGTTTGGAGGGGGTTGCTTAACTGCTATTTGTATGAGACAAAGGGCCATATGGCAAGGTCATGCTAGAGTCCGCTAGTGTGCTTCTGCCACGGTGAGGCTGACAACCATCAAGCTTCATGCTTGGCGATCGGGATTTGCAGACGTTGAGCCTCATAGGAAGGCTCAATGACGCTATTATTTTTCGGTAATGGGGCATCTAATGATATATAGCCCCATTGCTATACGGTTGATAGACTCTTGGTAGAGTGTCGGAGTAGAATTTGAGGTTTGTAGGGATGGTCTTTAATGCCTTATTAAATGGTGATGTGATACATCTTGAAAGCCTTGTAGTGTGTGTCCGTGGACTTGCAAAGGCTGAAGTTGGGTTGCTATTAAGGACGCGTCATAATAGAGCCTCTTCACTATTGAGGTGGAGGCTAAAACATTGGTTGCTTCGGATGATAGGGGTGCCAATGCAATGATGTGATTTTGAAACCATGTGTGCAACACTCATGCTGGTCGGTGATGTGTGGTTTTGGGTGGGCTCTCGTCGGGGATCAATTCAACATGGTGGTGGAACTTGGTGGGCCTCTCAATCTCTTGTTAACAGAGGTTGCTCTTTCGGTAGGAAGAACTTTATTTTAAACTTTGGTTGTGAGCGATGTCGGAGATGATTGACACGTTGCTAGCTTCTACGTCCGGTGGGGTTGCAAAGCATTGGGCTAGACCATCCATTAGAAGCGAAAGTGGCCACACGGTGTATGAAGTGCTGAGGAGTGCCAATTCTGGCACATGGTGTGCCTCCTGATTTGGGAGTTGGTGGTGCATATTTCGATAGCAGAAATCAAAGGAGCGTAGTTCTTCAATGGTATTTACGTTTTTCAATTTCAATATGGACTTAATTACACTCCACTTTTGGAGTCTACATTCTCTTTTATCGGGTTGGATCCTTTTGTGGGTCCTCAAGGGCCTGTTCTCATTGTGCCTCTCTTTGGTGGATCCTCCTCTAGCATGCCTCTTGAGATACGTCCATCGACTAGTGGGATGGTGGGGGTTGTTCTTGATAAAGACTCTCGGATGGCGGTATATTATCACTGGCTCGCGTCCTGCGACTAATGGATGACACGATCCCCTTAAAATGGTGATCGATTGCTTGTCTTTGGGGATGTACCATATGTTACTTGGGTTGGGGGTGGCGAGGCCATGCATAGGTTTGCCTCCACAACCGGTATGCTCTTTTGTGGAAAGATAGTAAAAAAGCAATTGGGTTTCAAAGGGGGAGGGTGTTGAGGGAGGGTCACATCAAGGAGGTTGTGGAGGATGAGAAAATCTAGGGATGTTGGTTTTCTTAAGAAAATGTGGTGGTCGCGAGAGGCAGGTCGGCGAAGGGGGCTATGAGCTAGGATGTGCTAGTGAAGACTCTTGTAATGGTGGGAGGAGAGCCGTTGGAAAAAGATATTGAAGTTTATCACATGGAATTATAGTACCTATGGCTCGGGGAAAGCCCAATTGCCCAAATATAGAGAAAATTTGGTGCTCTTGTCGAACAGAGGTGGTTTTTTTGAAGGATATGGAGCTGATGAGCTGGGATAAAAGGTTTTAAAGGTATGTTCATGGGCCTTTTTGATCGAATTCAAGGAAGTTGATTTGACCAAGAGCTCCAATGGGATTCTTATTGGGTACAATGCATATTTTTTTCGGTTGGAGGGGAAGTAGACAGTCGAAGATTGATTTTTGTGGTGCATAAAAGACACGTATACATGGGTCTACTGAGGGTTATCAATATGTAGGGTTCGATGGAAGCTCAAATGAGCAAGGGACTTTGACATGACTTGTAGTTGACATGTTCTAGCTTTCGTTTGGTTTCTTGAGGGGGGGGGGATTTCATTGTCCCCTTTCTTTTGGATGATCTGTCGAGGATACATGGTAGCCAAGACGTAGAGTCGGGGGACTTCACAAATCTTATTAGGAGTCATAGTTGGAAGTTATGGATGCATCAAAATGCAAGTATATCATGTTGCAGAACTTGATATTGTGGTCCCATATAGACAGGTCCTCGTCTATTGCAGCTGTTTCAATCAAGCTTGCAACAATCAACTGAATTGGTCGACTAGTCGGATCAGGCGGTTGGGGTGGCTGGTGCCTGATCCGAGTAAGGCCTGGTCGACTGACCAGTCTGCCCCCTTTTAGTTGGCCCAATTAATCGACCAACTCTATGTTAAAAAGCGATTCAACTAATAGTAAGATGCTTAATTGTTGGTTGGAATTAAATAGTAACTTTTATATATTATGCTAGCATTTACAATGACCATATATATGCATGAATAATAATATATGTAAAAAAGTTTTTTATGTCAAAATAAAATATACAAGTTGATTGAATCCGATTAGTCGTCTGATTGACGACCCTTTCGACTTGATTTCGTCTACTGACTTTTGCAAGCTTGGTCAGAGTTGGCCTCAGTAAAGTCTTCTACCGCAAAAAAAAGTCTTCCGGGTTAGTTGCCATGTGGAGGGCTCGGAAACCAGGATGGTGATGTCGAGCTGACGGCTCTTAGAAGATTGCCAATTACTTATAGAATGGAGATTCATATCCATCGTGGGCAGAGGTGAGGGCATGCATAAGAAGAGATTGTCTGGTGTGCCAAGATGGATGATTGGAGAGCCTTGCGTAATGAAGAGTTGGAGTGGTGACACTACCGAAGATCGCGATGAAGGAGGACAAGAAGAGCAAGCTGAAATGGAGGCAGAAATAAGTAAACCAGTTTAAGGGAGGGAGATGGTAGTTCTGGAGATTTTGCTAACCAATTAAAGCTTTTAGTAGCTTGAAAAAGGGAAACTTATCTTGATTGGGAAGTCTATTAAAAAGATTTAATTATTGGAATATTATTCAAAAGATATACAAGATTGACTAAACAAGAGGGGCTTAACCTGCATGATAGGCGCTTTCCCAGGATCATTTCTCAACATTGCCTGGTTGCAAGAGAGCAATGCTTTATCACCCTTCCTAGATGCATGGGTCCTAACACTTCTACATTTCATAAATGTTCAGGTCCTAACACTTTCATTGAAGCTCTTCGTGAACGAATGTTCAAGCCATCTTTGTCCACAATCATTACAGAGAATTCAAAGTAGGTAATTGCATTGATTTTTTTTGTAGCGGTTTCTAGTTTCTTTAATGCAGCCAATTGCTGACAGAATTTTGGAAATATTTTTATCCGTTGACTGACAATTTGTAGGGTGGTTATCATCGACCCATCTGACTCTGTTCTAGCTGCAACAAAGAAAATGTTGGAACTTCGTCAAAATGCTGCAGTTGTAACACTTGAGAGCAAACCTCAAGGGATCTTAACGTAACTACAAAATGATAATTTTTATATTTCTGAACAATGTTTGCTTTTCTACTCGCTAGTCAATAAACACACGTATTTTATTTGGAGTAATACCATGGTGTAAATATTGTGATGTATGCAGGTCAAAGGATATTCTAATGCGTGTCATTACACAAAATCTTTCTCCAGAATCAACCTCTGCAGAGAAGGTCATTTTTCTTAACTTTTTGGATTTTCCAACCTTATATCACTTTAATACTTTTTATAAACCTCTCATCTATCCGTGTAGGAGGAAAGATTATAGTTCTACAAAATATCTTGGTTTTAGCTTTCTATTCAAAAAAGATCACACATCATAGCACGACAGGAGGCCGTCATGCAGTGTTTTGGTCCCTTTGGACTCAGAACGGATGGTTTTAAGTCTGATAGAGCATATGTGGAGAATAAAATGCCGATAGCATGCATTTGTTAATGACAATTTTTTGGGAGGACTTCTTGTGATACTGGATTTATACCTGTTTGCTACAGTTGTACAATCTAGATAACTATTTCTTTCTAGTGGCCATCCGTTTTCTTTCCTGAAGCTATGATAGTTTGACAAACTTCCTCATGTTTTTGAGATGTAATCCAACGTGCATCCTTATTCCTAAATCCCAATTACTCTTGTACATATGCTTTGAATCCTAATCCAGCAGCTGCAAAAATGTTTGATCTGAGGGTGGTTGTCTTGCAGCCTGGTCTAACCCAAATCCATTTTTATGGAGAGTAGCTATATAGTCACATTGTTAAATGTCTTACATGGATAATGCTTGTAGAAAACGATGATTTTTGAATCAAATACAAGCACCGTGTAGAACATCAGTCCTATAGAATATACAAATAGCCCTGTAGAATATATAAATAGCAGTGCATAATGCAGTACAATCATTTTGTAATTAATAAGTTAATGTTTCCTTCAACTGTCCATTTTTTTATAATGATGTCGGGAAGTATGAAATGTATTTGCATGCCATGGAAAAATTACAAAAATGAATTATCATGAAATTCATGCGCATCTTTAGGCTGGTAACTTTGATAGTGGACCACTTTGACTGGAGGTGGTGTAACAGTATGGACCCATCACTTATAAACCTGCGCGACCCACCACCAAGTTGTATTTGAGTATTGTCGGAAGCTCCTTCATCCCTATCCACATGCTATGTATTCACTATTGGCAGACATGCAGTATCGTAGAAGGCAACATTGTAGCACATCGTGGCCTTATCTACCACGGAGGCCGAGTACATGGCAACAACCGAAGGAATCAAGGAAGCAATTTGGTTGAGAGGATTATTCGACGAGCTCAATCCCGGTCGGATGACAGTCATCATCCACTGTGATAGTCAGAATGCTCTATACATATGACGAAAGACCATATACGCTACGAAAGAACAAAGCACATCGATGTCCGCTACCATTTGATCAAAGACATACTCTTAGAGGGCTACATTCAGATGAAGAAGATTGCTACTGTTGACAATCTAACAAACATGATGACATAGCTAGTGCCACTAACCAAGTTCACAATCTGTGTGGACTTGGTTAGTCTTTCTAGGGCATAAAGGCCCTGTTCGGTAAAGAGAGAGTTCCCGCACTACATTCCAAGTGAAGTTCATGTTTAGGTGGGCATTTGCTGAAATATGCCTTAAAGTACCGATCCAATTATGGTCCAAGTACATTTTGTAAATCGATCTTGGCTGATTCGATTAATGGTGTGGGGGCGGAGCCCCCACAGTATGGATTTTTGGATCCGATTAGGATCTGTTTACCGATTACCATATATATGTATTATAGGGTTAAGGCGTGTGCTAGAGTCTCATTCCGGGAGAGCCGCCAACTCTTAGGGTCTTGTACTTGTACTCTTGTTTTCTCTCATAGTGAAACCTCTCTTTGCCCGTGGTTTTTTCTTCGCTACTTCGGTGGGGTTTTTCTATGTAAATCGTGCATGTTCTTCGTGGGTGCTTGCTTGTGATTGATTGCGTGGATCGTCTTTTACACATACATATACCATGGAAGCATTGTGAACCTCTTCTGTACGGTGCATGCCATCTATGATTTATGCGCGCACTCTGATTTATCTCTCTGTCACACTGTCAAAAATGAAGTCAATTGCATGATTGCAAGAGGATGCTTAATTCTTCTTGTTGCGAGGGAAAAAGAAAGATAAGATTCATTGAACCCTAGATCCCTCTTATATAGGAGAAAGGCTCTATGGGTAAATTACATAAACCAAACAATAAGAAATACGAACGACAAAAAAAACACGAGTATTGTAACACTCCCCCTCAAGCTGGAGCATATATATCTATCATGCTCAGCTTGGAGCAACAGTTATGGAAAGGACCTCTAGCCAGAGCCTTAGTAAACATGTCTGCAATTTGATCTCCTGACGCAACATGAGATGCTGAAATAAATCCCTTCTGGATCAAGTCCCGAGTGTAGTGGCAGTCTACCTCGATGTGCTTTGTTCTTTCATGGAATGCTGGATTGTTGGCTATAAATAAAGCAGCTTGATTATCACATTTGAGATGCATAGGAAGAGGTACTTCAATTATTAAGTCAGTTAAGACAGACTTGACCCACATCATCCCAGTACTGCCTTGGGCCATCGCCCTATATTCTGATTCTGCACTGGATCGAGCAACAACAGTCTGTTTCTTACTCTTCCACGAGACTGGTGAGCTGCCAACAAAGACAATAAAGCCTGAAGTAGACTTCCTATAATTAGGACACCCAGCATAATCTGCATCAGCATACCCTGTGACTGAGAGAGATGTATCTCTTCTAAACAGAAGACCGGCACCTGGAGATGACTTCAAGTATCTCAGAATCATGAATACAACATCCATGTGCGCCTGCCTGGGTTGCTCCATGAACTAACTTACTTTACTCACAGCAAAAGCTATATCAGGCCTGGTAATAGTGACATATAATAATTTCCCTACCAGTTCTCTATAGCGTCTCTTGTCCACCTCCTCAGATCCATCATCATGAAGCTTCACATTAGGATCCACTGGGGTAGTAGCTGGTCTACATCCTGTCATTCCTGTCTCAGATAGAAGATCAGTGATATACTTCCTTTGTGTCATAAACATACCCTGTTGATTTCGTGTAAATTCCAATCCAAGGAAGTAACGAAGCGTACCCAAGTCCTTGGTAACAAACTGCTGTCCAAGGAAGTTCTTTGCTGCCTGAATTCCCTGTGCATTACTGCCAGTGATAACAATGTCATCAACATAAATCAAGATGACCACAATACCTCACTGGTCTCTCTTTACAAAGAGAGTATGATTTGTAGTGGATCTGACAAACCCCTTCTGCTCAATCAATTCTGAGCTTCTGAAACCAAGCCCTCGGACTCTGCTTAAGTCCATATATAGACTTATGAAGACGGCATACCATACTGGACTCCTCCTCAGCAACAAACCCAGGTGGCTGCTACATGTAGACCTCCTCCTGCAAATCACCATACAAGAACGTATTTTTGACATCCAATTGGAAAAGTGGCCAATCTCTTACCACAACAACAGAAATGAGAATCCGCAAGGTAGAATGACGCGTCACAGGAGAGAATGTGTCATGGTAGTCCACCCCATAGGTTTGGGTGAACCCACGTGCGACTAGTCTGGCCTTGTATCGGTCCACTGAACCATCAGCGCGTTGCTTCACTGTAAAAACCCATTTGCTACCAACAACAAACACACCTGGTGGAGGCTTGACGACACTCCACGTACCACGCGATTGCAATGCCGCCATCTCTTCCTCCATAGCTAAACGCCACTGACTGCTCTGCAAGGCTTCCTGATACGACCGTGGTATCTGCACAGCTGACAGGGCTACAACAAAGTGCTGAAAGTCCTTGGACAGTCGCTCCAAGGAAACATGAGAAGCAAAGTCTACCCCATACTTGGTGTTCATCGTACGTGCACGCTTCTACCTCCGAAGTGCAATAGGAATATCGAGATCATCAACATTAGTAGTAGATATATCATCTGCACCCTGTAAATCAGCCTGTACATGCAAATCACCCGTGCCATCAGGAGAACTCAAATGTTCAGTACATACCTCGGGCATGCTGGATGATGGAGGAGGCACATGCGCAGGGGGTCTTCGCTGGTAAACCTGAGGAAAGAAAGTAGGAGACTGCGACGGAGGTGGCGGAGGTGGTGGTGGTGGTAGTGATGATGGTGGTGGTGGAGGTGGTGAAGAGCATGGTAATGACGGAGGAGGAGGCATATAGATATTTTCACCTTCCTCTGAAGGAGCAAACCTATCACCAGTGGGAGAAAAATATATAATAGACTCAAAGAAGGTGACATCGGCACTGACATAGTACCTTCTTCGAACCGGGTCAAAACAACGATATCCTTTTTGGGTTTTAGAGTACCCAACAAACACACATTTAACCGACCTGGGAGAAAGCTTGTCAAGACCAGGAGAGAAGTGGTGAACAAATGCAACTGAACCAAACACACGAGGCGTAAGCGAGAAAAGATCCTTTTCGGGAAACGCAACCGAGAACGAGATCTTCTCCCCTAACACTGACGAAGGCATACGATTTACCAGATAACAAGCAGTTAGAACCGCATCTCCTCAATAGGAATGAGGAGTACGACTCTGAATCAAGAGGGTTCTGGTAACATCCAAAAGATGGTGGTGTTTCCTTTCAGCTACCCCATTTTGTTGGGAGGTATAAGCACACGATGTTTGATGCACAATGCCATGAGACATAAGAAATTGAGAGAGTTGAGTGCTACAAAATTCGAGAGCATTGTCAGAATGTATGTACTTGACTCTGGCAGAAAAAATGTTCTTCAATTCATTAATAAAAGACTGAATAACAGGACCAGCATCAGACTTATTCTTAAGAAGAAACACCCAAGACAACATCGAAAACTCATCGACAGCAACAAGATAAAACCTATGTCTCTGATGATCTGGGATACGACTTGGACCCCAAATATCGAAATGAAACAACTCAAATAGACTATGACTGCTTGGACCCTGACGACTCTGGAAAGAAGACCGATGATGCTTCCCAAGCTAGCATGCCTCACACTGAAAGGTGGAGCGAGGAGAAATCTGTGGAAGAACATGGACCAGCTTTTGCAGAGGAAGGTGACCAAATCGCAGATGCCTCATGTATGGAGACACAAACCCGTTGTGAAGAGACGATGAGGCACCAGCATACAGAGACTGCACAAGTCTGTAAAGCCCCCCTTGCTCACGACCAGTTCCAATCACTTTGCCCATGAGTATGTCCTGAAACACAAGAGCAGAAGGATCAAATATGGCACGACAATGTAAATCTTTTGTGATATGACTAATCGATAGGAAATTTATAGAAAATTCAGGAGCATAGAGAACATTAGGAAGCCTCAAGGTAGAAGTCAACTGCACCTCCCCCTGACCAGTGATGGGGGAATGTGTACCATCTGCTATCACAACTGACCGTCCATGCTGAACAGGAGTAAAGACACTAAACTGGCCTTTGTCACTACATAGATGATGTGATGCACCTGAATCCATAATCCACTCTGACAAGTCTGCCCTGTAACAAGTAGTAAAGGCATACTCTGTACCTGACGTAGACGCGGATGCTGATGCAGCAACCTCTGATGATCCTGAAAAAGATCCGGTCAAACCTGCAGTGGGCATAATCTCCCTGAGTCGAGCAACGAGCTCATCAAATCGCTGATCAAAGGCAGGTGAAGGGCTCCCTGCTGGTTGTATCTGCTCTGCAACCCGAGCTGAAGGAGGAAACCCATGCTTGGAATAGCATGTATCCTCAGAGTGGCCAGATCTATGGCAGTAGGTGCACGGCTGACGGGGTCGACCACCCCCTCCTCTGCCACGGTTAGAGCTCCCTCTACCACGATATGGTAAATGGCTTCCCCTACCACGAGAGGCGGCCATAGCTGAAGATGTCTAGGACTGCAGAGTACCTCCTGAGGATATAGATAGTCTGCTCAATCTGCGATATGCCTCCTCCATTGGAGGTATGGTAGCGTCAGTAAGGATCTGGGAACGAGCAGCATCATACTCAGAATCAAGAGCTGCTAGAAAGACTCCTGTCATCACAGAATCTCTATATGCCTTGAGTTGCTCTGGCGTAGCAGTCAAGGGAATATAACTATGCAACTTCTCAAACATACCCCTCAATGAAGTATAGAGGGTATGAAGGGGACGACCGTTCTGCTTGGATGTGAAGATATCGTGCTGGAGCTGAAGTATCTTCGACTCATTCTTCGCGGGTGAGTTTGCGGCGGCGAGAATGTCCCACATAGCCTTCGCCGTTGGCTAGCTCAATATCATTTGCTATCTCGGATGACACAGTCCCAGATAGCCATACTCGTGCATAAGCATCATTTGCCTCCCATGAGGCATTCGTCCCAGTCTTGTCACTCGGTTCCTCCATCGTGAGGATGTGCTTCTTGCCATTACATTGCATCAGACTCATGAACTGCATGGCCCACAATTCATAGTTGGTTCCATCCATTTTGACAATGGGTGCCGGACCTTTGAAAGCACCCATGGATGAAACATCCATTTTGTTGTCAGACATGATGACAACTATCTTCAAGACTGGGATGAGAAAGTAGAGATAATGGCGTCTACACTGACATACAGGAAGATGGTTGTGGGTGCAGACTCATACCACAACCTCTTCCATTCGTGAGAAAATCCTTTGGGTAGCTAGGATGCTAGGGCTTCCACGTGAAACCCTAGAGCACCCAAAGAACCAAGAGCCCGCAGGAAGTCCTCTCGCGTGAAGATGAAACGGACCACGCGTGACGGAGAGGGAACCGCTGGGTCGGGCGGCTACGGCGGCAGCCGCAAGGGGTGAGATTGGGCGGCGGCGGCGGCTGTGAGTCCGAAGGAGGGGCTGGGCAGCGGCGGTTGTGAGCCCTAAGGAGGGGCTGGGCGGCGGCGGCGGCAAGCCCCAAGGGTTAGGGTTTTTGTGGGGCAAGGTTCTAGGGCACAGGCTCCGGTCTAGGACCGTCGCTCTAATACCATGTTGAGAGGGAAAAAGAAAGATAAGATTCATTGAACCCTAGAGCCCTCTTATATAGGAGAAAGGCTCTATGGGTAAATTACATAAACCAGACAATAAGAAATACGAACGACAAAAAAAAACACGAGCATTGTAACACTTCTCGTTTGTAACTTTAAAATGGGCTTGTCCTTGTCAGCAGATATGCCTATCGGACATTTAAATTGACAGCTGTATCTTTCAAGCCACAACTCTGAGGGTGTTCCTGGAGTCGGTCATGCACATGATATGCATGCAGCTTAATGTGTCTCAACATGTGTGCTTGTCATGTGTGCTTGTTGGAACAATGCTACTGTTGCATGACCTTGATAAGATCTGCTGTAACATGGGTAACCGCATCAAAATAGAGTGCTATGACTTGGTGAAATAGTGAGCAGAGTGCTAGAGCACCCCATGTGTTTAAGCACTGGAGTGCTGGGGCAGTGGAGCCCTTGCACCGATGCACGGCAACACCTGCAATGGGAATTAAGGTGCTTTAGTCATCGGCCGTCCAAAAGAAAGTGATAGTGGGTATAATGGTCAAGTATCAAGCCAAAAACCTAATAAGTAAACTACTTCGATAGCGTGTAATCTTCCTTGTAATCTCAAGGATTAGAGTTGATAAATTTCACAATTGAGTTCATAAGAAGTAGAAAATGAGAAATTGCATAATTAGAAATCTTACCTTTTTAGAAGATTCTTGTTACTAAATGGTATCTTGGTATTCTCGCTTGCCTCTTGTCAAGACAAGATGACCCGTATCACATCCCTTTCTTCATAATTTAATTATTCCTTTTCTTGTCAGCATGCATAAATAATTTGTGAAACTAGTTTACCTAATTTCTCAAGCTAACAAAGTGGACTATTTCTTAGTTTTAGTGCATTAAATTGCTGATTGCCCATTCTAAGTATCTGTGTACGGAACTCAGGTAATGACACCAAATCCACAATGTGCAACAATCGATACCCCGATTGTTGATGCTCTTCATACCATGCATGAGGGCAAATTTTTGCACCTTCCTGTTGTGGACAGAGGTATCTTTCTTCTCTCAAGACAGCTAAGATAAATTTGTGATATAAAATGATCAGCATTTTGTTCTTGTAAGTTATTTACTTTAATTATACAATTAGTTTGATTTACTCAAAAACTTTCTGTTATTCTTCATTGCAGATGGTAAAATTGTAGCTGTTGTTGATGTAATTCATATCACTCATGCTGCAGTAGCGACAGTAAGCAGTCTTGTTTTGGATATGGCACACACTATTTAACTTTTGCAGGCTATTGGGAAATGCATATGCTTTGATATTTGTTTTATTTTCGAATTTCAATTCTGTGTTACAATCAAGCACATTTTTAACCTAACACTAAATATCATAAACTCAGATTTATTATTAAATGAGGAAAATACTACCCGCGCTTCGCTGCGGCCAATGCGCAATGAAAGCATTCTATATAATTACCAATGAAAATCTTAGTCAATAAAATCTATTAGTAAGAGAAAAGATCCGATAACATATTGATCTGCTTAAAGCCGAAATTACAAGATACATATTTAAAGCACACCATACGTAAAAGTTGTAATTGAAAGGTCACTTGTCTTGTAAGCATGTACATACACTTTAATAGTATTTTCAACAATCATTTTTCTTCACTTATTTAATTGCGACGTGTGTACCTCAAGTTAAAAATAGTGATATGCACCCTTCTTATAAAATTTAATCAACGTTGTTTTCTATTTATGCAAGAATTGGATTCATCAGAAACCAACATGGCTTTCATGAATCAATGACATGTAAGCAATTATTCTCCATTGACCAACATGGTGATCACTGTGATACACATTTCGTGTAACTATAAATAGATATACAATTTACTACCATCACTGATTCACCATCATTTATTTGATTCCTCAATTCTTTCTCAATCTCTTCTCTGATCGACTTTAAAGATAGAGGCATTTTGTCATATTAATGATATATAGTTGGTAGATTATACTAATGAACTAATTGATGAGGATTATTAATCATAATGATCTTAAGAATCATTTGTTGGTTTCGTAAGAAAAGGGCATTAATATTCTAATGATTGTATTCAAATCCTTTCTATAAGTTATGAAACTTAGATTAAATATTGATCTAATTTTTATAAATCACTTGTATGATAATACCCCAGTGTTCTCATTAATCAAAATATTAGATTAGAAGATGTTCATTAGATATGGATATATGTTTGGATCAATGCTAAATTCCCAACTTTCCTTATTTAAATAATGAGATTAGAAGTTACTCATCAGATCTTGGATTTAGATTCAAATCAATGCAAATTTCCAATTCTTTTCTTCTTCGACTCACGGATTTTAGAGCTACTTATTACATCTAAATTTAGTCTCAGTTCGCATGCTAATCCATCACAAATCTCTCAAATTTAACCATGAAATCATTGGCTAATTAGTGATCTATAATTTGATCTTAATTGCATGTTAATCGCCCCTCAAATCTCTCAATTTTTAATCATGAAAACAATGGCTAATTAATGATCTATAATTGATTTTAATTGTATGTTAATCACCTTTAATCTCTCAATTTTTAATCATGAAACAATGGCTAATTAGTGATCTGTAATTTGATCTTAATTTTATGTTAATCACCCTAGGTCTCTCAAATTTTAATCATGAAAATAATGTCTAATTAATGATCTATGATTTGATCTTAATTTCATGTTAATCACCCCAAATCTCTTTATTTTTAATCATGAAACAATGGCTAATTAATGATCTATAATTTGGTTTTAATTTCATGTTAATCACCCCCAAACTGTCATTATTTAAGCATGCAAACTGTAGCATGTGATGGTCTGATTTTTGTACAAAATGCATGCATATCAACATCAAATCCTCATTTTTTAAGCATGCAAAATTGGAACATATATTGATATGAATTTCAATTTATTTGAATGCAGTTCACCCCCAAATCTCTTAATTTTTTTCCATGAAATCAAGGGCGTATAATAGTTTAACAGTGGACTTAATTTTAAAACTAATTGCATGCAATCCAACCCCAAAATTTTATCTTTTAAAATCGAAGATCAAGAGCTATATCTCGAATCTTAAATCAGATCTAAAAATGTATAAATCAGTAGTAGAGCATGCATACAATTATATACAAGATTCTCAATTTTCATCCTTAAGATCATGAGCTAAAATTTTGAATGGAAATCATATGCATACAAGAACATAGATGGCAACAAGAGAGTGTATGATTGTACGTTTTGAATTTCTCCAAAAAATGGAGAAAATGACTTGAAATTGGTAGAAGTAGCAGCTAAAATATCTGCTGGACAACAACTATCTGCTGCAAAAATGGCAGCACATAGCTACAGTAATGCTGCAACATCAACTTCGGTGGGTGGGGGCTAAAGTTGAGACTCCAACATGCAGATCGGACAGCAGCAGGGGGATCCAGGGGGAAAAGAAGCAGCACGGGCTGCTGCAGGGGTCCAAGAGCAGCAGAGAGATGCCGCTTTGCAGCAGCAACAGGACTCCAGCAGCAGGGGGCTACTGCTTTGGAGCAGCGGCAAGCTGTAGCAGAAGAGGGGATGCAACAACTCTCCTCTAGAGCTGCTGGACTGTCAGCTTTAATTGGAGAGAGGGTTGGGGGTCCTCGTTGGAGAAGAAATATAGAAACGGGAGAGAGAAAATGCGAAAAGAGGAGGAGGGGGTGGTGTTAATAAGGAAGGAGGGGGCTTAAGGTCTTGATAGGTTGAGGTAAAATTGAGCCTAGTGTAGGTGCTGTTGTTCGAATAATGAAATTATTATTATTATTATTTTTAAAAACCATTCTCTCTCTCTCTTATCTAAAATACTAGAGTCACCGGTATTTGCATCTCGAATCTCTGATTTAGATGCACAATAGCTCATTTTGATCGTCTCTGAATGACGATCAAAATGAGTATAATACTCATATATTTATGATCTGAGATGAATTCAGAGATTGTTGAGATACAGACTTGGGATACGGTTAAATTTTACGATTTTAAATTGTCAACTGACCCCCCGATTGATGTACGGTCAATTTTGTTGGTTTTGTTTCGTTGATACGTCGGATTTTGCGTCGCGGCTTTTCCCATGACACACATTACGATGCAATTGATTTTTGATCGATTAATCCCAACCGAATTTTGATTTACGATCTATTGATTGATTTAGATCATTTAATATTGTGATCAATAGTTTTATCGGATCATATGGACCCCAATCGGATCGGGTTTCGGTTTCGGATTCGGGTGACTCAGATCTGGATGTCACATAAGAGCCTCTAGAAAAACTCCAACCATGGTGGCTTTCCCATATACCTTCTGCTGCTCTGGGTAGGCTGTTAGATGCGTGAAGCTTTAAAGCTTCTCAAACATGCCCTTGAGAGATGAATAAAAAATGTGAAGAGGATGATTATTATGCTTGACTGTGAAGATGTTATACAGGAGTTGCAATATCTTCGTTTCATTCCTCACTGGAGAATAAGTGAAGGCGAGGATATCCTACGTTGCCTTGACTTTAGGCTGATGCAAAATATCATTGGCTATTTCCATGGTGAGACCGTGAGAGTACCTGATAGCTTAACATGCACATGCATGTCATCTTACCCCCAAGAGGCATTAACCACAATCTTGTCGGCCGGCTCATCCTGTGTCAGGTTGTGCATCTTACCATTACACTGCATAAGGATCATGAACAACATTTTCTATAAATCGTAATTGGTCCCATCCATACGATGGACACCGGCCCTTGTGTCTGAAGATGGTAGATCGACCTTTTTTTCTGACATGATGACAAAGAAGCCAGAAAGGGATGCAACTGAGTACTGATGTGAATGTGTTTACACAATCATATATGGATCGGGTTTTGTGTACATGCTCATGCCACAACCGTTCCCATCAACTCGGGTTCCACATTGGGGCCGGTGGGGTGATTTAAAGGTTTGAATCTCCCTTTCCGCTCAAAAACAAACCTCTCACAAACCACAGAAATAGAATAAGCATCAATACTCTTGAGAGGAAGAAGCGTGAGGCCCAGGTGGCTTCACGAGCTCCCGCAGGGCTAAAGGCGACACTGCGGGATGAGCCTGGTGGGCGGAGTGGCACTCAGAGCCACATGCGGATGGGCAACAAGACTCGCTGGGGTCGCATGGAGCCCTAGGCCACTACTAAGGTCGTGCGGTAGAGCCTAGGGTTAGGAGGCGACATGAGGGGTTTCGTCGGGGAATGGTGGCGATGGGAGGGGTGCCATCGAGAAGATGGGACAGTAACGAGATGACCGACAACGCGAGGGCCCGACAGTGGTGGGTGTGACTTAGGGCTCAGGCTCAGGCATAGGACCGTCGCTCTGATACCATGTGGAAAGAACGGAATGAATAAATTATGAAAGGTGTATACGGGTCGCTTATATAGAGAGGAGAAACCGTAGAGGCTAAGTTACATAGTGGAGATGGAGGAAATAGAAAATGCATAATAAATATGAAAAGATATATATAATTCTTAACACAGACAATTGCATCTGTATGATACCGAGAAAGTGAGATGATAATGTTGTTTGTGATGGTAAAATCATCCTACTTTATTAGAGAACCAGCTTTATAGTTGGCTGTTTACATTGATTCTTATCAAGTACTTACATGTAGTATAGGGCTCCTTAATATTATCACTCTGTTTTTCTCAATTTCTTTGGATTTCCACTCTACAATTAGCTCTAAATAATTTTAGATATATCCAAGATAGGTTTTCCAAAAGCAGAACAAAAGTGTCCTAAATAAAGGTCTTATGTCTTTTGAAGAAGCGTTGATTTTTCTAAGTATGACATGATGATAGATAATATGATAGGTGCATTAGTGAACAGAAATTCCGCTATTGAAGAGTTGACTGATTTCATTTTATTCAAATGAAGGTGGGACGCAGTGAGGCCATTGGGAACGAAACCACTAGTGGTATCATGCAGAAGTTTTGGGATTCTGCTCTAGCATCACGACCATTAGATGATGATGATGACTCCCAAAGGTTTTTAGCAACTCGGTTATTTTACTTTGACAAGATAGCTCTATAACGTCACTTTCACCTGAAATTGGTATCAGAGCATAATATTTTTGAGGAGTTCACTGGTCTACTCCAAGATGCTTTTGACTTTTCTTTTAATTGCAGTGAAGGATCCATGAGATTGGCATCAGATGTAACCGAGGCTGGAAGATCATCCAGTTTTCCAATGCCTGGCCTGCCGAACACATTTGCATTTAAAATTCAAGATAGAAAGGGAACGGATGCACAGATTTAATTGCGGTGTGCATATCATCATTTTTTAACTCTAGATGCCACTTTAAGTTTCTAATATTGGCATTTTTCTGCGCTGATTTATAATGTGTTCTCACCAGAAACAAGAAGTTTGACAGACTTGATAACTAACATTATTCAGAGGGTTGGGGATGATATCGATCGAAATCACTTGCCACAGATTCTGGTACATTTCCATTTTTGGAGGTGAATTATTTGTTATTGTTTTTAGATTGCTTTTCTAAGCCATTCTTTTTAATTTATATAGTATGAAGATGAAGATCAAGACAAAGTTATTCTTGCATCTGATGATGATCTGGTGGCTGCAGTTGAGCATGCTAGACTGGCCGGTTGGAAGGTTAGTGACATGGTGGCAAATGTTTACATTTTTGTATGATTTGATAGAAGGTTATTACACATTTATGGTATAGCTAAATTATTTGGAACGTGGCTAACAACCTAAGTACTCACGTAACTACACACACTTCTTGTAGTAGAGAGAAGCTGCAAGAAAGCAAAGCCTTAAATTTTGGATTTTGGTTTCATTTCATTGTGTCCGGAAAGAGAAATTTCATAGAATTTTGATGGAACACTCGGAAATATTGGAAATGACTTTAAACTTGACTTTTTCTAAAACTTATATTTTTAATATTACTAAGTAAATAAAAATAAATAGAAATGTACACATATTTGTAAAATAGAATTGTAAATATAAGCTTTGAAGTACTATATCGTCATAATCATCTTAATCTGTTGATATGTAGAGTAACATGTTTTTTAGATTCAAGAATGTATGCTAAACTGGAAGCAAAAAACCATGATAATCACCTCTTCAATAAGAATGAGGTGACATATAATAACTACTAATCAAAACATATATATCAAAATAAATAAAGAAAAAAATAAAGATCTTCAGTTAAAACTCTAATTTATCTCTTAAATCTTGTATCTAACTGATTTGGTTTGGATTTAGATCTAAAATTTAGAAACTAACTAAAGAAACTTCTTCAAACAATGTAAATCACTCTAACAACTCAATATATCGGTGAATAAATAAGTGAAAATTCATTAATATATACAAATTTCGATGAAAGCGAAGTGTAGGTTCTCTTATTTTTGTTGTTTCGCCGAAAGGACATGTAATTTCAATGAAATTTCGTTGACGTTGCATTGATATTTTGTTGAAATCTTGGAAAAAGAAATAAGATGTCGTTTCGATTTCGGTGATCTAGAGAAATAGAATTTCAAAGAAATTCAGTGGAATTTCGTTGGAATTTGAGGCCATGGTTTCGATGACTCTATGGCAAAGATGGGTTCAACAGACACAAAAGATGGACAAGTTCCATATTATATATATATATATATATATATGAAGAAAATCCCATTGGACTTGGGCTTTGGTTAAATCGCATCGATAACCTCTCCACTTACTATCTAAAATCGTGTCATTATCACATTCCAGGTATGTACTGAATTGCTCCTTAGATGAGTACATGTGATCTGAACATGCCGAATCCAGAGGGCATCCTAAATCTGCCTTTATCTCTCTTAAGTACGTTAACAAGTCTCCCTCATATACCACAGTGGATCCTCTTGGTCTGAGTCTGAATTACATACCTTCTTTCATTTTTCCTCCCTACATCTCGAGCAATCAAAAATCTCATGACACTCCTTATCACAAAAAAAGTATCTGATTAGATTACGTGACTTGGATCGATATTCGAACTTCACCTCTCTTGATCCAGAATGTCTGCTCTTAGCTGCTAGCACATAAACTTTATCATTTGTTGCCTCATCTATTGACCTCCATCTAGACTGATTCATGAGAAGCGAAGCAACTATCTTGTTCAATGTGATGACATCCTCACCATATAGCAACGCCACTACAATATAAAAGAGAACTCAATAAAATTAGTGTTTTATCCTCTTTGAAGAGAGACTCTCCTGTCCTCCTCAAATGTAAGCTTGACTGTCCGAATCTTGTTGAATTCATCTATACATGCCTCCAACTTTGTCTCGTGGTCATATTTAGACCATATAACTTCTACAATAGTAGCCTCTTCATCAGAGATTTGGACTTGTATCATCCCTCGAACATCTTCCAGACCTCAACTAGATCATTTAGACCAATGACTTCACCAAAAATGTTGTCAGTTAAGAACAATTGTATTTTATTACTCACAAGATCCTTCATATCCTTCCACTTTTCCTCCTCTCGCTTCTCTATTGGTTGGAGAGCTTTCCCAAGCCTCTATCATGTGAGTATATTCTTCATCCACTATTGTCATAAGGTGAAGTCATTCTTCTCATTGAAAGGTTCCATAGAGAATGACACATCCTTCGATGTGAACTTCACCATTAACACCTCAATTGGACTAGATTTCCACCGTCTGCTTTGAAAACAGTGAAATCTAGTTCACTTTACAAGATCTAAAATATCAAAGTGGAATCGCCCCGATCCAAACAATCCAACTTGCCGGAGCGTGGGAAAAACCCTATATAGACTTGTGGATCTCCTCGATCGAAATTCGGATGCTCTCGATCGCAATGGTTTACCATAACCATTGATAGTTTGTGGCTTTTGAAGAATGCACACTTGTTGCGTTGCATCCTCATGTTGTCATCTGAACTCGCTTTGATACTAGTTGTTGGGGGTATGAACTGGATGCACAAACAATCATTACTATAGAAGCATATGAATAGCAAGATAACCGATATGATAGTGGTCAGTCACATTGGCGACCATCGGAGAAGAAAAATCACAAAATGAACACAATTCTCTCAGTTCTGTCGTTCTCTTCCTTTCTTCTTCTTTATCTATCTGTTGTTTGTTGTTGTGGTGCGATGGTAATGCCTCTATCCCCTTTATGTATAACCCAAGTACAAGATCCATTTCCTAAAAGGACTCTACATAGAATACTACTCAATTCTTGTTAAGATTAGGAGTGCCCTAATACAACTCCCATTCCTAACAATCACCCTAATGTGATATTTAAATGTTCGATTTGTTTGTCAGAGGTAGTCTAATAGATGAAAATGACCTTATAATATTATAGATACCTACAAATAGTAAAGTAATTCATCCAAAAATCCTTTATCTAAAACTAATACATGAATGTGTAACAGCTAAAGACAAAATCTAAGCATGGTACTGAACTAGCCTTATCTTTATTGGGGCAACATATGTCTAAGGGATAACCTTTTGCTTTTATCTTTTGGCAAGAATTGGGGAGAATACTAAAGGGTAAAGAGCCTTTTTTTAGAATTTTTGAGGGTATCAGTGCTTCCCTTGTGATTGTGCTTTTTTTTTCTGATTCTAATAAACAAGTCATCAGAAGCCAGGCCCCGAGGAAAATCTTTTGAGCTCCTATTGGACAATTAACTGAATGCCCTGTTTTATGTCTTTTAGGCCAGAATCATGGGGAGTACTTGCCTTGACGTAAAAAAATGTACTAAGCCTTCTCTCACTATAAGTAGGGTCGGCTACATGGATTCTTGCTCAAATCCATGTTGAAAGATTCGACTATTTTTTACGCTGGCCGTCGGCTACCTAGCGCAACCCTGCAAGAGCGGGATTTGAACCCTGGTCTTTTGAGTGGTAGACACACTGTACTACCACTTGCCTTGACGTGATTTAAGAATATACGTAGCTCATGTGGGAGGCTCTTCAAATATTTATAGAACAAACCTGGATCGTTTTTTCTTTCTTTCTTTGGCTTCTTACAAAATTCTACTTTTATGTAACTGAACTTCTGAAGTGCAGATATATTTTTATTTCTGAAAAGCCAAGATAAAAGTACAGATGTCTATCTGGTTATATTACACAGACAATGCCCATCAGACTTCATCTATGAAGTGTGAGTTGGATAATAGGGGAAGCCTGGAGGCAAGAATTGTGACTTCATCTACCTAAGGTAGGGTTGGTGCCTAGGAAACCAATAGAACTTAGACGAAATGCACTTCTTTTGATCCAAATCAACTAGAACATAAAAGCTGATACGGTAAATGAGAGATTAATAGTTTCTACTATAATGCATCATATGCCACTTCATTGCAAATAGAAGTTAAAAAAAGGTTTAACACCTCAAATATTCATGGCAACACTACGCACAACGAATAGAAGAATATTCTAAACACTGGATACAAGCCCCATGACTCCATCACTTGATGGGAACAGACCCCCCCTCGATAAAGGGGCTCCACTCCTTGCAAGAATGTTAGCGAATAAATAGTTCAGCATGTACTTCCAAATGAAACTTTTTTGGTTTGGGCTAGGATGCGAACCATTATGTGGGTGGGTGATCAATTATATCAAACTTAAACTCAGATACTTCAGGATCCGAGCTTTCAGTACTTGTAATTTATTTCGATCCTGACACAGGAAATGCCAGTTCCAGAACATGGTGGTAACAAGAAATTTGCTATAAATCACATTCAAGGTTCTTCTTTCCATTCAACTTATCAACCTTTTCTCTGATGTTCATGTCCAAACAGGGTCTGAGATTACATCTCGATAACACCGAGAACAGTAGTCACAGAAAGCGTCAAAATTCTGCAGGCATGGAATTCGCTCAGAAGGATGCTTGGGCATCTGCATACAGCACTGTTGCCGCCGGAGCTGCCCTCGTTGCTGGACTCGGATTGATGGCGTATCTAAGAAAATCAAGTTGAGGGTGACTGAACCCCACAATTTTTTTCCCATCACAGAACATTCTTTGCTGGAGAGATCCAGCCCGTTACATTACACAGCTGATTAAATGGCGCATCCATTCTGTCAGAAGAATTAGCTATATAGTTTTTGCAAAGTTAAGGCATAATTATTCAACAGAAGGGTAATAAAGAAGCTTGTGGGCAGACAGAATGTGGAGAAAATGGTACCTTAATGCCGATAAGAGTCAAATGCAAAGGCATGTGATTTATAATTATCTTTGCGCATTAGTAGATCGTGGATTGATAAAAAAAATAAATTAAAATATTTTTTTGAGGTGCATCTCTTGGCAGTGGTATAATTGGATGATTTCTTTGACTTTTTTTCCCTTTTTGTTTGGGGCCGTTTCAAAGGGAGTAAGAAAGGTGGAACAAAATATAAGATGGTTCCATTGAGATTCTTATCTATAATTTATTCATAAGTCGGTGTTTCTTTTTATTTTATTTTTAGAATTTGATTAAGAATTATCGAACTTCAAGATTTTGGATTCGCGGCAATTGTTCCAAGACCTTACTTGATATTGATACAGTTGAAAGTTGACTCGACAGTGGAAGAGTATATTGTTAGTTATGATTAGGGTTTCTAACTAAGTGATTGTGTTTTTTGTATTATTGTTAATTATTTCAAGCATGTCCAAGAATATTCCGTAATCAGTTATGCAAGCCTAGCAATTCCAGGATTCCTGTTCTATGGCACATGTTGATAGGGAATAAAATGAGATACTATTCCATTAACCCTAGAGCTCTCTTATATAGGAGAAAAGCTCTATGGGTAATTTACATAAACAGGACAAACAAAGACTACATAATAAAGTTATTCTAACATAATAAAGTTATTCTAACTCTCCCCCTCAAGCTGGAGCATATATATCCAACATGCTCAGCTTGGAACAACAAAGATGAAATGGACCCCTAGCAAGGGTCTTGGTGAATATGTCTGCAACCTGCTCTCCTGATGATACATGAGATGTTGAAATAAGTCTTTTTTGAATTAAGTCCCGTGTATAATGGCAATCCACTTCAATGTGCTTCGTCCTCTCATGGAAGGTTGGATTATTGGCTATGAACAAAGCTGCTTGATTATCACATTTCAGATTCATGGGAAGAGGGACATCAATAGTTAAATCAGTCAAAACGGATTTAACCCACATCATCTCAGTACTACCTTGGGCCATTGCCCTATATTCTGACTCTGCACTTTAGATCGAGCCACTACAGTTTGCTTCTTACTCTTCCAAGCTACTGGTGAGCTGCCAACAAATACAATAAAGCCTGAAGTTGACTTTCTATCATTTAGACACCCAGCATAGTCTGCATCAGCATAACCTGTGACGGATATCGAGGTATCTCTTCTAAACAGAAGACCAGTACCTGGAGACGACTTCAGATATCTCAAGATCATAAAAACAACATTCATGTGAGCCTGTCTGGGTTGCTCCATGAATTGGCTTACCCTATTAACCGCAAAGGCTATATCCGGTCGGGTAATAGTGACATACAAGAGCTTTCCCACTAGCTCTCTATATCGTCTCTTGTCTACCTCCTCAGAGTCATCATCATAAAGTTTGACATTAGAATCCATAGGAGTAGCAGCTGGTCTACATCCTGCCATACCTGTCTCAGATAAGAGATCCGTAACATACTTCCTTTGTGTCATTACCATACCTTGCTTGTTTCGTGCAAACTCCAGCCCCAAAAAGTAGCGAAGTGTACCCAAATCCTTCATAACAAACTGCTCACCAAGAAACTCCTTGGATGCTTGAATGCCCTGCTCATTACTGCCTGTAATAACAATATCATCAACATACACTAAGATGATCACAGTACCTCGTTGGTCTCTCTTTACAAAGAGAGTATGATCTGCTGTAGATCGGACGAAGCCCTTATGTTCAATCAACTCCGAGAGCTTCTGAAACCAAGCCCGTGGACTCTGCTTCAGGCCATATATGGCCTTATGAAGACGGCACACCATACTGGACTCCCCCTCAGCAGCAAATCCTGGCGGCTGCTGCATATAGACCTCTTCCTGCAAGTCACCATACAAGAAGGCGTTCGTGACGTCAAGCTGAAATAGGGGCCAGTCGCGGACAACAACAACTGCAATGAGAATTCATAAGGTAGAATTACGGGCTACTGGAGAAAACGTCTCCTGATAGTCCACCCCATACGTTTGGGTGAACCCACGAGCAACCAACCTGGCTTTGTATCTATCAACTGTACCATCTGCCCGATGCTTGACAGTAAAAACCCATTTGCTTCCGATAATGGACGCACCTGGTGGAGGATGCACAGTACTCCACGTTCCACGTGACTGCAACGCCGCCATTTCCTCTTCCATAGATAAACGCCATGGGCTGCTCTGTAGGGCCTCCTGATAAGACCGCGGGATGTGTACTGCCGATAACCCAACAACAAACTTGCGAAAGTCCGGGGACAAACGCTCCAACGACGCCTTAGAGCAAAAATCCGTCCCATATTTGGGATTCATCGTCCGAGCTCGCTTCTGCCGTCTATGAGCAATAGGGATATGTAGATCATTGACTGGAGGAGTAGCAGTACCATCAGTACCCTGTACATCAGTACCCTGTACATCCATCTGCGCATTCAAATCACCTGTGCCATCAGTAGAACTCAAATGATCAGTACATACCTCAGGCGTGCTGGATGATGGAGGAGGCACATGAGCAGAGGGCCGTCGCTGATAAACCTGAGGGTAATGAACAGTAGCTGGTGGTGGCGGTGGTGGTGGTGGTGGTGTAGGCTGTGGTGGTGGTGAAGTAGTCTGTGGTGGTAGATTAGAGCATGGAACAGATGGAGGTGGAGGCGACACATAGATGTCGTCTCCTTCCTCTGAGTGAGTGAGTCTGTCACCTGTAGGAGAAAAATACATAATGGACTCAAAGAAGGTGACATCTGCACTGACGTAGTACCTTCGTTTAACTGGATCAAAACACCGATATCCCTTCTGGGTTTTGGAATAACCCACAAAAACACATTTGACAGCTCTGGGAGAGAGCTTGTCAAGACCAGGAGAAAAACAATGAACAAATGCAACAGACCCAAAAACACGCGGTGTTAGGGAGAAAAGATCCTTCTCGGGAAACACAGTCAAGAATGGAATCTTCTCCCCTAACACTGTCGAAGGCATACGATTCACTAAGTAACAAGCTGTTAGAACCGCATCTCCCCAATAGGAATGAGGAGCACGGCTCTGAATCAAGAGAGTCCTGGTGACATCCAATAAATGACGGTGTTTCCTCTCAGCCACCCCATTCTCTTGGGAGGTGTAAGGACACGATGTCTGATGCACAATACCTTGAGTTTGAAGAAATCGAGAGAGTTGAGAAGTACAAAATTCTAGAGCATTGTCTGAGCGTATGTACTTAATTCTGGCAGAGAAAATGTTCTTAACTTCATTAATAAATGACTGAATAACCGGACCAGCACCAGACTTATTCTTGAGAAGAAAAACCCAACATAACCTAGAAAACTCATCAACCGCAACAAGATAAAATCTGTGTCCTTGAATATCAGGGACACGACTGGGACCCCAAATATCAGAATGTAGCAGCTCAAACAGACCATGATGACTTGGACCTATACGACTCAGAAAAGACGACCTGTGATGTTTGCCAAGTTGGCATGCCTCACACTGAAAATTAGACTTCGGAGAAATCTGTGGAAGAATATGGACCATCTTTTGCAACGGAAGATGACCAAATCGAAGATGCCAAGTGTAGGGTGACACCGATCCAGCCCTCATAGAAGAGACACCAGTATAAGGAGATTGCACCAGTCTATAAAGACCCCTTGCTCACGGCCAGTTCCAATCACTCTGCCCGCTAATATGTCCTGAAACACAAGAGTAGATGGGTCAAATATAGCACGGCAATGTAAATCTTTGGTGAGTTGACTAATAGACAGCAAATTCATCGAAAACTTAGGTGCATAGAGAACATTGGACAGTCTCAAGGTAGGAGTCAACTGCACCTCCCTCTGACCAGTAATATGGGAATATGTACCATCAGCTATCACCACCGATCGTTCAGATTGAGCAGGATGAAAGACACTAAACTGACCTCTGTCACCACAGAGATGGTGTGAAGCACATGAATCCATGATCCATTCTGATAGATCCGCCTTGTAACACGTAGTAAAGGCAAATGCCGTACCTGTCGTGGATGCTGAAGCAGAAGCAGCCACCTCCGAAGATCCTGAAGGAGAACTGGTAGACCCAGATGTGCCAGGCATAATCTCTCTCAGTCTTGCTACAAACTCATCAAACCTCTGATCAGGTAAACTCCCAGTTTGCTGTGTCTGCTCTGCAACCCTGGCTGACGCTGGAAACCCATGCTTTGAGTAGCAGGTCTCCTCAGAATGACCCGTCCTGTGACAAAAAATGCATGATCGACCTTGACCACTACCTCCTCTACCACGGTTAGAGCTTCCTCGACCACGATATGCTGTATGACTGCCTCTACGTGATGCTGCCATTGCTGAAGATGTCTGTTGCTGTAAGGTACTACCAGAGGATATAGATAGTCTGCTCAATCTATCTTGGCAATGGATGCGGAACCTTTGAAGGCACCCGAGGATGGAACATCCACTTTGTTGTCAGACATGATGACAACACTTTTCTATAGACTGGGACTACACGAGACTCAGACAAGAGTGTCTACTTGGACATAAGAGAAGGTGGTTGTGGATGTAGACTTATTCCAGAACCCCTTCCATGCCTTGGAGTGTTTCTGTTCTTTGGAAAGAGGCAAAAAAGAAACAATGTTGCTTTAGATCACGTGAACAACCAAGGATTAGTGTTCACAAGAGAGGACCCCGTGCACAAGAGGGGGCGGATCCTGTTCACGTGACAACCTTTGCGTAGAACTGCTGGGATAGACTCGCGCGCAGGAGGCGCTATCGCTGGAGGACGCGATCACGCGCAGGAGGGCGTGAGAGGCGGCGCTATCGCGCAGGCTTCAGGGGCACGTGCACAGGCTTCAGGGCCTCTAGGGGGTCGCGCAGGGCAACTATGCTCCAAGGGCTTCAGGACGCGCCAAAGGGGCTTCACAGAACGCGTAGGAACGCGCAGGGAACAGGGCGCGCCAAACGGGCTTTACGCGAAGGCGGCTTCACGCGAAAGGGGCTTCAGAACGAAGACGCTTCACAAGCTTCAGGACGCGCGTGAGGTTACGGAGCGCGAAGGCGCTTCACCGAACTTCACGCGAAGGCACCGGTCTTCACGCGAAGGCGGCATTCCAGGTCTTCACGCGAAGGCGGCGATGGACAGAGAACCTACACGCGTGATTGGGAGGCGCGCAGGCAGCGGCGCAGCCGCGCGTGCGGCAGCGTAGGGGCGGCGCCGATCAAGAGAGCAAAGGAGAAAGAGAGGCCGGCGGGTGGGGTGGGTTAGGGTTAGGGTTTCGAGAACTCCGGTCTAGGACCGTTGCTCTGATACCATGTTGATAGGGAATAAAATGAGATACTATTCCATTAACCCTAGAGCTCTCTTATATAGGAGAAAAGCTCTATGGGTAATTTACATAAACAGGACAAACAAAGACTACATAATAAAGTTATTCTAACATAATAAAGTTATTCTAACAGCACACATAGTTCAAGAAACTGTAATGGGTCGACTATTGCCTAGTAAAAGGAGCAGCATTACTCCCCCTTCCTCGTCCTCCCTGGAAAGAAGCAACAACGTCGCCACACCCTTCTCGAAGGTGCAGAAACCCTCGTCGATCTCCTAGGAGGAGTAACAACACTTCTCTCAAGGAGTAGCATCACTGTTTCCTCCTTCCAGGAGGTGCATGTTGGACCGTTACGAGAAGAATGATGATCTTCAATGGTCATGAATATTGAGATAATGGCCAGAAGACTAAGATTTGAATATCCTAATGTCTGTCTTCATTGTAGAGACGTTACATAATCAAGATCAAATATTTTGAGGGTGTACAGGTCATTAGAAAGTCCTATAAATAGGCGTTCTTTGCATGGTGAAAGACAAAAAAGAAAAAGAATCGAGTGAGTCATGATAGCCTCCGAATATTCTTACTCGAAATTTGTTCTACAGTGCAGTTGTTGTGCAACCTCCATCACATGCAATGTTGTAGCTATCGATATCCACTCAACAGATGAGCATCATCAGAGTGGATCGCCTGCTGTAGTGCAACAGGTGTTGTACTCGTAGGAGTCATCAAATGGGGGGCCGATGTGAACCCCTCAGGATCCGGGTACCCGTTTACGCGCAATTCGCAAGATATCATTCATGTTTAATCGCACAAGTCGCAAAAATACATGGAAAATTTTTTTTTCGCAACTATGACATTCATTCTCAATACATGACCACAAGTAAAAGAGACAATATGACACCAAAATTCTTTTCATTAATATTCATATCCATTTACAACATGTACAAGCATATTCCATGTTACAACATATATCCCAAAATGTGATACAAAAGAGATAACATTTATATCATTATCTGGACAAAAACAGAGACAAAGTAATTCATACCGTCGGGTATAAACTCTGTCTCCAGGAAGCATGTATAGCTACTGAGCTGCAGGCTGTTTGCCTGCCAAACATGTTAGGAAAGAAAAGGCGTCAGCGGTTGCTGGTACCTCCCAAAAACTTATATAAAATAACAGGCATTTATTATTTACAAAAGAAAGCAAGTAGAGGGGCAAGAACAACTCAATTTTAAACTTTATTTCTACTTTGCAATGAAAAAGGTTTTTCAGGCTACTTGTAAGCATCTCAAATGTTTGTCCCATACCCCAGCATTTCCCACATGTGACATATTTTATAGTACTTGAGTATTCATGAGTATCTGAGTGTAAGCACATATCTATTCAGAGATCACGTTGCTGAGTGATAATGGAAAAGTTATGATTGGAAAGATCTATTAATTTATTTAAATCATTGGGTGGAGAGAATGGTCATTTCCTACTAACCCTAACTTTTGATCGTAACTTCTCAACTCTTAATTCCAATGTTTCAGATATAATTCCAGATGGTGTAGATGCAGATATGGATGATCTAGATGTAGAATCGCCATGTCTGTTGGCGAAGTAACTCAAGCGGTGAAGAAGCCTACAAATGGCTCTTCCGTCTCGCCCTCTAATTGGAAGCGCGGTCCAATAGAGGGATAGGTCTACTTCCCAACTACGCCACTGAGACGGGTGAGAGTGACTCCCTAGAAAAGTCGCTCTAGAAAAACAGCCCGACTAGTACGGGCAACCGAGCTCGTACGTAAAACTGAAAAACCAGGATCCCCCGCATGGGCATCCTAAAACAGGGTCAGCGGAACTGGTCTAAAGTCTGGATCCCAACGAGGCGTAAAAACACTGCGAGCTCGCGTAAAACCGAAAAGGGACTGGGATCCTAGACCCGCGCACTTGGCGGCCGCTGCCCAAGCTGGGCTTCCTATCTTCCGCCCAGTTGAGAGTCACCGCGCTCTCGCACGATCATGGTAAAGATCACCATGATCGGCACTATTATTTGTTAGTCTTACTTAATTCCAAGATTTTTCACTTGTTTCATAATTTCTTCTATGGTCAACTCAACATGTCTAAGTATGTTGCTAACAACTTATCAACAGTGGTTTATACTGTAGGATCGATAAATAGAATTGACATAATGATCACATGAGTCCCTAGATTGATTCCATTAAATCTAAGATAAATTTTTAAAAATATCTTACTGTGCATATTGACACCTCAAACTTTTATATATGTTATTCGTGACTGATGGTCCATAGACAAGGAACATGTTGCATAAAAACCCCTTTGACGTAGTGGGTCGTCCAATACCTTCTATCACATAGTATATTATTACTTGGAATGTTAATATAGTTGATAAATTCTAAAAATAATCAATCACCTTCCTGCTATCATAAACAATTACTAGTTAATCCTTTCTGTTTTTTTTGTTACTGTATATTTTTAAATGCACAGTATTATAGTGCATTCACAGTTTATCCTTAAACACATTCCTACAAATGTTTTTATTGTGGCTTATGAACAACAGTAAATTAACTCTTAGTGCTAAGCTACTACAATTGCAGCATACTACAGAAAGCCACTTTCAATGACCATTTTACATCATCTACCTTGTAAATTTTACATATCAAAAATAGATCCTAGAAACTGGTTGTACAGCAACTCACATATATGATTCATTAATTTTATCCTCTATGTATGGCCTGATAGATTTTTTTTTATACCGAAAACTTTTTTTTTAAACAAAAAGACTGAATTAGCTCTACTTTGCGGCTCTAGCAAACTCCAATCAAAGACATATGAAATAATTAAGTATGAATACAAAATAGTTATAGCTAACTAATGCCCTTGGGAATCAACATATTATTAGTCCATATGGAAAAAGAAATAACATAATGGATTATTAGAAGTTATTTCTTACCTTAAACTTTATACATGTCTACTCCTCTCACACTAAATTCTATGACATAAGATCTTGAATATGTCTAGTTAGAGGATCCAATTATATATATATATATATATATCTTGATATATATACCTATATTGACAATAGAAGATCAGTACATTGCTCAGGAACTAGATTTTATTATTACTTTTACATTTTTTTTTCTTTCACTTATTAAAGACGTTAAAATGGATCGTATTCGCACATCGAGTGTCGGATTTCGACGTGCAACATCTCGAATTGATCGTCTCTGAATGACGGTCAATATGAGTATAATATTGATATACTTTCGGTCGAGTTTTGACTACCCGAAATTTTCGGATACAGTTTTTGTTTAAGATTAAATTTTACGATTTAAAAATATCAAACGACCTCCGATTGACGAACGATCGATTCCGTTGGTCTTGTTTCATCGAATCGGATCTAATGACGATCTCGGTTCGTTTTGTGGTTTTCGAATTTGCGTCGCGGCTTTTCGCGACGCGTATTACGAAGCGACCGATTTTTGATCGATTTTGCCCGAACGACTTTTGATTCCCTACTAATTGGTCATTTTAGGTTGTTTAATATTGACCGACAATGCTTTTGGGTTCATTAGACCCAAAATCGGACGAGTTCGGGTTTGTTTGAATATGGATGTTACAATTATAAAAACCTCAAAGGGAGTCTCGTCCTCGAGACTCGAGTTAAGGCTATTAGGTGTCTGGTTGGAATTTCATATGTCCATAAAAACCTCAAAGGGTTTTGAACCCATAAAAACCTCAAAGAGAAAATAAGCCATATATTTATAATGTATTTAATTACAAAAGCTTGTTTTGTTGATTACATCAGAATAGCTGCGGGTATCGTGCCCGCATGTCGGCTTCAGTCTCCCATGTCGCTTCCTTGACGCCGTGTCGGTGCCACAAAACCTTGACCAATGAAATCTCTTTGCTGCGAAGCTTCTTCACGGCACGGTCAAGTATCTCAAATTCGTCCTTGACGGCGCGCATGTATCTATCTCGGATCCAAGGATCAGTCTTCTGGCCTTCCACAATACGATCCCAAAGGCTGCTGTATCGAGGAGGCACGGCGGTAGAAATGGATGCGCTCTCCTGAGGATGCCAATCGCTCAAAGCTGCAAGCGTATCCCACGTATATAGCCAGTTCGCCGTACCCTCAGCATGCGTTCTCCTGCTAAGTGCATCAGCCACCACGTTTCCCTTACCGGGATGGTAAGAGATCGTGCAATCATAATCCTTCAGCAATTCGAGCCATCTACGCTGCCTCATGTTCAGCTCCTTCTGATCAAAGATGTACTTCAGACTCTTGTGGTCTGTGAAAATCTCGAAGTTCACCCCATATAGATAGTGGCGCCAGATCTTCAAGGCAAAGACAACTGCCGCCAACTCCAAGTCATGTGTGGGGTAGTTCCGCTCGTGCGGTCTCAACTGTCGTGATGCGTAAGCAATCACCTGTCCTCTCTGCATCAACACTGCTCCTAGACCTTCTCCAGATGCATTTGTGTAAACTGCATAGTCCTGAGTGCCTGAAGGAAGAGCAAGAATAGGCGCTGTGGTCAACCTCTCCTTCAGTGTCTGGAAGGCCTGCTCACATGAATCGTCCCAAATAAATGGAACTCCCTTCTGCGTCAATCGTGTCAATGGACGGACGATGCGTGAAAATCCGCCGACAAAGCGTCTGTAATAGCCCGCTAATCCGAGGAAGCTCCGAATCTGAGTGACTGTCTTGGGCTGCTCCCAAGACATAACTGCATCAATCTTTGCAGGATCAACCGCGATACCTGCCCCAGAAATGATATGCCCGAGAAACGAGACCTGGGATAACCAGAACTCACACTTGCTCAACTTGGCATATAGCTTGTGCTCTCGTAATGTATCTAAGACGATCCGCAGATTATTAGCATGATCCCCTTCATTCCGTGAATAGATGAGCACATCATCGATGAACACCACTACAAACTTGTCCAAGTATGGACGGAAGATACGGTTCATCATATCCATGAAAGCCGCAGGTGCATTGGTGAGCCCAAACGGCATCACCACAAACTCGTAGTGTCCATATCGAGTCCTGAAGGCTGTCTTCGGAATATCTGACTCGCGAATCCTCAGCTGATGGTAGCCTGAGCGAAGATCGATCTTCGAGAAAACCGAAGATCCCTGGAGTTGATCGAACAAATCATCAATGCGCGGCAAGGGATAACGGTTTTTCACCATTCTCTTGTTCAGCTGCCTGTAATCGATGCATAGTCTCATGGATCCATCCTTCTTCTTGACAAATAGAACCGGAGCACCCCAAGGTGAAGTGCTCGGCCTCACGAATCCCAAGTCAAGCAACTCCTGCAACTGCACCTTCAACTCCCTCAACTCGGTTGGTGCCATGCGATATGGTGCCATCGAGATCGGCTGTGTATCTGGCAACAATGTGATCTCGAACTCAATCTCCCTCTCAGGAGGTAGTCCTGGTAGCTCATCCGGAAATACGTCAGGGTATTCTGAGACTACTCGGATGTCCTGTATCATCGGCTCCTGATCAGACACCTCCCGAACAAAAGCAAGATATGAATCGCAACCCTGATCAACAAGTCGCTGGGCTCGCAATATTGAAATGTACTCCATGGTGGAGTCATGTGTAGTACCCTCAAACGTAAACTCGGGTAGATCTGGAATCCTGAAGACAATCGTCTTCCTAAAGCAATCAACAAGTGCATGATGAGTGGATAGCCAATCCATGCCTAAAATCAAGTCGAACTCATCAAGCTGTAGGAGTAGTCAGTCTGCGATCATCTCGTAACCGCCAATCAGTACGGGCAAGTGCCTGACTATCAGAGATATGACAAATAACTGGCCACCTGGCCCTCGGATGTGATATGGAGACGATAGCGTCTATGCAACTCTATCTAAAGAAACAAGCAACCTCGAAGCAAGGAAAGAGTGTGTCGCGCCGGAATCAAATAAAACATGGAAAGGTCGGCCCAAGACTGAGACCATACCTTTCACTACAGTAGCGGCTGAACGTGCCTGCTCCTCAGTGACTGCGTGTAACTGCCCCTGCCTGGCTGATGCAGCACTAGATCCCGCCACACTCTGCGTCTGTCTCGGCTGCTGTCGCCTAAAGTTGGAGTTCCTGCCACGGAAACTCCCTGAACGCTGTGTCTGAGGCTGTGGCTGTGAAGGCTGTGGCTGAGGCTCGCCAGAAGCCTGTGGGCACTGTGCACGGTAATGTCCCCACTCGTGACATCGGTAGCACCGGACTGGTCGAGTAGAGGGAGTAGCTGTGTCCGTGCTCTAAGCTGGTCCTGCAGGTGGTCTATCTGCTCGTTGCGACCCAGATGGTCGAGTGGACTCTGCACCTCGTCCGGCAAGTGCTCCTCCTAGAGTAGTCGATGGAGAAGAGCGATCACTGCCAGAGAACGTCGAACCTGTAGGTCGGAACCGTCTGGCTGACCTCTGCTGCTGAAACGGTCGACGTATCGGACCAAAATATCGCCGCGGTCTAGGCGGTGCTCCAGACGAGCTCCCGTAACGTCTCCCTCTGATGTCCTCGAACTTCTCCGCAGCATCGGTAGCCTCGGAGATAGAAGTGATGTGTAGTCCAGCCAGCTTCTCCTGTACTTCCTCTCGCATGCCACCAATGAACTTTTCCAGATTCTCTTCTGGAAATGCGCCAGCTGCTCGTGTATGTCGTGACAACTCTGTATATCTGATAAAGTAATCCCTGGCTGTCATCTGTCCCTGACGAAGCTCTGCAAACAGTCGGCGCTGGGACTCCTTCCACTTCGCAGAAAAGAAGTGGGCTCTGAACCTCGTCGCAAAATCGTTCCAATTTTATCAGATGTCTCCGAAAAAAAATCCCCAACTGTTGTACAGTGCAGCAGGAAGCCACCTGGATCCTCTTTTTCTTCTCCACTTAGCTTCCCTCACTATTCCACGTGGTATCATAAAAAACCCTCATCTTCACTATATATACACCAACCCAAATCTTCTTTCCATTCTCACATCTCCCCTTTTTAAATCTGGACGATAAAGACCTCTTTTCTCTACTCCTCTCCAGCGTATGTGCCATTTTCTCTCTATTTTTCTCTCCAGCAGTTGGGAACAGCCAAACATCTCTCTAAGCTATTCTTCAAATTGGAGATGCTGCTGCTGAAATGGGCAGCAAACCTTGCTGCTACAGATGTTGAAGAAGCCAAAATCCTCCAACACCCTGCTACTTCTCCTCCAAACCAGGAACAACTGCTGGAGATACAACTTCCATTGGAGCTTTGGAGCTGCTCCAATCACCAAATTTAGCATGCAAGAAGATCTCCCTTAAAGATCTAATAAGGTACAATCCTATACCCCCTTATTGCTGCCATGCATGTATATTTCATGCCAAATTATTATCAATTTCATCCGATATTGTAGCACCAACAGTAGTTTTCATACAATTAAAACATGAGGAATGTAGGATCATTGGTGTATTTGAATAGTAAGAAATAACATCATCTACATGTATATCCAGAGAATATATAAATGCTCTGATACCAAACTGTGAACCCCTCAGGATCCGGGTACCCGTTTACGCGCAATTCGCAAGATATCATTCATGTTTAATCGCACAAGTCGCAAAAATACAGGGAAAATTTTTTTTCGCAACTATGACATTCATTCTCAATACATGACCACAAGTAAAAGAGACAATATGGCACCAAAATTCTTTTCATTAATATTCATATCCATTTACAACATGTACAAGCATATTCCATGTTACAACATATATCCCAAAATGTGATACAAAAGAGATAACATTTATATCATTATCTGGACAAAAACTGAGACAAAGTAATTCATACCGTCGGGTATAAACTCTGTCTCCAGGAAGCATGTATAGCTACTGAGCTGCAGGCTGTTTGCCTGCCAAACATGTTAGGAAAGAAAAGGCGTCAGCGGTTGCTGGTACCTCCTAAAAACTTATATAAAATAATAGGCATTTATTATTTACAAAAGAAAGCAAGTAGAGGGGCAAGAACAACTCAATTTTAAACTTTATTTCTACTTTGCAATGAAAAAGGTTTTTCAGGCTACTTGTAAGCATCTCAAATGTTTGTCCCATACCCCAGCATTTCCCACATGTGACATATTTTATAGTACTTGAGTATTCATGAGTATCTGAGTGTAAGCACATATCTATTCAGAGATCACGTTGCTGAGTGATAATGGAAAAGTTATGATTGGAAAGATCTATTAATTTATTTAAATCATTGGGTGGAGAGAATGGTCATTTCCTACTAACCCTAACTTTTGATCGTAACTTCTCAACTCTTAATTCCAATGTTTCAGATATAATTCCAGATGGTGTAGATGCAGATATGGATAATCTAGATGTAGAATCGCCATGTCTGTTGGCGAAGTAACTCAAGCGGTGAAGAAGCCTACAAATGGCTCTTCCGCCTATCCCTCTATTGGACCGCGCTTCCAATTAGAGGGCGAGACGGAAGAGCCATTTGTAGGCTTCTTCACCGCTTGAGTTACTTCGCCAACAGACATGGCGATTCTACATCTAGATCATCCGTATCTGCATCTACACCATCTGGAGTTATATCTGAAACATTGGAATTAAGAGTTGAGAAGTTACGATCAACAGTTAGGGTTAATAGGAAATGACCATTCTCTCTACCCAATGATTTAAATAAATTAATAGATCTTTCCAATCATAACTTTTCCATTATCACTCAACAACGTGATCTCTGATGAGATATGTGCTTACACTCAGATACTCATGAATACTCAAATACTATAAAATGTGTCATATGTGGGAAATGCTGGGGTATGGGACAAACATTTGAGATGCTTACAAGTAGCCTGAAAAACCTTTTTCATTGCAAAGTAGAAATAAAGTTTAATTTGAGTTGTTCTTGCCTCTCTACTTGCTTTCTTTTGTAAATAATAAATGCCTGTTATTTTATATAAGTTTTTGGGAGGTACCAGCAACCGCTGACGCCTTTTCTTTCCTAACATGTTTGGCAGGCAAACAGCCTGCAGCTCAGTAGCTATACATGCTTCCTGGAGACAGAGTTTATACTCGACGGTATGAATTACTTTGTCTCAGTTTTTGTCCAGATAATGATGTAAATGTTATCTCTTTTGTATCACATTTTGGGATATATGTTGTAACATGGAATATGCTTGTACATGTTGTAAATGGATATGAATATTAATGAAAAGAATTTTGGTGCCATATTGTCTCTTTTACTGTGTGGTCATGTATTGTGAATGAATGTCATAGTTGCGAAAAATTTTTTTTCCTGTAATTTACGACTTGTGCGATTAAACATGAATGATATCTTGCGAATTGCGCGTAAACGGGTACCCAGATCCTGAGGGGTTCACAGCCGACCATCTTCGACCCCCTATAACATAGGATCGGTCCTTGAGCATCATCGCATGTTCGCAAATAGTCCCTAGCTACTCTTGTGATGACCTGATTTTGTGCCTATGACGTGAGTTTATCCATTGTTAAGGGTTCCTTAACTATTTTGATGATTCAAATACTCATGAAATATGATTGATGCTACAGAATCTTTTAAAATAAGAGCAAAATAGAGAATCCTTTCTTTGGTCATATTCCCAACTCAATGTTGTGATCTCATAGGCTCCGTTTGGTTATCGAGTTCCCGGTTTACCCCCTCCATTATTGGGTTGTAATTCCATCACAAATTAATGTGGCATCATATCACATTCTTTATTCCAACTCTCGTAACGATCCAAACAACTACTATTCACATGAGGTTACCCGAACCCACCTCATCTCAGTAACCAAACAGAGCCATAGTCTCTTGTGAACATGATTAAGGTCGTTAAAATGAGCATGCATATACCAATGAGGAACCTATAGGGAAGGTTGGTAAACTAACGAAATGGAAGAAGGATCATGCAATCGTTAGTGCATAGTTTTAGGTCGCTATTGACAGTTTTAGGTCACTACAGAAGTGTAGAGAGCATGTTGTGAAATATGTTGTAAACATGACCAACAAGGCGTATTTTAAACAGTAATTCAATGGATCCAAATGAATTAATAGAGAAACATTAACGATTAACGTCATGATAATCACGCGTCTCCCATTCATTATCCGATTACATAATACAAACAAGAACCGATTAACTAAACGGAAACATAAATTAGGACGATATCCATGAAAGGTAAAGTAATAAACAATTTGCGTCAAACAAAATGAATGAAAGATTAGAAATCACCAAAGCGTCCATTAAATGGACTGTCCTTAGAGAGGATATCGCCCCCACAATACCGGTACGTAGGGTACTGCCGATATGCTCTCAGCATATGACGGTAATGGTTTTCATCCGTGCATACTGACGAGACCGTCCTCGAAAGTACCTCCGAGAACCTGTAGTCAAGAAGAACATGACATAGATGCGGTGGGAGAACTGAGAACAAAAAGCGACGGCGTGACAGTTTTTCTTGAAAGTGTAGAAAAAACAGTGACGAGGGAGAGGTACAAAAAGAGATTCGCATACCCTAGCACGCGGTACCTTTCGATTTCCGAAAAACACCCCTCAACGGACATGTCTCTTCGATTTCTGAAATTGCGACTATAGCAAGCCTTTTTGGATCGTGTTGGATTCCCAATGTAGTCGAATTCAAATTAATCCATATGATTAATTTAGTCGACCTGCCAAATGAAACCCTCAGCAAAAGTATGGAGATCCGAGATCTAAGATCCGAATTGACTCTCCTGAGCCCGAGCTCGAGCCCGAGCTCGAGCCGGAGCGGAGCGGAGCGCGCGCGTGTAATCCTCCATTTCTCCTCTCTAATATTGCTACAAGAGCTTGGATTGTAAACTCATATATAAGCCCGTCAAAAGTCTAGAAATATTAGATGTGGTATTAAACTTCCAACCAAGCTATTCCATGTTTCAAATTTGGGAATTCTCAACTTTCCTCCAAGTCTTTTGGTTTCCCAATTGAAACTAAATTGATTCCTATTGTAATTGCATAGGTTTTTCAATTAAAACCTAATTACATACTTTAAATACAACAATCCCTCACGAATTTACCAATTTGAAAAAGAGATTCAAAGAGAGTTATAAAATCATCTTTCGGCTACCACACTTTGATTTCAGTAAAGATACCTTTCGATTTGAACGTCTACCTAAGTTTACTACTTTCACTTTAACAAGAACGAAGTAAACTGTGTCTTGAACTTCAGACCTTAGTGTTAAAGTATACGATAGAAACAACAAAGTGTTGTTCTTGGTACAATCTTCAGGGTTGGTGCTCTTAAAGGCCATGCACCCTTATCCTGTTTCATGAGTGTGTCTAGGAAAGACCCTCTTCCTTTAACTACGGCCCACAGTAATACTCACATAGGTTGCGTTCTCCAAGGATGCATTGCTAACATCCTGTGCTCAGGCTTGAACCCATTCAAAGCCTACGTTCTGCCTAATCTAGCAGCTTAAATGGAACTCAAGCGTCCAGGGTAGGACACTTATGCATAAGCATTGAACTAAGAGTGCCAACCAGTTCTCCAAACAGCTTGTTATTACCACATTGAACCTGCTTTATGGGATCTCCACTCAGATATGTTGGGTTGCTATTGTAGAGGAACTCCCAATGGATCTCATTCCCATCTCAAGCCTACACTTTAGGACTAAAGATCTATCAAGTCCCCTGATCAATGGATATGCCGTGTTGCCTTTGGATCCAACAAAATCCATAGCCAACACTCCTCGAGACACCAAATCCCTTAATGTCTTAAGTCTGATTTGTATGTGTCTTCTCGTTTTCTGATTAAATTAAACTTTGAACTCTTGATCTTGGCGATTGTGGTCATGTTATCACAATGTACCGAGATCGCAGGAACTGGCTGACCTTCCATGGGAATTTCAGACAAAGTTCCCTTAGCCATTCAGCCTCAATTCCAGTGTTGTCCAAAACACACAACTCGGCCTCAAAGGTAGATCGAGCTAGAATGGTTTGGTTCACAGACCTCTAGGAAGCTGCATCACCTCTAAAGGTAAAGACATATCCAGTAACACCATTACTCCCAGACTCCTCTATTTTCCCGATCCAGCTTGCATCATTATATCCTTCTAGTATAGATGGATGTCTACCATAATGGAAACTAAGGGAAATAGTCCCTTCAAGTAGTTTAGTATTCGATTCAGAGCCTCCTAGTGAGTATGGTCAGGACAACTACTGTATCTACTCAGCTTTGCAATCGAGAATGAAATATCAGGTCTCGTGTAGTTGGTCATGACAACTAGTGTAAACTTCCTATCATCTGCGAATACCTTAGCTAAGCTACATGTACTCCACTTTTATTCTTAAATAACTTTTTGGATGAATCAAAAGGAATGTTTACAGCTTTGCAGTCTTGATATCCAAATTTCTCAAGTACTTTCTCAATATAGTGAGATTAAGAATCCACTCGTCAAAAATATGCCCAAGTAATAAGTAGTGTAGCGTTATATAAGATATTCCATAGTAAGTGTGTACATTAGTATCAGATTGTGCACATACTTTTTTTTGTTATTGTTACACACTGAGTTCTAGTGTTAGTCTCGTTTGAGAAATTGCTTATGTTGTTAGTTTGGGTTCATATAGTTGTAATTGAGAATGAGCCACAATAGTAGCAATAGTAGCAATGATGTCTTCATGGAACTTCCACAAGATTACATACACTAGGCAAGGTGTGATACATTTTGAGTAGTAGTATTATTTATGCATACTTTTGTGTACTTTATTTTTAGAGGCATATTATAAAGAAATGAAGTTTAGATCACTTTTTCTACACATTGTTATGAACATATACATGTGTATTTATTTTGATGGGACATGACTTTACATATATGCATGACGAATGAAATGGAATTTAATTTATTTTCAATTTATGGTATATATTGTTTCATGTAATTGCCATGTTTAGAATGCTAATGTGATGTATATGAGATAGAATTGTTGAGTATCAAAGATAATGGCCACTTTGTCAACATTAAGGAGGCATATTGTGCAATCAATCTTAGTGACCATCAAGAAGATAAAGTGTCACAATTGTCTCATTGAGAAGAACATCGACCCGATTAAGCGAACATCTTGCCTTGCACATTGATTATCTTTAGGAACTCACTTATCAAACTTTTTATTATTCCAGTAAGCGCCACCTATCCTTGGGAGCAAGCTTCTCTTGCTCAACTTGATAAGAAAGTGTTCTCAACATTGATTTCTTTTCTTCTCCCATGAGCTCGAATGGATTAAGCTATGTCTAAAAGCACTCTGGAGAAGATGTTCTCGAGAATGCAAAGCGTATGAAGGGCCCTGAGTACTCGACAGAGAGGAGGATCCTACCTTTGTTATTGGCTACGACGGGTTCTGAGTCTCCGGCTTGCCTTGTCTTTTACAAGTACGGTATGGTTGACAAAGTAGAAATGGTCATCTTAACGCAAAAAAAAACTACCCTTGATTAACAATGTTTCTTCCCTCAGTAGGTAAAGAGCAGACTTCATCATTAAATAAGATTCTTGTCCTAAGGGGAAGCTACATAACTCCTCCTGATCAGGTTGATGATCTACAATTTGGAGTGTGGACTGGCCAAAATCGAGGGACTATTGCCTCCACCTCCAAAGTTCTAAGAAGAAAATATAAAGAGAAGCCCATCGATAAGTCCCGCAAAGGATGAAGAAGAGGAAGCTTGATTAAAGTATCATGAGCGAGAGAAGAACCAAAACATAATCGTGCTTGCTAAGATATCAAGATCCCTCACTTACATGGATAAGGTGAGTCCAATTAAGAAAGGTCCAGTGGGGGTTAGGTGGGTCGGGTCGAGTCTTGAGGATCTCCCTTGCAGAAGTGCAACAAATGATAGGAAAACTAGTAGAAGTAACGACTCGTGAAGTAAACAACATAAATAACATCCAAAATGTTATTGAATGCAAGATCTCATCTGCCAAATTGCACCTAGTATAATCGGGCCAACTCGTTTAAACTAGTTCTAACTCGAATAGATGGTCCGCGATCCTTTTGGCTAATAAAATGGTTAATTAAAGAATTATTATGACTCAATAAAAGAGCCACAACGTTAGCTAAAGATCAAGATGTACAATATACTAAAAGAGGTCGATTGCATCTAAGAAAATAATCAAGATTGAGGTGGATTTTTCACACGGAATAAAACAAGAAACATAAAGAGAAAAAGAATGGGAGCATACATAATATATTTTCTCATAAGAATTGGACTAAGTCAGGATATAATTCGTGTATTGTCCCTTGATTTGTTGCCTTTTTAAGAGGTCTTTTGTCTTTGAGGAGCCTCTTCGCATCACAATTAGTGACCAAAACCATAATAAAAAGGAGAACCTATCATAAGTTCCTTTACAATGAAGAAATATATACATTTTCTCCTCCTATCTTACTTTTGTGTTCTCCTTCATCTACATTACTTAGTAGATCCAAATTTCAATTTCAAAAGCATACAATTTTAGATATTTTTGTTCTTGTATGCATTATATTTATTTGTAGAGGAGCATGGGAGCATCTGCTAGGAGAACAAGGGATAGGCGAGCATTAAGGATCGATGATTGAGAATGCTGATTACGTATGTAAGATCTCCAACGACAAATCCTGAGGATTGAGGGTCACGAGGGGTGCCACGGGTCATGAGCGTCTCAAAAAGACCACGACAAGGAGGGTCATGTGTAGGTTAGGGGCTGTTGGGTATCAATTATGGACGAGGATTGTCCGCGAGGGCCACAAGGAGCATTGAAGGCGACGACCGTTGCAATGGCTCATGGATTGTCAACGACAACAGAGAGAGGCGGTGATGGGTAGAAAATACGGATGAATGGTGACCTTTTCGCTTTACTACTTCCTCACAAACATTGTCGTACCCTTTCCTGTCTCTTGACCTTGAATGTAATGGCTTTTGATGTGGGTACTAGGACTTCCACCGTCCCCCAACTCTCTATTCAAGAGGACGAGAGTTGCTTAGTCCTCCCTAACTATTGTGGCTCTCGAGCTCTACCTTCTTTCTTGTTGCTTGCATATTTTGATTAGCTTGCATGCACTTTCGATCAGTAGATACGAGATCTTGCACTAGCTATCGCTGGACCTTTATTAGGTATCATGCATGCATATTACCAAATTTGTCTGAATCTTCAGGTCATAGTTTGCTTGGTTACAATATATAGTTAGTTTAGTCTTTTCCTGAGGATTTTGAGCTTGAATTTGGTGCTACCATGCTTGTGTTAGTGGCTAAATGCCCTTTGGTTCTCTAATGCACCATGGTTATTGTTGGTGTTTGGCCATAATTGACCCTCTTTTGAGCTTGAATCCCATCGTTCGAAGATAATCTTGCAATGGACACTATGTATCTACTACTTATGTACTTCGCCAAACCGTACATAAATAAAAACAAATGCTAAATAAAATCATGCTTAATGCAGATTGAAAATGAACATTCTTGGAAAGGCATTTCTCGATTTCATTTACGTAATTCAAAATACTACAAGCAACACCAATCACAAAAATCTCCAACCTAAATACCTAACCCCTATCATGTATCCATATCCTAACCTTACAAACTGAACATAAAATTACCAATAACCACCTTCTATCCCACCTTATCTCACATATTTCTATCCTACAAACGAACAATAAGATACAGCCATTTAATCCCGCCTTATTCCGAGTCCTGTAACTCGCTACCGTACAAATCCTCAGAGGATATATATATATATATATTATATATTATATATATATATATTATAATATATATATATATATATTCTATTGTAACCATTCAAACAACTACTATTCACCTCTGTTCATGAAAGCGGTCTGCGCGGCCGCAAATGCGGCCACATATGCCTAAGCGGCCTCCTCAACGCACCGATTACCTGAAGCCCCGCTTTATGTACCATTTGCGCATATACGGCCCGCATATACAGGCTGTGCAGGCGCATATGCGCTCCGTACACCCACTTAAGGTCCAATTGGGTAATCGAATCTGAATCTTAAGATTCAGATCTTATATTATTTTGATTATATATATTAAATCGTATTATGTAATACTATTTTGATGATTTTGATATTTACTTGTACTATTTTGAGCTCAACATGAAAATCATTTTTCCTAGATCTTTTGTTGGAACACATTTATTCATAAATTCAGTTTAGTTGTCGTCACTTTTGTAGATATTTATTTACTTTTTAATAAAAATAGAAAATCGCGTATGTAAAGTCCGAAATCCGTCAAACCTGAATCCGACCCGATTTGGATCCGATAAACCCATTAAAGTTGTTGGTCAATACCAAACAACCTAAAACGATCAACTGATCGTGAATCAAAAGTTGTTCGGGCGAAATAGACCGAAAATCGGTCGCATCGCAATGCGCGCCACGAAAAAGCCGCAACGCAAATTCAAAAGTTGCAAAACAAACCGAGACTGTCAGCAGACGACACGAGACTAACGGAATCAACTGTTCGTCAATCGGAGGTCATATGATATTTTAAATTACAAAATTTAATCTTAAACAAAAACGTATACCAAAATTTCAGGCGTTCAAAACCCGATCGGAAGTATATCAATGCTATACTCATATTGATCGTCGTTCCGAGACGGTCAAAAGGAGACGTTGCGTGTCGAAATCCGACACCCGATGCATAAATACGGTCCACTTTAAGAGTGATAAATAAAATGTGTTTTCTTTTGTTTTAAAAAAAAAATCTTTTTGTACAGACTGTACAGGACGGCAGTTGGAAATGTTGGAAATTCTTTTTCTCCACTTAGCTTCCCTCATCATTCCACTTGTCAACCTAACCTTTTCCCTTTTTCCTTATAAATAACACCACCCACTTTCTAAACTACTCCACATTTCCAGCCGAGATTTTCCTTTCCCTTGCCAATACTCCTCACAATTTTTAACAAGAAGTTTCCCTTCTCCTTCAGATTTTTCGGGAGCATCTCCAGCTCCAGTCCCTCTTCTTCCTTGTCGGTATTACTGTCCAACCATCAAAGGGAGTGCTGCTGCATCCTTCCTTCAAGCAGCAGGAGGAGCCCTAAGATACATCTAGAAGGCTTCCACACCCAGTTGCAGCTCCTCATCAAAGGCTTGCTGCTCCCACACTTCTTGTTGCATGCATGCAATTGGATCTTCCTAACATTGGAAATTTTCTAAGGTACAATCCCTTCCCTCCATCTTGCTGCCATGCTTGCTAATTACACATTGATTTCCATGCCCAGTTTTCAAGATCCTTTTAATTCCAAGGAGGAAACTTGAAGTTTTTTTTAAAAAAAACATGCAAGATCTCTGCCTAAAGTTAGAATTTCTGCTCCCGCTTAGAAATAAAACAAGACTTCTGATTTAAGAAATTATGCCACGTTTGCTCCTCTTGTTTAGAATTTAAAATAAATTTTTGATTCAATTTTAGGTTCTGATTCTCTCTGCTCCTGATTAAAATAAAAAATATATATGATTCCCTTCTCCTGTTTAAAATTAAGTAAAATTCTGATGATACTCTGCTCATGTTTAAAATTTAAAATAAAATTTCTGATTTAAATTATTTTCGGTTCACTGCTCCTGTTTAGAATTAAATAAAACTCTGATTTAAATTTATATTCCATTCCTTCCTGTTTAAAAGAAAAAGAAAAGAAAATTTGTGGGATATCAAATCATTTAAGATATCTACATTCCATCTGTTGCGGTGAGCAAATCCAGACATTTAATCATGCTGCATTTTGTTGAAATAACTAGGAAGTTGGATGTCAAATTGATATATGTAGGTACCCTGATATGTGTCTATTCAATGTTAATACACATGCACAACATGGTCAAGGATTGTAAAATAATAATAAAATTGGCATTATTTCAATCCATCCTGTACATGTATTACTTCTAGAACCAGAATACTTATCAACTAATTGTTCATTATTGTTTCAAGATTAAGAATATTGGAAGCCATATTTTAATAGCTATCCAAATTGTTTTCGAAATGTCTGTTCCTTATTGGACTAAGAGAGACCATAATTATAAGTAATAGGGATATTTACACCCATAACCCTGAGTAATATGGTAATTACCTCAGAAACCCTCTATAAACACGAATTATCCTCAGAACCCTGAATAACCACGCCGTTTTACACCCATAACCTTCCGTTAGTTTAGTTCATTAACTCAACTATATAAGTGAGTTAACCTAACCAACCTACCATCTAAGGGTTAAGATTAATCAACAAAAAAAGGTAAAAAATGATTTCTTCTTTCCAGTGGCGGGAGTGGCCGGGGTCGAGGAACAGCTCCGCCAGCACGTCCCCTTTCCAGAGCCTCTCAGGACCAACCACCAAACCCAACCCATCATCGCCGAATCTCACAACAGGACTAACAACATGGCTACTCCCTCGTCTGAAGAAGAAACCCACCACCTCCTCTCAAGAGGGGGATTCTAAGCTCGTGGTCGGACTTTTGACGAGGCGGGTCGCAGATTGCAGAGGCACTGGTAGGGAGGGGCGGCAGGGCACATTTCTTTCTCTGCGGCGGGGTTGCAACGGGGAGGCGGCGGGGGAGGGGGGTTAGAGCTCGCAAGCTCGTAGCGCGGGGGAGGGGGGAGTGGAGCTCGCAGCGCGGGGGAGGGGGGTTAGAGCTCGCAAGCTTGTAGCGCGGGGGAGGGGGGAGTGGAGCTCCCGACGCGAGGGAGGGGGGTTATAGATCGCAAGCTCGCAGCGCGGGAAAGGGGGGGTTGCCGGGGGGGGTTGCAGAGGCGGGGGATGGAGCTCGCAAGCTCGCAGCGCGGGGAGGGGGCTTGTAGAGGCGACGGAGCTCGCAGCGCGGGAGAGGGGGGGTTGTAGAGGCGACAGGGGGGGGGACTTGCAGAGGCGATGGAGCTGGTGGGAGGGGGGGTTTGCAGAGGCGACGGGTCCGGGGGGACTTGCAGAGGCGATGGTGCTGGAGAGGGGGGAGCTTGTAGACGCGACGAAGTGCAGAGATGATGGAGCTGGCGGCGTGGGGGGTTTGCAGAGGCGACCGGGGGGGAGAGGGGGGGTTTGTGGCGCTTGAGGAGCAGGAGCTGGTGGCGCGGGGGAGACAGTAGGGATGCCTGAAGCTCGTGAGCTGGAGCGCGGATGAGCTCGCCGACGGGGGAGGTAGGGGGGTGCTGGACCTCGCGAGCTGGGGGCGGAGGCGTGGATGAGCTTGCTGGCGGGGGAGGAGGCGAGCTGGGGCCGGAGGTGCGGGGCGGACGTGAGAGAGCGCGCCAGCTTTCGTGGGGGAGGGGTATGATTTTGTTTCATATAAAGAATGGCAATGTTATAAATTTGACGTGTTTCAGAGGGCAAAATGGTCAACATATCACTTTCCATGTTAAAGTTAACGGACTGTCAAGACGGAACTTGACACAGGGTTATGCCATGTAAAGGTTAAGCATTATTCAGGGTCCTAGACGTAATTCGTTATTATATAGGGTTTCCGGGGTAATTATCATATTACTCAGGGATATGGGTGTAAATATCCCTAAGTAATAATTGATGTGAACAAGAAGTTGTAGTCACTTTCTCCCAAAATCATTAGTTATGTGATACTGTTAGATTCGAAGTTTCGATGCAAAGTTGGCTTGACTGCGATGGTTATTTTACCTTGATGATGTTAGATCGAGGGTGTTGGAGCTCCATGACACAGTTGTTTCAGATATTTTTTTGTGTGTGTCATTTCCCGATCTTATAGTTATTAAGTAGTCGGATGTCACCTTGTAGCATTGTGGTCTGATTTGGGAAATTGTTACATGAACATGGGCTAAAATCTAAAATACTTTCCTAAAAAAAACATGGTTGTTAATGTATAATAAGGAAATAAGATGAAATTCGACTTTGACATGATCAAGTATCCGATTAGACAAACTCGATTGAAATTTTATATAAATATTATGCCATCTCTATTGACCACGTAAGGAATCATATATTGGGCACCTTTTATTTTTTGCTATGATAGTAATGGCCTTGGTTGTAGTCTCTTTTAATCAAGACCTTTACTCTGTGAATTGAGATTTTGATGGCTCTTAACCTTATTAGGGAATCTGAGTAAAGGTTGGAAACCATATTACATTTATTAACATCGAATACCAAATAGAAGGGAAGAATATATGACTTTACCCTTGTATGACTTGTGAAGGTTGACTCAGATAATTGGAGGATTGTGAATCAGAGATGATAATTTATTGTGCCAGTCATGGTGACCCTTACACCTGACCGTGCGAGGGTGCGTGACCCTCAACTGGGCAGGAGATAGGAAGCCCAGTTTGGGCAGCGCCCACCAAGTACGCGGGTCTAGGATCCCAGTCCCTTTTCGGTTTTACGCGAGCTCGCAGTATTTTTACGCCTCGTAGGGATCCCGACTTTAGACGAGTTACGCTGACCCTCTGTTTAGGATACCCAGGCGGAGGATACTTGGTTTTCAGTTTTACGTACGAGCTTGGTTGTCCGTTACCGGTCGGGCTGTCTTTCTAGAGTGACTTTTCCGGGAAGTCCCTCTCACCCGTCTCAGTGGCGTAGTTTGGGAGTAGACCTATCCCTCTATTGGACCGTCCTTCCAATTAGGGGGCGAGACGGAAGAGCCCTTTTGTTGGCTTCTTCACCGCTTGAGTTTTTCTTTCGCCAACAGACTTGGCGATTCTACATCCAGATTATCCATATCTATATCTACATCATCTAGAGTTACATTTGAGACTGTTGCACTGAGGTTTGAAGGGATTGATTCTACATCCAGATCATCCATCTCTATATCCACATCATCTAGAGTTACATCTGAGACAGTTGCACGTAAGGTTTTAAGGGATTACAATTAAAGTTGAGTAAATGGAAAAGAGATAATCTGATTCGAAATCTCATTAAGCTAGTGGACGTGTTGGGAACTTAGTTAGGATGAATTATACTACACCGCATGCCTACGGAGGTACCCCAACCCTAAGACTTTTCCCAAGTCTTAGAGTCATAGTGTGAGGTTTCACACGAACCAAGACCACAGACTATCCACTAGATTTAAGAATTTAATAAATCATTATATCTTCTTATCTCATCTTTCCCATCATCAAAATCCATAAATATGACCTCTAAGTAATATGAGAATAAAATATACTTACTTATGATCAATTAGTTACAATATAAATATGCGTATGTGGGAAATGTTGGGTTAATAGCTAATCATGAGAGGTGCTTGCTAGAAATTTAGAAATCTTTTACATTTGCAAGTAGAATTAAATTTTAATTTGAGTTGCTCGTGACTCTCTACTTGCTTGCTTTTGATCACAATAAATGCTTGTTATTTTTTTTTATAATTTTTTGGGAGGTACCAGCGTCCGCTGACACCTCTTCTTTCCTAACATGTTTGGCAGGCAAACAATCTGCTATTAAGTAGCTATACATGGTTCCACGAGACAAGGTATATACACCAGACGGTATGTGGTTTTTGTTACACTTTTTAGTTCAATTGATATTGTAAAATGCTTCTTCTCTTCAGTCAAATTTTTGGGATGTTGTATGTACTGTCAGACATTGTACATGTTGCAAAATCATATGGAAATTAATGAAATGAGATTTTGGTGCCAATTGTCTCTATTAACTTGTGGTTATGATTGTGAATGTCATGTGGAAAATTTTTCGCGCGAAAAATTTCCCTGTTTTTTCTAGAAATTGTGCGATCCTGTGTGAATTAAATGCCGTGAAAGTTGCGTAAACGGGTACCCGGATCCTAGGGGGTTCACATTTTTGGTATCAGAGCAGTGGTGCCCCAATACACACGTTCGTAGTATTTCAATTCCGATCGCATTAAGTTCTCAGATCACGACAGTCTTCCAACTTGTCGTGAGTCCGAGAAGGGAAATATGACATTCAGATTCAATAACCACAGTTGTCACCCATTTCATTAATTTTCATATTATATCCCAAGAAGAGAAAAAGCATATATTATAAGTATCTTCAAATGGTACTTCTATGACTAGTTATGGTTCTCATACAGAGCCATGGCATCCCGATCAGACCAGGAGATGGCCAACCAACTAGCACACATACTGACTACTCTTATCGACCTTTCCATGTTCTATTTGATTCTGGTGTGACACGCTCTTTTCTTACTTCGAGACTACTAGCTTCTTTGGATAGAGTCGTGGAGACTCTTTCTTCTCTATATCACATCCGAGGGTCAGGTGGCCAGTTGTTTGTCATATCCTTGATAGTCAGGCACTTGCCCGTACTAAATGGCGGTCACGAGATGATCACAGATTGTCTACTTCTGCAGCTTGATGAGTTCGACTTGATTTTGGGCATGGATTGGCTATCTACTCATCATGCACTAGTTGATTCTTTTAGGAAGACAGTTGTCTTCAGGATTCCCAATCTACCCGAGTTCACTTTTGAAGGTACTATACATGACTCCACCATGGAGTACATTTCAGTATTACGAGCTCAGTGACTTGTTGATCAGGGTTGCGATTCTTACCTTGCATTTGTTCGGGAGGTGTCTGATCAGGAGCCGATGATACAAGATATCCGAGTAGTATCTGAATATCCAGATGTTTTTCCTGATGAGCTGCCGGGACTACCTCCTGAGAGAGAGATCGAGTTCGAGATCACATTACTACCAGACACCTAGCCGATCTCGATGGCTCCTTACCGTATGGCACCAGCTGAGTTGCGGGAGTTGAAGGTGCAGTTGCAGGAGTTACTTGACTTGGGATTTGTGTGACCGAGCACTTCACCTTGGGTTGCTCCGGTTCTATTTGTCAAGAAGAAGGATGGATCCATGAGACTGTGCATCGATTACAGGCATCTAAACAAGAGAACGGTGAAGAACCGTTATCCTTTGCCGCGCATCGATGATTTATTCGATCAGCTCCAGGGATCTTCGGTTTTCTCGAAGATCGATCTTCACTCAGGCTACCATCAGCTGAGGATTCGTGAGTCAGATATTCCGAAGACAGCCTTCAGGACTCGCTATGGACACTACGAGTTTGTGGTGATGCCGTTTGAGCTCACCAATGCACCTGCGGCTTTCATGGATATGATGAACCGTATTTTCCGTCCATACTTGAACAAATTTGTAATGGTATTCATCGATGACGTGCTCATCTACTCACGGAATGAATGGGATCATGCGAATGATCTACGAATTGTTTTGGACACATTGCGAGAGCACAAGCTATATGCTAAGTTGAGCAAGTGTGAGTTCTGGTTATCCCAGGTCTCGTTTCTCGGGCATGTCATTTCTGAAGCAGGCATTGCAGTTGATCCTGCGAAGATAGATGCAGTTATGTCTTGGGAGCAGCCCAAGACTGTCACGCAGATTCGGAGCTTCCTTGGGCTAGCGGGTTATTACAGATGCTTTGTCAACGGATTTTCACGCATCGTTCGTCCTCTGACACGATTGACGCAGAAGGGAGTTCCATTCATTTGAGACGATTCATGTGAGCAGGCCTTCCAGATACTGAAGGAGAGGTTGACTACAACGCCTATTCTTGCTCTTCCTTCAGGCACTCAGGACTATGCAGTCTACACAGATGCATCTGGAGAAGGTCTAGGAGCAGTGTTGATGCAGAGAGGACAAGTGATTGCTTACGCATCACGGCAGTTGAGACCACACGAGCGGAACTACCCCACACATGACTTGGAGTTGGCGGCAGTTGTCTTCGCCTTGAAGATCTGGCGTCACTACCTATATGGGGTGAATTTCGAGATCTTTACAGACCACAAGAGTTTGAAGTACATCTTTGATCAGAAAGAGCTGAACATGAGGCAGCGCAGATGGCTCGAGTTGCTGAAGGATTATGATTGCACGATCTCTTACCATCCCGGTAAGAGAAATATGGTAGCTGATGCACTTAGCAGGAGAGCGCATGCAGAGGGTACAACGAACTGGCTATACACGTGGGATATGCTTGGAGCTTTAAGCGATTGGCATCCTCAGGAGAGCGCATCCATTTCTACCGCCATGCCTCCTCGATACAGCAGCCTTTGGGATCGTATTGTAGAGGGCCAGAAGACAGATCCTTGGATCCGAGATAGATACATGCGCGCCATCAAGGATGAATTTGATGACTTTGTTGTAATGGAGTCTATTTTATGGAAGGCAGGACGGGTCGTTGTACCTAATGACGAGAAGCTTCGCAGAAACATTCTGGATGAGGCACACAGTTCACGGTTATCTATCCATCTAGGCAGTACGAAGATGTACCGTGATTTGCGTCGACATTTCTGGTGGGATGGGATGAAGCGCAATGTGGCGCAACATGTCAGCAGATGCATGACCTGTCAGATGGTCAAGACTGAGCACAAGAGACCACCAGGATTACTACAGTCTCTCCCCATTCCCGAGTGGAAGTAGGAAAGCATTTCTATGGATTTTGTCACGGGATTGCCGAAGACACCGGGTGGCCATGATTCTATTTGGGTCGTTGTTGATAGGTTGACCAAGTCAGCCCATTTCATACCTGTCAACACGACTTACACTCCATCCAGACTGGCCAAGCTCTATGTGCAGAATATTATCAGGCTACATGGTATACCACAAGAGGTAGTATCTGACAGGGATTCGAGATTTACACCTCATTATTGGCATCAGTTCATGTCAGCACTACAGACAGAGCTGAAGATGAGTTCTGCTTATCATCCGCAAACAAATGGGCAGAGTGAGCGCACCATTCAGACGCTTGAGGATCTACTTTGCGCATGCACTTTGGAATGGAAAGGGTCCTGGAAGGACCATCTGCCATTAGTAGAATTCGCGTACAACAACAACTATCACTCCAGTATTGGCATGGCACCTTTCGAAGCCCTATACGGGCGGAGATGTCTCACACCTCTCAGTTGGCGTGAGGTAGGTGATCATGCTTTATATTCCGTAGATCTCCTGGAGGAGACCGCGAGAGATATTGATCTTGTGAGACGGAGGCTTCTGACGGCACAGAGTCGCCAGAAGAGCTATGCAGACCGTTGGAGAAGAGATTTGGAATTTCAGGTATCCAATCTTCTTCTCTTTCTGTTATTACAAATTTAACATAATCTCACATATTAATAAAATCCTGTAAATACAGGTCGGAGATTGGGTATTTTTGCGAGTATCTCACATGAAGGGAGTACAGAGATTTGGCGTTCGTGGCAAGTTGGCACCGCAATATGTTGGACCTTTCGAGATTCTTGCTAGAGTGGGGAAGGTGGCATACCGAGTAGCCCTTCCTCCACATCTTTCTGCTATTCATGATATCTTTCATGTATCCAACCTGAGGAAGTATGTACACGACCCTCAACACGTCATCAGCTATGAGAATCTAGATGTAGAGCCGGATCTGACTTATGAGGAGAAGCCAGTCCAGATACTTGACCGTGCTGTGAAGAAGCTTCGCAGCAAAGAGATTTCATTGGTCAGGGTTTTGTGGCATCGTCACGGAGTCAAAGAGGCGACATGGGAGACCGAACGGACATGCGGGCACGATACCCGCAGCTTTTCTGAGGTAAAAATCGAAACAAGCTTTTGATAATTAGATATATGTTAAAATATATGACTTGTTTTCTCTTTGTGTTTTTTATGGGTTCAAAACCCTTTAAGATTTTTATGACCATATGAAATTCAAACAAGACATCTAATGACCTTAACTCGAGTCTCGAGGACGAGACTCCCTTTGAGGTTTTTATATTTCTAACGTCCGAAATCCGCCAAACCCGGATCCGACCCGATTTGGGTCCGATAAACCCATTAAAGTTGTTGCTCAATACTAAACAACCTAAAATGATCAACTGATCGTGAATCAAAAGTTGTTCGGGCGAAATTGACCGAAAATCGGTCGCATCGCAATGCGCGCCGCGAAAAAGCCGCAACGCAAATTCGAAAGTCGCAAAACAAACCGATTGTCATTAGATCCGATTCGATGACACGAGACCAACAGAATCAACCGTTCGTCAATCGGAGGTCATATGATAAAATTACAAAATTTAACCTTAAACAAAAACGTATACGAAAATTTCAGGCGTTCAAAACCCGATCGGAAGTATATCAATGCTATACTCATATTGATCGTCGTTCCGAGATGATCAAAAAGAGACGTTGCGTGTCGAAATCCGACATCCGATGCACAAATACGATCCACTTTAAGAATGATAAATAAAATGTGTTTTCTTTTGTTTAAAAAAAATCCTTTTGTACAGACTGTACAGGACGACAGTTGGAAATGTTGGAAATTCTCTTTCTCCACTTAGCTTCCCTTATCATTCCACTTGTCATCCTAACCTTTTCCCTTTTTCCTTATAAATAACATCACCCACTTTCTAAACTACTCCCCATTTCCAGCCAAGATTTTCCTCTCCCTTGCCAATACTCCTCACAATTTTCAACAAGAAGTTTCCCTTCTCCTTCAGATTTTTCGGGAGCAGCTCCAGCTCCATTCCCTCTTCTTCCTTGTGGGTATTACTGTCCAACCATCAAAGGGAGTGCTGATGCATCCTTCCTTCAAGCAGCAGGAGGAGCCCTAAGATACATCTAGAAGGCTTCCACACCCAGTTGCAGCTCCTCATCAAAGGCCTGCTTCTCCCACACTTCTTGTTGCATGCATGCAATTGGATCTTCCTAACATTGGAAATTTTCTAAGGTACAATCCCTTCCCTCCATCTTGCTGCCATGCATGCTAATTACACATTGATTTCCATGCCCAGTTTTCAAGATCCTTTTAATTCCGAGGAGGAAACTTGAAGTTTTTTTTTTAAAAAACATGCAAGATCTCTGCCTAAAGTTAGAATTTCTGCTCCCGCTTAGAAATAAAACAAGACTTTTGATTTAAGAAATTATGCCACGTTTGCTCCTCTTGTTTAGAATTTAAAATAAATTTTTGATTCAATTTTAGGTTCTGATTCTCTCTGCTCCTGATTAAAATAAAAAAAAATATATGATTCCCTTCTCCTGTTTAAAATTAAGTAAAATTCTGATGATACTCTGCTCATGTTTAAAATTTAAAATAAAATTTCTGATTTAAATTATTTTCGGTTCACTGCTCCTGTTTAGAATTAAATAAAATTCTGATTTAAATTTATATTCCATTCCTTCCTGTTTAAAAGAAAAAGAAAAGAAAATTTGTGGGATATCAAATCATTTAAGATATCTACATTCCATCTGTTGCGGTGAGCAAATCCAGACATTTGATCATGCTGCATTTTGTTGAAATAACTAGGAAGTTGGATGCCAAATTGATATATGTAGGTACCCTGATATGTGTCTATTCAATGTTAATACACATGCACAACATGGTCAAGGATTGTAAAATAATAATAAAATTGGCATTATTTCAATCCATCCTGTACATGTATTACTTCTAGAACCAGAATACTTATCAACTAATTGTTCATTATTGTTTCAAGATTAAGAATATTGGAAGCCATATTTTAATAGCTATCCAAATTGTTTTCGAAATGTCTGTTCCTTATTGGACTAAGAGAGACCATAATTATAAGTAATAATTGATGTGAACAAGAAGTTGTAGTCTCTTTCTCCCAAAATCATTAGTTATGTGATACTGTTAGATTCGAAGTTTCGATGCAAAGTTGGCTTGACTGCGATGGTTATTTTACCTTGATGATGTTAGATTGAGGGTGTTGGAGCTCCATGACACAGTTGTTTCAGATATTTTTTTGTGTGTGTCATTTCCCGATCTTATAGTTATTAAGTAGTCGGATGTCACCTTGTAGCATTGTGGTCTGATTTGGGAAATTGTTACATGAACATGGGCTAAAATCTAAAATACTTTCCTTTAAAAAAAACATGGTTGGTAATGTATAATAAGGAAATAAGATGAAATTCGACTTTGACATGATCAAGTATCCGATTAGACGAGTTACGCTGACCCTCTGTTTAGGATACCCAGGCAGGGGATCCTTGGTTTTCAGTTTTACGTACGAGCTCGGTTGCCCGTTACCGGTCGGGCTGTTTTTCTAGAGTGACTTTTCCGGGAAGTCCCTCTCACCCGTCTCAGTGGCATAGTTTGGGAGTAGACCTATCCCTCTATTGGACCGTCCTTCCAATTAGGGGGCGAGACAGAAGAGTCCTTTTGTTGGCTTCTTCACCGCTTGAGTTTTTCTTTCGCCAACAGACTTGGCGATTCTACATCCAGATTATCCATATCTATATCTACATCATCTAGAGTTACATTTGAGACTGTTGCACTGAGGTTTGAAGGGATTGATTCTACATCCAGATCATCCATCTCTATATCCACATCATCTAGAGTTACATCTGAGACAGTTGCACTTAAGGTTTTAAGGGATTACAATTAAAGTTGAGTAAATGGAAAAGACGATAATCTGATTCGAAATCTCATTAAGCTAGTGGACGTGTTGGGAACTTAGTTAGGATGCATTATACTACACCGCATGCCTACGGAGGCACCCCAACCCTAAGACTTTTCCCAAGTCTTAGATTCATAGTGTGAGGTTTCACACGAACCAAGACCATAGACTATCCACTAGACTTAAGAATTTAATAAATAATTATATCTTCTTATCTCATCTTTCCCATTATCAAAATCCACAAATATGATCTCTAAGTAATATGAGAATAAAATATACTTACTTATGATCAATTAGTTACAATATAAATATGCGTATGTGGGAAATGTTGGGTTAATAGCTAATCATGAGAGGTGCTTGCTAGAAATTTGGAAACCTTTTACATTTGCAAGTAGAATTAAATTTCAATTTGAGTTACTCATGCCTCTCTACTTGCTTGCTTTTGATCACAATAAATATTTGTTATTTTTTTTTATAATTTTTTGGGAGGTACCAGTGTCCGCTGACGCCTCTTCTTTCCTAATATGTTTGGAAGGCAAACAGTCTGCTATTAAGTAGCTATAGATGGTTCCAGGAGACAAGGTCTATACCAGACGGTATGTGGTTTTTGTTACAGTTTTTAGTTCAATTGATATTGTAAAATGCTTCTTCTCTTCAGTCAAATTTTTGGGATGTTGTATGTACTGTCAGACATTGTACATGTTGTAAAATCATATGGAAATTAATGAAATGAGATTTTGGTGCCAATTGTCTCGATTAACTTGTGGTTATGATTGTGAATGTCATGTGGAAAATTTTCCGCGCGAAAAATTTCCCTGTTTTTCTAGAAATTGTGCGATCCTGTGTGAATGAAATGCCGTGAAAGTTGCGTAAACGGGTACCCGGATCGTAGTGGGTTCACAGCGTAGAACCGTATATACCCTGCATATACCCCACGTACCGTTTAATCGTTATTCAGTGACCTCTCCGAACACATACGCTTACCGCTTTCCTGAACCTTGCTATTCACCGTAACGAAACAGATCCTAAAAAACGCGACCTTAAGCTATGTTTTTTTTAAAGATGGAAATCTAAACTATGACAATCATCCCAAAGAGGTCTTTAGCCTAAATTTCCCTTAAAAAAGAGAGGCTCCCTTCCTCTCCCGCTCCCTCGTCCAACAGATCCTCCGATTTGTTGCCAAGGAAGGAATCAGTCACAGCTATCATTCCTTCCCACTATCCAAATCATCCCCTTCCCAATCAATTCCTTTCCTCTTCCCACCTTTCTCTCCCTCTGTTTCCAGTAATGGAGCTCTTGAGAGGGAAACTTTCCCATCCAACATCCCCTTTCTCCGCCACCGAGATCACAGCTTTCCTATTACCCACTTCTCGTTTTCGGCAGATCTCTACTGGGTTCCGTCGTTTCTCCACATTGGTATCCCCTCCGTGCAGGAAAGGTGGCCGCTTTCCCTCTCTTTATGAGGTGGGTACCTCAATAAACGAGTGCAGATGGGTGCTTTCGTGGAGAGGTTCCGAGACTTTTTGGGGAACAGATGGCTGGTGTTCGTGGCTGCGATGTGGGTGCAGTCGTGGGCGGGTGTTAGGTATCTGTTCGGGTGTATCTCCCCGGTGATAAAGAGCTCTCTCGGCTATAACCAGAGGGAGGTGGCGAGCCTCGGGTTGGCTAAGGACCTGGGCGACAGTGTTGGCTTCTTGGCTGGGAGCCTCTGCGAGTTCTTGCCCCTATGGGGCTTGTTGCTCGTTGGGGCCGTGCAGAACTTTCTTGGGTACGGGTTTGTTTGGCTCGCTGTGACGGGAAGATTTTCACATATTCCTCTCTGGACGGTAAGTGGTGTTCTCTGCACATTATTGCTTTCTGTTTCGAGAAATATTTTGGTCGAAGATTCTTGTTCTGCCTTCTTCCTTGGAATGATGAATTGATGTGACTTTTGGATTGTCTTTACATATGATTGGATTTCCTTGTTTTTTTTTTCGGTTGGAGATGGTATTCTTGCGAATAGAGAGGCATTGTGGATTGTGAGCATGAACTTGAGGTTCATGCATTGGAGAGTTTGAGTTGGCTGCACATCTTGGCAGAGAATTATTTACCTCCAGGTCTTGCCATTATATTATCATCCTATTGTTTTCCATGAAAGTAGGACCAAACACTTTCCAGTCTTCCAAAGCCTAGAGAGAATATTGAAGCAAGTTTTTTGGACAAGGGATGCACAAGAGAGGTGAAAATCCATGCGGATTCCAGCTGAGATGAGTCAGATATGGATTATGCCCTGTCATAAAGTGGGAAATTGGTTTTACCCAAAAAAGAGAAATCTCCTTCTAGTCTGGCTGCACGAAAAAAAATCATTATCTGCCAATCAACAAGTATCATGCTATGCTTTCATCGTATGGTGAAGGGGAAAGAAAAGGTCTGTCAAGGTGAACTCCTCCTAAGTTTCCCCAAAGAGAGCTGGGAAGTAAAGAAGAGGGACTCTCTTTCATGTTCAAAATTGCTTAAATGGGTGACAGGTGACTGGGAAAAAGAAAGAAAAAGCTCAAGAAAGTTCTGGACGGGGTTTGAGAGAAGGGAGTCGAGAAAAAAGAACTACTTTTGTGTAAGCTAGAAGAGAGATCAGGGAAAGGGAGAAAATACAATACAAATTGTAGACTAGGCGATGTAGGAGGAACTGCTAAAAAAAGTGAGAGTGGGTAATCTTTTGGGGGGCATGAGACCCATAATATTGTGGGAATGGAGTAACATGAGCATCTTAGTATTCCATTAGGAGTAATATATAGAGGTTAGTTTCATAGGAATGAAGTAATGGACACTTGAGACTTGACTGTGGTATGGTTGTCATTTTTGAGAGCAACGGAGGCAACGGATCTAGCTATGAAATTCTCTAGCAGTGAGACATGCACGCATAAGATGAACTGAGGCAAGAGAGACAGAGTCTATAGCTGGTATGGTTGAAGGAGTGTACCTCAGAGACATATATGATGTGTAGACTTAGTAGACACTGAGTTGAATAGCTAGGTGACGGACAGCAAGGAAATTGAATAGGATGAGATGGATAGCGGTGGAGGGTGGGATGCACTGTTTTGGACTTGGAATAGGCAAGGACTAATCCAATAGATGGGTAATGGGCTGTTCACTTAAGAATAGAAGATTCTAATTCGGTAGTGGGTTTTGGTGGGGGATCAGGTGGGGTTATTTGGGACCAGTTAGAGTTTTGCAGACAGTTGAGTTGTGGGCGGGTTGGAAATTGGGAGATCGAGGGAATGACGGAGGACAATCAGGATGGCATTGATTGCATGCTTTGCTGTAAAGGAAGAGAGTACAAGGTGGGGATCGATGCAACTTGCATCGACAAGTATGTCAAAATTGATAGATTAGGAGTTCGTACATGATGGAGGCAATGCCAATTGAACAAGGAGAATGGAGTTTTGAGTACTAGAGAAGGGATAATAGGGTTGAGGGCCACATGATTAGAAGGATCAAGGGATGATGAATGATACTGACAAGGCCGTAAACATTTCTGGAGAATTTGGTGGTGAAACTATAGAGATAGAGGCTGGGGAGAGAATGCCGCTCCTCCACAGGTGAGATGGAAACATCAATACTGCTGAAATTATTCAATACCATGCCAAACGTAATGTCTGATTGTTTTTTCATATTGTTCTCCTTGGTCTCAGGTGCCATATATAGGTTTTACAAATGGGATAAGTAAAACCAAATTCGTTGGTTATGGATTTGGTTACAGATGTGAAACATAGATGTTCACATGAATTTGATTACATTGTGTCTTGATAGCGTGAATGACGTCTGTTGTTATCCTGACACACTGCTCCATTCAAGTGCCAAGACTATTGCCTACCACCAAACTTTGATCCAGATTTCATCTCAGATCTTACATTTGCGAGCACATATCACAATAATATAGACACACCACTGTTTAATCTCCAAGGCTTTAGCCAGGTTACCGTAAGCTCAGTTCACCTCTCCTTTTGCAATACAATTTCAGCAGGAAAATACAAGGAGAAGCTGATTGATTTGATCTGAGATATTTGAAATGAGATTTATGCAAATACGAACTTTTCTGCACTCATCTTCCTTTGATATTCGCTAAATACCAACTTTTCTGCACACATCTTCCTATTGTTCTTGCCATATACAAAGTACATGCTTTATTATGTTGATAATAACATACAACAAATTAAAGAGAGCTTCAATGGTGCTTGGCTACAACACAAACAAGAAGTCCCTTGAAATGATACCTCCAGTAACCATAAGGATCATAACAAGCCAGAATAACATCAATTTGGCTGTTACGTGACCAGATCCAGAGATATCTACAGCAGCAAAGTATCACCCCATCATCTTAATCTTAGGTAAGGTAAATAAGCCTTTCCAAGCCTACAACACCCGACGCATTCTTTGGTAGATTGATGGCATTATGAATAGCAGTCTCCTCATGTAATTCACTCCCATTTTGGCCAATCACTTGCTATGTTCCCTTTATTGATGAGTTATCTTGCAAATAAGATGGCTGGTTCAATGTAAGTCCTTCGACCATCTTTGTACTGACCAGACATAACAGCTATTGCCATCAAGTACATCATAATCTACCTCAACTCAGACATACTCCAAATGATTTTGCTCGCAAAAAATCAGACTATTCACCATGCTTCCCTTTGAGCAGTCAATGCAAAATTTTCCATTTACATCAAACCCCCCTTACACAGATTCTCATGTTTTGCATAGATTCTCATGTTTTATACCATTATTGGCTTCTTAATATTGTACATGGTCTTGACAATAGTACTGATTTGAAGCATGCCAGTTTGCAGTTCTTGAGGACGAACCAACTCTTAAAATCGTATTACCCAATTTTCTTACAAGGACATGTGCAAAAGGTGATCGATCAATCTGAAGTTTTGATCGATTAAAACTTCATATTGGAAAACAACTAGCAATAGAAGGTGATCGACCTCTTAGGATGAAGTGATCAATCACGATGCCGTACCCAATAGAGAGAAATACCGATTGATCAACGGTGCCACATTGATCGATCAAAGTGGCGACAAGGGTGACCCAAAAACCACTGTAATAACTTGAAATAACTTCCATGACTCAATTTCCATTCCATCTCCGACTCTGAAAAGAAAGGTTGGGTGAAGATCTCGAATCACTCATGGCCTAAAGAATTTTTGATCACCTCAACATGCACCAAGTACATGGAAAACTTTCATAAAAGCATTGAATCCTCGATCAGATTGACTTTTATACCATGTGAAAAACAAACGAACAAGAAAACACATATAAAACACATTGATCTACGTAGAAAATCTTTCTTAACGGGGGAAGGGGGTGGCCCAGTGACACATGAGCTAGATTTCTTTTATTCCACTTATTGAACTATGGTGGGGTTTATAAAAATATTTACAGGGAAGTGGTAAACAGGATCAACCACACCCAAAATCAAATATACCCAAGTACATCCCTTCAACACTTTTAATATGAACTACCTATGTTTTAATCTTAGTTGTGCCCATGATTCCTGGTACTACTTCACATGCCATTTCTTTAGTGCAAGGGGCAATCAACTTAATATCAAGGTTGCAGAAAGCGGTAGTCGGTACTCGGTCAGCAGGGTCACTGACTAAGAATTAATCTAAGAGTTAATCGGCAGTCAGTATGTCCACTCGGGAGACTTCCCTTTTTCTTGGGCGGGGATGTCCCTGATTGCCACTACTACGATGTTCCCAATTACTTTCACGGAGGAAGTGCCATGACCAAGCTCCATCGTTATCGCAGCGGCAACGCCGCCCGAGCCTGCTATGGAGGAGACTTCCTTCGATGAGGGACCCTCCGTCCGGGTCCAGGAGGGTGAGACCAGCGTAGGAAGCAGCGCAAAGCATTATAGAAGAAGGAATAGAGCCAGGTCGGTCAGGTCCTCAGTGCAGACATGCTCTACGTTCAAACTTCTGGTGGCGGAGGCCGCCAACGTCGCGTAAATTAAGGGAGCGACGAAAGATCCAAATGAAGATTTTGTCCTGGAACGTGCGAGGGCTGGGGGTCCAGACAAAAGGAAAATGGTGGGTGCGAGAATCATTGAGTGGGGATGCGACATCATACTTCTCCAGGAAAAGAAGCTTCTGTCCTTGTCGGAGCGAGATTGGAAGGGGTTCGGGGCCGGTGAGGTGGATCAATTCCGATCCTCGGGGGGCACGGGGTCTTCCGGTGGGCTAACGTGGCTTGGCGTTCCTCGAGGTGGTCCTTCACCTCCATGTCTCTCGGGAGACACCTCATAGCGGTGGTTCTGGACAACACGAGGTCCTCCCTTCAGCTTGCGGTTTCCTGCGCCTATGGTCCGTGTGATGCGGGGCTGCGTACAGAACTTTGGGAGGATCTGATGGAGGCTGCTCGGTTCGTCGGTGCGACCCCTGGGTGGTGGGGGGGATTTTAATGTTACGCTGCTCTCGTCGGATAGGCCCGGTGGTAGGGGAGGTCAGGACCCAGGTTCTACCTCCTTTGCGGACACCATTGACGTGCTCGGCATCGAGGTTCTAGACGCCACGGGCATCAGCTATACTTGGAGAAACTCTAGGTCTCGCTCGCGGCTTGACCGCTTCCTCGCCTCGGAGGAGGCTGGGGAGAAATTTCCCTTGGCTTCTGTGGAGGCCAAACCGCGGGTTTGCTCTGACCACAACCCTATTGTGTGGTGTTCGGGAGACTTCCCTGTTCAGCGGGGTCTTTTCAGATACGAAAGGTGTTGGCTTTTGGAGTCCAACTTCCGGGTAGTCGTGACTTCACATTGGACGGAGACGGTGGTTCCTGGTTCCGCTGCACAGAGATTCCATGGAAAACTTTGCTCTTTGAGAATGCGCCTTGCGGCTTTTAAGAGGGATTCGAGAGCGGCCAGGGCGGCGGCTAGATCGGAAGCGGAAGAGACCATTCACAAGCTTGATGCGCTGGAAGATAGCAGATTGCTATCGGCAGATGAGAACGCGGCCCGCGCGGGGGCTCAAAGGAGGCTTCTTATCGAGGAAAAGAAACGCATTGCGGAGTGGAGGTAAAGATCAAAGATAAGATGGGTTCGGGAAGGGGATGCCAATACCTCTTTCTTCCACCGCTGTGCTAATGGGAGGCGTAGATCTAACGCCCTATGCTCAATTACTATCGAGGGGAGCTGCGTGGAAGGAAATAGAGAGATGGGTCTTGCCATTTCGAACTACTTCAGGGACGTTACATCGGCTACTATTCCTAGGAGTTGGAGGTGGCTCGGTCCGAGGAATAGGTCCGTAGAGAGGGACTCTTGGGAGAGCCTGACCCGTGATGTTGATTTGGAGGAGCTGAGGGACGTGGTGTGGGATCTGAACGACGATGCTTCGCATAGCCCAGATGGGTTCTCGATCTCCTTCTACAAGGACTTTTGGGACGTAATTGGCTTGGAGGTACTTGAGGTGGTGAAGGAATTCTGGAGGGGAAACGCGGGCTTCGATAGAATCAACCTTGCGCGCATTGTCCTTCTCCCGAAGTCGTCGGCGGCCGCTGCGATTGGGGACTTCCGGCCTATCGCCATCTTGAATGCTCTTTATCTGATCACGGCGAAGGATTTGGCGCGTCGGCTAAATGTTATCCTCGGGAGTCTTGTTTCTCCTGCTCAGTCGGCGTTTGTCCTCGGCCGTCAGATCTCAGACTGCGTATCACTGGCCTCTAAGATTATTGCGGATTGGTGGAGGGGGGGGGGTACGGGCGGTATGCTTTGGAAGGTGGACTTCTCGAAAGCTTATGATACTCTTGACTGGAGATTCATGTGGAGCGTGATGAGGAGGAAGGGCTTCCCCGACTTATGGTGTTAGAGTAAACAATACTCTGATGTGTTATTCCATAGAGCCCTCGGGTCTCTTATATAGGGAGAAAACCCTTAGGTAAATTACAGAGTCTTACAAAATATAAATAGAAATTACGGAACAATAAAACGTAACATATATAAGTCTCTACACTCCCTCTCAAGATGGAGCATAGATATCTATCATGCTCAGCTTGGAAGAACATCTCTGGAAAGGTCCTCTGAGCAGTGGCTTGGTGAATATGTCAGCAGTCTGATCCTCTGAACTGACATGAGAGGTGGAAATGAAACCCTTCTGAATCATGTCTCTAGTAAAATGACAATCCACCTCGATGTGCTTTGTTCTCTCGTGAAAAGCCGGATTATTGGCAGTAAACAATGCTGCCTGATTGTCACATTGGAGATTCATAGGCAAGGGGACATCTACAGTCAAATCTTCTAAGACTGCTCTAACCCACATCATTTCTGCAGTTGCTTGTGCCATGGCTCTGTACTCGGATTCCGCACTGGACCTCGCCACAACAGTCTGTTTCTTGCTTTTCCAAGAAACTAAAGAGCTTCCTATGAAGATAGCAAATCCAGAAGTGGATTTACGATCCCTTGGACATCCTGCATAATCTGCATCTGCACAAGATGTAATAGACAGATCCGTATCTTTTCTAAATAGCAACCCTGTGCCTGGGGAAGACTTCAGATATCTCAATATCATATACAAGGTATCCGTATGAACTTGCCTTGGCTGCTCCACAAATTGACTCACCCGGTTTACTGCAAAGGCAATATCCGGTCGAGTTATAGTAATATATAAGAGCTTACCCACCATCTCTCTGTACCTTCTTTTGTCCACCTCCTCGGTATCATCATCGTACAACTTCATGCTTGGGTCCATAGGTGTACTTGAAGGTCTGCATCCAGTCATTCCTGCTTCAGCTAGCAAGTCCGTGACATATTTTCTTTGAGTGATCACCATTCCTTGTGCATTTCGTGCAAACTCTATCCCCAAAAAGTATCGTATCGTGCCCAGATCCTTCGTAATGAACTGGTTTCCCAACAGGGACTTGGTTATCTCAATCCCCTGAGCATCATCTCCTGTGAACAAGATGTCATCAACATATATCATAACAACAACTGTACCTCTAGGGGTCTTCTTGATGAACAATGAATGGTCCGCATTTGATTTCCTGAACCCCTGTTGTTCAATTAGCTGAGAAAGCTTCTGGAACCATGCTCGGGGACTTTGTTTGAGGCCATAGATAGCCTTATGAAGTCTGCACACCATCTGAGTCTCCCCCTCAGCAGCAAATCCTGGTGGCTGCTGCATGTAGACTTCCTCCTGCAGGTCTCCATACAAGAAAGCATTCTTGACGTCAAGCTGAAAAATGGTCCAGTTACGTACCACAGCAACAGATAGGAGGATGCGAAGAGTGGAGTGTCTAGCCACTGGTGAAAAAGTATCCAAATAATCTACCCCATATGTCTGGGTAAATCCCCGTGCTACAAGTCTTGCCTTGTATCTATCAAGACGTCCATCCGCATGATATTTCACCGTAAAGATCCACTTGCAACTCACCACGGAGGCACCTAGAGGAATGGGAACAAGAGACCAAGTCCCTCGAGACTGCAGAGCACGCATCTCCTCTTCCATGGCTAGACGCCAGCAATCAATCTTCATGGCATTTAGATAGGTCCATGGAATCTCAACAGACGAGACAGCAGCTACAAACTTCTGGAAGTCCCCATTGAGACGATGAAATGAGACTTGAGAGGCAAGAGGATATGGAGCACATTGTCTTCGCTGCTTCCTGTGAGCAATGGGCCGATCCAGATCATCTATCTTTGTGTCGACCGTATGATCCTCGTCCTGCTGTAGAGGCTCCTGCACTGGTGCATTTTCTAACCCATCATTAGTGATAACATCAGAACATACCTGAGGCGTGTTGGATGGTTGACATGTAGTTTGAGCTGGTCCTGTACGCCTTGTATAGAACTTAGGAAAAGGTTCAATTGGAGGAGGTGGTGGTGGTGGAGTAAAGGATTGACCCAGGCTTGGAGGTGGAGGTACATAGACACTAGAATCTGTGGATGTGGAGGAGACCAATCTATCACCTGTAGGAGAGAAGTACATGACGGGTTCGAAAAATGTAACATCAGCGCTCACATAGTACTTGTCATGAACGGGGTCATAGCAACGATATCCTTTCTGTGTCCTGGAGTAGCCCACAAAAACACACTTGATAGCCCTAGGAGAAAGCTTATCAAGTCCTGGAGATAAGCGGTGGACAAAAGCAACAGTGCCAAAGACCCGAGGTGTAAGAGTAAACAAATCTCTGTCAGGAAAGAGAACAGATATAGGAGACTTTTCCCCAAGAACAGTTGTAGGCATGCGGTTGACCAGATAGCATGCTGTAAGAATAGCATCCCCCCAAAAAGATAATGGGGCACAACTCTGAATAAGTAATGTGCGAGCAATATCAAGGAAATGACGATGTTTCCGTTCTGCAACCCCATTTTGTTGAGATGTGTATGCACATGTTGTTTGGTGGATAAGTGCCTTTAGAAGAAAGAAAACTAGCAAGGGAACGAGTGCAGAACTCCAATGCATTGTCAGTACGCACATACTTAACAGTAGACGAAAAAACATTTTGAACTTCATTGATAAGATTTTGAATAACACTTCCTGCTTCGGATTTATTTTTGAGAAGAAAAGTCCAGGACACTCTAGAAAAATCATCGACCACAACTAAATAGAACCTGTGCCCCTGATGATCTGGGACACGACTGGGACCCCATATATCTATGTGAAATAACTCAAATGGGGAGCGACTGCTCCGACTCTGACGACTGGGGAAGCTGGACCGATGGTGCTTCCCTAACTGACAAGCTTCACAACGAAAGGATGAACTTGGAGAAATCTGAGGCAGGAGGTGACACATTTTCTGTAGTGGCAGGTGACCAAATCGAAGATGCCAGGTATACGGAGACACGGAGCCCTGGGAATGTAGTGAGACGCCAGCATAAGAGTTCCGTACAAGACGATAGAGGCCATTGTGCACAGAACCACAGCCAATCACCTTGCCCGTTAGTATGTCCTGAAAAATAACAGACGATCGGTCAAAAATAGCACGACAGTGCAAATCTCGTGTAATATGACTAATGGATAAAAGATTCATAGAGAATTCTGGTGCATGTAAAACATTCTGTAAGTGCATGGATGGCAGCAAAGCCGTCTCCCCCTGACCGATGATAGGGGAATGAGTGCCATCAGCAATGAGTACAGAACGACCATGCTGGATAGCTCTATAGGACTGCAGAATCTCTTTCTCACGACATAGATGATGGGTGGCTCCAGAATCAACAATCCATCCTGTGAGATCATGGTTATGATATGAGCCGGAGGGACTACCTGAGGCACTGGCTGAGGCAGATGTACTCGCTGATGCTGAAGCCGCAACATCAGACGCATCAGCACCTTCTGATGATGACTGTGGCATGATATCACGAAGCCGTGCCACTAGCTCCTCGAACCTGTGATCTGGAGTAGATGTGGTGGACCCTGAACATGATCAGCGACACGTGCAGAAGGAGGGAAGCCATGCTTGGAATAGCATGTATCCTCCGAATGACCAGTACGACGACAGAATGATCACGTAGAACGTATGCGACCTCCACGGCCACGTCCACCACTTCCTCTGCCACAAAATGAGGAGAAACTACCTCGTCCTCTGGAGACAGCCATTGCCGAGGGAGGTGTAGTCGTGGTGTTCGATGGAACAGGGACACGACTGAGCCGTCTGTAGACTTCTTCCATTGGTGGAATGGTGGCATCAGCAAGGATCTGAGAGCGTGCTGCCTCATATTCAGGATCAAGGGCAGCAAGTAAGACGCCAACCATAGTAGCGTTGCGGAACGTCTTCTGCTGTTCCGGCGTGGCTGCGAGTGGAATTGTGCTATAAAGTTTCTCGAACATTCCACGAAGAGAAGTGTACAGAGAATGAAGAGGCCTCCCATTTTGCTTCGTGGTAAAGATATCATGCTGCAACTGCAGCATCTTGGTCTCGTTCCGTACCTGGGAGTATGTTGTGGCCAGAATATCCCACATCGCCTTGGCGGTGGGTTGATGAAGGACATCATTTGCTATCTCCGTTGTGAGCGTACTTGACAACCAGACTTTTGCGTACGCGTCATCGGCCTCCCATGAGGCATATATTCCTGTCTTCTCCGGCGGTTCATCTTCGGTAAGAATATGCTTCTTACCACACGACTTCATGAGACTGAGGAACTGCATATCCCACAGTTCGTAATTCGTCTCGTCCATTTTGACGATAGGTGCCGAACCTTTGAAGGCACCGATGGCGGGCATATCGACCTTTTGATCTGACATAATGTCGGAGAAGAACAACTAGGAATAATAGACCAAGAAACTGGTGTCTACCTTGACTTGTGAGGATTCAAGTGCTCATGTAGATGTTATGCACTTGAATCCATCATCTCTCAAGAACCGACCGAAGTTGAGGCGCCCCGGGGACGAAGAGAGACTGTGGAAGCCTTGGCGGAAGGGAGAGGCGGCAACTAGGGGTACCCGGCGGCGAGGCTGGGCACCGCTAGCGGCTAGGAGATGCCCGGCAGATGGCTGGCGGCACCTGGGGCGGCCGAGAGAGGTCCAGCGGAGGGCTGGCGGCGCCGGGAATGGCTGGGGGTTGCCCGGCAGAGGGCTGGCAGCTCCGTGGGCGGCAGGGAGGGGCCCAGTGGAGGGCTGGAGTCCTGGCAGAGGGCTGGCGAAGGGCTGGCGGAGGGCTGGGGGCCCAGCGGAGGGCTGGCGGAGGGCTGGGAGCCCTGGTTGGAGGATTGGCGGCGGTGGCGGCTGGAGAGGGGAGGGGGGGCGGGTGGAGAGAAAAAAAACCTAGGGTTATGGTTTTGGCTCTGATACCATGTTAGAGTAAACAATACTCTGATGTGTTATTCCATAGAGCCCTCGGGTCTCTTATATAGGGAGAAAACCCTTGGGTAAATTACAGAGTCTTACAAAATATAAATAGAAATTACGGAACAATAAAACGTAACATATATAAGTCTCTACATATGGATTACTTGGATGCGGCGTTGCATCACCACGACGTCTTTTTCGATCCTGGTCAACGGGCGGCCGGAGGGGGGCTGGATTCAGCCACACAGGGGGGTGCGTCAAGGGTGCCCTCTCGCGCCAATGTTATTCATTCTCGCGGCCGATGTGCTTTCTGACATGGTGGATGGTGTTGTTACTCGCGGCTTGACTAGTGGCTTCTCGAAGGACATGCTGGAGGTTCCGATCACACAGTACGCTGATGATACTCTGTTCTTCATTGAAGGGGGCATCGACGAGGCTAGAGGCATGGTGATGACTCTAGAGATTTTTTTAGAATTATCGGGCCTGACTAAGAACAACTTGAAATCGTTGTTCGTTCCTTTTGGGCAGGCGGAGCTTGTGGCTGAGAACCTGGAGTCGGTGCTGGGTTCGTGTAGATCCGCGTTTCCTCTTGAGTACCTGGGCACTCCTTTGTCTCTGGGGCGGACTCGGATCCGCGATTGGCTGAGGGTGGTGGAGAAGGTTGAAGCCAAATTATCGGGTTGGAAAGCTGCGGTTTTATCGAAGGGGGGCAGATTGGTACTTTTGAAGTCCGTCCTATCCTCCATACCCATATTTCTTCTCTCCAACCGAAAGATGCCAAAGGGGTTGCGGGCGCGGCTGGAGAAGCGAATGCGCTCCTTCTTGTGGGGAAATTGTGCGGGCAGAACTAAGGGGATCCATTTGGTAAGTTGGAAGGAGGTCTTACGCCGGAAGATCGACGGGGGCCTAGGTGTGAAATCTCTTGAGCAAATGAACGAGGCCCTATTGTTGAAGTGGGCTAGCAGGATTTGGGGTCCGGGGGACGACCTTGCTTGTGCTGTGATCCGCAAGATTTACGACGTCAGGGGCGCTCCTCCATCGCTGTCCCTTGGCCCCAACGCCCCGACTACTTTTTGGAGCAGCGTGGTGAAGGCCTTTGTGAGCAACATCGATCTCTTTAGACCTGTTCTTGGGCGGGGAGACTCCTTCGCTTTTTGGACTGATGATTGGTCGGGGGGGGGGGGGGGGGGAGGCGCTTTGCTCTCGTATTCCCCGGTTGTTTGCGCTTGCAGGGACAAGTCTTGCTCGGTTGCGACTTGCTGGGACGATGGGCTCTGTGCCCTACCTTTGCTGCCTCCCTTTCTGACCAGAGGTTCGACGATTTCTTGGCGTTGCTGGAGTCTTTACGGGATGTGGGGACGCCTGGCGGGAGCAGGATCACTGGTGTTGGAAAGAGGGCCCCTTCTTGGTCAGGGGGGCCTATGGCGCCATTTCTAGACCTCCACCGGCTGACTCCAACTTGCTTATCAGAGATTGTTCTCTTATCTGGGCTCTAAGGCTCCCGGAGCGAATTGGGTTTTTCCTGTGGTTGCTTAGGAGAAAGAGGCTGATGACGAGGGATAGGTGCGTGAGACTTCTTGGGGTTCATTCTGACAGGTGCTTAATCTGTGTTGCGACAATCGAATCGATGGAGCATCTTTTTTTCTCTTGCTCGCTGGTATCCCAATTGTGGCGGGAGATGGGCCCGGGTTGGTGCAGCAACGACGACTTCCAATCCTTTTGGGAATCAGCCCACGCAAACTCGCACAGGCCTCGGAGGGAGCGGATATACCCCATGGCGATTCTCTGGGCGGTTTGGAGGGGAAGAAATGACCTTCTCTTTTCGGGTCAGCGTTTTTACAAGGAAAATGTGTCTGTGTTAGCTAATCGCATGCTCGACGAATGGACTATGTAATGGGCTAGGCGCTGTTTGTTTTTTTGGTTCGTTATCCTTTTGTTTCTCTTTTGCCTTAATTAATAAAACTTGGGGCGGACACCACCGAGTGTTTCCCCCTACCTTTTAGATTTCAAAAAAAAATTATCTTGGAAAGATTGACCCTTTTCCATGGGCAGATGTGGATGTTATATTTATCAGAACAAATGGAGAGACATATTTCAATACGGCTGCACTAGTATCATGTGTTCAAAACTTCCCAAAGAACAGAGGGCCCAAAGTAGGGATATTGAAGGATTTTGCTGGTTTGAGTGGTGCAATCATAACCCAAATCTATGCACTGATGCATACACCTGATCATGCGGCCCCGATTTTCATGGTAGCAGTTGGGCCCTCAATGGTTGTCATTTCTTTAATGTTTATAATCAGACCAGTTGGAGGACACAAACAACTCAGATCCTCCGATAATTCAAGCTTTATGTTTATCTACAGTTTGTGTCTGGTTTTGGCAGCTTATCTGATGGGAATTATGCTTCTGCAAGACTTGGTTGAATTGAGTTATAACGTGGTGGTCATATTGACTGTGACATTATTCTTTCTTCTGATTATTCCAGTTGCAGTTCCTTTGATGGTGACCTGTTCTCCAGATCTGCAATCACCCGCAGAAGAACATCTTTTATCTGATCATCAAACTGAAGAGGGAAAGTTGAGCCAATTTTCATGTTCTAATGATATTATTCTGAGTGAAGTGGAAGATGAAAAACCTCTGGAAACGGATTCTCTTTCAGTGGCTGAGAGGAAGAAGCGCATTGCACACTTGCAGGCACAGTTGTTTCAGGCTGCTGCTGTTGGGGCTGTAAGAGTGAAGAGGCAGAAAGGACCACGGACCACGGAGGGGAGAAAACTTTACCTTAAAAGAGGCACTCATAAAGGCAGATTTCTGGCTTATTTTTTTCTCACTTTTGCTGGGTTCAGGATCTGGGTTGACAGTCAATGATAACTTGGGTTAGATGAGTGAATCATTGGGTTATGACGATGTTTACATTTTTGTTTCCTTGATCAGTATTTGGAACTTCCTGGGTCGTGTGGGTGGTGGCTACTTCTCTGAGTTAATAGTGAAGTATGTGACCTTGGATCCCCTGCATATGTGCTTTCATCATTCCACCTACAAGCTTTGTTTGCGTATTTCAGAGATTGCGACTTAAAACTATCTTTTTCAGTATTAGACATTTCAAGCTTGTTGATGTTGCTAAATTGACTCTTTTTAATATGTTTTTCCATCTTCCAAATATACATTTGAAATGGTAAAACTTGTTTGGAGCAAAAGAATCAAGCTGCCGAAACCAATGTACGTTAAAGTGATTAACAAATTATACAAAGTTTGAGTTCAGTCTTCCCTTGAAATGAATGACTTGTTTATCTGGAGTTGGGTGTTGTGTTAGTGTGATGTAGGGTTTACTCAATAGCAACCGAGAATCAAGGTAACCAATCGAACATGCCCCATGAAAGGCTTAAGTTCGAGGATGCTTCTTGCCTGCATGTTCTGGACTTTTGTCAAGCCATCTATGAGGGATGAATGCTGTAGGGATTGAAAAGGAACCTTCAAAGAGAATCTTTCTCTCCCGGTGATCATCAACTTTTGAAGAGAACCTTTACTTTATGAGATCGTGAGCTTTTTACCTCTTATCATGCTCAGGTAGTTGGATCTATGCCTTGTGGTTTTTTGAGACCTATGATGCGAGCGTGGCTTTGCCTGAACTTTAACTCAAGAAAAAATTCTAAGTTTTGAGCTCATTCAAGCTTATCCAAGCTTGCACGAGCTCAGACACAAGCTTATTAATGAGTCTTTTTAAGTTCATTCAAATGAATGAGCCAATTTGTGAGCTCCATCAATGAGCCAACACATGAGTTCTAATAGTGAGCCAACGAGCTCGACTATATGTATGGGTTCTCAAATATTATGTATCTTTTTGATCATCTAAGAAGAATGGCAAAAAATTGAGGGAACATGGTGTTTATCTTATTACAATGAGTAGAGATGTCAATGCTGGGACTATTGGTGAGTGGGTGATGAGATGGTATTTATGTGATGTGACCCATATGAAGGTTAGGCAATGGGGTGCAAAATATAAAGTTCAACCAATGATTAGTCAAGAATGGTAACCTGCCCATTTTCCTTAGACCTCTTTCTGTCCTTGCAAAGTGTTGTGCCTAAGAAGATTGACCTCAATGGTACACTAACTTGACATCTAGACATATCCTACTGAAAAATGTTGACTTCAGTTTCTTAGGTTGGTGGGAAATGTATACATCATCGATAGATTCTTCCATGCCCTTGTCAATTCTTTTATGCAAAAAAGTTCAAGTACCACTTCTTTTGAACTAGCACACCTATATGAGATAAAAAAAGGAATTACTCCCATTCCTTATCAGAGGAGGGGTGAACTACCCTGACTGGGAAGGGAAAATGTCAATTACTATAGATAGTAGTAAATGAGCTATTTTTTTGGGTTTTTTTATTACTTGCGCCCTATCTAACTTCTGCAATATTAGTTATGCCCCTCTATTTTTTGTAATATTACTTGTGCACCTGACTTCTTATAAATTTTACATATTTTCCCTTTTGTAATTGTAATACAGTTATGCCCCTAATTCATCTAAACGGAAAGGCAGATTTGTGAATTTTGTAAGAAGTCATGGGCACAACTGATATTACAAAAAAAGGGAGGCGCATAACTGATATTGTAGAAGTTACGAATGGCACAAGTTATAAAACCCCAAATTTTTAACTCCCCCAGAAGGGGTCTAGCTATCTAGGCTTGCCTTGCTTTTCTGTACATGATGGAAGATAATCTCTTGATCTAGTTTAGCCCATCCTACCTATACATCGTTATTTTCTCAATGCAGAGGAACCTTCTCTTTTACCGTTGTACTCACTTAAATGGTATGTTGGTAGTGCAGTGTGTCTACCACCCAAAAGACCAGGGTTCATATCCTCTCCTTGTGGGGGGCTGTGTTAGGTAGTCAACAACCAGCATAAAAAATAATCGAATCTTTCAACATGGATTTGAGCAAGACTCCATGTACCTGACCATACTTACAGTGGGAGAAGGCTTTGCCATTTTTTTAGAGGAGCCTTCTCTTCTTTTATTCAACGATATTGACGTACACATAGTTTATTAGACGCTCTTTATGGGCAAAGAACACAGTTTATTAGAAGCTCTTTATGGGCAAAGAAAGATGATATCTTCTGCCTCCATGAGTCCATCCTGGGGGTTTTGACCGGAAGTTAGGCACTTTCAAGCCCATCTACCAACATGGATTTTAAGTAGGAACACAGAAGTTGCAACAACTGAATTTTAACAGAATATATAGTGCAAATAATTAATAATATTCTACTCAACAAACTTGTTCCACTATCTGCTGCCTCTAATCACGATAAGATCGCCATTTTATAATTTAAGTTTGATTTATTTTTCATGTGGATCATTGCAACAAAATGTCATCAAAATAGTGCAGTCATTGTTATATTGATAGTTAAGCATGGCAGGAATAAAAAATTTACTTGTTTTCAGATTGCCATGTTTTGGGGAAATCTGGTGAGACCAAATTATATTTAGATCGACTAAAGGGACCGCCTATATGCATGGATGATACAATCTCCATGGCAGGAAACCCTACGGAATTGAGTAAATAAAAAATGTGCCAATCTGGTCATGCTCGAAAGTTGGACGATCCACATGAAAAAAAATCAATCCAAGTTGAACTTTGCATTTGTACAATTTGACGAGAATCATATATTCAGAGCATGGGTGCAACGGCACTCGATAACAAAATGGTCTTCTCCTTCATTAATACATTCGTGTTATATCTTCACCTTTCTTGAGGTGATCCCTTTTTTATCCCCTCAGTCTAAATATAACTTGAGATAAAATCTTGGACCCTTGAGAGTGTCTCTTATTCCATCACTGATTTTGCCGGAGACCACATTCGGAATGTTTGCTTTTTATGTTTTGAATCACCTTCAGTAGATAAGATTGCATCTTCTTAATGAATATGTTATTTTGTCTGATTAACTTCGAAGCCACCACAAAGACTGCAATCTGCTTCAGGGAAAATCTAAGATACTTAACCTAAGTTGCTTGGAGCTCAGATGTAATTATAGTAATCAAACTAGGGACTGTAACTCTAGACATAAATGCCATACCATCTATAAATCATGTCTTAATACATTCTAACCTATTTTTGTGCCCAGGGACAAATCATTTCCGAGACATGTAGCTTTGGCTGCAGCTCAGGTTCTGATGGCGATAGGTCATTTCTTGGTGGCCATGGGGTGGCCTGGGACCATGTACTTCTCAACATTGCTCGTTGGACTTGGCTACGGTGCCCATTGGGCTATCGTACCTACTGCTGCCTCTGAATTATTCGGATTGAGAAATTTCGGGGCCTTGTATAATTTTCTCACGGTGGCCAATCCCGCAGGTTCTTTGATGCTTTCAGGAGTACTTGCAAGTAGCACATACGACTACGAAGCTGCTAAGCAATCTGCCCATCCCCACAGCCCCTTATCACTTGTTGGTTTCTTGGCGATGGAATAGTGAATGCAGATGAACCTCTAAAATGCACGGGAACTATATGCTTCTTCCTCACATCGTTGATCATGTCCGGTCTATGCATCATCGCTGTTATGTTGAGCTTGATTCTCGTGTACAGGACCAGGACTGTTTATGTCAATCTGTATGCGAAGGCTCGATCATGAACATGCACTCTATCTGTGTACATTTGGACATTTGGTCACTGAGATATAGCATCGATCAATATTTTGAGGCATAGAAGATTACTTACATAATCAAACTGACGCTGCTGATGTCAACCCTCTGGTCTTTCTGGGTCTGACCTAGTTTTGTATCTGAGATATTAGGCTATCAATATATACCTGTTACTGCAGACAATTTTTTTTATATTTCTTAATGAAAATTACTTTATCATTTTACCATTCTCCCTACCATTTTGTCTTTGTTGGCAATTGAAAAGATGTTTCTTTCTCTGTTTGCTTCTTTGATATAAGAGGACAGTAAGTGGCATTTCTCTGTTTCACTTGTTTTGGGTTGTAGCAGCAGGACATCATGTGACTCAAAGTGAAACCTCGCAATGCTTGTGAACAACTGGAGCTCTTTATCAGCTCACTGGCAAATAAATGGTATTTATGTCTTTAAATAATGGTGATTTCAGCATTGCAACTTCCACATCAATGCCCAAAGATTGTTCTAATCCATGCAGCTTTCAGAAATCACAGGATCACATATAACAGAACATGATAAGCTTCTAACATTATTATCCCGTTCTCTAAGTTGCGCGAAAAAATCACAGCCTGCAAAACTTTACAACAGAGATTCTTTACAGGGACTGGTTTAGGTATTGTTTGGAGTTGGGTAAGCTCAAAGTTTAAGAGTAGGGAGCTAATGTTGTGCGATTTTTACAATGCTACCCTTCAAGGTTTTGTAAATATCAATCACTTCCAAAAGTTATCCAACTGATTGGAAAATCTAGATTTCATAACCAGCTTTGCAAAGTACAACATGCAAATTCCTCGAGGGGTCACTGCAGAGAAAGATGGAGTCATAAAACACCTCTAATGATGTGGTGTTTGTGGGCATCTCTTTGGTGGTTCAAACCAGTCCTTAGTACAGTGTGTACCCCTCATTTAACTACACCCACATACTTCACCCAAAAAGTTAGCATTAACTCACCAACTTTGCTTTATGTGTGATTCTACAATTTCAACCGTTGATTCCTGTTTAAAAGAATAAAACAAAGGGAAAAAAGAGAGTAATTAAATACCATTACAAAATAGCAAAAAATAATAATATTAGCACATGCACAGTGCACCTCCATTTCAAAATAAAAAAAAGTGAGCAAAAAAGGAAAGAAAGGTTGCAATTCATAACCACCACATAATGTCATAAAAATACCAACTTTTTGTACACCTCACTTTCCTTATGATATAATATAAAAACAATAAATTGCCTTATTATAAACCTGTTGTTAATCCCAACTAGGGGTTAAAAATTAACCATGGTTAGGGTTTTCCACCCAAGGAAAAAAGTGGAGGGTTGGATTAAATTACTTGAATAGCATCAACATGGGGTGATGTTCTTTTCTTGTCTTTGCAATTTATTCCTCTTTGGTGGTATTTTTCCTGTATTTGGGGATTTTGCTTAGCTCTGCGGTGCCCCCCATTGGCAAAAAGATCCGATTTTCCCCTCTATTTTCCTCCAAATTTGCCGGAGAAACCCGAGTTGTCGTGATTTTTCACGGCATTTTACGCGATCGAAGCGCCTCCATCCCCGGGGATTTTCTCAGATGAAATGGGTACCTCTCGAATCATTATTTCCGATGTGTTCTTAGCTGGGGAACTGGATCAAGTTCCTTTTTTTTCAAATTTTTTATGCAAAGATCGAACATTTATACACGATGGGAGTGGATTCTTCCGAGTATCTATTTCCGATGCGTTCTTTGCTGCTTGAAGTGATTCATCTGCGTGTTTTTGATGATTTCGAGCTCCTGATGTTGAGTGGGTTTGTTCTTTTCTCGTCGATTTACGAATCTGCAAAGGCGCGCGTGATTTGAGATCTAGCTCATGTGCTCCGGGTGGGAGTTTACGCTTGATCTCCGAACTAGGGTTTCGAGATTTCATTGGGGTTCCAGAAACCTTCAACTGTAGCGCATTAAAGTAGCTGTACGGAACAAGTGGGCTTCCAGTTTTCTTTTTTGCTTGTTTCTTTCTCATTGGGTATTTTGGATGGATGCAGATGATGGAAGGGCAGTCTAGATAGATACATTGTTCTTTCTTCCAAGAATCTTCCCAGCTTTTTATACCGGTTTCGGAGAGGAAAGGATAGAAGAAGAGGTAGATGACTGAGTGCAATTCCTATGAGGCCCTCAGGGCGAAGGAGATCGCGGAGAAAAAGTTCACTGCAAAGGACTTCGCCGCTGCCAAGAGGTTCGCACTTAAAGCGCAGAATCTCGATCCAGCTCTAGATGGCATATGCCAGATGATATCCACTTTGGACGTTCATATTGCGTCGGAAATATTCGTGAATGGCGAGAGGGACTGGTACTCGGTGCTATCAGTTAATGCTTCAGACGATGATGAGACGGTGAGAAGGCAGTACAGGAAATTAGTTCTCATGCTTCACCCTGATAAGAACAAGTCAGTTGGCGCAGAGGCTGCATTCAAGCTTGTTTCCAAGGCATGGAATGTCTTGTGCGACAAGAATACACGAATGGCTTATGATCACAGGAGAGGCGTGTCGCAGTCTTACAGCTATCCGAATGGCTTTGCTCGTGCAAGCAAGTCCTCTAATTTAAGAAACCAGAAGAATGCTGCACGAGTCGTAGCAGATCCATCCCCGGTTTATCCTCCCAGACTCGATACGTTTTGGACCTCGTGTCATCATTGCAGGATGCAATATGAATATCTTAGAGTATACCTCAATCACAACCTCCTCTGTCCAAATTGTCATGGTCCGTTTTTAGCCACCGAAATACGGAACCCCATTACTGGGCACAATCCTCCTGCTTCATGGTCTTCATCACAGTGGCAACAGCCATCCAACCACAGTAGGAAACCTTTCCGTCAAAGGAAAAATGTGACTTCTGCCCCAGGTTCGATGGCGGCTGGTTTCCAGCATGGTGTGGACTTCAATTATGGCAGTGGTATGAATGTCCAATCCAGTGCATTTATGAGGACACCTGGAGAGGAGTATGCACCAGTCGATTCTCAAGTACGGGCTGCTAAATTTGATAAAGAGGCACCTGATCGGAGGGGGAGACGATCAGTTCTCTCCAGCGTGGACAGACCTGGAAAGAAACAGAGGGGGTTCAATGAGAATGTAAGGGTTGATTATGGACAGAATGGGTTGGGGAACAAAAATGGTATTAGTAATGAAAATGAGGTATTTGGATCCCATGCATTCTCTCAAGTGGAAAATGCTAATGGTTCCTTTGTGGAGTGTGATCGAGTTAGAACGAATCACCGTCTGAGCAGCAACTTAAAGAAGGAGCTGTCGATATTCGATATTCGTAACATGCTAGTAAAGAAAGCTCAGACTGTAGTTCAAAAGAAGTTAGGTGATTGGGCATCGATGGCAGCTTCTGCCAAGTCAGTAGAGAAGAAATCCAAGGTGAAGGAGAAACGAGATGAGAAGATGGATGATATGAAGAAGGATACACCTGTATTTATCAAGGATGGCTTCGATAAAAACAAGCTCAGCAAAACCGGAAATCACTTTAAACAAGTACCTGCAGGAAAGGACGATGACATCTTGGGACAGCCATCTGTCAATCTTAACAGGGAAGTTCAGAAACTCAAGTCAATTGATGTTCCTGATCCGGATTTCCATGACTTTGACAAAGATCGCTCAGAGAGATCTTTCGGGCCTGACCAAGTTTGGGCTACTTATGACGATGAAGATGGAATGCCTCGTTATTATGCAGTGATCCAGAAAGTTATCTCATTGAAGCCATTCAAGATATGCATGAGCTTTCTGAACTCCAAAAACAACAGGGAGTTGGGCCCTTTAAATTGGGTGGGAAAGGGGTTTGCCAAAACTTGTGGTGATTTCAGGGTAGGAAGATATGTGACGAATGACAGTATCAATGTTTTTTCTCATAAAGTCCAATGGGGGAGAGGTGTACGCGGTGCTATTAGAATTGTTCCGAGGAAAGGTGATATATGGGCTATATATAGAAACTGGTCACCAGATTGGAATGAACTGACTCCAGACGATGTGATATACAAATATGACATGATGGAGGTGATCGATGATTATGACGAGGAGCAAGGTGTGGCTGTCGTTCCATTGGTGAAGGTTGCTGGTTTTAAAACAGTCTTTCATAGGCACATGGACCCGAAAGAGGTTAGGAGGATCCCTAGGGAAGAAATATTTCGATTCTCTCATCAGGTCCCGTCTTATTACCTCACTGGTGCGGAATCTCAGGATGCTCCTGAAGGTTGTCATGAGCTGGATCCTGCAGCTACCCCTGTGGACCTCCTTCGGGTTATCACCGAAGCCTAGAACGAGGTTTTGATCGAGAGTTCTGAACAACACCAACCGGTTTCTTGAATATCTGTTTAGTTGGAGCATGTCACTTCTCAACTGCATTTACTTTCTTGAGATCTTAATTTATTGAAACAACTTGGAAAGTTATGCCGATCCTGAATTTAATAGGGATGGGATGCCTGTGTCATTTCTATATATTATGTAGCGGCTGCGTTATATGATGTAGGGACTTTGTTCTATAGATTGCGTTCAACAGTCATTGCAACTTTACTTTTATCTGTAACAAGAAGATAGGAAGAATGCAAAAAAAGCACGTGTTGATTGTTCGGAAACCATAGCTGTGATTCTAATCTCACTTTTGTGTTTAATGAGATCTATCTGCATGCTGCTCTGACTATTAAGGTCAGCATCTTTTTGTTTTGTTTTGTATTTTTGATGATGTTGTCAGGTTTTACGTCAATCTTTCTTTCATGCATCAAGTTCGGGTTTGATTAAACAGATCTAATAATTCATGTTTGCCATCCTTCAATATCTTTTCTGAAAAGATGATGGGTTGGAATTTTTTAAGTTGTGTTTTCTTTTGTAGTTTCTTCATTGTATGACTATAAAGTGTCACTCATACCGATGTATTCAGGCATTTTCCTGTGGTTTTTTTACTATTAATTTTTCAATCAATTTCATAATGCTTGATTCAAATGCAGGATGGCAAAATGAGAATGCATGTGTAGAACATCCTGGTGCTTGAAGCTCCCGCTTCGATCTCTTTAAAAACCATTAATTTACCATTCACATCATGGATGAGCATCCCTTTCTCAAAATTTTTTCCATTTTCAATCGTATGGTTTTCACGTAATCCCTTGTACCGATATGTGAAGAACTTCCTCCATATTACAGTTCCATTTCATGGGATTTTCCAAAAGGAAACGTACTCATCCCAATGATGATACTCTTGAATGTACCGACTAAGGCATGCGTGCCATCTACATTTTCAGCATCTGTATTATCTAAGAAACTTAATTATAATAGGAGTGAATCTAATGCATAAACTCCACTTCTACCTAATTAATTGGAAACCTAATTAGTTTATGACAGGAAGTAGTTGAATTTGGATCAGATTGGATAGTAACTGAATTAATTTCTTTCCTCTTAAAATCTATGCATCAGTTTTTTGTTTTTCTGATAATTTTTTTGCGTGTAGAATGTTGATTGCTTCAGAAAATTTAATCCTCAGAATACAGTACAGTTGGATTGGTAGCAGAACACACCAATAGTTTGCTTGTAATCCATTGTACATATTCAAAACTAAAGGATTTCCTCTGTATTTCCTTCTCATTTTCTGGGATCTGTTGAAAAAAATATCACACCAATGATGATCCTTTTGATTGCACTGACTAAGGCATGCAGGTCATCAATGCTTTTAGCATCTGTAGTATCTATAAAACTTAATGATACATGTTCTTGTTGATAGGAGTAAATCGGATGTATAAATGACCGTGCTTACCAATCAATGAGGTAAAGATGCTTACCAATAAGTTTATCACAGGAAGTAGGTGAGTTTGGTCTGGATTGGATTGAACATGAATTAATTCCTTGTGTCTTAAAAAATATGCATCAGATTTTGCTTTCTAAGATAAACAAAATTAAGTGAAGAATCCGCATTGTTTCAGAAAAGGTAAGCTTCTGAAAACTGTACAGTTGGATTGGTAGCAACAGACACAGAATTCATTACAATCCATTTACCAAATATTGTCTAATCTAAATCAAAGCTTCTGAAAAGCCCTGGTCAATCTTAGTCTTTTGGAAGAACAACTGTTTTTTTATAGTGAACCCGTACCTACTAGTCTAAGTTATTTATAATAAACATTTTTTAACTGGTATTTATACAAAACGCACACGTTTTGGTTCCTGATGATGCTCGAAGTTCAATCAGATATTCAGTTACTCTAATTTTGAATATGTTCCTTCATGAAGTGATGAAATAATGGAAACTAGAATTAAGCTTGACCATGTGTGATAGTTTATGCTCTGAGATGGAAATGAAATGGTACTTGTGCCATCGCATGATCAAAATTTTTGACATTTATAATGAGCATCTAAAATTTGTAAGGAATATGATCTTTTGCCATCTAGAAATTTTTTTGTGCATATTTGATTTTATTTTGCAGTGTGGAAATATATGTTTGTGATTAGAAGATGATTAGCCTGACAGTAAGTGGCATACTGGCACCGTCTGTCCCTCTTTATATCTGGATTACTCTGTTATCATTTCTTAAGACATTTAACAGCACAGTGGTTGACCTTAAATGTCATGCAGGATTGAGTACTCTGAGAGCGGCAGGTGCCTGACAATCAATTTGAAATGCGACGGACTGTCGTGCAGATGATAGAGTTATGATATGTTCTAATTCGTGATATCTATCGATTTTAAATGGAGACTGCTTGTTGGAATAAGAGAAATAGGTTCATTATAGTACAATAAATGTACCAACATAATAATTCTGTATGTTATGTCCATTCTACTTTCATACCAGGGATTAATATGCTAACATGTTTATGCATTGTATTGGATTTTTCAGTGCTACCTGGTATTGGTGCGACGGGAAATCTCAGATTTGGTTGATTGGCAACTCAGCCCGTTGATCCATCCTATGGTTCCTACCAATGTTCTTGCCATCCTTGATCTCTTTGTCGGGCTTCAGATGGGTGCTAGCTTACATCTACATGATGGTAAGAGCTTCATTGTCTTTCATCGTTGTTGCTATGGGGTCCTTCGCTTGCTTCTGACCATCTCATCTGATGTTTTGCTCTCGTGGAGGTTTTTTCTTGCTGGCATCCTTTATGCCTCTAATCCACCTTCCTGCTTGCCACTTCCCATCTCAGTTGAGGCCTTCATGCCTCGTGATTCCTCATCGTTGTTATTGCCAGTGTTAGGGGTTTGCTGCCGGTACTGCAGCTGTGTTGTTTCTTGACATCCTCGATCAATCTTTGCTTTGAAACGTTAACGCGTGACGTCTTTATGTGAACAGCTCTATTGGCGTGTATAAAGCTTACCAATTTCTGAAACAATAGAAAACCTCGTCGCACAGTTGTTTATTCTGGCGTGTGGTTTTTAGCTGATGATATTTTGCGAGGCTAGTCACATTTCCTGCTTTTGGTCGCTGGCGTGTTCTAAAGTGTTATTTTTTAGTGTCTTGATCCATTTCTACACAGGTGAAGTTTCTACTTGAATAGCATGAAACTCAGACCTGAGCACCAGTCAGATTACTTTTTACTGGTATTCAGCTTAAAATAGGGAAGTCCATACTAAGTGCAATCTTGTTAGATATAGCGGTTCTCCACAAGGATGACACATGGTAGTTTGCACTAGTATCTTCTGCAGCTGTGTTAGGAAGGAGAAGAATTTTTTTTGCATGGCACATACCATGATGTGCCAATATCATTTGTGCAGATATCATTGTCATACACATATCGAGCGTATGATAGCGGCTCTTGTAGAAGTAAGAAGCTCCTTGGAAACATGCCTATTTGAAAGTAGACCTAATTGAGCGCAAATGATCCATAGCGTTGTCAGGTCACATTTGTTGAACGGACTTGTCCTCGACAAACTAGATGTTTTGCTAGCACCCTGATCTACGAATCAGCATGTCGATATTTGGCAGGAGGATGGTTTTTTTTCTGTTGCTTTTAAGCATGCTGTTTGAAGCTGCATGTATGGTTTAATTGTGAGCTTAGAAACAAGTAGCTGTTCGCTGCACACATGAAAATTAGTTGGTTTCTCTCACGTAGGTTATTCAAATTTATGATGCATTGTCCATTTAGTTGATCTGCATATCAGATCCAAACTCCAAACATGTAGATAATTTTATCTGTAAGTATAAGAGTTATATCTTTTACAGCATATTGAAAAAAAATATAGATAGGGATGCTAGTAGATTTACACTGTTCTATCCAAAGGAGGGATGGAAAGAACTGTTAGGTCTTCATCCTTGCTTAATGCAGCAATCTTACGACTTTGAACTATAATTCATTGAAAAGTAGCTGTGATTTAATAATGACAAGTAGCTATGGTTTAGTTGGATAATCACTTGGAACTGGTTGTTGGATGACCTAATCCTGTGTGAGATGGGTGCATAGAAATGGTGTTGGTGCAATAAGAAACTACATGTCCTCTCTGCATAGATGCACGAAAATGGTGACAAGTAGCTATGACAAGTAGCATATACTCAATTCTAACAAGTAGAACTACACTAAGTCTATTTACATCAGTACTCAACGTTCAAATGCGCATCGTTCTTCGGTTGTAGTTTCAACCTCCTAACCCTGCTACACTATCTATGCTCATTGTACAGAGTATACGACACGTGAAGGCTCATCGACCGCCATTTTACACAAGGTAGATCACAAAGATAGAGGTGAATTAACTAGTCTAATAGAGTGTAAGGTAGACAATCAAGATGAATCAGGGTTAATGAAGAGACTTAAAAAAGAAAGAACAACACCAACATCCTCGACAACTTCGACGAAGCCCACATACAGCTCTGCCCAAAGCCTCCCTCAAAGCCAGTATTGAGGGGTCGTTTGCAGCCTTAGAGAAGATGAGGAGTTGTTAATGCCTGATGTTGGAGACGACTTTCTTGGAGGAGGAGAGGTACTGGAGATTAATGGATGAATATAGACGTGTTATTGCAATCGAATCATTCTTAATCAGACCTTAGTTTGAATGAACCATGGTTTGATTTATCTCATAGACGGTGAAACTGCCCTAAGGACCGCAGAGTAGGACCAATGCACCTCTTCCTCTCCATGTCACATCTTTAATCAGCTATGGGAATCATATAGCATCTTGGAGCATGAAAACAAATTATAGTATTAATATTACATCAACAACTTCGGAGTTAATCAAGTCTGGAAAGAGATAGGTAAAAAAACAGCGGTCGAGTCCTACCCTCTGGAAGGGCATAACTATTAACGATGTAAGAACATTGGGGCACAATTGTTATTGTGAAAAAGATATGGATATAAGTGTAACTACGAAAACTTGAAAGAGTACAGAGTACATGATGATTTTTACCTAAAAACTGAGGTTGGCGTAAACACGATCAAGAGCTCCCTTTATGGGATTTTCCCTTCGCTCTCTCAACGAAGCTTCTATTCACTAATCACTGTACATGCTATCTGAAATTGAGGATAGCATGACCTCTTATAATCTCCTTTCTTTGGATGGCCTTCAAAGAATATATCTCCTTTCTTGGGATGGACCTCAAAGAATATTTCTTCGTGGATTAAGAAGTTTCCATGTTAGGTACCTATTTACAACAATGTTGCAAGAGTTGATCGATTAGTCTAACTAGTCGAGTCGATGGGGTGGTCAACTGACTATTGACTAATTGGTTAATAGTCAATCAGCCGACTACTCGACCCGATTAGTCAGCCGAATAGACCGACTAGTCATTCAATTTTTACGTGGATTTTTTTTATTTTTTTAAAGCAAACTTATTCTAATATGTTTAATAATTTATTTAAATTCAATTACTTCTTTTATTTCATTACAACAGGATGGTAAAAGTACAAATCTATGTAAATATGTAAGAATATATGTGATGAGCTGCTTTCCACCCTATTTAATAAGCTGGTATTGTAGCAAGGGTAGAAAGCGAGTCGTTCAGAACCAACTGCAAAAGATCTATACAAAGAGGTGCATGCAATGCTTTGTTGATTTAACCTAGGCCAACCTAGGGTTGACACAAGGAGACTATCGGTGGTACCTAAGTATAATTAATCGATTTGATCAATTTCTAGCTCAATTAAGTGAACTTGGTGCAATGCATGAATTTTTATTATTTTTTATGCACCATAAATAGCATACAACATGATGGATGTGAATGAAATGGATGAACACAAAAACCACAAAACAAACCCCTGAAATCAATTATTAATCAACAAACCCATGAAATCAATTATTAATCTTAAGCACATGGTCAAGCCAATTTGCTGACTTTTTCTGATAGCACATCAAGATGCATTTACCATAAAGAGTGTTATGTGGATCTAAATTAGATACCTAGGTCCTTTAATATACTTAGATCATCAAATTAGGGAATGCAGGTCTTTTGATCAAGCGACTAACCCAATGTGAATAATCTAGGTGAAGAGAGCTTCAAATTAACTATTTATTTGCAATTATTGGACCTATGTGAAATTCAATACAAGTGAAATAATACACGCAATCAGGGAACCTTTCTGAAATTTAATTAATGTACAACAAGGAAAATGAGAACCTAGAGCATACAATTAGGAAGAGCATGAAACCATCGTTCAAACAAGTTCAATACCATTAAATTTGGAGTTCATATGTTTAAAATATTAATAAAAGAGTTCATGAACATAATGCAATAAAAACACAATTAACGATAATTTAAAATTAGTGAATAATGCACTCTTAGAAGCTTATCTATCTTCGAAGTTTACAAATTCTCCTAACTTACTTTTGAAATATGCTTCACTACTCTTTTTAGGCCCTTTGTATACATGTAGGGATCAGAATCTTCAAAATTGGACTGAACGATCTTCTGCGAACTTGCGCTTGGGAAAGACCCCTACAAATCTTTCGCCGAGTTTCATTTGAGTACAAGGTCTCATCACAAATCTGGTGGAGATTGGAGGAAAATCTTCCTTTTTGGTGATTCAGTCTGCCCTTCATGGAGATCTGTCTCTTTTTGGTGTTGCTTCTAATTTTCTACATTCTGGGACTTCTGTTTGAGCTGTGATGAATTGTATTTTCACAACTTCCCCTCTAGGGAGGCCCGCTTTTTGTTTTTACTCTAAAAGGACATTTCTAGACTATGATGAACGAAAATTGATCTTTTTTCTCGAAAAAAATAGTTAAACTCAACACGAGGTCCTCCAAATTTTTCCAAGAGCGCGGGAGTATGGATGTAATCTTGGAAAACCGGCGGGCATGGGCACAATTTGCCCAAGGCAGGGATTGGACCACAGATAGGAAGAAGTCGATGGCCGACTTTGTAAATTCTCACCCACATGCCTCCTGCGCATGAGGATGAGGGTCGGGCGGGACTTCAGTTCGGAGCGCTACGTGGCTTGACATGGGGGCTTGGTGTACTCGAGCTTGGCTATGTGGTTGATAAGGTCAGAGCAGGACCCGAACCATTGGATCTAGACGATCCAATGACCTAGACAGGCTGCGGGGTGGGTGGCTGAGATGGAGGTCCTACAGATCGATCGGACAGGAGGCATCTTCAAGGGATCCTATGAACCGTTGGATGAGGTTGAAGCCCATATCCGACAGTAGTTGGAGTTTCTTCCTCGTCCTGTTGTGGCGTACGGGCGGAACTCCTCCTCCGTGGCTTAAGGGCGTGGATGATGATCCCTCGAGCTCGGAAACGGGCGGGAAGGTTCTGGGTGGAGATGATGAGCAGGACCGTTGGATCATGAGATCCAATGACCTGGATGGAATGGGTCAACGATGTGTCAAGAGAACATGCACTCGTTGGATCAAGTGATCCAACGGTGCTGGGCGAGATGTGATGAGGACTAGAGGTGACTTTTGGATGAAATAGACGTGTGAGAATGAAGGGGCAGGTGGTGTCGCTGGCCCAGAGGTAGCCACGTGGCTCAAGTAGAAAATTCAAAATATAATAATAAATAAAAATATAATAAAATATAAAATAAAGTCAAGTAAAAAAGATTCAACATGAAAGTTATTCATCTCAATAAGAACGACAACTTTAATGAAGGATAAAAAATGTAAAAGACCTCATTTGTACAAACTTATATTTTGGTGGATATAAATGTGCATTGAATACTCAATTTTTTAGTTTTAATATTTTTTATTTTAATCAAAGATCTATTTACACAAAAAATATATGTACAAATTAAACTAATTTTTAAGAATTGCTATTATGTGAAAAACAAATGGAAGGACGTATAATATATACAACACATACAAACAAAATGAATATGATTTTTATTAGAACTTAACATACAATAACTAGCCCAAATTATATACAAAACATCCAATTATTATTTGAGTGATTAAGGGTTATATTGAGTTGATTTACGTAGGGGATTGAGCTAAGAACAAGCAATAAGATAGATGTATATAAAATAATGTATATGTTTAAAATAATTAAAAAATTCAAAAAAACTAAAAGTCGATAAAATCCTATTAGTCACCCGACTACTGATTAATCCTTAGTCAGTGATCAGGCCGACTGAATATCGACTACCAATTTTTGCATCCTTGATTTACAGTATGCTTAACGACACAAAAAAAGGATTAGCAATTTTAATTCACGAGCCTACAGAATGTTGAGAATAAAAGTGTAGAATTTACTCGAGGACGATGACGACCGCTTGAGAGTGTGAGTTCAACATAAGAAGAGGAGGTAAAGGGAGGTGAATTGTACAACAATAATGCACAAGTCATCCAACCAATAGCATTAAAAATACCACAATACCAACATCATATATCAATGACATGAAAATGCAATATAGATAAGTAGATGATATCAATGTCAGCCTACTAATTTTATCACAAAAGGGCCTCGAACACGCAAATTGACATGAAAATGTAAAAGACTAGATAAGGAATAATTATATAGTCCGAGTACATCTAGAATAGAAAAGTAGGAAGGGTTGAAAACAAACAAAAATCTAACAAGGTTGGTGAGGGGTAAAATGCAAGAATAGGATCTAGTAAAGGTGTTGTAATAGTTTTTTTTCAATTTCAATTCCAAAATCCAACCTTATAAACTGAATTTAGACTAATGCTCTGTATATCCTCCAAATTTTGCTCAAATCCAAACTTATTTGCTATTTTATCTTAATGGTCAAAGATTCCGTCAGCATCTAAGCAACTTAACTTCCATTTAAAAAAAGATACAAATCTTACCATTAAAATAAAATAGCAAATAAACTAGGATTTAAGAGAAATTTGGAGGATGTGTAGAGCATTAATCCAAGATTCAAACTATAAGGTTTGATTTAGAAATCAAAATTGTAAAAAAATGATTACAAATCCGAGTCCAGTAGCAGACTTTCATATTCGTGATTGCAACTTTGTTTGGGGCCTAAATCTTCCAACCAGAGTCAGTATTTTCTTGTGGTTGTTGAGACAAATGTGCATCATGACTAGGGACCAATGTGCAAGACTCTTTGAAGGTGTTTCGAATTTATGGCCCATTTGAGATGAGGAGAATGAAGCGACAAAGCATCTCTTTTTTAGTTGTGGTATTTCCTCATGCATTTGGCTTGAATTGGATTTAGACCGGTGAATTTGCACAACTTGGGATACTTTTTGGGATTCTCTTTTTCTTGCAAGACATAGACCTAGACACAAGCTCATCTTTCCTCTAACTGTCATTTTGGCTTTGTGGCTAGCTACGATTTTTTGTGATTTTTCTCTCTTAATGTTTTTATCTGGAAAATGTAATTTCTCATGCCAAGGCTCTCCTCGAGTCATGACTCCTGTAAGTTTTTTATATCCTTCTTGTTAATATAATTGGTGTGGACACCATAGCATGTTCCCTTCTCTTTTAGCTAAAAATGGATGTAATTAGAGAGGAAATTGGTTTAAATAGTGTTAAACCCTTCAAATCCTATAATCACCGTAATTCAGTATTTACGAAAATTTCACTATATTAAAATGCCAATATCTTGAGCTAGGATGCCATAATTTCACATTCTTTGAGTCGTTAGAAAAGTCTCGACGAGACACATCTTTTGAATATGATATTTATGTAAAAGGAAAAAATAAGGGAATTTACAAATGCTTTGATCTTTAGCACTAATAGCGGTGCTTCTTTGCCTTGATTAGCTAATGCTTTATTACTTTCTTTGTAGGTTTTATACATAGATAATTGATTCTCTTCTTCTAGAAATATCAGTCTTCCATAAACAAATATAAAAAATAAGACTTCGTGCTTATCAGAATCTAAGTCACTAACAGAGCGTAGAGAGCTTGAAAGCACTTACATTATTGAGCACTCTTCTTCACTTATATGAATTATATTGTAAAACTTGCTCAAGGATCATATCTATAGTGTCAAAAGAATGAAATGATTGTTAAAGAGTCACAAAAAATGATTAGGAGATAATTAAGCAACGATAAAAAATGTATCATAGGATCAATAGAAAAATTAAATCATTACATTGCAAAATAAATTAATTAGTTGAAAATCAAATTAACTAGGTTAAAGCAACAATTAGTTGAAATTATTATATCTTACATGGAAATAATGAGCGAAAACGAGCATTGGAGTGAAATATGTAGTTAGTTGATCTTTTTTTGCTTACTCGATTGGTCTGAGAATTAGTTAGATGATCTCAGGGACTCACATTTCAACGAAATTCCACAAATTTCTCCAAAATTTCCATTTCTTTAGATACTGAAATTGAAACTTTATCTTATTTCTTTTTCCAAGATTTTAACAAAATATCACTGAAATGTCAATGGAATTTCGTTGACATTACATGCTATTTCGGTAAAGCAACAAAATAAGTGAATATACCTTTCATTGAAATTTATATATATTAATGAATTCACTTATTTATTCGTTGATGTGTTGAGTTGGTAGAGTGTTTTACATTGTTTAAAGAAGTTTCTCTAGTTAGATTCGCAATTTTAGATCTAAATCCCAGCCAAAATAATTAGAAACAAGATTTAAGAGTTAAATGCATGTTTTAACTGAAGAGCTTTATTTTTTTCATCATTTAATTTTTGACATATATGTTGTGATTAGTAGTTATTATATGTGTTACCTCATTCTTATTGACGAGATGATTATCATGATTTTTGCTTCGAGTTTACATACAATTCTAACTCTAGGCAACTCATTGATCTGAATATCAACATGTGTGATTATTATGGCGATAATATTACTACAAAACCTAAATCTACAATTCTGTTTTACAAATAAAGTTGTATTTCTATTTTATTTATTGAATTAGGAATATTAAAAACCTTAGCTTTTGGAAAAAGTCAAGTTTAAAGTCATTTCCAAGATTTCTGACGATTTGACCAAAATTCTCTGAAAGTTCTCTTTCCAAACATGATGAAACGAAACCAAAATCTAAAATTTAAGACAATGCTTTATTGTGACTTTTGACTACTACAAGAAGTATGTGTGGTTGTACGAGCGCTAGTTTGTTAGCAACTTTCCAAATATTGTGACTGTAAGTATTTACCTACTATTAGGTTGGATATAGATTGTGCTTGTGAATGATATGCAGTTTCTTAGCATTAGCTTATTTGTTTGTGCCTTGTATATCATATATTTTATGATGACAAGGTATACAATGCATCTATTAGACATACATGTTAAAAAGATTTGTGTTTGTGTGTATGTGTGTGCGTCTTATTTTATGTCTAAAATTAAATATTTTACTAAGTTGAAAGTAGTTGGTTAGATACAAATTCTAAGCTATCTTTTCGGTTACATAAAAATATCATTTTGCTAGTAATATTTGTTGGCCTATGTTTCGCTCTGTTATTATTGCACATGTCACCATTCTGTTCAAATTCAAGAGGTGAAACTAATGACAACTAATTTTGATTGCAAATATGGTTCCAATTCTTAGCAGTAGACTACTTTTTGACTGTTGGAGAGATGGGATGGAAATTTAATATAGTGTATCATGTTAATATCTTATTGTTAGTAAAAAATTGTGTACTTTTATATCATTTATTGAGTTAAAAAATATTAGAAATCTTAATTTTAGAAAAAAATGAATTTTCAAAATCCCTTCAATTTCTGACCATTTCACCGAAATTCCATCGAAATGCCATCGAATTTCTCTTTCCACATTGACTGAAACGAAATCAAAAACTGACATTTAAGGCCTTGGCTGATCTAAAGCATGATTTGATTGAAAAATAACAAGCAAAGAGCTTGTTTATTGGAGCAAAGTTTATTTAATTGAAGGACTTTAGGATAGATGACTGAAGAATAATTTAATCGACCGAAGGAAAATGATAACCAATTGAAAAACAATATCTAAATGTGTTTTAAGTTTTAAAATAGTCGACTACTGAAAACATTAGTCAACTCAAGACGATTTTAGTTGGTTGAAAACCTGATTAGTTGACTAAATTGTTTCGAGTTAGTTTTTACTTGTGCTTAAGAATACCTGTCAATCTTAAGATACATTTCACATAAAAATAAAAAGGGATATTTACACCCATAACCCTGAGTAATATGGTAATTACCCCAAGAACCCTCGGTAATAACGAATTACATCCAGAACCCCGCAAAAAGCTTAACCTTTACATTGCATAACCCTGTGTCAATTTCCGTTTGAATTCTCCGTTAACTCTGACGGAAAAGATAATATATTGACTATTTTACCCTTCGAAAGACATCGTATTTACAATATGATGCCATTCTGCCAAACCCCTCTCCCAGACAAGCCTCCCCCCGCCCGCGCCCCTCCTCGAAGCGCACCCCCTCCCTCGGCCGAGTTCCTCCTGGAAGCACCTCCCCCCTCCCGGTCGAGTTCCTCCCGGCCCCCCGCCCACCTCGGGCCGAGTTCCTCCCAGAAGCAACCCCCTCGCCTGCACCCCTGCTCACCCCCACCCCCCCTACTGCCCCTGCGCACCCCCTCCCCTGGAAGCCTCCCCGCGTGCCTGCTCATCCTCCCCCAGCCTCGAATCTCCCCCCGCCCTCGGGCTGCGTTCCTCCGGGAAAGACCCCTGCCCAGGAGCCCCGCAGAAGCGCCCCCCCGGCCCTGTTGCCCTCCCCCGACCGAGTTCGTCCCCGCCCGAGCCCTGCGGAAGCCCCTCCGCCCATCCCTGCTCGAAGCTCCGCCCGCGCCCAGGCCGAGTTCCTCCTGGAAAGCCCCCCTCCCCCGGAAGCCCCCCCGCCCCTGCTCGCCCTCCCCCGACCGAGTTCATCCCCGCCCGAGCCCTGCGGAAGCCCCTCCGCCCGTCCCTGCTCTGCTGGTGAAATCCGCCCGACCTCTGCGGAAGCCCCTCCGCCCGTCCTTTGCAGAAGCCCCTCCGTCCACGCCCAGCTCCACCCCTTTGGGAGCCCGCGCCCAGCTCCACCCCCTTCCCCCGAGCCCTGCCCTCCCCCGGAGCCCCGAGCCCTCCCCTCCCCCGGAACCCTCGACGAAACCCCCTCCCCGGCGCCCCGCGCCCAGCTCCACTGCCTCCCCCCGAGCCCTGCCCTCCCCCGGAGCCCCGAGCCCTCCCCTCCCCCGGAGCCCTCCCGCCATCGACGAAGCCCCCTCCCCCTGGACCTCTTCATTTTTTCCCCTCCTGGACCTCTTCCTCATTCTTTGGATTAATCTCTGCCATTAGATCACTGCTTGGTTAGATTAACTCATCCATCTAGTTGAGTTAGTGGACTAAATTGACGGAAGGTTATAGGTGTAAAACGGAGCAGTTATTCAAGGTTCGGGATGTAATTCGTTATTACCGAGGGTTCCTGGGGTAAATACCATATTACTCAGGGTTATGGGTGTAAATATCCCAAATAAAAATTATATAAATGTTCCAACTTTTTTTGCAAAAGTCCTTTCTAATGCTCCGAGGCTTCATATTAGGAATATGCTGTTTTAAGTTTTGAGTCTTCATTATTGTAGTTTTCACATCTTCTTTTCCATCAACATGTGATTCTCCTCTAGTAATATTAACTCAATGCTAACCCAAGGTATTGACTAAAATAAAAGTAAATTTGACAGCAAAGATTTTGGTGTACGACGTAACATGTTTGGAAGGTTGAGGTGATAATTACGATTTTTATATGATCGAGAAGGTGATTGACAAAATTTTTAAGGTTAATGATGTAAAAATCTCTTATAGAAATCTGTCACTAACACACGACACTAGCTCATGTATTTCCAAATAGATTATACTATGCCATACTTTTATTACAATCAACTAAGTCATGCACACACAACTAGGTTATGTAGTCCTATGTTAAATAAATAACAATGTATATCAAGTAATCCACATTTACTAGTTCTGCCACAATAAAGATATTGGCTTTTCACAATATAGTTATAGACAATTATTTAATATCATATATAAATCAAACCTTAATTTTACTTACAATGTGAAGGAGAGGTGAAGATGAATCTCATAACTAAAGAGACTACTCCTTTCTTATGTCCCTTAATTATCCCTTAAGGGGCATGTATGTTAATTGTTAAGCGACCTATATATATACTCTCATTATCACACACTCAGATAGTCGATCGACACAATCAATGCATCAACGCAGTATACAACATCCACATCATATTAAGCTTGCAAAGGGTTCATAATCGGCATTTACCGTGTCTCCAACATGTACTACTTGTCAAGCATTTCAAGTAGTAAACATAATTAAGATACTTGCATGCTTGAAACAACTAACACATATCATGAAAGAACAAAACATTATAAACATTTAAATCATGTTAAAGTATGCACAATAGGGCTAAAACATGCCCACATATATTTGAGGATCATATGAGGATCCATTTCCATATTTTGGTGCACCAAAATATGAAAGTAATTCAAGAAATAACTCAAACGATGCTATATGCGCAAGATTAGTCGGCCGACATTTTAGTTCACTAAGCTGAAGCCATCTAGAATGATTCAGTCAACTGACACCCAAGTCTGATCAACTAATGACTGGATTAGTTGATTGACACTTAAGTTTGGAATGCAGCAATTAACATTACATATCAAGGAAACAATCTTCTGACATTGAGCATTCATTTAAAACCTCAAACATGCTCTAAAAATCACGAAACTGCGGCAATTAAATCTGTTGAGTAGTTTTTATCATAACATGTTTTTACTACTAAAAAGTATATATATGCATGACATGTCTTACATATGAAACAAATACAACACATGTACTTACTACAACAATCATACAGAATAGGACTGAAAAAGACCGAATGTCGTCTTTTAAAATGTTGATATCACCTCTATATCCGTTTTGAAACAATATAAAACTAATACCAAATTTGAATAAACATTCAAAATACTAAGGACAAGGTTCTTGCTATCGAATATCAAAAGAAAAAAAAGAAGTAAAATTTTTGAAAATCTCAAAACAGCAATGGCATTGAAGGCACCTATATCATCACATTTGAGTCTCAATGCAAAATCTAAGTTCATTTACCCAATCTATAATTCTCCTGCGTAACAACCACCAGAAAAGATAATAAACAACACCGACCTTTGAAAGCTAACAAACTACTCAAAGTTGTAGTGGTTGTCCACAGCAACAGTGACATCCCAAGTGCACTTCATCCCTTTGGGGAACTCCACAAGATTGCCGACCCCAATCTCGACAAACTCGCCACCACGACCATCCGGATAGACCTTCACCTTGCCCTCAAGAAGATAACATGTCTCCTTAGATGTGTATTCCCATGGAAATTTGCTTGGAGGGCACCCCCATCTGAAATCAAAGTCCCAATTCATCATTAATATGCAAATATGCATAATCAGTAAGGATATGCGTACCTTCCATTTCAGACACTTGCATGTAATGAAATTTCAGTTTATAGACAAAAAAACTGTTAAAAATATAATTTGTAATTTACTTATGAAAGATTATTATTGCAATGAGATCTTATACACATAGGCCAACAATCCTCCACAAACATTAGGGCAAGTTATGGCCCTACAATGCTCCACCGATATGCGGACAAGTCTAGATATTTCTCTGCATCCACCCAAAATATTAAAATATTCTTTAACATATCTACTTATTGGATAGTGTTGAAGGAGATTTCCAGATGTCCAATTCAAAATATCTCCACCACTTGGAGATAAGTTTCAATTCTACCTTGTGCTTTCATCTTCATTCATTCTTCCTAATTTTCTTGTTATCCACCGTCACTCTCCTGCTGCCCCAACAAAAATAACTAGGAAGCAATCAAAGTTTAATGTGGTATACTATTGCTATATTCATTTTGGAAGCAATTGATGTAGATCAACATGTGCATGTAATATCCTATGAGTGTTTCAGAAAAGTACTCAAATGAAAACACATGTGATCACATGTTGGTTTAAATTTGTGGATGCGGAGATTATCTTTATCAACCAGCATGAAGCTAGAATTCATTCCTATTTTTAAGCTGCCTCACCTTACAAGAATTGAGTGCAATAATACTAGAGATGAACACTGCGTCCTCCTCTGAACTGAGAAGGACTTCATCTGCTGCGAGATGTAACCATAGTAAAGGAGGTCTGAATGGTGGTTGTAGGATGGATCATAGTCCTGCCGAGTCTGTTGTAGGCCTTCTCCATGGGAGGTATAGATGTGTCAGCAAGTAGATGATTGTGTACGACATCGTACTGAAGGTCAAGTACCGCCAGGAATACTCCAATCAATGTAGCATTCATGTACACCTTCTGCTGCTTTGGAGAAACGATCAGACGCGTGAAGTTGTAGAGCTTCTCAAACATGCCCCTCAACAATGAGCAAAAAGTATGAAGAGGATGGTCTCTCTGCTTTGCGGTGAAAATGCCATACTGAAGCTGCAGAATATTTATCTCATTCCTCATCTGAGAATAGGTGGCGACGAGGATGTCCCACATTGCCTTGGCAATGGGTTGAAGCACAATACAATTGGCTATCTCTGTAGTGAGAATACAAGTTTGCCAAATACAAGTACGCGTCATCTTGCTTCCAAGAAGCATTAACCCCTGTATTGTCGACCGACTCAGGCTGTTTCAAAATGTGCTCCTTATTGTTGCACGACATAAAACACATGAACTGCATATACCATATCCCATAATTGGTCTCATCCATCTTGACGATGGACGCCGAGGCCTTTGAAGGCTTCAGAGGAGGACTTTTTTTTAAAATAATTATTAGAATAATATTAATTAATTAAACAACCATCAAATTAAAAAATTTAAAAATATAGCCATCAATCGCCACCTGAGGTGCCGATTTGGAAAGTAAAGCCCAAATCGGCACCTCAGGTGCCGATTTGGAGACATAAGGGATGCAAGTGCAAAATACCCAATGTGTTTGCCCAAATCGGCACCTCAAGTGCCGATTTGGGCATCCTCATTGGGTATTTTACATTTCCATCATTTGGGTAATTTATGTTTCATCCATTGTTTGTTACTAATAGTTTTTTTCAACTAACCTTTTTTGTTATCAAAAGTACACATTTACCATAGGATGTAATTACATTTGAATGGCAAATGTATATCCTTTCTATTCTAAAATTGTTCTTTTCAAAATATTACCTTCATTATATTATATATTTGGATCCTTTTCCTTCATCATATTATATATTTAAGATGCATGGGACCCTTATTCGTTGGCATCTAATTCGTTAATTATCAAACCACCTATATGTATTATATAATGAACGATAATTAAGAATAAATGTTTCTATTGCAATGAGTTAGATACTATATATTCATTAATTATCAAACAACCCGTTGTAATCATTTTTTTGTGATTTTGATTCGAAAATCTAACCTTATAGATTGAATCTTAGATTAATGCTCTACATATTCTTCAATTTTCGTTCAAATCGAAGGTCGTTTGCTATTCCATCTTGATGTTTGAAAATTCGGGTAATATTTTGAAAAGAACAATTTTAGAATAGAAAGGATACACATTTGCCATTCAAATGTAATTACATTCTATGGTAAATGTTGTACTTTTGATAACAAAAAAGGTTAGTTGAAAAAAACTATTAATAACAAACAATGGATGAAACATAAATTACCCAAATGATGGAAATGTAAAATACAGGATGCCCAAATCGGCACTTGAGGTGCCGATTTGGGCAAACACATTGGGTATTTTGCACTTGCATCCCTCATGTCTCCAAATCGGCACCTGAGGTGCCGATTTGGGCATTACTTCCCAAATCGGCACCTCAGGTGCCGATTGATGGCTATATTTTTTAAATTTTTAACTTGATGGTTGTTTAATTAATTAATATTATTCTAATAATTATTTTTAAAAAAGTCCCCTTCAGAGGAGGATATATCAGCCTTTCTTTTTGACATGATCGGGAAGGGATGCGATTGGGGTTGTAGAACGATTTAAGGATGTCTACATAATCAAATGGGGAGCCGGTTGTGTGTGCAGACTCATGCCAAAATCCTTCACATCAACTTTGACGACAGTATACCATCATTCTGGTGAGACTAGAGATCTGAAATCACACGGATAACTCCAAAATCAGATAGTTTGGAGACCCGGAACACCTGTGGTAGAATCACATAGAAGTGCAACGGTTGGAGTGTCGCTAGGACTTCCATGGAGGGTTCCACAAGGGATGGAGAGGGTCGTCGAAGCGTCCTAGGGCCCTGTGATGGTGCCCACCAAGGCTAGCGAAGGGCAACAACGCTCACTAGGGCGTTTGCTGCGGCAGAAGACATGCCCTGAGGCGAAGCAGTGCCCCCTATGCGGAGTTGCTGCTTTGGCGAGTTCTCCGTGCGACATGTCACGAGGAGGAGAGAGATCGGTGATAGCACAAATCAACAACGATGCAAGGAGAGAAGGGGTTGCTGGTGGGTTGGGGTGATGGGGCCTCAAATCTCCGGTCTAGAACTACTGCTCTAATACCATATGCAGAGAAAATAATCAATTATTTATTATAATGGTCATAGGACTGTCTTTTATATAGAGGAGAAACCGGACAAATTACATAATGGAAATGATATTAAAAAAAACAAACACAAAATAACTCTCAACAGTTATACTTGTGAGCAAGGTTTTCAAGGCACATCTACTACATTAGGAAGATACTATGTATCCCTTTGTGAGGTTGAACCATAACATGCGAGTAATTTATTATGTTCCGGTCAATGGGACTCAAGTAGGTTTGGGTTGCAGCTAAACATTGATTGGCAACACATCCATGTTTTGATTGTGCCAGTATGCTTCATGTTAATGATAGGTTTGCCATTTAACTACATGGATTACAAGTTCACACAAGAGATTGTTAAAAAGATCCCACCCGTCACCGCTATGACCTTCAGGAAGTTAAAGTTTTACCATTTGGAAAATTTCCCTGAAACAAATAATAAAGTTGAGTAGAACAGGACTCCATCAGACAAACGAGGACTACAATTGGGGTCTAGTCTTTGCTGTCTTACCCAGCATTTTCACCATATGAAAAACTTTGACCTCCATAGTATGGCAACAAACTCTATTATTCCCTAAATGCTAACCTTCAGGTATGGAACTTGCAATTTAAACACCATGGCCAAAAGATTTTGGACTAAGATACAAACTTAGTTTCTTTATTTGATTAATAACTTATAATTTGTCTCATTACACAATTCACGCGTTGCCTTTTATGCTTTTGTATTATCATTCATGTGAGTTGCAATAGTTTTTTGAGGTGATGAGTTGTAATTTTGTCCAATTATTCATTTATTTAAACCACCCTTCTTCTGCCAATCCAAGTTCTTAATTTTCTACTATGCATGCATGGAACAAAACTTATTACTATTTTGGATGACTACTAGCTTTAGCATTCATCCTCTGGTCTTTCCAAATATCTAAAATTTCTTCCAATTCTTTCTTAGGGGTTCTATCAAGCACAGTAAAATCAAACTCAGCCAAGATAGAGGACGAATTCATAACAAAATAGAAAGAAGGCTTCACTTTGAGTGCATATGTCAGTCTTCTCTGATGACTTAAGGGCCACCCAATTGTTAACATGCAAAAGAGGATACAATTCAAGCCTGATCAACTTCGACATACTGTAACGTCCCGGGCTTAGGTCACCGGTCCGTTATCAAGGAAAACTAGCCCTGACAACTTATTGGATACGGGCCCAGATGGACCTGTTGGCAACCACCCAAAATACTTAAGCCCAAGTTGTCAAGTAATAATCCCCACCACTTATAAACCACACCCACACTTCGTGAGTTTTAGGTATGACACTATGTTTGGGGTTGGTGTTACAACCTCCCCAAATTATATTCGCAACGTCGTCGTTGCGACATGGCACATCACTTATTTCCAGTGACAGTGACGGCTTGCACGCTCCGGGTAGCATTTTCCTCCAACCTCTTTGTAGGGGCGGCTCCACCTCTTGAATAGCCCTTTCCACTATTAGAGGGAACATGGCTCTGATATTATTTGTAACGTCATGGGCTTAGGTCCCCAGTCCGTTATCAAGGAAAACTGGCCCTGACAACTTATTGGGTACGTGCCCAGATGGACCTGTTGGCAACCACCCAAAATGCTTAAGCTCAAGTTGTCAAGTTGTAATCCCTCCCACCACTTATAAACCACACCCACACTTCATGAGTTTTAGGTATGACACTATGTTTGGGGTTGGGATGTTACACATACTCAAGGGAAAGATAGAGGATTCATGAGAAGTATATTCGTAAATGATGGTTTTTTTCCCAGAAGAAGCTTGGATGATGTTGCTGGACAAGTCAAGTCATTCACCAGCCTACGCAAATGAGGTTTGCATTTAAAATCCATGTTGGTGTACAACATTTGAAAGAAACTTGGAAAATGTTCGCAGGACAGGTCATGATTGCCAGCCTAGACAAAAGATGTTGGCACTTGAAAAACAATGTTTGTGTATGACATTGTAGGAATTGAGATTTCGATCATATGCTCTCATTCTCCTCCATTCATCCATGGACATACAAATCATTGCCGTCCGAACCTTGCAAATGCCAGGTTTTTTTTACTTTATTGAACATTATTACCTGGTCTTTTTTTTCATTTTCCTGTGCTATGACCATACAACCACTCAAAATATATTCCTTGTTTCTCTTCAGGAAAGCAAGGCAAAGGATGACTTCTCCTGACTATAAGTCGGCCACATGTCATTGATTTGATAAAACAAAAGGGAAATGATAAGGATGATTACTCAAAAAAACATTTTATCATTTGAAAAAGTAGTCTATAGATTGACATCATAGCAGAGCGTTCTAAAGATTGCAACTTATATATGCAGAAAAGATTTATTAATAAACATTCCAGATAACTAGCTGCAACTGGATTCATAAAAGTATCTGTTTATTTATGGATCACAAATAAATTTTAGCTTGGATATAACTGGAAAGTCAACTTTTGAAACGAGAGATCTTCACATGGAAAACTTCGCAATTTTGAAGAATTTGACTTGTATTGCCGAATTCTTTGATGCCCTTAGGCCCAGCAAGGACACAGATCGTCTGCTGTAGCGAGAACCACAACAGAGTCTGCAGTAACCGCTTGAGCCGCTCGATCTTGATCGAGCGGTTCACATGATTTAGCGCTTTTTGTGGGCTCGTAATACCGTGCAAAATCATGTGAACCGCTCGATCAAGATCGAGCGCCTCAAGCGGTTACTGCAGAAACATCCCTACAACAGACGAACCCCTCTACAACAAGGAAGACTAGCCCTGTTTGGTTGGAGAATAAGCCCTGTAATAAGGGGTCAATTCTCCTCCCGACATGGTTACCAGTGGTACGATTATTTCACATTATTCCATCTTATTTCACTCTTATTCATATCTTTATCTCACCTTACCTACTTTTATTTCACCTTATTCTCCTTAATCCTATCCTCGAGCCAAACAAAGAATAGACCCTTATTTCCTTATTCCCCATCCTTATTCCTGCTTACGAAAGAAGCAACAAAACCTCCCATTCCCCGATCCTTCATATCTCCATCCCCATCAACAACTTACCCACAGTTCAAAAAAAAACAAAAAAAAACCCCACCGTTTCCCTATCAACAGAACACCCACAAAGCTCCTAACAACATATCCAACTTTTTTTTTTAAAAAAAAATAGTGCATAACGATGGACAATAATATCGAACAAGAACAAAGAAGAGCGAAGGAGGTTACTTGGGCCAACGCCTGACGCCGAGCTCCGAGAGCCTAGACTCCGGCGGGTTGCTCTCCACCTTAACCCCGAGCTTCTCGGTCGCCATTGCCTCCGCCCTCACCGACAGGACACGCCGGAGGTTGCCCTTCTTCTCCCTCCGAAGCGATGGTGGAAAGATAGGCGAAGCAAAAGTAGCAACCACTGCCCCCGCCATTCGCGGCCCCACCTCCTACGAAGGTTCCGGAAGGGGGTCGCTGTGCTTCGAGGACCTCTGTGTAAATTTTTGTGTTTATTCTGGGCTGAAAAATAAACAGTTCACAAAAGGAGGAGTTGAGATCCGTAATATTTCTTATTTGGCTGACGACCGTTGGATCCTCATCCAATTGCTACAATGAGTGCTTTGGATGGAACCAACAATTAGACTCCGCACAACTTAGGTTTGGTTAGATCCAATCATCCAATCCGATCCGTTTAATTTATTTAGGTTTTTAGCTTCGATTCGATAATAGGAAGATGATAATTAAATTTGGCAAGGAGATTAGTTCCAGCGTTATCATTTTACAAGAAAAAAAACTAATTTTCTTCTTAATGGGACAATATACAAGTTCGATTATGTTACTCTGTCAGTTGTGAGCGACTTTCGGACGATCAGATTCAGTAAAAGATGATCCAACCACGCAATCAAATACAAGTAACCGTGGAGAACACATGAGTTACATGGGAAAGCACCACCGATGTAGTGGAGAAAAAATCACGAGCAAAGAGAGATTCCGATATGATGAAAAACTAAAATACATCTACAAAATTTCTATGAGACGTTGCTCTCCCGGAACGAGGCCATCAGATAACACGCACCTTAACCCTAAAAATACATGCATATATACATGTATGTATACATGCACACAGGCATCGACAAGATCCATTTAGGGAATGTTATCTAATTGTAATCGGGTTTGATGTTTCAAGGCATGTCTCAACGAGATTCAACCAACAATTTTAACACTACAAGAAAAATAAGTTGTGGTCACGGAATATGGCTATGGAAACTTGTGACCACGATAATTGCGTGACCACTAGTTTCTCGTAGCTACAATTTCATGGTCAAAGTTTTCAAATATACAAGGAAGATTTCATGAAAGAATTGTGATCACGACAAGTTTTGTGGTTACTTGTAGTTGCCACGACATATTCATGGTTAGAGAACTCTCGCGACGAGACTTATAGCTACGGCTACTGACCACGATGTGTTGTGATCAGAGCCCGATTATGTGGTCACAACACTACAAGGAAAAAAATTGTGGCTACAGAACTATGTTCACGGATGTGGGGTTTGTGGTCACGGAATTAGGCTCTGGCCACAACACGTCCTGGTCAGTAACCGTAGCTACAAGTCTCCTCGCGAGAGTTCTCTAACCACGAATATGTCGTGGCCACTACAAGTGACCACAAAATTTTTCGTGGCCATAACTCTTGTATGAAAACTTTGGTCACGGATTGTAGCTACGAGAAACTAGTGGTCACGGAATTATCGTGGCCACAAGTTTCCGTAGCCACATTCCGTGACCACAACTCATTTCTCTTGTAGTGCAAGCCCCACATCTGTGGACATAACTCTGTATCCACAATTTATTTTCCTTGTAGTGTAATCTAATCTGATTCTAGAAATCCTGATCGTTAGGCTTATTACTCATCTTCGATTTCCACGTAAAACTGGATTTGCGGACGAGAGGATCGTCTGTAGTACTGCAGACTCTGCAATAACATCGTGGATCATTGGAGCCGCTCGAGATTGAGCGGTTTGTACGAATTCGCACTTTTTGCGGGCATGTATAATGCAAATTCTTGTAAATTGTTCGATCGAGATCGAACGGCTCGAGCGGTTACTGCAGAAACTGCAGTAGCGCAGACGATCTACCTCCGGATTTGGGAACCCTAAAATGGACGACAACCAGTGGAGGATGAGCATGTACATGGACAATAATGCCGTGCGTGAACTATGCGCATGCATGTGTTATGCTTTTTGGACGTGGAATCCAGCTCTACGATCCCCACTACTGCTTGACTCGATCCAGATCCATAAACCTTTATGCTCAACCCATGATGCCTCCAACTAACCCACCGCAAGTATCATTAGCTGATCATAATCTCGACATAATCACACATCGAGTTGCTTAGAAGGTTACCAATCTCCAAGCACTGAGGTCGATATAATTAGTTATGATTCTTTTCCTTCTGATCAAAACGCTCATGCATCACGATCATGTAGTGGAGCACTAAAAACTTGACTGTGGACATACGCATGCATGCTCCCCATCAAACGGAAGACCCAACTTTTCCAATATGGCATTGAGATGCATATCATTATTCTAATACCGAATCTTGCTATATATATAGGTCTTTACTCAATGAATTCCTTCTCATGATCTGGCTTAATTACCCGGATTAACTCGAAAATCATTCGCATAACGGCACCGCGAAGATGGGATTCGTTCGATTCGTTAAGCTTATCGCAGTGATCGAGTTGGTATTGCTTGGAGCTAGTTGGAGTGTGGATGCTCTGAGCATGGATTACTATAGCCGGAGCTGCCCCTTCGCGGAGATGATCGTCAAGGACGTAGTAAGAACGATGCTGAGCCGGGATCGCACGCTCTCCGCGGGCCTTCTGAGGATGCACTTCCATGACTGCTTTGTTCAGGTAGTCATAAGAGTTAGTTAGTTGTTCGTGTTTATGGATGATTTCTCGATTGATCGTAATTAATCGACCGATCCAGGGTTGCGATGGATCGGTGCTGATCGATTCGACAAGGGGGAATAGGGCGGAGAAGGACTCGCTGGCAAACTTGAGCCTGCGTGGCTACGAGGTTATCGACGCGATCAAAGATGAGATCGAGAAGCGATGCAGCGGCGTTGTCTCGTGTGCGGACATCGTCGCCATGGCAGCCAGAGACGCGGTCTTCTTTGTATGTGATTAGTATGCTTTGATGGTCTTAATCAACTTAGTAATTAATGATTTGCTATCTAAAAGGGATTGGCGGCTCAGCTTGTTGCCCGTCCCATCAATCTCTATCATTATATGTATTTTCAATTTGTTGATCAGACAGGAGGGCCTTATTACGATATATTAAAGGGAAGAAAAGATGGGAGGAGATCCAGATTGGAGGATACGTTTGTTCTCCCCGGACCATCATCCAACAGCACAGATCTCATCGACGCCTTCTCAAGACGTGGCTTCACTGTTCGCGATTTGGTTGCATTGAGTGGTAATTTATTCAAGAAAACTTGTCCGTCTTCCATCAATCTCTCTCCGTGAAATTTAAATTATATCCGGACAATATTACGAAAAAATAAATAAAAAACAATATTTACAGTCGATAATAAGATAATACTTCGCTCTTTCATATCCTCGTAGGTGCCCATACGTTGGGCGCGGCCAGGTGCAGGCAATTCAAGGATCGTCTCACGAAATTCGACTCGTCGCTGGACCCTTACCGAGCAAGATCGCTGTCGCGGGTTTGCACCTTCGGCGGCGACAATGCGGAGGCGTCGTTCGACCGTACAAGGGTGTCGTTTGACAATGATTACTACATCTTGTTACAGAATAACGCTGGGGTCTTGACGTCGGACCAGACGCTCTATTCTAGCCCCGAGACGCACGGGCTGGTCGACGCATACGCGGCTAATCAGGCGATGTTCTTCTTCGATTTCACGAGAGCCATGGTCAAGATCGGTTTGCTGGATGTGAAGGAAGGGTACGATGGAGAGGTGAGGATGAATTGTCGCAGGATTAACTATTGAATGGAGGGATTTGGTGCTTAATTGGAGTTTAAGTATATGAAACTTTAAAAAAAACAAATAATTTCGAATAAATTTTATTGGTGGATGATCAGTCATCTAGTTTTATAAGTTGTGAATCTAATGTGGACATAAAAATATCTACTTGAAAACTATGTTCATGTTCAAGTGTAATGTTACTTTTCTCACGAAGAGAAATGTGCTTAACTTGCGCAAAGGAGACTGATATTCGGATTGTTGGTATTTTACTTTGAGCATATGTATATTACCAAAGAACCTGTTGCACCAATATTGACATATGTCATGAATAAAAGATTTAGATTTTTTTTTTGAAAGAAAAAAGGGCCTGCACCGTATAGGTGAGTGCCCAAAAACTTCACCATTTATCATCGAACAATATTACAAATTTATTACATTTTAATTGAAAATAACATTTACGTTGTCCAACTCTCAACCATTGCTTTTGCATGTGCGGTAACACTCTCCACATGGAACCTGCCCTGTCGAAAAATTACTTCATTCCGTGCTAAACAAATCACCAAAATGATTGCCATGCAACTCGATCTCTCTTTTTCCGTGCCCCTCCACTCTACCCCTATCGATCCCCAAAAGCTAGATGAGGTGTTCATATTAACGTCTGACTACCGAAACGGCTCCACATCTCAACCGAGCTACGACATGTGAAAAAAATGATGGTCGGCATCCTCTACACCTTCCAAACATCTTGGACATTTCAGGTCCATGCCTTGGTTGAAATGAGCCAATCTCTCCCTCGTCAATAGTTTACCCCTCCAAGGTGCATATTTTATTGAATCGATATATCCCTCGGATGGGAAACGGTTTGGGGCTTCGGGGATATTGATCGTAGATTAGCCATCCTATAATCCACTCCATTTCCATCGAATATTCCGCAATTGGCATTCGATTCCATCCAACACCCACTCTAACCAAACAAGCTTAACCTCTAGCGACATCTATATCCAAGCGTGAATCTTCCTTCCCTTGGAACAGTCGAGGTTCGAGACACTCACATGATCGTGGTGGTTATAGCCCACGACCTCGCATTATTATGTTAGCAACCGACTTGATCGAGTCACCTGGAGATAGTTGTAACTTCTCCACCAACTTTTTGCATTCGGACACCTAGTGAATCCTACTCATGATGCTCTACTCTGAGCGTCGTTAATATCCATCAACCATTCACCTCCTTAGACCCTTTGTGAATCCGACTCCAATAGATTCCTCCCGTTGTCATATTTTTATTATATCATCTTTATTTTATTACCTTATATTTTTATATCTAACATGTTTTTTTCTATTTTCTCCTTAGTGAAAGTATACATTGGGAATATCGTGACGATCCGAATGTATCAGTGACCGTCCTTACTCCTAGAAAACCAAGCCATGACACGAGGCTTGAGTTCAATCTGTTGTAGTAATTGCAACGAACTCGCTTGCCAGGATACTAGAGACCACAATAATTTGAGAATTCCACGAGATCCCAGAGTCGCATAAGCGTTGGAGATTATTGTGTATACAAGGGCATTGATGAGCATTTGCCGACTTGCACCATTATTTTCTTCCAATCTTATTGCGGTCTTTGTCTTATTGATCTTATCAATTTATAAGTATTTTTTTCGCAAAATAAAGCATAGATTCTTCTTGATGGGGTTCATGAGATTTACGCTTGGGTCCGCTGTGGCTAGAGCACGTGAGAAGCATGCAAATGTGGATATTTTGCGCAAAGCCACTATCGACTCTTAGATATTGCAAACAGGTCCTCTGAGCCTTCTGTTCTTTAAATGTAGGGATTTTTTCACTTGCATCCTTAGTAACTTCTACAATATCAGTTATGTCCTTCTCTTTTTTTTTTTGAAGTATCAGTTGTGTCCCAACTTATCCATTTGTGACCCTATGTTTATTTGGTTGTCAATGATCTGAACTTAATCATGATTTTCTTCAAAACACCCTCCTCTGCCCATCCCTCGACAACAACCTCCTGCGCAACCACCGCTCGTCCTCCTCTCCATCTATGGTGTTCTAAACCTGTAGGTTTATCCTCCCACCCGTCCATCTTATTCTTCTAGTAATCTCTCAATCCATGTTCTTCTCAGAGTGATTGGACCGGAACCACAAGATTAAACAACATATTCATCTTCAGACCTTACGCTTTGTCTTCTAGCTCACAACCCATCATAATAGCCACTTCGATCTTCCACGTATGCTTGGAGCTTCGCTTCACCCCTGCTTCTCTAAAACCTAATGTTGAAGTCGAGCATATGCTCGAGCTATTCCTCGCACTCGCAGGTACTTGAAGGCCTTCACAAAGGAAATCTTCACCAGCTCTTTATTCCAACCTCCACATCAAGAAATTCCTAAAACTATGTAGAGCCATTCGAGAGAAGGAATTAGAGAGCAAACCATCTCCTTTAAACCAATAGACTCGTGTTTTTTTTTTCTGATGCTCAGTCAAACACATTATGCACCACAAGAACACCACGAAGTATGCCTCCGAGGTGGCTACCACTGTGAGCACCAGGCGGTGAGAGGCTGCGATGGGAGGCAATGGATGCGACGAAGGAAGACAGTTGCATGTGGAAGGGCAAGAGGTGCTAGGCAGTTGGAGATGAAGGGGGCTGGAGGTGGTGGAGGTGGGAGGCAGCTGGAGGTGGTAGAGGTTGGAGGGGGGCAGAGGTGGGATGGGGAGGAGGGGGCTGCCCAGTGAGAACCAGAATGATATGGAGCAGCAACGAGCAGTCTTTAGCTATAATTCACCGGATTTGGAAGGCAGAGAGATCCTCTGCTGTGGTGTTGTGTCTGATGTAATCATGAGAACTGCTTAATTTTGATTGAGCAGTTGACATGATTTTGCATGGTACGGGTCCATAAAAGTGCAAAATTGTGCGAACCACTCTATGAAGATCGAGCGGTTCCTACGGTTAAAGTAGACTTTGCTGCATTTTGGCCCACAACAAACGATCTGGGTCATTTGGAAGGATCTACAACTTTTGACAAGTGGAGGACTTGGATGTACGGTTTTGAGACCAGTGACATGGTGTAGGGGAAATGGAAGTCTCGCGCATGGTGGTAGTCGGGGCATCTCTTCAATGAAGCATTTGCATCGAGTTCCATTCGAATGATGAGGTAGGAGAGTCATGTGAAAGATGAGGTAGGAGAGTCATGTGGAAATGTATCTGCTGTAAATGGTAGTTGCAGCAGATGTTGTAGTGCACGGGGATCGTCGGATGAGAATCGGACGACCCTCATAGGTGGTCGGGGTCGGGTCATCCATTCATGATCAGACTCAAGCCTATGCCATGGGAGGCGACATAGGAAGGTGACTGGAGGGGGATGGACAGGGTAGAGATGGTCGTTGGAAGAGCAAGGGGCTGAAGGAGGGGAATAAGTGGGAGGAGGAAGAGGTGAGGGATGGGAATATCCCCAGTTATTACGTTAAATTATCGATTTGTACAAAAGTTCACATATATTTTGTACATCACAGTGGAAGCAATGCTACTTGATTTTAATCATACGTGAAAGATAGTAAGAGGAAGGGGGAGATTGTACCTTGAAATATCTTAGTTTTGGATATTAAAACTAGCATGCAAAATAGTGGTTCCAGGGGCAAGGAGCAGCAACTCCTTTGCCTGCTTGGAATCAGAGGCAACAACACAACGACAACTGCTGTGCAACAGCTTCTTCCTGTAGGAAGAATAGCTGCTGGACATCAGCTATTTGTGGCAAAAATGGCAGCAATAGTTTCTTGAAGCAACCCCCTATGGGAGGGAGCAACAACTCTCAGCCTGTGTTGTAGCAGTAGCAATTGAGAGCTGCTAGGAGGCTCCAGCAACAGTCCTGGGAAGAGCCGCAGCAGAACTGCAGCAGGGTTCTCTCTCTCTCTCTCTCTCTCTCTCTCTCTCTCTCTCTCTCTCTCTCTCTCTCTCTCTCTCTCTCTCTGTGTGCGCGCGCGTTGGAAGTAATTTGAGATTGGGGGAGGGAGTTTTCTTAGTGGGAATTAGAAAGAAGGGAGGTTTGGGTTGGTGATATAAATAAGGAGAAGGGGGCTTAAGGGGTTGTCAAATGGAAAAGAAAGGAGCCAAGTGTTGAGCCTATTGTACTGCTGAAATTAATTAAAATTTTGTTTTATTATTTTTTTAAAAAACCATACTCTCTCACTTATTTGAATACCAAAGTCAACCGTATTTGTACTTCGAATCTCCGATTCTGCGTACAATATTTCGTTTTGATCATCTGTGCATGATGACCAAACGATATAAATTTCATACTTTTCTGATCCAAGAAGGATACAGAAATCGACGAAATACGATCTTAATTTTTGATCAGATTTTGTGATTTTAAATTATCAAATGACCTTCGATCGATGAACGGACGATTTAATTTATCTTACTTTATCAAGATGAATTTTATGATTTAGGATTATTTATACGATTTTCAATTACATCGCGGTTTTTCTGGTGGCACGTTTTATGATGCAATTGATTTTGGATTGATTGTCCTGAAAATTTTTTTATTTGGGATATAGTGATTGATTCGGATCATTTAATATTGATCAATAATTTATCAAATCAAATAAACTATAATAAAGTCAAGTTCAGGTTATTCGGATCTTGATGTCAAAAATTGCTCAAATCGTCCCTCTTCATATGGATATTTTACGAATATCTGTTTTACATGAAATTTAAAACACATATTATACTTATTATTCTAATTAAATCCTTTATGATTTCATTTCAAAAAAAAGTTGAGAGCATACTCTTTTATGCTTCCAGGGAGCATATACATTTAAACCATATATATATATATATATGGGAAAAGGGAGTATGCTCCCTGGTTGTAGCCAACTTACATGCTCCCACCTCTTTTCCCTGCATTTTTTTATTTTTCTGAAATGAAAGCTATTGAAATTTAGATCACAATATGTCATCATGGTGTCATTCAAAATTCAACTTAATTCGAGACTTCTATCTCCTCCATCAAGACTATCAAATTTTAACGGTCTCAGAATTGTTAAATTGACCCCCTACAGCTGAAGAGCATAAGAGTCTCTGTTTCTGATGAAATTGGAATGACATGTTAGGGGATATAATGATGAATATAAATATTTTATATTTAAAAAAACAGAAAAATAGAGGGAAAATAGGGGTAGGAGTAGCCAATTAGCTACCTCATTTAACCCTATATATACACACATACATACATACATATAGGGGTTGATGGGGCTGCCCCGCCCCATTTTTGGGTAATTTCTTTAATTTTTTTTGAAAAATATCGTCATGTATATTCATCTCTATATACCTCCTATATGCCATTCGAATTTCGTCAGAAACAGAGACTCCTACGTCCTCCATCCAGACATGGTCGATTTAAAAAATCATGTGAACGTTAAAAAAATGACGTTTGGATGGAGGTCGTAGGAGTCTCTGATTTTGACAAAATTCGAATGACATATAGGAGTGATATAGGGATGAATATACATGATGATATTTTCCAAAAAATAAAAAATTTTGCGAGAAATGGGGTGGGGGCAGCCCCATTTTTCCCATATATATATATATATATATATGGTTAAATAAGTATGCTCCCTAGGAGTATATAAGTGCATGCTCCAACCCATCTTTCCTCATTTATTTTTTAAAATGAAATCCATGGTGATTTTCATAGAATAAAATGTAGAATATATATTCAAAATTTTGTGGAAAACAAACATTTCCAACATGTTCTTGTGGAAGTGGTAAATTTTATCAATTTTAAGATCCTTAAAATTTGTCAGTTATGATTAGGGTTGCTAATTGAATTGAATCTTCCAAATTCGATTGGGATTCATTCCATAAAAATTGAAAAAGTCCAATTCGAAACAAAAATGAACTGAAATTGAATTTAACTTGTGAATCCGATTCATAAATGAATCGAGTCTAAATTAACCTGAATTCGTTTGATAATAATTAAATTTTATATTTAAATAAGTATGTATGTACGTATTCATACATTTATATTCATTTACATCATAGATGCATACATACATGCGTACAATACATACATATCTATATACACACACATGTGACAACCCCACCCTAGGTCGGGATCCTTTCCGAATCTTCTCGTGCAAGGAGTTATAGTATAGTTACATCAAAAGGTTGACATACATATATTCAGATTTATGTGTAAGTAAATTGATGTAAAAATTAATATATAATATATTTTTGATGTTAAATATTTAATTTTGAATAGTGTTCATTGAAAAGTTTTTGTTGGTTCTCGTAGTCAACATTGAATGTTGTATTTGTTGTTAAAAATTCATATTACAATGATTTATACATTGATTTTTTCACTAAAATTTGTATTAATCGTTATTAATTGAACAACGATTAATCTTTGTTATATGATTCGTTGCTAAGAGTATACCAACAAATATGATATCCGTTATGAATTTAAAGATCCAAGTAAAGAATTGCATTCGTTATAATATATTTGACTACGAAAGATATGACCATGAATATGAAATTATACGTGGCATCATACCAATTTTACTGTATTTAAAAAATTAAAGAAATCCGAGTTACAAGATTTAAGGGGTCGATGGTAATAAACGGCGTTAAATAACAACTTTTTCAGGGAACGAATACGACAGGACAAGCTTTTAGCTCCCACCCATTTACTTAGATTAATTAAATAGCACAATATTTTACGTCACGGAGTTCTATGGAACCATATTAAATAGAAATTCAATAGGACGGAAATCCAGAAAAATACAGAGAACTACTGAAACCATCATGTGCAATAATGTCAATCCATGCCAGCCGCAAAATACATGTATTCATTCCGCCATTTTTTCACTTCAATGTTATTTACATGTTGGATTTGAAATCACTCATATAATCCACGGCACAAAATTTATGGACAGACAAGATTAGGAGGGAAGCAGATCTTCCGTTGTTACAGCACATGAGAGCCGTTCGATGAGTATCGGATGACCATCAGACACGAGGTTGGAGATGATTGGTGTGCATTACAATGTTCATCAAGCGGTTCTCTTGCATTATACCAGGTGCTGTAACAACATAGGATTCACTCTGGGTTTGGAGACGATATGTTTTTTCCCCTGCTGCGATAGCGGTTAAGAGACGAAATCGGCTCGTTAACCACTAAGCTTTGAGTCAAAATTCGGGTTTCAAAATCGGGGTTAAGGGGACGGACTTGATCTGACGATGTTGTGAAGAACCTCAAACGGAGTAGCGTCGGATCATTTAAGTAGATTAAGAAATCGAATGAGACGATCCTTCCGCGTGAATCCGCGAACCAGAAGCAGCTTAAGCATCTCTTTCTGATGTTACTAGATCCGCAGTGAACTCACCATTCAAGGTGATAAGAGCGGGGGAGCGGATCCTCCTCTGCTGTGCAGCAGGGAACTGCTGTAACCCGGGAGTGTACCCGAGCCGCTCGATCGAGATCGAGCGGTTCGCAAGGTAAGGACCCACAAAACCTTTGATTTCGTGCGAACTGCTCGATCGAGATCGAACAGCTCGGATACACTCTCGGTTGCAGCAGATCCCTGTTGCCAGAGGATCCGCTTCCTAAGAGCGGGAGGAGGAAGAAGAAGAATAAGAAGAGATTCAACGTAGCTGTGAAGGGAAAACAAACAAAAATCGTTCTATTGAAGATTTAAGCTCTCATGGCATCAAAATAATTTGGTCTCCCGAGAAGAGGAGGGTGTTGATCATTTCCATTGGTGGGTTGCATCAGCAGCCTCACTCCATGTTCGCTTTTGCCCAATTCCCGAGAAGGAACGCCGACAAACATCCAACCTATTTTTCATACGTAAACTCCACCGGAAATAATTGAAACCCCGTTATTATACGATATCCACCCACTACGCCTTCCTCGTGCGCTGTGTGAGCTCATCATCTCTGTACTCGATGCCATACAGGACATCTACTCATGATATTTCCCTCTCTCTCACCCCAAAGATACCCAAAGGCGGCAATCTATACCATCATTCACGAACAGATTCACCAAGAACAAATTATTACTCTAGTTAGCACAGATAAGATTATTAGCTACTTTTAATTACCAACAAACTCATCTAATTCTTTCATCCGATTATCAAGGACTGAGACACAGACATGCAACTGATACTAATTTACCCGCAAGGATCTCCGAATGCTCCCTTCGAGCAAGACGGGCCGGCACCGTCGGCCGTGGGGGGCCATGCAAAAGGGCCCTCCACCGTGTCAAGCTCTCCCATCCCTACTACAGGATGGGAGTGCTCCGCACTCTGTGGTGCAGGCTGCAGGGACTGCAGCCGGTGCACCTCCTTCCTGAGATACTTGACGTAGCGCACCGCCTCCTCGAGCATCGAGGCGGTGTCCATCTTCGTGCCCCCTGGCACGAGGCGCTGCAGGATTCGTATGCGCTCGCTTATGCGCTCACGGCGGTGCCTCGCCGCGACGCTCTGCGGGTCGTCGCTGATCCTGACATTCCTCCTCTTCGGCTTCTTGATCGTGGAGGGGTCGATGTCGACGGTCTGCATGGCGGCGATCTTGTACATCATCTCCTTCATCTCTCCGAGCTGCTCCTCTTGGTCTTCTTCCTCCTCCTCCTCACCTTCTTCGTGTGGTTGTTGTTGTTGTTCGTGTCCGCGGTGGTCGCCGTGGAAGGGGTCGAGGGGGAGGTGGTCTAGGAGGAGGTGGTGGCTGCTGGGGAGACCCATGGTGATAGCGAGATCCCATGTGGAGGTGGTGGCGGCTGTGGTGGAGTGGAGATCCATATATATGTGGAGGGGGGGTAGGGATGGGTTCTACCAGAGAGGGATATCTTCTCTTTCATGCAGCCTCTGAAGCAGGGGAGGGATTCAATACATGTGTATAAATAGGTAATAGAAATTCACAATATTTTGCAGCTACATATTATATGTATGTAAAAAATAAAATAAAATAGTCCTCCGTTACATTTTCTCATACGATCCCAAAGCTAATTCCGGATAAATCGAGGGACGCCTTCCTTCCTCGTTGATGATATTTTATAGGGTCCTTTCGATAACATTGCCGGATTGGGTTCATTTCATGGAGAGGATATGCAGGGTCTGCTGTAGCGTAATAGGGACATGGGAGGCTCGATCTCGATCAAGCGGTTCCCACAAATTTACACTTTTCGTGGACTCCTCCCGTACGAGTTCGTGGGAACTGCTAAATCAAGATCGAGCGGACAACGTCCCTATTGCAGAGTGTAATGCAATAGATCTACAACAGAGGACTGGGTTCCTCATTTCAAGCAACATGGACACAAATGATTGGATACAGATATTGTAATGGTCTGAGTTTAGGTTCATGTTTTGTTATCGAAGAAAACTAGTTATCTAAATTTGTTGGGTACAGATCTAATTGGCTCTGTTGAAAATCCACTTAAAATATTTAAGTCTAAGTTGTAACGTAGTAATCTACACCACTTACAATCCATACCCATATATTGTGGGTTTTACTGGGACTAAATTTGGGGTTCGGATGTTACAACCTCCCACACTTATATTCCCAACATCTTCGTTGCGACATGACCAATCACTTAGTCCCAGTAACAAGTGATGGATGCGGGTTCCGGATAGCCTTTCCTCCTAATCCTTTGTAGGGGTGGATCCACATCTCGGGTAGTCCTTTCCACAATCAGAGAGAAATTGGTGTTGATGTCATTAGTAACATCTTAGACATCGAGGAAAGCTGACTCTAACAACTTGTTGAATTCGGACCCGATTGAACCCATCGACAACCACCCAAAATTATGTTGGTATAATATAGGGGCACAAGTTTAACGATCAAAGGATATTGTTTTGAATTTGGGTAAATTACAATTTGGCCCACCATCTATGGGTCCGATCTTAGAATGGGTCCCGATGTTTAAATTGTAACGATTTGGGTCCTAGGGCCATTAACGTAAGGAACTTTTGGGGGCTAATGATAAGTATGCCCTTGTTTAAAAGTTGGAACCCAACCCCTATTCCTTTGTCAACAAGGGCATATTCGTCATGTACCCCAAAATTTTCATTTCCTAAGGCCCCGTTCGGGTACCAGTTTACCCGCGGGTTAGGGGGGTTTACTCTCATTAACCCACATTCCCCTCCCTCCCCATGGGCCTCACTTTATTCCTTTTTTAAAAAAATAAATAAATCAATTTTACATCACCAATCCTATCAAAAAATAATATATTATACCATCATATCATATAAAAATTACAAACTACTCAACTTCTACTCACTTTTCCAAACTTCAATACAATCACATCACAATAACTACTCACTTTTTCAAACTTCAATACAATCATATCACCCCAAACTCACTTCTAACCCATCCCCAATTTAACCCTATATCCAAACACAAAAACAGGTTACCTTCTATCAGTTTAACCCGCCTTAACCCGCCAACCAAATGCACCCTAAGGGTGCGTTCTTGTATCGGGTTAAACCACCCCAAGGGTGGTTTAACTCCCCTACCCCATATTTTCTCCCTCCACGTGGGTCCCACTTTTTATCTTTTTAAAAAAATTAAATAAATCAATTCTCCGTCATCAATTCCATCAAAAAATAATATACTATACCATTACATCATATAAAAATTATAAACTACTCCACTTCTACTCACTTTTTCAAACTCCAATACAATCACATCACAATAACTTCTCACTTTTTCAAATTCTAATACAATCACATCACCCCAAACCCACTTCTAACCCACCCCAGCTTAACCCTCTATCCAAACACCAAAACCCAAAAATGGGTACCTGCAACCAGTTTAACACACCTAAACCCACTATCCAAACACCCCCTAAGGTGGCGTTCGGCTATAAGGTTAAACCCCTCTTTGAGGGGTTTACCTTCCTTACCCCATATCTTCTCACTCTTACGTGGGCCCCACTTTTTATCTTTTTAAAAAAATAAATAAATCAATTCTCCATCATCAATTCCATCAAAAAATAATATATTATACCATTATATCATATAAAAATTATAAACTACTCCACTTTTACTCACTTTTTTAAACTTCAATACAATCACATCACAATAACTACTCACTTTTTCAAACTCCAATACAGTCATATCAAATTAAACCCATTTGTAACCCACCCCCAGTTTAACCCTCTATCCAAACACCAAAACCAAAAAATTGGTTACTGATGAATCCACATTTCATCATCTTTATTCTATCATTTTGGCACCAAAAACCCTAGCAAATACCTGTAAATAACCTTTATTTCATCATCTTAGCATTCATACATGTGCATTCCATTAGTGTGTAAAATGCGGTAATTAAAGCCAAAATTACAGAATAAATAAAAGGAAAGAAAAAGAATAAAATATCGTAAATATTTTGTGACCCGAAACCTCGAGACCTAGGCATCTCGATGAATAGGTCGACAAGGAATAAAGTAGGGAGAGATAAGGGCCAAATACCTATATTATTTAATTCATTCTTTATTCATTTTGGGACCTATTTTTGGTTCCACTTTTTATACATCAAATAAAGAAACTTTATACATGAAAGTTGTAGATAATTTTATAAAGAAAAATACAAAATTAATTTCAGTGAAAAATAATGTACAGATAAAAAGTTATGGCCTGAATAAGAATCTAAAACTCCAACTTCCCAGACCGGTATCTTGCAAATAGAAACTCGAAATTTATCAAACTCACCTTTAATTGTATATAGCATAAAATAATCTATTTAATGGAGGTGTTGTATACTTTTCAGAGTTACGGTTTGAAAGTTGAGTTTTGGACCCTACTTGTACAGCTTAAAATATTCAATTTATTATTTATTCATTATTCTTGTATTTTTTATTTTTATAACTATGTAAATATTATTTCTAGTATATTTGTATATTAAAATCAGAATAAAAATACAAAAAATACAAAATAAAATACATATATCTTACTTAGGTATTATACCTATAAATATACCTATATAATATTTATATATATTTTATTAAGGGTATAAATCACATCAGAAAAAAAATTAAATAAGAATATCATTATGTATATAAAAGTATTTTATATTTTTAAAAATACCAAACAAAAATAAATAAATCAAAATAACAAAATAAAAATTAAATAATAAAATATGTAGATATTATACCTATATAGAGTATAAAAGTAAACTCATACAAATATACCTCATAAAATAAATTAAAAATAATAATAAAAGACTACACAAAATTTTAAGCGTTTTTTATTTAATAACCAAAAATTAATTCGGCTATTTTCTATTTTTAAACGAATTAATAAAAGTTTGTTGAAGTCTTTTTCCTGGTTGGTCCACGTGGACCAACCAGGTGCCTCCGACTGTTGACCGGCGGGTCAACAGTCTGACCTACCCCCCCTGTAGCTCGGCGCACCTCGTTTTTCCCCTGCCTTGGCGGATTTTTCGAGGCCGCGCCGTTCACCCTCTGTTGTTGCTTCCTTCAGCGATTTTGTATCAGGTACCATCACCTCCATCGCCGACCTACCAGATCTCCCTAGATCTCCTTCGCGCGCCCGTGACTTTGCCTCGAAGTCACGCATCCACCATTCTTCAAATACGAGCCCACCACTTCCATCCCTGGTTTGAGTCCCCTTGGTCCACCCCTCTCCGCCTCTCTGGTGCTCTGAGTCTTGCTGGAGGTGACATCTCCACCGCGAGCTTCTCAGCCAGGGCGAACGAGGTCGAGGACGACTCCGTCACCTCCCGCAAGATCGGCAGTTGAGGTACCTTCTTCCCTCTGGCTCAGGCCATTGAGGGCCTTCCCCCTTTTCTTTTTCTCTTGCATTTAATTCCTGCTAGTGTTAGGACCAAAAACCCCCCAAAAAATCCAAGTTCCTTCACCTATTTCGCCAAATCGATCCACTTGGCCGGAGCGCAACTCCGGCCACTCATCGCCCCGCCGCTTCACTCCGCTTCATGCCCATCTAGAGGTCCAGGCAATTTTCCCTAGACCTCCTTAGTCGTTTTGCAGGTCAACGCGCATCTATTAGAGCCTGGAGGTGATTCTGGAGCTTCGCCGGAGCTAACGGAGCTCTATAGCTCCGCCGCCCTTCAGCAAGCCCCTCGACAATCGCCGAGGCTTTTTGCCGCCGCCAGCAGCTAGAGGAAGACCGGAGGACACTCCACGTCCATTTTGGAGCCTCGACATCGTAGGAGGACGGAGATCGTAGACGATGAAGTTCGCCTCGCCGGCGTACTTGGCTGTTCTTCGTCATCACCTCTGCACCGTTGGATCAGGGAGCCCCTCCAGATCAAGTAGCGCCCGTTGGATTGAAGCACGCCTCCACCGTTCGATCGTCGCCCGACGATCTGATCTCAGCCGTCCATACGAAGCGCCATCGTCCGCTGGATTCTCGCCACGTGTATAAGTGAAGACTCGTAGCCGTTGGATCCGCGCGTCGAGGGTATTTTGCACCTAAACCCTCGCGCATTTTGTATTTATATTTTAGTCCTGAAACTTTCATCTGTAGTGTAATATTTTTGTAACATTTGCACAAAGACCCCTAAGATTTTCATATTTACATATAGGTCCCCTGCCACGTCACCTCACGTGACCTGTTCACGTGAGGTGTGGGCATTTTACAAGGGTACCCTCGGACTTTGGGATATTTCAGTTTAATCCCAAAATTTTGTCGCGTAGTATAAAAGCTTGGGATTTTTGTGTTTAAGCCCCGTGCATTTTTGGATATTGCTATTAGGTCCCTGCCAGGTGCGTGTATAGCACGTGCTTGGCTTGGAAATTTTGTACTGAGGCCCTTCCGGATTTTGACATTTGTGGTTAGTCCAGTAAATGCATGTTTTAGTTCAAAACTTTGGGATGTTTTGCATGTACCCCCTGGATATTTGAGGAATTGCATGTATACCCCTGCCTGGCCTGTTTAATGATTGTATGTTTGTCCTAATTAATTAGACCATCATTTCAAGTCCAAAAATTCTAAAAATTTGAACTTAAGCTCCTGTTGGCTAGTACTTTGTCGCCATGTTTTTAGTTTTGAGTTTTATTGCATTTTTATATTTATTAAAAAATCAAAAACATGCTTTTTATTCACTGTCTAGCTTAGAAAATGCCAAAAAAAATAGTAAAAGACCTCTAAAAATTCCAAAAAAATCCCTAAAATGTATTTTAACCTATTTTAGTGTCAGTCCAAATATCACTAAAAATCTCAAAAGAAAAACCTTAAAAAATCAAAAAAACTTAAAATCTTCAAAAAAATATAAAATCAAAGAAAACTCATAAAAACATAAACTCAGTTCCTGTTTGTTCTATATTTCATTCTCTTTATTTGAAAATTAATGTGAAAAATTTTGGTTTTCGTTTGCTAATTTTAATTCCCATTCTACTCACAGCCAGCACATATTTCATTGTTTGCCCTTATTTCAGTATTAGAAAATACCAAAAACACCTTGAAAAATCCCCAAAAATCATAAAAACAGTAAGAAATCTTAAAAATAACAAAAACATTTTATTTCTGAATTTTTAGCTATTTTTGCACATTTTTATAAATACTTTAACTTGTCTTTTATTATATTGTTTTTAAATTCCAATATTGAAAAAGAAATTACAAAAAAATATAAAATTAAAATTATAAAAATCAGAAAATTGAAAATCAAAATACAAAAATAAAAATAAAAAATTTAAGAATTAAAAACCCACAAAAAATTCTTTGCTTGCTTGCTTAGTGTAGACATCACTCACATTCACTTGTGCACATCTTTTAGAATTATCCTGTTTGCTCCATGTATTCGAACTCTCTGCATACTTGTCCCTATACACCATTTGTGTAGAGTTAAAAATAAATTTTAACCACATTTATTTCTAATTATTGATCTTTAGTGTGGGTTAATTATTGATTAAATACACTTTATCGTGGGTCGCCGCATCGACATCGGTTGTCTTCGCCTTGTGTGAGACATACTGTTTAGACCTACGATAATTTGTGTTTATCAAATGGCGCCGTTGCCGGGGAGCAACAGCGAGTAGTTTACATTTTTTGTTTGCTTGTGATTGTTGTCTACCATAGCTTCAGTTATCTCTCTTGCACTTTTGATATATCTATTGATTGAGCTATTCTGACCATCCTTTCTTGTCTTCTTGCGAGGGACCGCGGAGCAAGGCGGATCGCCTAGGTGACCCGAAGCAACCTTGGGAAGCGGAGCTGGCCTTCTTAGGTCAAGCCGGCAGGAGAGAGCAGGAGGAGTGAGAGAGAGAGTGGTAGATTAGTTGCATTTTATTTTTGTGAGAGAGTGACCTATTAAATTGTAATAATACAGGTACTTGGATACTTGGACTCTCGGACACCACCGGGCCTAATTTCTGGGTGTTTGTTCACCCGGGGGCTCACCGCAGTTTTTATCGCGTTTTCCCGCTTGTCATTTTCTGGTTTTGTTTTCATTTTTCCTTTATTTTGTGGATTGAGCCCTTAGTTGTAGGTCCTGCTTGATTCGATTAGAATAGGTCCAAACACCCTAATAACCTTTGCATGCTCCTATAGATCGTATTTGGACTTAGACTAATTAAACAGTTAGCTCATCATCTTAGATCCGCCGCGCCACGAGCCCTCTCCATCAAGCGCTACTCCTGAACTCGATGTGTCAGAAGAGGAGGGGGGTCTAGACTGGACTCTTAGGATCGACGATCGGTGGTTGACTTGTGGTTCTTCACGCTAGCAGTTGCCTATCTTAGGACGATTTCCGCATTGCATATCGACATATAGACTAGGTTTATAAATTTCTGCTTTGCATCCCGCATGGAGAGAGCTGTGATTCGCTGTAAGTCTTCTTACCTTGCATCCATCATTTAGGCACAAAGGTGAGATTTCCATCTTTGTGTCGACTAGCACGGCTTTTCCGACTCTATTCTCCCTCTATTTTTGGACAAAGTAGGATCAAGAAAATACAAAAAAATCGTTAGGCGCTTGTTTGAATCTACTCAAAAGAAGCGATAACACCAAAAAAAATTAAAAAAAGGGACTGCTAAGAAAACCTTGACCAAAAATAAAATTGGTAATTGGATTCATTGATTAGGGAGAGTAACACCCTCACTTGTTTTCAGGTTGCATGGGAAGGTCTCCTTCCAAGTGAGGTGAGCGCTTCGTAAGGATTAGAGCCAAAATCCCAGCTTGTGGCTGCCTTGTGTATCGCCTGGATTTCCGAAGTATTGGTGCTTCTATCGTACGTGGACGAGTAGGGCTTGGTCAACATTGGTGACTCTCTATTGTGTAGAGCATCGACCTTGTCCGAAGTATCGAGCCTAGGTCACGCCTTCAAGGGGGTGTCTGTCTCATCGTCTCGCGTCCGAGTAGGTTCTTGCACGCTCACGGGTGATTCCGTTGCGAGCGAGTTCCGAAGTATCGGTTTCGCCTATTGGCTTCCTCTCTTATTCTTTGGCTGAGTAGGGATCCAGGAAGGGTTACAAGGACCTCAAAAAGCGCAAGCTACAGGTTACACAGGAGGAGGACAAGTACGGGATACTCTTCCGGCAGTACTCTCTCCTTTAGGCGTAGCGCTCTAAGGACTCGTGAAAAGACCAATTCCTGAATCAAGCTAAAATTGACAAAATAAAAGCCGAACCTTCACGGCTTCACGTGTTGAGTTGGTGAACTCACCCCTGCTTTGTGTTTGATTGCTAGATTTATTTAGGTCAAGATCAAAAACACAGCACAATTGTGCGCAATTTTGTTTCTCACTTCATTCCTTCTTCTTCTGCATTCCCTCTGCTCTTGCCAATAATCAAGATGATGGGACGGAGATCTCTTAGGCTGCCTCTGTCGGCATCGCTATCCAGCACTCCCTCTTATTCATCTAGGACTACCTCGGAGAGTCCGCTCTCCGAGCCTGAGTTTACATCCACCCTTTCCCCCTCGACCACCCTTCCCATTCTCCTTCTCCCAGTCCAATAGTTTCAGAATTCAGTGCATCACAGAGTTCAGATCATTCGACAGCACCTGAGATGGCCTCTTTTGCTCTTTTAGAAAATCCAGTGATGGCAGATAGAGGCGAGCACCCAGATGACCATGATCACCCTCCGTTCATAATTGATCAGGTGGCCATCAACAATTCCCTGTTAGCATCCCTGGAGATCATGCAGAGATAAATCCGTGACAAGGGTACCTTCATGGGTGATCTTATGAGTGAGATAGCTCAGATGAGAGAAAACCGACCTGGGGGCGGTGGCGGTGGAGGAGGAGGAGGACCTGATGCAGGAGGAGGTGATCCAGACGCTGAGAGACCACCTCAGACTATCATGAGGGAATTGCACAACCCAGCTGCATCCCTCACTCACCGCTAGATCAGACTCCCACCGATCCATGGAGATTTCGAGCTTCGGCCCCACACAATTCAGCTTCTACCCAAATTTCATGGGTTGCCGACCGAAGAGCCACACCTCCACCTCCAAGAATTCGAGATGATATGCAGCACCATCCATGACAGGCTGCTAACTGAGGACACGATCAAGATGATCGCTTTCCCGTTCTCATTGGTTGACAGAGCCGCATATTGGCTCAAACGCCTCGGGCGATTCATCGACACTTGGGCAGATCTCCGGACCGTATATTTGAAGAAGTACTATCCTCTCGGCCGGACCAATGCAGCTAGAGCCATGATTAGCAATTTTGTCATGATCCCAAATGAACAATTCCATGAAGCCTGGGATCGATTCAGAGAGCTCATCGACCGGTGTCCACATCATGATATATCCAAGCCCAATCTGGTTCAAAGTTTCTTCTGTGGGCTGACACCGGAGCTGCAGGGGCTTGTCAACGCCTCCTGCGGTGGATCATATTTCTCCAAAGGTGAAGACGACGTCTGGGCCATCTATGAAGGCATGGCAGAAAATTCAACTGTGATGACCCAAGCCAGAATCTACACACAACAAAAACCACCTCAGGGAGGAGGATCATTCCAGAGGATCGCCCGCATCGATTCCGGTCCTAACACATCGTCGGTAGCCGCAGCCCAAGCCGAATCAGCCGCAGCCGACATGGGCATTATTAGTGAGAAGTTGGACCGCATGGAGATCCTCGAGAAAAAGCAGAACCAAGGTCTTGCCCAGATGGACCTTCTCACCAAAACCATGAGTGACCTAAAAACTCAAATCATATGCATTCAAGAGGCACAAGCTCATTCCCATCAGCCTCCCAGATCACGGGCCGACTCCAGCAGTAGCAGTTCCAACCAACCCTCTACCTCATACCGCCAGGTGAATCATATACAGGCAGAGCCGGTTCCACTGCTACAGTACTACCCAGCGCAGCCACCATCTTCGGACACGCAGATGGTGGTCTATCAGTCGGAGCAACCAGTGGCAGTTCTTCCTCCACCCTCCTTTGAGCAGGACCCATTGATGGAAGTCAATGGGATATGGTACGACCGGTACCCTCAGCCCGGGATTCGTAGTGATCATCCCGGATTCCGTTGGGGCAACGGTGGCTCCTCCTCCCAGCAGCAGAATCCTGCCCAAGGACAGCAGAACAACCAGCAACCACAACAGCAGCAGCCCCAGTATGCCCATCAGCAACAGTATCAGAATGGTCCTCGTCCCGCCTATTAGGGACAACAGTGGAGGCAGCGTCAGTAGCCCCAGCAGTCTTATTCCCATCACCCCCAGTATCAACCGCAGCAGCAGCAGTCCCATTTCCAGCAGGGACAATCGTCCGGTTCTTAGGGTCCCGCCTTTGAGAACCCAGCTCTCGATGATCTTGCCCGCTTGCTCTCCGAACAGCGCGCATCTTTCAGGCAAGAAATGGATGAATTCCGGTAGGAGATGAGGGAAATTATCAAAGGCAAAGCCGCCATACCAGCTCAGATTGAACCTAACCCAAAGAATCTGAAAAGGAAGTCTAAGCAGGTAGAGTTTACAGAGGACACCTCTCCTAGTGACTATTTGAGTGATATGTCTTATTATGTCTATGATGCTGACTTTGTGACTACTAGGAGCGGTAGGATGCCCGCCGACGGTGCTTCTTCTGAGCGACAACCGCATGCTGAATCCGGAGCGCCAGAGGAGCAGAGTAGCGGTGCTGATGCCGCTAAAGATGATGTTAGAGACGGTGGTGCAGAAGCCACCAATGATGGAGATCCAGATGACGGTATTGAGGCCGTCGTGATACCAGATGCAGACGGTGGTGCTGATGCCACTATTTTGGATGCTGAGCCAGACCACGGTGCTGATGCCGCAGAGACAGGTGCCGGTGGTGGTACTGAGGCCACCACGTCTACTTTTGTTGAGCCTCCCTCTGTGATGTTATCACCTTTTGTATCTATGGACTGTGGTAACAACAAAAAGAACAAAAATATGAATAAAGGAAAGGTTTCTGTTCACATTACGGATCCATATGTGTTGCATGATGATGATTGTATGGATCCTCCTTCCTCACAGGCACAGGGACCTGTTCCTAGTCCTCCATCTGAGGAGGCCCCTACCATCCCCTTCCCTGAGGCGCTCCGCCGAGCAAAGGGGAACAAAAAAGAAAACCAAAAAAAGAACCAGCAGGTAGAGTTTGGCAACCAAATGATTGACAGGTTCCACATTCAGCTGACTCTACGAGAAGCATTTGAGCATATCCCCTTCTTCAAAAAGAACTTGAAAGAGACAACTACTGTCCGAAGGAAGAAGAGGTACAGAGATCAAATCCATATGCTCACTCATGACATATGTTGCGCCATTCAGAACACATTGCCATCCAAGAGATCTGATACAGGAGCCTCCTATGTCAGATGCGAGATCCAGGAGCAGCGGTTCGATCGTACGTTATTAGACAGCGGGTCTTCGATCAACCTCCTTCCGGCAGCCTCACTCAAACGATTCGAGTTTGACCCTCTTCTTCGGAGCAGGACAGTCCTTCAGTTTGCTGATAGGTCGATCAAGAGGCTGAAGGGGTTGTTGAAGGACGTGGTCGTTACCATTCAGGGCCTGAAATTCCCCGTGGACTTTGTTGTATTGGACATGGAGATCCCTGAATCGGTAAATGATGCCCCCATCATACTTGGATGCCCATTCTTGGCCACTGCCAAGGCGGTATCCGACCATGACAGTGGGACGGTATGTTTTCGCGTAGAGGGTGAAAGCATACAAATAGATAAGATCGACCAGATCAGAGCCAGAGAGTTGGCATGCTCAGGGCAATCTAGTGAAGCCGAGCAGATGACAGAGGACGAGCTAGACATCCACCAGGTGTGTGATTTCGTGATGACTGATGATGAATCCAACTGGACAGATCCTGTAGCACCGACCCTCGTCTTGCCTACAGATTCACTATATCTCAAGCTCACGGCAGTCGAGAGCCGGGAGAGCACATCCCTGAGTGAGGATACACCTGAGGCTGACAGTGTCGGGACGAGTGGTGCCGATGATTTTCATTCTTGCTCATCTTCTTCTGATCCCTTGGATTCAGACATTGATTGGGATGCTTTTGATGATTATTTGCCTTGTCTGATTCCTTCTGAGCCGACAATCATGACAGAGTGCGAGCCAGTGCAGTTTATCGATGATTCAGCAGGCCGCCCTTCATCAGAAATTCATGAAGAGCGAGAGTTCTCCCATACAGACCTGGTAGCATTTACACAGACATATCAGAAGCCAGATCTGCCACCTCCCAGTTGTCCAGAATGGAAACCTCTGCCGCAGTCGATGACATATAGATTCCTTGCGGGTGAACCAGAAATGCATCCAGTCATTATCTCAACAGATTTGACTGGAGAATAAGAATCTCGTCTGATGGAGGTTCTTGAAAGAAACCGCAAGGCAATAGGTTGGAGTATAGCTGATCTCCAGGGGTTGAGCCCAAATGTTTGCTCCCACCACATTTATCTTGAGGATAACGCTAAGCCGTCGCGTGAGTTCCAACGTCGGCTGAACCCGAATCTTCGAGACGTAGTCATGAAAGAAATTTCAAGGTGGTGGAGCGTCGATTTCATCTACCCCATCTCCGACTCTAAATGGGTAAGTCCTTTACATGTGGTACCCAAGAAGACGGGTATCACTACAGTTGTCAACGAGTCGGGAGAGGAGATCACTACCAGAGTACCAACTTCTTGGAGGGTCTGTGTGGACTACATACGATTGAATGAGGCCACCAAGAAGGATCACTTCCCGCTACCCTTCATTGATCAGATTATCGAGCGGCTAGCTGGGAAGAGTCATTACTTCTTTCTTGACGGGTACTCTGGATACAATCAAGTGGCCATTGCGCCCGAAGACCAGGAGAAAACGACATTCACTTGTCCGTTTGGGACTTATGCTTTCAGACGGATGCCCTTTGGTCTATGTAAGGCTCCGGCGACATTCCAGAGGTGCATGTTGTCCATATTCTCGGACATGGTGGGTGACTGTTTAGGGGTCTTCATGGATGACTTCTCGGTCTATGGCGACGGGTTCGATGCTTGTCTTGACTGCCTAGATCGTGTGCTTCAGCGCTGCATAGAGGTCAATCTTGTTTTATCTTGGGAGAAGAGTCACTTTATGATGACTCAAGGGACGGTCCTTGGTCATATCGTCTCCAACAGGGACATGGAGGTCGATCCTGCCAAGGTGGATATCATCAGAAAACTCAATCCGCCGTCCAACTTGCGTCAGTTACGGTCTTTTCTGAGGCATGTCGGTTTCTACCGACGGTTCATTCAGGACTTCAGTCGTATTGCCCGATCGCTTACTGACTTGCTGACAAAAGACACCGAGTTTATTGTCAATGATAAATGTCTTGCGTCTTTCGAGACTCTCAAAGAGATGGTTGTTTCAGCTCCTGTCCTTCAGCCACCTGATTGGTCTCTCCCATTTGAGATCATGACGGATGCTTCAGATTTTGTCGTTGGGGTTGTGCTTGGACAGAGGAGGGACGGTTTACCTTTTGCCATTTACTACGCCAGCCGTACTTTGGATGCCGCTCAGCGGAATTACACTGTGACTGAGAAAGAGATGCTGGCCGTAGTCTTTGCTCTGGATAAGTATCGATCTTACATTCTCGGATCTAGAGTGACTATTTACACTGATCATACCGCCATCCGGTACTTAATGGCTAAGAAGGATGCCAAAGCACGTCTTACCAGATGGATCCTTCTACTCTAGGAATTTGATATTGAGATTAAGGACAAGCCTGGAGTCAAGAATGTGGTGGCGGATCATCTCTCCAGATTGGAGAATCTTGAGGAATCTGAGCCCAGTGCACCTATCACAGAAACATTTCCAGATGAGGCGATCTTGGCGGTCACCTCACTCCCATGGTATGCTGACTTTGTAAACTATCTTGTCGCCAAGACAGTCCCTCAGGGTTGGCCCAGGCAGAAACTTGAGACCTTCCTAGTTAAGGCCAAGTTTTACCATTGGGAGGATCCCGTCCTTTATCATGAAGGAGGGGATAGTATCTGGAGGAGGTGCATTCCACAAGAAGAGCAGCATAGCGTCCTCACATACTGCCACAAGATTGAGGCAGGTGGACATCATTCTGGAAAAAGGACGGCACAGAAGGTGCTTCAATCCGGCCTATGGTGGCCTACTCTCTTCAAGGATTCTGATGAACTCGTGAAGAGATGTACTGACTGTCAGAAAATGGGAACCTGCGAACAGAGAGACATGATGCACATGCAATCCATTCACTTCTGTGAGGTTTTTGATGCATGGGGGATTGATTTCATGGGCCCATTTCCTAAGAGTCAGGGATTCGAGCATATTTTGCTCGCTGTGGATTATGTCAGCCGATGGGTTGAGGCTATCTCCGCCCGAGCCGCAGATGCTAAAACCATTTGCAAATTCTTGAGGAAAAATATCATTTCACTGTTCGGGATACCTAGAGTCTTGATTTCAGACGGGGGGTTTCATTTCATCAATGACAAGGTTAGGGCCCTTGCAGACGAGTTCGGCATTGACCATCGGGTTGCCACACCGTATCACCCTCAGACTAATGGTCTTGCCGAAGTATCGAACCGGGAGATAAAAACAATCTTGCAGAAAGTTGTCCGCCCAGACCGAAAGGATTGGTCACAGCTTTTGGACTCGGTCCTGTGGGCCTATCGGACCTCTTTCAAGAATCCATTGGGGACATATCCCTTTCGTCTCGTCTATGGCAAGCCGTGCCATCTGCTAGTGGAAATCAAGTATAAATCTTTTTGGGCAGTCACCGAGTTGTTGTTAGATCCCGAGAGTATAGGAGACCAGAGAAGAGCAGAATTGGCAGCCCTGGAAGAACTGAGAGATACAACCTTTTCCAACAACCTACAGTACAAGGAGAAAGTGAAGACATGGCACGATTCGCACATCAGCCATAAACAGTTTGAGCCAGATCAGAGAGTATGGTTGTTTGATTCTAGGCTGAAATTATTCCCAGGAAAGTTGCAGAGCAAGTGGAAAGGTCCGTATGTGGTTAGGAAGGTACATGACAATGGCAGCATCGACATATCCGAACCGTCATCTTCTTCTACTTTCCGCGTCAATGATCAACGCCTGAAACTATATCTAGATCATGATCCGCCGACCATTAATGTTGCCCCCATTCTTCTGGTATGAGATGTGTCCTTTGACTCATATCATCTGCTTCTCATACATGGTGATCACTTCTATCTTCCGCTGTACAGATCATCTGTCCATATCACTCTTTCATCTATTGATTTATTTTCTTCTTTTCTTCTTTTCCTTCTCTATTTTCTTTATCTATCAAAAAGGTGCCACCCTTGTAGACAGTTTTCTATACTTAGGACATACTGTGTCCTAAGTATAGGGGGGGTGTGCACCCCGAGTTAATTCTATTTTTTCGATCCTCTCCATTGTCTCCTCTTCTTGTCTATACTTAGGGATATCTTACCCTAGGTATAGGGGGAGACAATTTGAGTACGATCTCTTCATTACCACCCTTGACCCTCCCTGCATTGTGTACAGTCTGCTATACTTAGGATTATTTGATCCTAAGTATAGGGGGGACGGTCAACTTCACATTCGTTCATTCATTCATTCCTTATTCTTTAGACTTGTCTATACTTAGTACGAGTTATGTCTTCTCTTTTCTCTCCGATCTATGAGGACATAGCTCAAGCTAAGTATAGGGGGGGCGTATATACTACGTATATATTTTAGCCATAACTCGTACTTTCGTATTTTCCTAATAACTATGGCTATTTATACAATTAAAATTCATTAAAAATCTTTAATAAAAAGATGTTCTGTTCCTCAAATTCTTTTTGTAATTACTGATTAATAAATCAGGTGAAAATGTTTTTTTGCAAAATGTTTGAAAAATAGTTTGAAAATCTTTGTGAACATCTATTGAAAACTATTTTGAAAATATTTTGTTACATGTTTTCAACCTGTTTAAAAATGTGTGTTTTGTAAAACCCATTTTCCTTGTGTGAAATAAAATGTTTGAAAAAAATGATTTGCAAATGGTTTGAAAAATGGTTGCAAAATTATTTTGAAAAATCTATCTATACAGTTTTGAAAGCCTTTGCAAAATGATTTTCAAATGTGTGCACATGTTTGCAAAAATGTTTGTAAAAACTATTTTGGACTATAGTTTTCTAAAAATTGTTTGAAAAAAAAAGCTTGTGTCAAATAAGTTTGAGGAATACATACATCTCTCTAAAATCCACTATGTATATATGTATAAAATTGAGCACTTACCCTGTAAAGTCTTAAAAATCCATTTCTTGTATATATAAAGAAGCACTCCCGTGTACATATTTTCACCTAGTGTTTAGCCAAAGTCTCTTTGTTTTTAAAAATCCCAAAACATTTGCAAAAACTAAAATCCAAAAACATTTGAAAAATCTTTTTGTAAAATCTAAAAAAATTGCATATGCATCATCATCATCTTTTCAAAAATCCATAAAAAGTTCAAAATTCTTGAAAATTGCAGCACAAAAAAATTTTCTGCATTGCATTGCATAGCATTCGCATTTTTCAGATTGAGTTTGATAGTTGAACGAGTCTAAGTAAAATCCGGAGATTGGAGCTTGATTGGACCTTACAATCTACCTAAATAACAGGAACCTTATAGGAACTGGGTTTGAGGTACTTCAGGTCTAGTTGACTTAATTCTTTGAGGATCACGAGACTTGGTTCAATGGATTCTTGACTGCCTAAGTAGAGTATTTCGGAGCACACGCACGACTCTTGTTGATAATGACCTAACTTGGACACCTGCACCTTTCACATAGCTCTCCACGGATGAGGTGGTGAGGAGGCAGTTTCCTTTGGCTTGGGGTATCATATGAGGGTAGTACTTCTAGGCGGAACCTCTCTTCTTCTTCTAGTGAAGGAAGTGCGCCTCAACTTGGTCTAGTGGTGATGAAGGCCAAAGACAGAAGCTGTGGGTTGCAATAGAGCTTCAAAAGAGGGATAGTCTACTAGCTCAAGAGGAAAATTTCTTGTATATATGCTGCACCATGTAGATATGTTGTACAGATGCACTTGAAAAAAAATACAAAAAGAACTCCAAAAAAACTCCAAAAAAGTGGTGGGTCGGATTGAAAATTTAATAACCCCACCGGAGTGTATATAGTCCAATAAAGCAAAAGCTAATGGTATCCATGTTACATCTCATGAAGCTTGCAGCGGGAGACTTAGCTGCACTGGTTGAGCTCCCAAAATTCTATACCTCTTATTCCCCCTCTTCTTGAGCCGGTTGCACTTGAACTTAGAAGGGAATACCCCGCTTCTCGAGGAAAGAGTTGCTAGACCGAGGCATTAGAGTTACCAGGGTGGGGGAGGTTGTTTCTTTGTTACTTCTGAGGTGGGGAGCTACATATCACTTACACTGTATGAGTCAGACTCATAGTCGTAAGAGTTTGCGTATGAGTTGAAATATTTCTGACCTGGCTATTGAGGAGACTTGGACAGAGTTTTGGGATTCTCAAGGACTGTTGGATTTCAAATTCTGTTCTCACTAAGGTTCCGCCCGCACGAAAATTCCAAAGGTCCGACTTAAGCTCCAAACTTTGATTTTGTGAAGATAAGTTTGATAATCAAATTAAATCCAAGTTCTTCTTCTTTTTCTTTTCTTTCTTTCTTTTTGCACTTATTGCATAAGTGTTTGCTAGGGACTAGCAAAGGTAAAGTATAGGGGGATGATGAATCCACATTTCATCATCTTTATTCTATCATTTTGGCACCAAAAACCCTAGCAAATACCTGTAAATAACCTTTATTTCATCATCTTAGCATTCATACATGTGCATTCCATTAGTGTGTAAAATGCGGTAATTAAAGCCAAAATTACAGAATAAATAAAAGAAAAGAAAAAGAATAAAATATCGTAAATATTTTGTGACCCGAAACCCCGAGACCTAGGCATCTCGATGAATAGGTCGACAAGGAATAAAGTAGGGGGAGATAAGGGCCAAATACCTATATTATTTAATTCATTCTTTATTCATTTTGGGACCTATTTTTGGTTTCACTTTTTATACATCAAATAAAGAAATTTTATACATGAAAGTTGTAGATAATTTTATAAAGAAAAATACAAAATTGATTTCACTAAAAAATAATGTACAGATAAAAAGTTATGGCCTGAATAAGAATCTAAAACTCCAACTTCCCAGACCCGTATCTTGCAAATAAAAACTCGAAATTTACCAAACTCACCTTTAATTGTATATAGCATAAAATAATCTATTTAATGGAGGTGGTTGTGTATTTTTCAGAGTTACGATTTGAAAGTTGAGTTTTGGACCCTACTTGTACACTTGTACAGCTTAAAATATTCAATTTATTATTTATTCATTATTCTTGTATTTTTTTATTTTTATAACTATGTAAATACTATTTCTAGTATATTTTTATATTAAAATCAGAATAAAAATACAAAAGAAATACAAAATAAAATACATATATCTTACTTAGGTATTATACCTATAAATATACCTATATAATATTTATATATATTTTATTAAGGGTATAAATCACATCAGAAAAAAAATTAAATAAGAATATCATTATGTATGTAAAAGTATTTTATATTTTTAAAAATACCAAACAAAAATAAATAAATCAAAATAACAAAATAAAAATTAAATAATAAAATATGTAGATATTATACCTATATAGAGTATAAAAGTAAACTCATACAAATATACCTCATAAAATAAATTAAAAATCATAATAAAAGACTACACAAAATTTTAAGCATTTTTTATTTAATAACCAAAAATTAATTCGGCTATTTTCTACTTTTAAACGAATTAATAAAACTTTGTTGAAGTCTTTTTCCTGGTTGGTCCACGTGGACCAACCAGGTGCCTCCGACTGTTGACCGGCGGGTCAACAGTCTGACCTACCCTCCCTGTAGCTCGGCGCACCTCATTTTCCCCCCGCCTTGGCGGATTTTTCGAGGCCGCGCCGTTCACCCTCTGTTGTTGCTTCCTTCGACGATTTTGTACCAGGTACCATCACCTCCATCGCCGACCTACCAGATCTCCCTAGATCTCCTTCGCGCGCCCGTGACTTTGCCTCGAAGTCACGCATCCACCATTCTTCAAATACGAACCCACCACTTCCATCCCCGGTTTGAGTCCCCTTGGTCCACCCCTCCGCCTCTCTGGTGCTCTGAGTCTTGCTGGAGGTGACAGCTCCACCGCGAGCTTCTCAGCCAGGGCGAACGAGGTCGAGGACGACTCCGCCACCTCCCGCAAGATCGGCGGTTGAGATACCTTCTTCCCTCTGGCTCAGACCATTGAGGGCCTTCCCCCTTTTCTTTTTCTCTTGCATTTAATTCCTGCTAGTGTTAGGACCAAAAACCCCCAAAAAAATCCAAGTTCCTTCACCTATTTCGCCCAATCGATCCACTTGGCCGGAGCGCAACTCCGGCCACTCATCGCCCCGCCGCTTCACTCCGCTTCATGCCCATCTAGAGGTCCAGGCAATTTGCCTTGGACCTCCTTAGTCGTTTTGCAGGTCAACACGCATCTATTAAAGCCTGGAGGTGAATCTGGAGCTTCGTCGGAGCTAACGGAGCTCTATAGCTCCGCCGCCCTTCAGCAAGCCCCTCGGCCATCGCTGAGGTTTTTTGCCGCCGCCAGCAGCTAGAGGAAGACTGGAGGACGCTCCACGTCCATTTTGGAGCCTCGACATCGCCGGAGGACGGAGATCGGAGATGACGAAGTTCGCCTCGCCGGCGTACATGGCTGTTCTTCGTCATCACCTCTGCATCGTTGGATCAGAGATCCCCTCCAAATCAAGTAGCGCCCGTTGGATCGAAGCACGCCTCCACTGTTCGATCGTCGCCCGACGATCTGATCTCAGCCGTCCATACGAAGCGCCATCGTCCGCTGGATTCTCGCCACGTGTATAAGTGAAGACTCGTAGCCGTTGGATCTGCGCACCGAGGGTATTTTGCACCTAAACCCTCGCGCATTTTGTATTTATATTTTAGTCCTGAAACTTTCATCTATAGTGTAATATTTTTGTAACATTTGCACAAAGACCCCTAAGCTTTTCGTATTTACATATAGGTCCCCTACCACGTCACCTCGCGTGACCTGTTCACGTGAGGTGTGGGCATTTTGCAAGGGTACCCTCGGACTTTGGGATATTTCAGTTAAATCCCAAAAAATTTTTGCGTAGAGTAAAAGCTTGGGATTTTTACGTTTAAGCCCCGGACATTTTTGGATATTGCTATTAGGTCCCTGCCAGGCGCGTGTATAGCACGTGCTTGGCTTGGACATTTTGTACTGAGGCCCTTCCGGGTTTTGAAATTTGTGGTTAGTCCAGTAAATGCATGTTTTAGTTCAAAACTTTGGGACATTTTGCAAGTACCCCCTGGATATTTGAGAAATTGCATGTATACCCCTGTCAGGCCTGTTTAATGATTGTTTGTTTGTCCTAATTAATTAGACCATCATTTCAAGTCCAAAAATTCTAAAATTTTGAACTTAAGATCCTGTTGGCTAGTACTTTGTTGCCATATTTTTAGTTTTGAGTTTTATTGCATTTTTATATTTATTTAAAAAATCAAAAACATGCTTTTTATTCACTGTCTAGCTCAGAAAATGCCAAAAAAATAGTAAAAGACCTCTAAAAATTCCAAAAAAATCCCTAGTATGTATTTTAACCTATTTTAGTGTCAGTCCGAAAATCACTAAAAATCTCAAAAGAAAAACCTTAAAAATTCAAAAAGACTTAAAATCTTCAAAAAAATATATAAAATCAAAGAAAACTCATAAAAACATAAGCTCAGTTCCTGTTTGTTCTATATTTCATTCTCTTTATTTGAAAATTAATGTGAAAAATTTTGGTTGCTGTTTGTTAATTTTAATTCCCATTCTACTCACAGCCAGCGTATATTTCACTGTTTGCCCTTATTTCAGTATTAGAAAATACCAAAAACACCTTGAAAATCCCCAAAAATCACAAAAACAGTAAGAAATCTTAAAAATACCAAAAACATTTTATTTCTGAATTTTTGGCTATTTTGCACATTTTTATAAATACTTTAACTTGTCTTTTATTACATTGTTTTAAATTCCAATATTGAAAAATAAATTACAAAAAATATATAAATTATATAATTATAAAAATCATAAAATTGAAAATCAAAATACAAAATTAAAAATAAAAAAATTTAAGAATTAAAAACCCACAAAAAATTCTTTGCTTGCTTGCTTAGTGTAAATATCACTCACATTCACTTGTGCACATCTTTTAGATTTATCATGTTTGCTCCCTTTGTTCGAACTCTTTGCATACTTGTCCCTATACACCATTTGTGCAGAGTTAAAAATAAATTTTAACTCCACATTTATTTCTAATTATTGATCTTTAGTGTGGGTTAATTGTTGATTAAATACACTTTATTGTGGGTCGCCGCATCGACATCGGTTGTCTCCGCCTTGTGTGAGACATCCTCTTTAGACCTACGATAATTTGTGTTTATCAGTTACCTGCTACCAGGTTAACCCACCTAAACTCACTATCCAAACACACCCTAAGGGTTCGTTTGGTTGCAGGGTTGGCCAGGGTTGGATTGGGTTGGGTACTATTCACAGGGGTACCCCCTCCTCACAGTTTACTATTCACCCAGCCCACCCAACCCAACCCAACCCAACCCTGTCCAACCCTGCAACCAAACGAACCTTTGGGACCCGAATCGTTATAATTTAAAGATCGGGACCCATTCTAAGATCGGACCAAAAGATGAGGATCCAAATTCTAATTTACCCTTTGAAATTTGTAAGAATATCGAGATATAGGTGTAATGATAGTGCGTCATTATTGATAGGGACACTTTTTTGCATTTGAAGGAGGCACAACTATTATATTAAAATAAATGACGGATACATGCTACTAATTTTAGCCCATAAATATAAATGAGGATTCACTAAAGTAAATTGGACCTATAGTAACTTATTTTAAATAAATTATTAAATTATACGTTGTTAAATATATAGTGATGAATACTACCCGTTGCTAAATCATTTTAATTAGCAATGAAAATCATTACTGGTACTATATCAATAACAACAATGTTCCATATGACGATGCTCATTTGATGCTATGTTTAAATTAAATTTCGAGCTAAAAAATTAACGATGTTTATCTGATGTCATATTTAAAATTGAATTTTGAACTAAAAGAATATCGATGATTAGTTTAAATTTCGAAAAAAAACTTTTTTAAAAAAAATGGAAAACCCTAAAAGCGATCGCGAATAATGGACAATATGCCATATAAAATTTTATTTATTTTTACAAAATATGTGTAATTTAAATTTTATTTTTTTACTAGTTAAAGAGAGAGATTCATTGGAGTAAGAGTTCATTGCATCTATCATTAGATCATTTAAGTAGCTAGGTTTAACTAATTGCAGAAATACAAATAAGATTTTTTTCATAAATTACATATATCCGGAACATCAAAATGCTTGTTGAAAATATTTTGCATTCGGGGTGGCCCACATCTTTCTATAAGACATAAATAAATAAAAAAGGAAGTGATCTCCTAAGAACAAATTATAGCCAAAAGCAAAAGGAGACGTAATTACAGATTGTGGATTGCATGTCTTAAACGTCCACAAACTGATTGTGATTCACACGAAACGATAGACCTATTTAGTTAGCAACGAACAAATATCTGCTTGTCTTCTGGTTCAATGCATGAAGACGATTAATTATTTTTTATAATTTAAATTTAGTTTTTACGTTACCTTTTAACTTACATTTATAAACTAAATAGATTCCAATGCTAGGTTAACCTCCTGTCGAAGGTATATTTAGATGGAGCGGGGTTTAAAAAATCGGATTGGAGTACCCGATCGGACTGTCTGGATCGAGAATCGGTCCCAACTCAGTTGGTTCGACCGATTTCGTATAATAAATTTTAAAAGAAGAAGAAAATAAAAAGTCGGATCCCACCGATGGTCGGACCAGATTGACTTGAATTCAGTTTTGATGATTTGGTAAATTTTCAAAAAAAAATAATTAATTAAATAATTAGTTTTTTTATCACTAGTGTCCTTCTTAACTTCTACAATATCATTTATACCACTCTACTTTTTAGAATATCAATCGTGCTCCTACCTTCTTAGAATAGTTTTTAAGAAACAACTCTATATAAATGATTATAATATTGTATTCATATATAATGCTAGAAAATGTGACTAACTTTTATAGAGTTTTACTCGAAATAAACAACGATGTCATTCTATTGAAAGATTTGACATGTTAAACGATTATTTCATTGATACATACATACATACATATGTACACATATGCATCTCATTCTATCAGATCAAAAAACTAGTTTGAACGGTCGAACCAATAAACTAAGTCTGTCTAATTTTTCCCCAATCGATAATAATGATGACATCTCGATGACATCACCGCTGGTCAAACCGGTTTAAAATGGTTGGATCAAATCAAAGACTGACCGGTTCAATATCCTGTATGCTTTTTTATAACCTCGAGATGGATAATCCTTGTGTGAATAGTAGTTGTTCGATTGTAGTGATTTTTTATGTTTATAATAATACATTTTTGAAGTTGGCTTTTTTATTTGAAGATGGTTGGAGATGTTAAAAAAAAACTAAAAACGTGGGATCTATACAACTGACCCATATCAGGAATGCTGAGGGTATAATCCAGAATCAAATAGGTGTCATGTTGGACAATCAGTTTACCTCAAGGTAACCTGGCAATCAAACATGTTCCGAATATTGACGAAGATTATCTCAAATAAAACACTTTTTGAAATTTTATTTTGAAATTTTTTTCTATCGATTTTATCTTGAATTTTTCCTATCAAAGTCAGATTTTAAGATCAATCCACGTAGAAAGAAGGTCAACAGAGATGTGGTGGTCTATGACAGGGATTCAAACTTCCAGTGCCGCCCGTTTTTACCGTAAATGGTAAAATGGCTAAACCGTCTTCTTTGGGTCACCTCTCATAATTCGATAGAGTTCTTCGTGGACAAGTTAAGGAAAGCTAATGGCACACTATGTGAGGATTGGCAAGACCACGTGTCCGATTTTCGGCCGTTGGATCATGTAGCAACGACGTTTTTTTGCTATAAATGGCACGTTGAAATCTATGCAAAAGGTTGAAGTCGTAATCAATGGCATTGCATTAGAGGCTAATCCTCGAACTATTTGCTTAATTGCAAGACGTAGTGGATCATTATGTACCTAAAGGATTTTTTTAGAGTAAATCAAAATAAAACTCCTTTAATTGTAACACTGATTTCAATGTCATGCCCGAACGTTAAAAAGTAACATTGTGGAATCCGAACGTGAAAGTTTGCCTTAAAATGATCCTTGACTATTGAAATTTAGTTGACAATTAATCTTTTTGAACTGAAATTTCAATAGTCAAGGACTACATTGAGGCCATGTTTGGTTGGAGAATAGACTCTGGAATAAGGGGTCAATTCTCCTCCCGACACGGTTTTCAGTGGTACGACTATTCCCCATTATTCCATCTTATTTCTATCTTTATCCCACCTTACCTACCCTATTTCACCTTATTCTCCTTATTCCTATCCTCCAGCTGAACGGAGAATAGACCTTTATTCTCCTTATTCCCCATCCTTATTCCTGCATATTCCTGAACCGAACGCACCCTCAGACAAATCTTTACATTTGGATACCACATTATATATTTTAAAGTTTGGGTATGATATTGAAATTAGATGTATAGTTCATGGAATTTTTTATAATTTGCTTTCTTTGTTATTTCCTTTAATGTACAATAATTTGTTGACATTTAAAATTTATTTTCATTGTCAACTCAACAAAACGTCGGATCTTGCGCATAAGCATCATGGCATCCAAAAAGAGCAGTAATTAACCGACTAAAAGAGTTTTCCCATAATAAGCTTAGAAGCTCAAGAGTCTTCTTGACATAAGATATCCGACTAGAGATAGTGCAAGTCCGTTAGTTATAGAAATACATAAGTAGCTATATAAGTAGCTGACTAAAAATTTAACATGACCTAGTTATCTCCAACAGATGACATGAGAGATGTAGAAAATTGAGCATTAGGGAGATAGAACCAGCCTTTGAGACTACTGATTACCACTAGACAACTTGAGGTTATGCATTTTGGTGGTTGTCAATGGGTCCAAAAGAACCGATTTCAACAAGTTCCCAGTGTTAATTTTCCTCGATAATGATATGAGGATGTAAGCCTAGGTTATGACACATACATATAAGGTCTCTACGCTTTCACCACCTATTGTAGCCTTCTAATATACTTCTCTCGTCAAGCTCATACCTAGATAGTTGTATTATACAAATGTCAACTTTCTACAATGTTTACATGCTCTTTACTACATAATGTTTATTTTTAACATCAAATGTTTTAAGTAATCAACATATTAAGAATGTTTAAGATTTATGGAGAATCCTATCGATTAGTCCTATATTCTTATTCAGATTGTGGGTATTCGTTTTCCATATGTATCCATGTTTTAAGGATTTATGTATGTGTTATATATATGTATGTATATACACAATAATAACAAAGCATTTTCAAACATTAAGTAGGGTCAGCTATATGGATTCTTTGCCTCCATTCAGATCTATCTTGGATCATTCTCGGGCTTAGATCCAAAAAATTAAGATCCATTTGGATATCTCATTCCAATACTTCTTGGGACTTCGTCACCTTCTCTTAGCCGGCTCAACATCCCAAAACTCACACCTCCTTTCAAATGGTCAAACCATCTTAAGCACTTTTCTCTAATCTTATCCACCATTGGAGCTACACCAACTCCCATTCTAACCACATCATCCTGAATCTGATCTTTATGTTTATGACTGCACATCAACCTAAGCATTTTCATTTCTGCTACTGTCATTCGCTGGACATGCTTATAGTTCAGAGGCCAACATTCTTATCCATAGAGTATAGCAGGTCCCACGATTACTTTCCAAAACTTTCTTTTGATTTTCAAAGGGATTTTCTTATCAAATAGAACAACAGAGGTTCCTATCCACTTTAGCCATCTTTATTTATTTTATGAGTAACATCTCCATTGAATTCCCCATTATGTTGTAAAGTAGATCTCAAGTATCAAAAGGAATCTTTCTTCTGAATGCTATTATTACCAATCTTCACCTCGGTTCCTTATGACTGCTTCCATCAAATGTGCACTTCATATATTCAGTTTTATCCATACTTATACGAAATCTTTTATCCTCTAAGGCATGTTTTCAAATCCCAAGCTTCTCATTTACTCAATCTATCTAGTCTCATCGATCAACACAATATCATCAACGAATACACCAAGGTTTCTTATCATGAATGTGATTAGTCAACTCATCCATGATCAAAGTAAATATGAATGGACCCAAAGCAGATCCTTGATGAAGACCAATGCTGATTTCAAAATATTCAATCTTCCCAGACTGAATCCTTACAAAATATGACGACACGTCATACATATCCTTTATAAGGTTATGTACTTGTTTCTTCCACAAAACTTCCCAAAATATCTCTCGAGGAACAAAATCATGAGTCTTCTCCATATTAATAAAAATCATATGGACATTCTTCCTTTTAGATCTATAAATCTCAATTGTTCTTCGTAGCAAGTAGATGGCTTCAATAGTTGTGCGACTTGACATGAATCTGAATTGATTTTCTTTTACTTTGGAAACTTGCCTCAACCCTCTTTTTATCACACGTTCATAAATTTTCATGGTATGACTCATCAACTTGATACCTTTGTAATTTGAATAAATTTGAATGTCTCCTTTATTCTTATAAAGATGTACCACAATACTTCTCCTCCATTTTTTAGGTACTTTCTTACTTCGTCAAATAACATTGAACAAATTTGTTAGCCAAGTCAAACCATGTTCACCTAGAACTCTCCGTACTTCTATAGGAATGTCATCATGTAACATTCAGATATGATAAAATATTTTTTTGTATAAAACCAAGGTTTCAAGAATGTCGATAGGCAGATGCGAGTATATTGTTACTATATTTTTCTAGAATAGACATATAAATATAGATTGACATAAATATAAACTTGTATAGATATGACTTTAGGAGACCAAAAGTATACATGACAGATAAGAGAACGGATTGACTACGACATGGAAGGTCTAGATTATATATTATAAATGGTTAGATTCTATTGGTGATATCCTAATACTATTACATATGAATACATATGCAGCTACAACTACTGACATACACGAGAAGTGTATCAATGTATCGTTTTCCAAAACATTTACGAAGTCACATATTTGAGTTATATAATCCTTGTATTTTAATTACAGCCATCAAATAATAATAAGTATGAAATGTTATGGTCATGATATGTTATGGTCATGATAAGAATAGTGCAAATGCATGGACGTGAGTTATGAAATAAAGGAAATGGAAAGTGTGGCCTTAAGATTATCCGAAACTTTCCAGAGAAATAGAGAGAAGTATATCAACGTGGCTATTACCTTGTGACTCACGTGTAAGGCTAATACCATTCAGCCGTTGCATGATGTAAAGAGGCAAGACCGATTATTTTTGGCCCTCATATGAAAATAGAGAGCAAAGAGTAGCGGAGAGGAACACGAAGAAAGCTCGACACAACTTTGAGAGGGGAAGGAGTTCTGTACTTGAGGTTTGTTCATTAATCTTTTATTTCATCTCCATGTAAGACATATAAATAGGATTCGTACATATTGTTCTTTAGAACTCCACCTCATGAAAGTGTGGAAATGCCTTATTATGAATATAGAGTTTACAACGATACACATATGTCAGGAATTTCATGGAAATGGTATTTTGGTGTTGAAAAGGGATGGCCCGGAGATATTACTACTAATTAGTAATCAGCTTTAGGGTGTTTTTGAGGGAGGCAAGAGAGAGAGAGAGAGAGAGAGAGAGAGATTCTGTTAATCTTGGCTTGGAGATATGATGGGGATATGTGATTAGTTAATTAATAAGGATTGTACAAGATACTACTAGGTCTGTTTCGATATTTCAAGAAAATAAATAATTTGAAGTTATTGGTAATTTCGTTTTAGTTGTTTACCATCAATAGAGGCTAAAAAAATAGAATCTACAGTGAGGAGTTGTACAAACAACAGATTCAAATTGTGTTCTTTTATCGAATTAGATAAGAACAAGAATGTTAAAGAGAACTCAAGTCCTTACGTAATGCCAAAAGATAAAGTAGTTGGGGCTTTATACCCGTTTATATTTAAGAAACTAAGGTAAATTTGACATATAGCAAGGTAGAGAGGAACACAAGTAGTTTTGATTTCCCATCTTGATTGTATTATTAATCGGTTCTAAATGATCGATTTAGGTAAAGATAGAGGTGCGGATCGTGGCAGTTGTAAGAAAAAAATCAAGTAGAGGTGAGTGGTTTCAAGCTTATTTTAAGATATAACCCCTATTTTCATAGATACATTGCAATATTACAGTTGTGATGTCTTTTGAGTATGCTATGTATATGTATAGTTTAGTTTGGTAATCAGATAAGCTGGTTTTTGTCCAAAATGATGGTAGTTTAGTGAAGTTGGTATTGTACGCAAGCTTAATGTATGATAGAAAAGCTTAGTTTTATGTTTCAGTTTAGTTTTATGTTTCAGTATTCAATTATGTTGTTTAATACTACATAAGTTTTCAGACAAATACAGATAAGTTCAGTATTATGATATGATTCAGAGATCATAAATTTCTCATCTTACAGTTATATTATTATGTATCGGAAAATATGCCAGAAATAATGGTCACCACAGTAGCTCTCAAACATGGTCATGAACTAGCCATCAGATATGGTGATGTCATCAGATATGACCCTGAAACATGCCATCAGATATGACAACCGTCAGATATGATTCAGAGGACTTTGGGTCCGCATTTTGTATACACATAGGCTTTGGGCCGTATGCAGAGTGTTCTTTAGCCTTTGGGGCTGTTTACGCGTATGACTTAGTTTGTTTCAGTGTTCATGGACGTAGTATGTTAGCCACAGTGGTGTTGTTATAACAGCTAGAAAATAGAAAATTTTCATTTCTGCAAGATTTTAGATAGTCAGATAGTATATTAATTTCAGTTTGTCAGTTTGATATTTCAATTTCTGTACAACATCATTATTTCGCAAAGCTCCATTTTTTATGAAATTGCCCTATTATAGCATTACATTTTATTTCAACTAGCCGCAAAGTTATTTTCTAAATAAGTAATATATTTTCTTACTAAGTGCTTGAGACCCACTCGCTGGGTCTAAGCTCATTTTGAGTTTAGACTCAACCTTCTATTATTTAATATTATTTACAGACACACTCGAGGAGCCGTAGAGGACGCGAGGGAATGAATTAAGTTTTTGCAGATAGTGTTGGGACATTCACTCTATTTCTGTTATTGTGGCGTATTTTTGTACTTCAGGTAAATAGTTAACATCCTAGAAAACTTAATGTTTTGTTAAGTTAAAGGAGTTGTATCCGAACTTGTGATAGTACCTAATAGTTGTATATACGGAACTATGGAGATGTTTTTGACATTGCAGATGCAGATAATAACTTGGATGGTTGTGTTAGAGAATTTTGTGGACATGTTTATGGAATGTTTCACATGAATTTCCAGGTAGAGTGTCGCACTTGGGAGTCGATAAAATAGAGGAATTGCTGTCGGATTTGATTTTTTTGAGACATGATATTCATGGTAAAGATGATCGGACTGTTTTAAATGTCGCACTCGTCTTGTCTAACGGGGCAGGTCGTGACACATCATGTCCACCTTTCTTAGGTTTCATAACCTTCAAAGCCTCCTCTATATTTGTGTATAACTTGCATGATTCAAGTAACTTTCACTAGTGGATAGATCTCTTGAAGTGATATCTTTATTTCCTTTCCCAATGAAAAGCTTATGAAAATACTAAATCATATATATATGTATGAGAACAAAAAATGTTATATAAAAAATGATAATATATGATGCACTGTTAAATGAGGAATTTAAAAGTAAAAAAATAATATAGATCCTGAACATATTTCTCTAATATTATTCCATAAATATAGTATACTTTTTAAAAAAAGAAAATTATAAAATTATAAGACTAGTTATATTTTTTCGATTGGACCTAAAAAAATCAATTTGGAAGAGGTAGAAAATGAAAGTAGGTGTTCCCATCAACATGCAAAAGCTACGCATTAACATGCATATACATTTACATCCGAGTCAGTAGGTACTCAGCTTGACCCATTCATTTTTTTCCATTAAACTCATGGTTACCTGTTTGGTAGGTCGAATGTTGTTATACTATGACTCGTGTCTCATCCAAAAAATCCTTTTGAATTAACGAGTACCCACTGAGTACTTGGTTGAAAGCTTCTATCCAACTTGATTCAAAAAGATGTAAACAGTTAGATACAAATACCGATATAGATGTTACATTATTTTATCTATTTTAAAATAGAAACGTAGTTGCAGATACATATATTGGAAAATATGAAAAAAATACCAATCGTTAAAATGAACATGGATATGAAATGGATCGAGATAACATAGGAAAAATATTAGAAATCAGTATTTTATAAATTGAATTAAATTTCTATGTATTGGATACTCACATACGATGATATTCGTATTCATATATTTATACATTTTGAAATGAACATACATATGGATGTTAAAATTTGAATTAATATATATGATAATAATCGGATATGATCCAAATTGATATACACACACACATACACACACACGGCTTATCCAATGGGCCCTGTGCCCATTTGAGACGAGATGAGCCCACTCATATTTTACCAATATTTTCCATCATTTTGAGTTCAATGCTTATTTATTTACTGTTGTTATATCATATTCTTACTATTATTCTTACTATTAGTAACTATTTTCAAATAAAGAAGATATTAGATTAACAAGAAATGGTCATTAGTAAGAATAAAAATGAGACTAGTAATACAAATAATAATACAATCATTTTTGTATGAATTTAAGGTTTTTTTTCCTGGAAATATTTACTAGTAGAAAGAATATGATATAACACTTGTAAACAAATACCTATTAAGCTCAAAAGGATAGGAAATATCGGTAAAATATTAGTGGGCTCATCTCATCTCAAATGGGCACAGGGCCCATTGGATAATTTCCCTATATATATATATATATATATATATATAGGGGGCTTATCCAATGGGCCCTGTGCCCATTTGAGATGTGATGAGCCCACTCCTATTTTACCAATATTTTCCATCATTTTGAGTTCAATGTTTATTTATTTACAGTTGTTATATCATATTCTTACTATTAGTAACTATTTTCATATAAAGAAGATCTTAGATTCACAAGAAATGGTCATTAGTAAGAATAAAAATGAGACTAGTAATACAAATAATAATACAATCATTTTTGTATGAATTTAAGGTTTTTTTTCCTGGAAATATTTACTAGTAGAAAGAATATGATATAACACTTGTAAACAAATACCTATTAAGCTCAAAAGGATAGGAAATATCGGTAAAATATTAGTGGGCTCATCTCATCTCAAATGGGCACATGGCTCATTGGATAATTTCCCTATATATATATATATATATATATATATATATCCATCTTGGCATCTAATTAATCATACGTGAATCTTGTAGTACATATGTAGATGTCCATCCCGATAACCACATGAGGAGATAATTAATGTAATCAGATACAAATACATACATATGTATATCTATTTATCGGTTGTAAATTTACATCTCATTTACCCGTATTCGATTCAATATAAGAATGAACCTACATGTACATGACATTATTAATGGCATTATTAGATCGGCATCGGATTGCATTCATTCCATTTTCATATATTCTTATGGTTTAAATTGTCTACATAGTTTGTATATCCTCATTAATTAATTATTTACACATGCTTACATATTCCTATCATATTGCATTGCTTACTGTTTAAATCATTATGTCCATACGACAATATCATTATGAACATGATATACATACGGATCTTATAATTACATATCATTTGCATTCCATATATATGTCGTCTCTCATTATCAGCATCTCTCTTTATTCTGACAAACATACCCTACCTCAGCAACGTTCACTCGAGTCCACATGTCCACGAATATGAATGCTTTTACAGTAGAATCCCTAAATAGTATTTCATTTGAATTTTAAGTACCAAAATGTATAATAATAATTAGCCAGTCTAATATCCGAAGAAATTGATCTATGAATGAGTGATGAAAAGTGGATAAGTAGAATTTACGAAAAAAATTATAATAAACAATTTTATCCTTTTATTGATATTTATTTAATAAATAAGTAATCTTCTTTTAATAAAAACGGTCAAATATCTTCAAGTAACTACCATCTTTTGATATTAATCGAGTACCTGTTGCAATCGGATATCCGTTGGAAAGGGATAGGTAACCTTCACATGGAGATGAGCACATACAGCTAAGTTGCAATTTGGATTGCCGAAATCTTCCAATGTGAAATGGAGCGCAGCTTTTGAAAATAACTTTCTTGAAGCTCGTTAATTGTGCTACTTTTAGACACTTCTTTTCCCAAAAGGTACGCTGTAAAAAATATTATCTATTATACCATACAATTATATTATCTGCAAGCAGATATTTCATTTTAACTATTTAATTAGAGATTCTACAAAAATAGCCTTGAAACTTTTCATATTTAAAAGATACCCCTGCATGAATTGTATAAATAAAAAATATCCCTAAAAACTATCCTAACCTCCCATTAGTTTTTTTGAAATTAAAAGAGTTAGAATTAACGTATAATTTGATAAAAAAAATGAACACTTTGCACATACATCCTTCCAACTTTTCCCCTTTCGTAAATTCCTCTCCTCCTCTCATCTACCTTCACCACCTCTTCCTCACCTTTCGGTGGTGCTTCAAGATCAATATCTTGCTCTAGAGATCATTGTGGGCGATGACAAAGACGATCTGAGACGACAAGCCACCATATATGCTGAAGTGAATTGTGTCGAACCACTATAAATCCTTGTACTTTGTGATTTTGCAATTCTCTAGATCTTGACGGACTTTTGCTTGTGATTGTTGAGCATATGTGTTCCCAACAAGGTGATTGATCTTGAATACTTTAAAGGATGGATTCCCTAGAAATTTTCTTTAATCTGTGTGGGTTGTACGGGGGAAAGGCCGACGAGGTTGAGGGGGGAGCTTTAACATTCTCGAGGCGATGAGCAGAGAGAGCAGGAAGAGAGGAAGGTGAGAAATCCGCCCTCCGAGCTTTGTTATTCCAAGAGACTTCAAGAGCTCAACCTTCCAAACTTTGTATATGCATATGCCCACAACCATCGAGGCAATCACGAAATTTAATCGTTAAGTTGTTGAATAGCAGACTGTATTATGGAGATATAAATGTAATTATATAAAGTAGAAGGATATTTGCGTAATGTTTAGTATTAGCTTATATCGACATGCACGTTTTGTATTTCAGCTGCTTATTCACTTGAGACACATTATTTGGAAGAAAAAAATTTGTCTCAAATGTTTATTAGATATTAGAGTTGGGTTCAGGGTTTCTAAAACGGATCGGACCATCCGGTCGGACCGGTTGCACCGAGAATTGACCCTGACACGGTCGGCTCGATCGTTTTTTTTGTAATTAATTTAAAAAAAAGGAAAAAAACCGAGTCTGACTAGTGGTTGGATCGGGTTGACCCGAGTGGTTGGACCGGGTTGACCCGGTTTTGATGGTTTAGTATATTTTCAAAAAATAAAGGTTTAAATAATGAAATAATATGATTTTTATCACTTGTGCCCTTCTTAACTTCTGCAATTTCAATTATGTCCCTCTTTTTTTGGAATATAACATGTGCCACTACTTTATTAGACTAATTTTCTAGAACTATAAATAAATTATTATAATATTTTGTTCATATATAATGATAGAAAATGTGACTGTTTTTTTTGTAGAGTTTTACTCGAAATAAATAATCATGTTATTCTATTGAAAGATTTAATATTTTAAACTATTATTTCATTGATATAAATACATATTTACATATATGTATCCGATTTTATCGGTTCAAAAAAGTGGTTCGATCGGTCAGACCAGTAAATTAAGTCCGATCATTTTTTTTCGAGTCGATAAGAATGATAACTTAATGCTGACATCGTCACCGATCTGTTCGGTTTGTATCGACGGTCCGACTCGGTTGGAGCAAACCGAAGACTGACCGATTCAATGTCCGCCGGTTTTTAAAACCTTGGTTGGGTTCCATAATTCCAAATATGAGTTCGATTGCAATTTCATTCTTCATATTTTCTAAAATAGAAATAAATATTGAAATATCAAACTTGGTCCATTTGTGTACGTTATTGTTTTGTACAATGTTGGACTCGTGTTTCGACACCAGTAAATCATGTCTCCATAAATCGAGAAAAAAAATCAGAAACATCACACAAAAAATCTCAATATCTTTAGATTTCTCGAAAGCAGAAGGGAAAAGAAGGTGCGTGCTATCTTTTCCAGTCTCGGTTCTTCACAGATTCCAAGATTTCGTGCCCAGAATATTACGTCTGTGGGGTTTTGGAGCAATGTAGAGGCTACGGCTCTAATGGGATGTTTCCACGTGGAGATGAGAAAATATCTTGAGAAATAGGGATAATGTTCTGGAGAAAGGTTGGAAAGATATCCGTCCTCCCCTTATTTGGTACTGTGCTATTGGGGTCGGTTGTGAGATCTTTGTTCTTGGGTCAGCATGGATATTTTGCCATGGCTCGGGAACCGGTTGGTAGGGATGAAAACGGATCCGATATGAATCGATGTGTCTATTTTCATATTCATATTAGGTTCATTTCTATCGAATACGAATACGGACACGGATATGATTCGGATATGCATTAAGGAAATTATATCCTTAAAAATATGGATACAAATCCAAATCAGATATTTATCGAATACGAATATAGATCGAATAAAGAGCAGAACCGAATACAGATCGAATAAAGAGTCTATCCAATATGAATCGAATAAATAGTGGATCCAATAAAAATGGAATCTGAATACGGATAAAATAAAGATCACATACAAATACGAATTGAATTTTTTTATCAAAGTTCGTTATGATTTAAAAAAATGTCAACAAAAAATAAATAAGTTGCATCATAGAAAAGGGAGCATCGAAATGACGTGTATTTTTGTCCGGAAGCAAAAAGAAGATAGGAATTCGTAACTTTATTCATGCCCATCATCAAGCAAATAGAAGCTTATCAATATCATTAATATATTGTATTATATTATATAATACTAATAAAATAACAAGGGATTGTGGTTTATAGTAAATTAACTAATATATAAAATAATATTAAAAGTTGTATTCATATATCCGGATCTGGATCCGGATATTCAAGCCATTACCATATCCATATCCGTATCCAGAAAATTTTTACAACCCATATCCATATTCGATTAATATTCGGATACAGATATCCACATCTAGTATTTTTTTTGAAAACGGTAAGCGGATATTCGGATATATCCGTATTCGTTTTCATCCTAGAGAGTGAGATGCAAAATCTAGTGTTGTTTATAGATTTGGGTAAATTACAAAAAGGACTACAACTATGTCTCCCTCAATTAAAGGTCTCATTTTTCAATTGTAACAAAGATGAGTCTGATCTTATGTTTCTGTCTCAAATACATGCCTCTATAACCTTTAACGACCATTATATGTCGACGTTAAACCCTTACGTTGAAAATACAAGCCCATATTTGTTACAATTGAAAAATGAAGTTCGTGCATAGTTGGGGACTTTTTTGTAATTTACCCTAAAGTTGTTTTTGTCTTCTATTGTTGCTTATATTATTCACGTGATTAATGCAAAAACTCGATCAGATATGAAGTTGCTTGTGAATATGCAAGACCATACATAAAGAATAGTGTTGATATGCCTTGTATCATAACAATCTAACCCAGCTTGAAGAACCACGTAAGCAACCCCCCTCCCCCCATCGTTACAGGAGTACTATATAAACTCTCTAGGCTTAGGGCTCTAACTGTACTATGTACTCTGTACTTTCTTTACATAGTGAAAACTGATCGCCACCATCCAAGGATATAGACCAGTTACAGGTGAACCTTGTAAATTCGTGTGTTTGTAACTTACTTGTTTGATTGTGTTTGTGTGTGTTTGCTTTCGTGATCCACAACAAATACCAGGAAAAATGTAGATGTATATAGTGAAGGTGATGAGCCATTTATGCATAACCCCACCAATGGCCATCTTAATGTTGCTTATAGGATCTTATGCTATTTAAAGGAAAATTCTAGAGAAATATTGGTGTTAGTCGACGGAAGGCGGTAAATATTGAATCTTACACATGCTGATTAGACAAGGTTAGTGAATGATCATCAGTGTACCTCAAACTGCTGCCTTTCTTTAGGGAAGATCTCATAATAAGACAGAACAAAAAACATGTGGAAGTTGACACTCCATTCGTGAGAAGATTGATTCTGAACAAATCCACCTTCGCTATGAAAGTACAAGGACTAGTTAGGCCATAAGTTTTCAAAAAAATCTAATCATAAACATTCATGATAGGTCATTGGGTCAACGTTCACGTAAATCTCTCTCCATTTCGACGTAGATTGTATTTTCTGCTCACGAAATTCAACATCGTCGGTGACTGTCGAAAAAACTGAGTCACCCTGCTGACAAAAGAACAAGCAAGAACATGAACATGAACCACAACCTGTGCAGTAAAACTTCCCAACAGACTTCAAACAGCAGCAACCAAAACAATCCAAATCAAGGATAAACTATCCAGACTTTCCTTTCTCAAAAAAACACATGAAAGAGGGTGTCCAGTAGTCGTACCAACTCACGCAATCGATTTCTAACAGCTATGACTCTTCCTTTTTCCCCATAATCATCTATGACAAAACTGAACTCTCGAGTCTCTCGACTGCAACAGTGGCTGGGCCCATCTCTAAGCTTGAGGACTGGCGAAAGCCGCGAAACCTTGTCTTGAAGCCAAGCCGCAGTTATTTCTTTAACTTCGCTGGCCTAAAACAAAGTCACTAGTTGAGAAATCTACTCGTCATAACATATTGGATCTTGATCCCTATAAATCCAATCAGCAAACCAGAATGTCCAGGTAGTCTTCAACACACACAAACATCGCCGTCTCCTTCTTTACCATTTTCGAGATATCGCATTGCATCCTTCATTACAAGCTTGTACACGATGCATACGTATCCGGCAGATAATTTCTACGAGAAACTAAGTAACCATGTACTTAAAAGTAATGTGTTCCTTGTATTGTTGCATAGATAGGCTAAGGAAAAGTTCGTTGAGAAGTTAAACCGCTAGTCTAGAAGCGACATGTTCACTAACCGTATGTTCGGTATAAAGTCTGTTACTAGGAGTGAAGTTTGTGGAGCTAGACACTTGAGAATTTTGCAAGGATAGATTCAACAAGGGGTAGGTAAAGTTGTTATGTCGCTTGTTTAGAAGGGTCTTCAAATTGTGGTTTCCCCTTCCTATGTATAGATGTACACATGAGTACGAGGATACGAATTGAAATGTTTGTCTTGCCTTATCCTTTGCATCTCCTCTATCTATTTTCTTATGTTTGTGTCTTGCCTTATCCTTTGCATCTCCTCTATCTATTTTCTTCTCACTGTTTATTCCGTTTATCTCTACCACTATTGCAAAAGTCGGTTTTCGGTGTTCAGTCAAGGAAGTTACCGAATAAGGAATAAACAATATTCAGACGACTATTTAGAATTGTTCCATTATGTAATGTAATTATTTTAATATAAAAATAATCATATATATATATATGGCCACTGGTTAACAAGATGAAAGATCCATTTGAATTTTAGAAAAGGTCAAGATGTGCAGATTGGTGGGTTTAATTCTAAAAACAAGATATTGTGCATCAAAACTTCTATTTAATCATGATAGTTGTCATTTAGCAGAAGAAAAAAAGAGATCATTGGAAAATTGAGATTGAGCTCTGACATTTTTTAGGGTATTGGGATACAATCATAATCTTCTATAACAACAAAAACTTTTTCTAGCAGTCAACTACTTGGACTGACTAATCAGTTAGACTGAAATACAGGGAAGGCCATATCACAATATATCCGCGATATATCGGCGATATATAACTATATCGGCTCATATCGGTCAAAAATGACTGGATTCAGTAAAAAAAATCTCATATAACGACCGATATCGCCGAAAGTTTGTCGATATCTATATATTGATGAATAACCTTGTAAGCTTGATTTCACTACTTATTTTATTACTCCTCGTATGGTAGGTTATAGTGCGATATGGGAGGTGCATACAATGATTCTGCAACTTGGAGGTGTCCAATCGATTTTAATTCATCTTCTTTCCCTTTGGAAAATATTATTATGAATTATGCCTCTTTTAAAAAATACTATTATGCTATTTATTTGTTTGGTTTCCAAAAATAGCTCAAACATTGTATTTATGCAAAGTATGTGATGCAATAATATGGCTCGGATGAACTTCATTTCCAATATCTATATGTCAACAATCAACATTAACAATGATATGCTCGATATGACAGATATGTGATATAAGGGTCAAATGATTGATATGTGTGATATAAGTGTATATTTGTAAGTTATTTAGTATTATAAGAACTTGGATGGACTACATTTCCAATATCCATAAGTTAGCAATCAATGGTAATAATAATATGTTCCATATGACCGATATATGCGATGTAAGGATCATAGACGATCTATACGTGTGATCTAAGAGTATATAAGTATGTTATTTAGTGTTCTGAGAACTTGGACGAACTCCATTTCCAATATCTATAGGTCAACAAGTAACAGTACCAGCAACATGTTCGATATGACTGATAATATATGTGCGATATAAGGATCATAGATGAACTATATGTGTTATCTAAGTGTATATTTGTAAGCTATTTCATGTTATAAAACTTGAATGAAATCCATTTCCAAAACCTATAGTCAGGAATCAACATTAACATCGATATGATCAAAATGACCGATATGTGTGATATATGGGGTATAAATGGCTGATATGTGTGATATAAGTGTGTAAGTGTAGGTTATTTTGTTGTTTTAATATCTTGGATGACTGGAAAAATGGCAAAAAAATCTATTTTTGAGCCATTTCCAACATTTCCGACGATATCATCGATATATCGACGATATATCCCGATATATCATCTTCATGATGAATCGATACGATATCGATAACGATATGGCCTTGAGGAAGCAAACATGGACAAACTTCCAACACATGTCCTTTAAACACATTAGTTTTTTCACATCCAATGCTACAAGACATTACTTCATTCTATTATTGGCATGGAATTTCCGATGGAGCCATACTTAAGATGTTAAAATGTCATCTGAATATCTTGCCATCATCTCTCCAGAGCCTCCAACATCCACTTGATTTGCAGCTCAAGATGTTACAAAGTGCCAGAAGAATATGTTGCCACCATTCCTTTAAAACCTCCACCATCGACTTGACTTGCAGTTTACCATATCATTGTAACATTATTGGAGTGTTGTTCTCTATATCAGACCGTGAAGACGGTCTTTTTTAATGTAGGGGAGTATTAATACGTATTGATTTGTTGGAGTTAGGAGTAAAGTTTTGTTGTATGTTTCTTGTGTAGAAAGGAGTATCCAGATTGTGGTTTCCCGATCCTATAAATAGATACAAGGATGAGTAAGAGGACATGAAATGAATTTTTTTTGTCTTGCCTCAATCTTTGCATATCTATATGACCTCTTCTCTATGCTTTCTCCTCGTATTTCTACACTCTAGGTCAATATAGACTCAACTCTCAACCAGAAGATTATCTTGTTTTATATCTCGCTCTGAGATTCATGTAGCTAAGGCAACAATCTCTAGATTTGCCGGTGCAATCGGCTCCTAGGAGAATACAGATAGAATTGTCTGCGCAACAGCCTTCTATATTACCTGTTTAAGTGTTGAAAGGTGTTCTTGAGTCATCACAATTGGCAAGGGTGCTCGGAGAGGGCTCATACACCAATTGAGAAAGATCTACTGCAGATTTCAGCAGCTACATGAATCTCTGAGCGAGATACAAAGAACAAGATGTTAGAGTCCACAGGGTTAGTCCCACGTCGTCTGTGAGTGGGACTTGATCTTTCTGGTGGAGCTATATAAGACCACGTCGTCTGTGAGTGGGACTTGATCTTTCTGGTGGGGCTATATAAGAAATCCCTTACAACCTGTATCCGTTGGAGAGAAAGCAATACCAGAATAACCGGCCCTCGAGAGGCATTCTCCCATGGTTTCATCCCACTCCTCACGGAGTAAGATTCACGTAAAATCCCAATGTGCTTCCATATTTATATTTCTTTATCTCTGACACGCTTCTGCATTTCATGGAAGGATATATCGATATTGGTATCGATATCGGTACCATGTCGATACTGATATATCGGCGATATATCGACGCCATATCGCCGACATCGGGATTCAGCTCGCCTTTTTTGCCTGTTGATACCCGATATCGGACATATCAACGATATAGAGGTGACCGGTCGATACCGATATATCGCCGATATATCGGGATACGGCCTTCCATGCTGCATTTATCGTTTTCTACATGGTATCAGAGTGTGTTCGATTTTGATTTTTCATTCTTGAGGATCATTTTTGTATTCTTGTTCAAGTATTAAAGATCGTCATCACCATATTTTTTGGTATTCAAAGTTCTGGACATCCTTCAAAGCCATGGAGTTATTCTTGAAGATCTATGATGGATTATTGTTCATGATCGAGTCTTGTCAAGTGTCAAGTTCTGAACATTATCATCACCGAGTTCATGTTCAACAACAAGCAGATCCCTGTTTTGTTAGAAAAGTGCTAGGGTTTCTTACGAACCCTGATTCTGCGTAAACGCCTCCAATCTCTGATCAGTTCTTCTCGAACGGTGAGAGATGCCAATCAAGCCAAGGGCACTCATCAGGCACGACTCCAAATCAAATCGGGTGCCCTAAAACTCGAGCTAGTCCACGGTGATGTTGGGTTTCCGTCTGAACCCCTAGATGTAGTTACAAAGTAGAAGAAGAGATGGCCTTCCGCAGGGTGATGTTTGGTTCTAGTTTCAAATCCAAGCGATGTGCGCAAGCGATACTTGCGCACACGCTCGAAGAAGGAGCCCTAGTCGTATCTCCAAGCAAGCACGTACAAAATGCGCTCTTATGCAAAATCTCCACGTGATCCACACAAACCTCCAGGCACACCCCAGCATGCGCAACCACAGCGATGGCTTTCTAGTTGGCGGTGGCGGGTTCCTCGGAACCCTAGTGTTGTCGAAGAAGGGCCCCCAATCATCCATTTCTACCTAGCAATCATACAACAAGCCATCCAAAAAGGATTGAGAATAGAGTCATCCCCTTATGCATGCTCGAAGGCATGCAATTTATTAAGTACTAGTGAAAATTGCATCTATTGAAACATGTTCACACAATAGAAATCAATAGCAGCAATTAGAAAATCAATAGCAGCAATAACAATTCGGTGGTTGGTACTGACCACTAGTTTTTTGTCTTGCCTTCCTCTACATAATCATTTCTTCCTGTGGAGGTTCCAGTATCTATAAGTAGGATGTCCAATGATTGTATTTTTTATCACTGTACTACTTGGCATCTTTGTTGATCTCATTAATCATGAAGGTGCCATGGTCCATCATTAGAACTTGAGAATTGCAAATAACCAACATAGAACGCCTTTTATCCTCCTTGGTTTGCATATGATAATCAATTTAGAAAGCAAACTAAATATGTGGTGTATACGGTCTAATATGCAACATCGAACACATAATGCAGTGCAAAAAGAATGTGGTTCAGCCACCTACCACATACATATATGGACACATATACGGCTCATACAACCACATTTATAAACATTTCTCATAATGTACCTCATTTAGAGAAGGAAGTCGATTAGCATGTCTTATTCAAATGATATCAAACAGGCACCAAGAATCGAGACACGAGATTTACGTGGAAATCCTTCAAATCGGAAGGAAAAATCACGGGGTGGACGATCCTTGTTGCTCACAACAACCATAGCGTTTTTCTCGTTTGTTTTCTATATATTTGAACCATAAGGTGGTGTGAGTTACATAAAAGTTTCGACGTCGGTAAATGGATCCTCACCCATGATCCATTTACCCATATACAAGCAACTCAACACTCCCCCCTCAAGTTGGACATAGAGATTGTTCATGCCCAACTTGCTCACATTCTTTTAAAGCTACTCATGGAAAGACCCTTGGTGAAGACGCCAGCCACTTGATCTTCATTTTTATGTATGGTAGAATAAGCTATTTAGAATCAATTCTTTCTTTGATAAAGCGACGATCGATCTCCACATATTTGGTTCTATCATGTAAGACATGATTGTTGGATAAATTTATAGCGGCCTTGTTGTTACAGAATGTCATAGGCAGCTCGAAAATTACTCCAATATCTTTCAAAATAGTCTTGACCCATATCATTTCAGCAACACCCATGGCAACATCCCTATATTCAGCTTCAGCACTAGACCTAACACAAACCGATTGTTGTTTGCTTCTCCAAATCACCAAGTTGCCTCCCAGAAAAATGCAATATCCAGTTATAGATCTCCTTGTATCAGTGCATCCATCCCAATCCGCATGTGTATCCTTTTTCAGTGTCATGTTTCACGTAACAAAGGATACGTTCTACTGCCTTCATGTGAATATCAGTCGGTGCATGCATGAATTGACTCACCACAATGATAGCATAAGCAATGTCGGGCCTGGTAAGAGTAAGATAAATCAACTTACCCACAAGCCTTTGGCACCGACTCTTGAAGCTTTCGTCATGTTGCTTCCCATTTGATGCTCAACTTGTGACTCCCTTCAATAGGCGTAGGGACAGGTATACATCCCAACTTTCCAGTCTCCTTCAATAGATCTAAAGCCTATTTTCTTTGACAAAGAACAAGACCATCATTCGACCTTGCCAATTCAACAACCAGAAAATATTTCAGGTTTCTAAGATCCTTTAAGTCAAAAACTGCAGCAAGCTCTCTTTGTAGATAAGCTATCTCATCTTCATCATCGCATGTGATAATCATGTCAACATAAACAAGAAGAAGAGTCGTTCAATCTTCACCCTTCTTGACAAAGAGAGTGTTATCATCACTGCCTTGGTGATAGCCCAATCTATCGTCAACACTTTAAGCCTCTCGAACCAAGCTCTAGGAGACTGTTTCGATCCATATAATGCTTTCTTCAATTTACAACATTTTCCTATCTTCTCTTGTCCTGGTGGCAAGTGCATATAAAAATCTTCCAAGAGATTTCCATTCAAGAAGGCATTCCTAGCAACCATTTGATGAAGCTTCCATTTCTTGATAACGACAAGAGAAAGTACAATCCGTACTATAGTCTTTTTTTTTGAAATCCAAGAGTTCGGGGGAGGCACGGCATGGTGCTCGCCCCAAAAATTTTATTAAGAAAGCGTAGAACAACAGAGAGAGAGGTACAGCGGGACAAAAGGAAGGATGAAAAGAAGAAGGGGATCGAGGAGATCCCAACACAAGCAAAAGAAGCGAGCTACATCAACGACCAGTCACGAGAAAGCAGAGCTACATGGGCCGGAACATTCTCCTTGTAAAACCTTTGTCCCCTAAAGATCGTAGCATTACGCCACAGCCAAATCACCCAAATGCACGCAAAAAGACCTACAAATTCGCCGTGCGCCCTGTCTTTGTTTGTCCTCAGAGAGTCCCAGAAGCCACCAGAACTCGAGGTGTTGATCCAAGATATGCGGGCCTCCACCTAGATGCCAGTAGTGGCGGGGCACAAGAAGAAAAAGGTGTTCTAAGGATTCCACCTCGTCGCTGCAGAGCACACAGTCCGTCGAAGCCAAATCAACAAAAAGCCTGGTGCACCGGTCACGAGTTAAGATCCTCCCTCGACGGAAAAGCCAAAGAAAGAACGCAACTCGCTCTGGAAGCTTCAGTCTCCACAGAAGGTTGAGATCCCTGCAAATGAGGTCCTATTGCGACATCGGTTGCAGCGAGATAGCCCTGAACGCCCGCCTCGTTGAAAAGACGCCATCATGCCAAACCCAGTGATCCCGACACTCGATGGCCTGGGCGAATCCTTAAGCAGGTCCAGGAGAACAAGAAACTCATCGAAACGTTGGTCAGAGAAGTGGCTCACAAAAGATGGGAACCACCCATCCCCCGACCAAGAGGAGGCCACAGAAGCACGAGCATCACGCGCCAATGCACAAAGGTGCGGGAAAGAAACACCAAGAGGGGCAACACCAGCCCAATTGTCCAGCCAGAACTTGAAGGAGTTACCATCCCCGAGAGCAGGAGCGAAAAGATGAGAGCAGCCGACTAATCGATAAAATTCCACGCCAGAAGGGAGTTCGAGAACGGCGATCATCCAAATCCCTCAACATCTCCACCCCAATAGAGAGCAAATCGCGCAAAAGGGAGGAGCAGAAACTGTTTGAACTCCCCCAAAGCCTATTGATCCATTTGAGAAGGAGCGCGTCATTGACCCGATCAAGACGTCGAATGCCAAGGCCGCCATCGCACTTCCTCTTGGTCACCTCCGCCCATTCCACCAGGTGTGGACCGCGCGAGGAGGGACCCCTTCTACCCCAAAGGAAGCTCCGCATCAAGCCCTCAAGACGTTTCCGAACCCCCACCGGCATTATCCAATTTGATAGATAGTAAATAAGGATAGAAGCAAGAACCTACTATATTCATTTTTGTCACATGAGCAAAAGTCTCTAAGTAATCAATGCCATATTTTTGACTAAAACCCCTTGCAACAAGTCTGGCCTTATAATTTTCTATTTTACCATGTGGTTAGTATTTTATGGTGTAGACCCACTTTGACCCCAACCAAATGCACACCATCTGGAATATCTACAATGTCTCATGTACAATTTCTTTCAAGGTCCTCCATGGACCCATCTAGGATCTGAACCAGCTTCAACAGTGTGACATCCTCGGATCCGGGCACCCGTTTACACTGCATCCACATTACATTCCTTCAAGATCGCATTAAACAAAGAAATTTGAGAGAATTTTTTCGTGTTTCGCATTTCTGCCATGATTATTCAATTCAATATTCACAACCACAGGGCAACAGGAAGATGTGCTACCAATATTGCATTTCATTAATTTTCATGATAAACAACATGTTAGGAAAAACGAGTAACTTGTTTATTTCATGAAACCCTAGGCTCTCTTATATAGAGGAGATTCCTACGGGTAAATTACAAAAGATAGACGGAAGAACAAAGAAATAGGGAAAACACATAAAAATATAAATATATCTCTACACTCCCCCTCAAGATGGAGCATAAATATCAATCATGCTCAGCTTGGATGAACACTTTTGGAATAGTCCTCTGAGCAATGCCTTGATAAAAATGTTTGCCTTTTGATCTCTGGAGCTGACATGAGAAGTAGAAATGAACCCTTTTTGAATCATGTCAAGTATATAGTGGCATTCAACTTCAATATGTTTCGTTTTGTCATGAAATGCAGGATTGTTTGCTATGGTTGTCACGTTTCAGTGACATAGGAAGAGCACATCTATATGTAGATATGCTAGAACAGCCCGAACCCACATCATTTTTGAACTTGTTTGTGCCATAGCCCTATATTCAGATTCTGCACTAGATACGGACACTACGGTTTGTCAGTGTTCGGAAATGCGGTCCATGCGGCCGCATATGCGGCCGCATATGCGTATTCGGTCACTTGACCGAAGCGCATATGCCATATACGGCAATATGCGGTCAAAACGCATATGCGGTCTGCATATGCGGTATATGCGGCCGTATATGTGGCCGCATATCTAATAGGATTCATGTTAATCCATGACATGTCGATGACACATTAACTCGATTTTTTTCCGAGCAACTCTTATATCATCATTTGCACTGATGCATCTTTTCATTATTCTCGTGTATGTTGAATTTGGGAATATAATCTAGGATATTTTTTCTTTTATCCATTTTTCTCATTGTTCTCAACACTTATTAATGAATTGTTTACTACTTTTTGAATTTTCTATCTAATGAAATTCATTCTAATTATTCAAATAAAACATGAAATAATTGACTAACATTCTGACACTTTACATTTTTTGTGTTTCTAATAAATTTTATATATAAACAATCTTCCCCTATATTTTATGTCAACATATTTTATCCTTGGAGATACATATATGTGTATAAGATTAGGTGTATGTACCTATGATTATTCTTTAGCTTTTCTTATCTATTAGGATCTATATATACATTAAAGGTTTTCTTATAGATGAGCCTCAAAAAGGTTTTCTTTTAGAATCACGTATTCTCTGTTGAATTCAAATTTGTATATGTATATATATGCATTAAATTCAAAATACACACTAAAAAATAATCAATTTATAATATCATACTTATATATCTTATTTGAAATTTTTGATTTTGAATTTTGTTAGATCATCAACTTTTATATATAAACACATTTTATTGTTTATTTTGTAATATTTAAATCGCATGAACAGCATATACTTCCGTATACTCCTCCGCATATCCGCTTACTCGCTTTAGACCGCATGACCGAACGAATACCGCATACCGCATTTCTGAACCTTGCGGTTTGTTTCTTGCTTTTCCAGGAAAACATTGAATCTCCCACAAATACAGCAAAACCTGATGTGGACTTTTTGTCCTTCGGGCATCCTGCATAGTCTGCATCTACATAGGTTGAAATAGTGATATCTCCCCCTTTTCTGAATAGCAACGCTGCGCCTGGAGATGATTTTAGGTATCTTAATATCATGTGTATAGCATCCACATGTACCTGACGTGTTTGTTTCATGAACGGAATAACCCGACTGATAGCAAAGGAGATGTCGGATTTGGTAGTGGTTACATAGAGAAGCTTTCCCACCAACTCTCTATATCTTTTCTTGTCGACCTCATATGTATCATCATCATATAGTTTCATGCTTGGATGCATAGGTGTAGTAGCAGGTCGACATCCAAGCATGCGTGTCTCACTTAGCATATCAGTGATATACTTTCTTTGAGTCATCACAATGCTCTGCTGATTCCTGGCAAACTCTAACCCCAGAAAATATCTTAGGGTGCCAAGATCTTTGGTGACAAATTGACTGCCCAGAAATTCTTTCATCCTTTTTATCTCTTGGATATCATCTCCTATAACCAGCATGTCATCAACATACACCATAATAACCACTGAACCTCTGGAGGTCTTCTGTATAAAGAGAGAATGATCTGAATTCGACCTTCTGAAACCATGTTTTTCAAATAAATTTGAAAGCTTCTGAAACCAAGCTCTTAGGCTTTGTTTAAGGTCATATATAGCCTTATGGAGTCTACATACATGCTGACACCCCCCCCCCAGCAGCAAACCACGGAGGTTGCTGCATGTAGAACTCTTCATGAAGATCACCATACAAGAAAGTATTTTTAACATCAAGTTGGAATAAAGGCCAATCACGTACCACAACAACATCTAGGATCACCCATAGGGTAGATTGTCGAGCAACATGAGAGAAGGTGTCCAGATAATCTACCCCACACATCTGAGTAAAACTTCCTGCAACAAGTCTGGCCTTGTATCTAAAAAGACTCCTATCGGCATGATATTTTATCGTGAATACCCATTTGCAGCTCACAACAAACGACCCACTAGGGCGGGTACCAAGGTCCAAGTACCACGATACCGTAAAGCAGCCATCTCCTCCTCCATAGCTTTGCACCACTGACTATCTTGCAAGGCCTCTTGATAATTTTGTGATGTGCACCGTAGACAAAGCAATAGAAAATCGCCAGAATTCTCCTGTAAGATGATTAAATGACACATGTGAGGCTATAGGATAGGGTGCAGAAGAACGCTTCTGCTTCCGAATAGCAATGGGCACATCAAGATCGGTAGTTGTATCTCCAATATTCTCCTACACCTCTCCCTGCGGAGACACATCTCCAAACTCATTGTTAGAAATATCAAATTCAGGACATACCTCAAGTGTGTTGGATGATGTGTTATGAACATAAGCAGAAGGCCGACAACTATAGTGAAGTGGTAGTGGTGGGATTGGGATAATAGGTTGAATGATAGGAGATGGTGGTGGTGGTGGTGATGGGGAGGATAGAGGAGGTGGGACGTAAATTTCAATATCATAGTCTGAGGGAGTTAAGCGATCACCTGTTGGAGAGAAATACATTGTGGATTCAAAAAATGTGACATCTACGCTGATATAGTATTTCCTATTCACAGGATCATAAACATCTATATCCCTTCTGAGTCCGAGAGTACCCCACAATACACACTTGATAGCTCTAGGAGAGAGCTTGTCCATCCTAGGCGAGAAATTGTGGACAAAGCCAACAGACCCAAACACACCGAGAATCAATAGTAAACAACTCCTTCTCAGGGAACAATTGGGAATGAGACTTTTCTCCCAAGACAGAGGACGGCATCCGATTAAGAGTAGCAGGCTGTAAAAACATCATCAACCCAGAATGAATGAGGGTATGACTCTGTATAAGAAGTGTACAAGCAACATACAGAATATGGCGATGTTTTCTTTCAGCTATCCCATTTTTGTTAGGATGCGTAAGCACATGTTCTTTGATGAATTATCCCGTGAGAAGAGAAATACCGAGCTAGATCATGAGTGCAAAATTCTAAAGCATTGTCAGTCCTCACAATCTTTACTTTGAAAGGAAACACATTACGAGCTTCATTTAGAAAGCTTTGAATCAAATTCCAAGCTTCGGATTTATTTTTCATCAAAAACACCCAAGATAAACGAGAAAAACCATCCACAACCACTAAATAAAAGCGGTGTCCCCTGATGATCAGGACCCGACTAGGACCCCAAATGTCTACATGGAACAGCTCAAAAGGAGAACGACTACTTCGATTATGATGACTTGGAAAGACATACCAATGATGTTTTCCTAGCTGACATGCCTCACAATCAAATGAAGTCGAGGCGAAATCTGGGGAGGAACATGCCGTAACTTCTGGAGGTACTGGACTGAGATGATGCCATATGAATGGAGATACAGAGGTACTGGACTAAGATGATAAACCAGCACAAGATGATTGAACCAATCTGTAAAGACCACCTTGCTCACAGCTACAGCCAATCACCCAACCAATCAGAATGTCCTGAAAAATAAGAGAAGATGTGTCAAATATAGCCCGACAATTCAAATCTCTAGTAATCTGACTGATGGATAATAAGTTCATAGAGAAATCTGGTGCATGTAACACATTCTGCAAACGTATGGATGGTGTCAAACTACTCTCCCCCTGGCCTGTGATAGGGGAATGAGTCCTATTTGTTATGATGGCAGTTCATCCTGGAGAAATCTGCCTATAGGCAGTCAACATATCTCTATTTCCACACAAGTGATGTGTAGACACGGAATCCATAATCCACTCTATTATACGAGAACCACGACAAGAAGTAAATGCTATAATGTTACCTGAGGAGTTGGCTCCAGCAGAAGCTACGGCTCGTGGGTAGATGTGTCACATGAGTTAGCAGGAGGCATTATATCCCTCAGACGGGAGACAAGATCATCATATCTATGCTCAGAAGAAGGCACATTGAGGATGAACCCTGTTATGCAACACGTGCAAATGCCGGAAACCCATGATTATAATAGCATATATCCTCTGTGTGTCCAGACCAATGGCAGAAGATGCAGGATAATGATGATCGGCCACGACCTACTCCACCACGTGGTCCACAGCCTCGAAACTGAGACGAAACCACCTCTTCCACAAGAGGCAGTCATGGCAGATAAATTTGGTGATGGAGTTAGAACAGTGATCCTGTTTAATCTTTGGAAGACCTCCATTGGAGGGATAGTAGCATCAACCAGTATCTGGGAGGATGCAACCTCGTACTGTGAGTCAAGAGAGGCCAGAAACACTCCCACCATCGTACCATTCCGAAATGTCTTCAACTGCTCTGGAGTAGTCATGAGAGACACAAAGATATGAAGCTTCTCAAACATCCCACAAAGGGCAGTATAGTGAGCATGTAGTGGTCGACCATTCTGCTTAATGATGAAGATGTCATGGTGCAGTTGTAGCATTTTTGCTTCATTCTTGGCCTGCGAATACATCGTAGCAAGAATATCCCACAGAGCTTTGTCTATAGGCTGGTGCAGTACATCATCTGTAATATCAGGTTCAAGGTACCAGACAGCCAGACCTGTGCATAAACATCGTCGGCTTCCCATGAGGCAAACAACCCCGTCTTCTCCGTCGGCTCTTCATCGGTAAGAATATGCTTCTTGCCTATTAACTTCATTAGGCTCGTGAATTGCATGGCCCACAACTCGTAATTCGTCCCATTTCTTAACTATGGGTGTTGGACCTCTGAAGGCACCCGCGATGGGAATATCAATCTTGTTCTCTGACATCTTGTCGCTCGAAGAAGACGAGGATTGTCGACTTAAAGAAAATGTCAACAAAGACATAAGGGAGGTTGATTGCATGTGTAGACTTAGATTAGAATCGACCTCCTAAAAAAAACTTGGCGCTGCGATGATATGGCTTGTTAAGGGTGCAGCGGAGACTGTAGGTGCAGTAGGGGCCGCAAAGGGCGGCGACCCGCGAAAGGCGGCGAGGGGTGGAGCCGCAAAGGGCAGCGACCTGCGGTGGCGCACAAAGGGGGTGGCGCGTGGAGAAGGGCTAGAGGTGGGGCTAGGGTTTCGGGTATGAGAGCTCATTCTAAGACCGCCGCTCTGATACCATGTTGGGAAAAACGAGTCACTTGTTTATTCCATGAAACCCTAGCCTCTCTTATATAGAGGAGAGTCCTACGGGTAAATTACAAAAGACAGACGAAAGAACAAAGAAATAGGGAAAATACATAAAAACATAAATATATCTCTACACAACATACTGACAATTATACATATATCACAAAATCTACAGAAGAATAAACGAAGCATTTACATTTTGAACTAAACAAAAACTACAACAAAAGTAACTGTATCATCTGATAAAAACCTAGATGCTAGGAATCATCCACAGCTACTGAGATGCAGGTTGCTTGCCTGCCACACATGAAAGGTAGAAGAGGCATCAGCAGTGTTCAGAAAGGCGGTCTAGGCGACCGCATATGCATACTCGGGCAACCAACTGCCCCGAATATTTGATATGCGTTCAAAAGGCGCTCAAAGCGCATATGCGGCCCGAGTATGCCGCATATGCGGCCGCATATGCCCCCGAGTTTGTAATAGATTATAGAGCTCCCCCCAAATTTATTGCTGGATTTTTTTCTCCGAAAATCATAAACCTCTTAATACCCTCTCGCAAAAGAAACCCTGCGTGCCTCCCTTTTCTCCTCCGCCATCGTGCAAAAAGCCCTAGCGGGAGTTTCTCCTCCGCCCTCCCTCGAGATTCTCCTCCGCCATCGCTAAGGCGAGGCAGGTTGCTCCTCCGCCCTCTCACCACAACGCAGGCTGCTCCTCTGCATTCTCACCGTGAGTCTGCGATGCAGGCTGCGTTCTCTCTCTCCCTTTGCGAGTTCGCGAGGCTAGGAAGGCTGCTCCTCTGCGTTCTCTCACTGCGTGCCTGCGAGGCGAGGTAGGTTGCTCCTCTACGCTCTCTCCCTCCATTGCTTTCTCCTGTACGCAGGTTCTGGATTCTTACATGAAACAATCTAATTAAGCCCTTTTTGCATTTTTTTTGTTGCTCTAGATTCTTACATGAAACAATCTAGCACTGCTCAACCAACAAATGATTAAAATGGATATATGAAGTTTCATCATTGGACGACACACAACCACTTAATCTTGACATTATCTTCGTGATTTTAGGTATGCTTAGATTGGAAGATGAACCTTTAATGTGAATACATATACACAATTGATAAGAATTGGGCGGAGATAGTAAGTTAGGAAAGACACAGATATTGTTGCATGCATACAATCATAAATTGATGCAACTATATTATTCAATAAAGTTCTTTGTCTTGATGTTAAACATATTAGCTTTAGCTCCTTGGGTTTGAGCATGAACCTCCATCTTAGTTTTGCTAACCGAACACGTATGTGTATATTTCAGCAGTATCAATGGTTAGATATCTTATTCTTGGGTATCTTCTTTTATGTTTACATCAACAGAAAATCTTCACATTAAAATACTTACATTTTATGTTTTTTTAAATATAAAACATCTAGTATTTGAATTTATTATTATATTACTAATTATTTTTAATTAAAATAATAGAAACCGCATAGTCCGCATATACTTCCGCATGCCCGCTTACTCGCTTCAGACCGCCTGACCGAACGAATACCGCATACCAACTTTCTAAACCTTAGGCATCAGCGAGCGCTGATACTTACCAAAATCTTATTAACATAAGCATGTATTTAAAGTGGTTGCAAAAGAAACAAGTAGTAAGGAATAATTATTTAAAAATCCACAATTTCTTGAAAAAATACAACTACGTGCTATGAAGAAGATTTTCAAATACTTTAAGGAAATGTCCTAAATTTTACCTATTAGTTTTTTCATATTCTTGTATAGTAGTTTAATGGCTCACAAATATAAATTCTCTATTTGCCCTATAGCCTTTGTTATATATAAGTTATATACTAATTTATGGCCTATATGTAGATGTTATTTCCTTGTCATTGAGAACCGATTATGGATTAGATAAGAAGTTTGTGACGTGATGTTTTATTTAACTCTTAGTTTATTGGTGATGAAAGGGAATAATATTCTAATATGGTTCTTAATTCTACCTATCTTTTCAAGTCTAGTAGATAGTCTATGGTCTTGGTCTATGTATGACCTCACATTATGACTCTAAGGCGTGAATAATGCCTTAGGATTGAGGTACCTCCGTAGACATGCAGTGTTGTGTAATGCATCCTAATTAAGTTCCCAACACGTCCACTAACTTAATTATGAATAACTCTAGCCAACACAATTTATAGTTAGCTTCATCTCTTAGACAAGATCCATTATACTTCATTCCGAATTTAACTGCAACTCCTCCAAATGTAACTCTAGATGATTCAAATGCAGGCATAGATGATTCGGATGTAGCACCGCTAAGACTGTTGGTGGAAAGTAACCAAAACTCACACGATGATGTAGTCTTTTAAGAGACTCTTCCGTCTCGCCCTCTAATTGGAAGTGCGGTCCAATAGAGGGATAGGTCCACTCCAAAACTACGCCACAGAGACGTGTGAGAGAGACTTTCTGGAAAAGTCACTATAGACGGGCCTGACCGGTACAGGACAAGCTCGTGCGAAAAACTAAAACTGAGGATCTCTCATGGGTATCCTAAAACAGAGGGTAAGCGAAGCTGGTTAAAAGTCAAGATCCAACGAGGCGTAATAACACTGCGAGCTCGCGTAAAATCATGAAAAGGATTGGGATCCTAGACCCGCGCACTTGTGGCAGCTGCCCTATCTAGGCTTCCTTTCTTCTGTCCAGTTGATGGTCACTGCACCCTCACACGATCAAGTGTAAGGGTCACTATGACCAGCACTCTTGATTATTAACATCGTTATTATCATTGATTCTCCATCATAATCATCATTTATTCGACTGTTAATTCCTTTCTCAATCTTTTCTATGATTAACCGTATAGATTTGGATCTCTTAGTCAACGATTTATTGATTTTGGTTTTATGATGGATTGAACCAATCTATATCTTTTGTCATATTAATGATATATAACAGGTAGATCAAAATAATGAATTACTTGATAAAGATTAGTTGCCATAATGATCTAATCAATCAAGTATTGATATTCTAATATTTTGTAAAACTAACAAGTGTCATTAGGTCCCAAAAAAAATATAAAAAGAAGTGGCAAGAATGGAAATGGAGTAGGTAAGTTACGTGTGGTTTTTGTTTTATTTTGTTTACTAATTCGTCAATGAGTCCATTAGCTTATTTATTTATGTCAAGTTTTATTTTGAAGTCGTCAATCCGATAAGCCCTGAGTCTAGTTCTATTAACAAATGATTCATCTATTTAACTATTACTTGTTCTCAGTTATCTATTTGCTCCATGATCCGTTTAGTTTGCACCTTCTGAATCTCATGATAAGTCATAATATCTTGACTATAGTGCTTTGTTTGCTATCTTGTGGGAACATTGATTTGACACATATCCCAATCACTGAGCATGGTTGGTTAATTATCTTGGGTGCTCTGACAACTATAGTGCAATACTACGGTGGGACCCTAATTTTCCAAAGATGGTCAGACCGGAATATGAATGCTAAACTGGAATGTTGATAGAAACCATGACTACTGTTTCCCCTTCTATTTGTTTGAAGCAGAAACACAAACTGAAATTTTCAATCCAATATATATATATATATATATATATATATAATTCAGCAAACAGTAACAGAGAATTAGAATAGTAATTTATTACTAAAATCTTTAACAACAGCAATTGAAAATTTTAGATTTACAATTCTCAGCAAATATTAACATAGAAATTTAATTACTAATTCTCAGCAACAACAGTAACAAGGAATTAGTTTTATCAATTCTTACTAAAAACCCCAGCAACAATAACAAAGAATTTGGATTTATAATTCTCCACAAACAGTGACAGAAAATCAGAATTTCATAATCTCCAACTTAATTTTTTTTGTATTATATATGTGTGTGTGTGTGTGTGTGTATTTATATAAGCAGCAAGTACAGTAAACTAGGAATTTAATTTTCAAATCAATTTCTTTTCTCCTTTTTTTAATCAAAGCAGCACTTATTCTAATCAAAGAATTAATTCTTCAAATCAAAAAAATAAACATCAGAATTAACAATCAATCTAAAACTCAGGAAATTTGAAGTTTATTTTATGAATCCAAGTCCCAAATTCTAAACAAACATGGAATTAATTGTGTATAAACACAAGCATGGCAGCAAGATAAATGGCTGTGGAATGTACTATGGATTCAATGCATGGTACATTCGAAAATTTTAGATTTACAATTCTCAGCAAATATTAACATAGAAATTTAATTTCTAATTCTCAGCAACAACAGTAACAAGGAATTAGTTTTATCAATTCTTACTAAAACCCCCAGCAACAATAACAAAGAATTTGGATTTATAATTCTCCACAAACAGTGACAGAAAATCAGAATTTCATAATCTCCAACTTAAATTTTTTTTGTATTATATATATGTGTGTGTGTATTTATCTAAGCAGCAAGTACACTAAACTAGGAATTTAATTTTCAAATCAATTTCTCTTCTCCTTTTTTTAATCAAAGCAGCACTTATTCTAATCAAAGAATTAATTCTTCAAATAAAAAAAATAAACATCAGAATTAACAATCAATCTAAAACTCGGGAAATTTGAAGTTTATTTTATGAATCCAAGTCCCAAATTCTAAACAAACATGGAATTAATTGTGTATAAACACAAGTGGCAGCAAGATAAATGACTGTGGAATGTACCATGGATTCAATGCATGCAGGGGGATCTACAGGACTGATCAAGGAGCAGCAATTTGCTTCAATTTGCAGCAAATGGCTGCAATGCTGGAGCAGCAAGAGGGATGGAATCTGGAGTTTGCAAAATAAATGGAGATTGGAAAGAAAAAGGGGAGAGGAAATGAGGTGGGTTTCCTTCTCTCGGCTGGAATTTTATAGAAGAAGAGGGAAATAGGGAGAAAAACAACCTTTGTGTTTGGAGACATTTTGTCGAACACCTGAAGTAAAACAACACTTTTTGTTCTCTGAGGCAATATTACAAAGACCTTACGGGCACAAACTCATAGCTTCTTCCATGGAAGTCCGTATCGCGATATATCGGCGATATATCGGTATCGACAGGTCAACGATATATCGCCGATATGGTCGATATCGGTATCGACAGGCCATTTTATTCACAATCTCAGTTCGATGTCGGCGATATGGCGTCGATATATCGTCGATATATCGACGATATATCGTATCGACATGGTACAGATATCGATACCGATATCGATATGTCCTTCCATGGCTTCTTCTCCTGCGAATCAAAAGGGCAAAAGCACCCCAACGACACTCAAGGGCTTAGCCCACACCACAGTTGCTCTCCCGCAACAAGGAACATACCTCACAACACCAACGAAGCCCAAACCAGTCTTGGGACGTCAAAAATATCGCAATTGCAGCAACCAACAACGATCTAGACACCAAAGAATGAAAATCAGACCACCAAAAAAGTAGCAGCAGCCCACCAATCTCGGGGTCGAACAAGGACTCCGTTTAAGGGCAAAGAACCCAACGCCAATCTTGAATAGCTTCATGAATCTAGACTTCAATGCAATGCCTCAACAAGGCTCTGATACTATGTAGAAGAAGATATCAAACAAGCACCAAGAATCGAGACACAAGATTTACGTAAAACCCTCCAAATATGAAGGAAAAACGACGGGATGAACGATCCATGCTGCTCACAGCAACTAGGGCATTTCTCTCTTTTGTTTTCTATATATTTGAACCATACGGTGGGGTGAGTTACATATAAGTTTCAACGTGGATAAATGGATCCTCACCCATGATCCATTTACCTATATACAAGCAACTCAACAAAGTCCATACAAACGGAGTTGATGATTCATCTCTTTACTTGACTGTCCTCAAATTACCACTGCTCCAATGTATGATCATCTTCCTTTAGTGCCTTCATTATACCACGGATATAGCAAACACACCCACGATCAGTGATTCTCACCTCCATCTAACCTATAAAAGTTATTTTATACCTTATGAGCTTGGTAGAGGTTATCTGTATACTCATGTTGTTGAGCTGCTTTGTGAAGATGACCCTGTCTTCTTCTGGATTGGGCTTATTGTTCACCATTACAACAAAGCCTTAGGTGATCAATCAGTAAAGATAATCGTTCACAAAGTAACTAGGAATGGGGATTTGATCGATCAATGGGCTGAGAATGCTCGGTCAAGCTAGAGAGTATCTAACAATTCAAAGTTGATCAATCAACTATGAGGAGGTGATTAATCACAGAATGTCTCTTGAAATTATAGTAGTAAAAGGCGATCAATCAACTTTTAGTCGTGATCGATCATAAGATTTTTCTAGAAAACAACCAATAGAAAAAGTTGATCGATTACTTGTAAGGTAATAATCAATCACAACCGAATTATTGAATCGGTGAAGAGAATACAAGACCAATGACAACTGAATTATTAAATCGACAAAGAGAAAACAAACATGGAGCTACAATGATCGAGCACAGGTGATATACTCATCGATCAACAACATCGACATGGGGAGGATCCTTTGAAAAATTCTCAGTACACTAATTGTCATTGTCATGTCTCCTAAGAAAAACATCATTCTTGTGCGGGAGATCTTGACGGGACAAAAATCATGAATGACTCACAACCCAAAAAAAATGTCTCCTAAGAAAAATATCATTCTTGTGCGGGAGATCTTGACGGGACAAAAATCATGAATGACTCACAACCCAAAAAATTGTGGAAGCCCTCAATGTATACTGAATACACAAAAAAAACTTCCCTAAAAATCCACCATTTATCGGATTGGCTCTAATACATTGTAGCAAAAAATCAAGGAAACACACAGAATACAGGGATTTACATATAAGATCCTTCTAAACAGAAGAGGGATGGACAACCTAGCAAGGTTGCAAAAGTCGGTAGACGGTACTCGGTCGGTCAGGTCATTGACTAAGGATTAATCGGTAGTCGGATGATTAATCGGATTTAGTCGGACTTTAATCGGCTTTGATTTTTTAAATATATATCATTTTTTACATGTATTATAATATATTTACATAGATTTATATATTCTTTTACTATCATAATGAATCAAAATAAGTAATCGAATCTAAATAAAACAATAAACGTATTAGAATAAGTTTGCATTTAAAAAGTAAGAAAATATGGTATATGTTATAAAATATGAAGAATGCGGAAGCGGAATGATAAAACAGAGTATAAGAACAAGAAAGATAAACATGGAACACCATGATTTTACGTGGAACCCTACTCCGTGAGGAGCAGGATGAAACCACGGGAGAAGCCCTCAAAGGGACGTGTTTCTCTATTGCTTTTCTCAATGAGTACAGGAGGTCTGGGGCTCCTTATATAGCCTCTCCAGAGCCTCCAAGTCCCACCACTAGGCGGTATGGGACTAAACACATGGATGAGGGTAAATGGATCTTCTTCAGGATCCATTTACCCTGCTACAACATAAAGGGCGCACAACCAAATACTCTAACACTCCCCCTCAAGCTGGAGCATGCAATGCTCAGCTTGGACAAACAGAAACAAACTCAACTCAACGCTACAGGACACTACGGACAATATCAACCCAACACGCACATTGATGCATTAGAGGACGTTGCTTCTCATGCCGTGCAGGTGAGGAGGACGAACGGGCTGGAGTGTGAGTCTGTTGAATCTCCTCGTCAGAGAGCATGCGCTCTGAACTGCGCCTGTAGTCTCCTCGTCGGAGAACTGGGTCTCTCCCATCTGGCTCAGAGAATGGTGCACTGCTCTGGTGTACCTATGATACCACATGAAAACCCTTGCCCTCAAGGGAATGGTCCTCTGCTCTGGAGTCCCTATGGCTCACATGAAAACTCTGGCCAAACAACAAGAAGAATGATGGGGACCTCTGACAATGATGGCAACATATGCTCATCTGACAATAAGACCGCACACGTGCGTGTCTGAAACTGGAGACTCGGAAACAATGATCGTCGAGTCTGAAACCGAACTGTAGAGTATGATCAACTGGTTGGCCTCTGGAGAATCTGATATCGGAAGAAGACCTGTGACTCTACACAACACTCCCCCTTTCTCCCATACTTGTCGGAAAACATGAACGTCGACCAAGTTGGGAGAAGACAAGACAATATGGGGGTAAATAAGAACAACCAAAAACTTGCGGCTTTTCTTTTTCTTTTTTTTTCTTTTTTTAAGCCGTCCTTCCTTTTTTTTATAAGCCGTTCCCTTTTTTTACGGCTTTCTCTCTCTCTCTTTTTTTAAATATTTTTCCGCACGGGTTTTTTTTTTGTGCGTGCCCTTTTTTTATAAAAAAACAAACCCTCACCTTTTTTTTGCATTTGCGTACGGCTCTTCATTTTGTACGCGCCTTTTTTTCTTTCTTTTTTTTTTAAACTTGACACTGCTCCACCTTTTTCTCCTTTTTTTTTCGGGTACAACTATCGGCCTACTTGAGCCGTTACAGTGCAAAGCACACAATTTTTTTAAAAAACACCTCCAATTTGGGCTGCCAAGGAAATGACCCTCCTTTTTTTTTAATGCCGCAGCCCTTAAGCTCCCCCTCCTTTTTTTTTCTCAGCCCCTCATATAATTTTTTTTGTACTGGACTTCCCTTGCTCATTTGGGCTTTACAAGTAAATAGCCCTTTCATTTTTTTTAATACGCTGCCACCCCCGTTAGGGTTCCCACGATGGGAATACAGGACCGCCGCCCCTGGAGGGGGCTTCTTCATCGCACGCGTGATCTGGGCGACATCGCCGGGTGCCGCCTGAGAAGGAGCTTGGGTGCGCGCCGCCTGGAGATAGGAGAGCCCGCTGCAGAGGGGCGGCATCGCCTCTCGCGCCTGGAATGGAGGCGGGGATCTTGGAGCGGCCTCGCATCGATTGGGCGCGGCTGGGAGCGTCGCCTGGGGTTGATGGAGAGGATCTGCGTGCGCGGGGGTCGCTGAAGGCGCTCCTTGCACCTGGAAAGGAGGAGGCGATGCACGACCTGAAGGGGCTTTGCGCACGGATGAGGTTGCGCAACTCTGATGGATCGCGCGCACCAGGAGATGTGCGCGTCGTCGCGAGCACGAAGAGGAGACTGCTGGAACCAAGGGCGTCGCCTGTTGCCGAATATGCGTGCGAGGTGGAGACCTTGCAGTTGCCGAAAAGCGCTTCGTGTTCTGGAGCCGCTATAGGGAGAACAGTGCTGGGCGAGTTCTCGCTCCTTCACGAACAAAGTAGACAACAAAACTCCTTGACGATTTTCAAGAACAAAAATGATTAGGGTTTCCCACGAAACCCTAGAGAATCAACAGGAGAACCTTTCTGATGAATCATAACTCTCGAATACAAACAACTTTCAAAGTCGAATCTCGAATAACAACAAAGAACTTAAAAAAAACTCGAGAATCGAACCCGCTCTGATACCATGTTATAAAATATGAAGAATGCGGAAGCGGAATGATAAAACAGAGTATAAGAACAAGAAAGATAAACATGGAACACCATGATTTTACATGGAACCCTACTCCGTGAGGAGCGGGATGAAACCACGGGAGAAGCCCTCAAAGGGACGTGTTTCTCTATTGCTTTTCTCAATGAGTACAGGAGGTCTGGGGCTCCTTATATAGCCTCTCCAGAGCCTCCAAGTCCCACCACTAGGCGGTATGGGACTAAACACATGGATGAGGGTAAATGGATCTTCTTCAGGATCCATTTACCCTGCTACAACATAAAGGGCGCATAACCAAATACTCTAACAGTATATCCAAGCAAAAATTGGTTGACTATTGAACCTAGTCAGAATTAGTCGGTACTCGATCGACCACCCCACTGACTAGACTAGTCGGACCTACTAGTCGAGCGAGTCGGGTGACTTTTACAACATTGCAACCTAGCATAAAAAAGAGGCCAAGTTTCCCGTCCATTCCATTTAATCACCAACATAAGGGTATGCATAGTATTTATATGGTGGAGTTCAACAAATCTGCAACCCAGATTCACTTAAAAAAACAAGTACAACATTTACACATAACAAGAACTATTTTCTTTAAATTTAGTAACGAGCTAAAACTGAGCACCATCTTGTCTATGTTTTCAGGCACGTCTATGTTGGCTCTTTTCACAGGAATTATAATTTATATCTCTTGTAGTTTTCTGTGAACCCCTCAGGATCCGGGTACCCGTTTACACGCAATTCGCAAAATTTCATTTACAATTTGATCGCACAAGTCGCCGAAAATACAGGAAAATTTTTTTTTTTTCGCAACTATGACATTCATTCTCAATACATGACCACAAGTAAAAGAGACAATATGGCACCAAGATTCTTTTCATTAATATTCATATCCATTTACAACATGTACAAGCATATTCCATGTTACAACATATATCCCAAAATGTGATACAAAAGAGATAACATTTACATAATTATCTAGACAAAAACTGAGACAAAGTAATTCATACCGTCGGGTATAAACTCTGTCTCCAGGAAGCATGTATAGCTACTGAGCTGCAGGCTGTTTGCCTGCCACACATATTAGGAAAGAAAAGGCGTCAGCGGTTGCTGGTACCTCCCAAAAACTTATATAAAATAACAGGCATTTATTATTTACAAAAGAAAGCAAGTAGAGAGGCAAGAACAACTCAAATTAAACTTTATTTCTACTTTGCAATGAAAAAGGTTTTTCAGGCTACTTGTAAGCATCTCAGATGTTTGTCCCAAACCCCAGCATTTTCCACATGTGACATATTTTATAGTACTTGAGTATTCATGAGTATCTGAGTGTAAGCACATATCTATTCAGAGATCACGTTGTTGAGTGATAATGGAAAAGTTATGATTGGAAAAGTCTATTAATTTATTTAAATCATTGGGTAGAGAGAATGGTCATTTCCTACTAACCCTAACTGTTGATCGTAACTTCTCAACTCTTAATTCCAATGTTTCAGATACAACTCCAGATGGTATAGATGCAGATATGGATGATCTAGATGTAGAATCGCCATGTCTGTTGGCGAAGTAACTCAAGCGGTGAAGAAGCCAACAAAAGGCTCTTCCGTCTCGCCCCCTAATTGGAAGCGCGGTCCAATAGAGGGATAGGTCTACTCCCCAACTACGCCACTGAGACGGGTGAGAGAGACTCCCTAGAAAAGTCGCTCTAGAAAAACAGCCCGACTAGTACGGGCAACCGAGCTCGTACGTAAAGCTGAACAAACCAGGATCCCCCGCCTGGGCATCCTAAAACAGGGTCAGCGGAACTGGTCTAAAGTCTGGATCCCAACGAGGCGTAAAAACACTGCGAGCTCGCGTAAAAACCGAAAAGGGACTGGGATCCTAGACCCGCGCACTTGGCGGCCGCTGCCCAAACTGGGCTTCCTTTCCTCCGCCCAGTTGAGGGTCACCGCGCCCTCGCACGGTCAGGTGTAAAGATCACATGACCGGCACTAAATTATAAGTCGTTCCTGATTCATCTTTTCCTTTCCTTTCTTGATTAATCATCTCAATCACCATCCTTTCTTTTGTGGTCTGATCAGATTTAGGTCTTTTGGTATGATCACCATGACCGACCAAATTATCTCGCATTCCGGATTCAACAAGCTCTCCCCATTTTGCAGATTATTATGCCTACATGTGCACCACACTTGGACTTTGTATAAGATCATATATATATATACATATATGTGAGATTAATGAACACTACCCCAATATAAACTCAAGTTGGATATGTAACAGTCACCTTTGATTCCAAATTATGACCTTAACAGATGCAATAAACCTCTTGATATATTTCCCACACTGACCGACCTTATTGTTATGGTCATTACCATTCATCACTATCCTCGATTCACTTATGCTCAAACAACTTTCCTAAGAAACAGTAATTTAGTTTCAAGTTTTTATTGTTTAGTTATGAATGGTTCTGACTTCCAATTTCCAAAGACACATTTGTTACTTATAAGACGAAGATCGTTGAATATTACTATATTTCCAATTTTATACAATACATCTGGTGCCATATCGTGTAACAGAATGTCTTACAAAAAAAAACTGACAGGATATATATATCAGCAGCAACTTTTTTTTCCTTTACCCTCAAATAGTTGGAGGGAAAGCCATATATTTCCCCACATAGATGTTTGAGGAAATTCATTTAAACACTTATGGCCAGAATTACATCAATTTAACTCTCCAGATAGCTCTTAATATAAATTGACTAAATTTGGAAGGAGCATCTTCAGTCCTCCTTTGGATACAAATCCTACAACACTTACTAGGATATATGGTTTATTCAGATGCTTCTTAGAAGTCATCATGTAAATATTAACTTCATGATGGTGCATGGCTAACTAAGCCAACAGTAATTCGTGGCAATTTATCCAACTATGTCAACCATAACCATGAGCAATTTATCCAATTAACCCAACAGCAACCAAGAGCATGTGAATTAGTTAAACCAATTATTAACCGAGTAATTTAACCAACTAAGCTAACACTATTACAGGAGAACCCTAATTTCCTTATTTAATTTCCGTCATTCCACAAAAACTTTATGTATAACCATTTTAATTCAGAACTTATTAGTCTATATTTGATGCATGTACGAAAGCCTTTGGGATGAAGAACGACTGGCATCAAGAAAGGGGAGAGAGATATGAATAATAACCATGTTCCAGCCAAAAATTCAACAACAAAATCCCCCCCTCCAAAATTTCCACAACATAAACTCAAGAAAAGGGCATCTATGAGGGATAAAAGGTGTGGAAAACTTCATGCATGGCAGCAAGGAGATAGGGACATAGGATGGTACCTTGTTTTTCTTCAGTTTTGGAAGTCAAAGACTTGTTTTGAGTCATGCATACTGCAGCTGTAGCATTGTTGTAGGAGGAGGAAGTGTAACAGTAACAACTCCTACTATCCAGAAGGGATGCAGCAGCTGGATTTCGAAGGGATGCAGCAGCTGGATTTCAACATGCAGCAGCCGTAGCAAGAGGTGAGGTGTATTAACAACGAGAAACACCAAAAAGGGACTGGGAGAACGGTGGAGGATTAGGGGGGGGAGTTCCTCTCGTTGGAAAATTTGAAGGATTTGGGAATTGAGGAGATATATATAGGGAAGGAATGAATCTTGCTATTGACATGTGGAGTGAAAAAGTGTATGTGTTGTCAAGGAGGAGTAAAGCCCAGTGGGCTGCTGTTTTCTATCTGCCGCCATTTCATAGAAAAAGTTTTTTTTTTAAACCGTAACACAGTCTGCTCTGTGTTATTATTTGTTATTATTTTTTTTTCTTTATTTGGTATACGTAAAAATAGACCGTATGTGCGTCCCGGATGTCGGATTTTGATGCAACATATCTCGAATTGATCGTTTCTAATTGACGATTAATATGAGTATAATATTGATCTACTTCCGATCGGGTTTTGAATACCCGGAATTTTCGGATACGGTTTTTGTTTAAGATTAAATTTTGTAATTTTAAAATATCAAACGACCTCCGATTGACGAACGGTCGATTCCGTTGGTCTTGTATCGTCAAACCGGATCTAATGCTAGTCTCGGTTCATTTTGCGGTTTCTGAATTTGCGTCGCGGCTTTTCACGGCACGCATTGCAAAGGGACCGATTTTTGGTCGATTTCGTCCGAATGACTTTTGATTTATGATCAATTGGTCGTTTTAGGTTGTTTAGTAGTGACCGACAACATTTTTGGGTTCATTAGACCAAAAATCGGACGACTTCGGGTTTGATTGGAAACCGGATGTTACAAATATAAAAACCTCAAAGGGAGTCTCGTCCTCGAGACTCAGTTAAGGCTATTAGGTGTCTGGGTGGGAATTTCATATGTCCATAAAAACCTCAAAGGGTTTTGAACCCATAAAAACCTCAAAGAGAAAACAAGCCATATATTTATAATGTATCTAATTACAAAAGCTTGTTTTGTTGATTACATCAGAATAGCTGCGGGTATCGTGCCCGCATGTCGGCTTCAGTCTCCCATGTCGCTTCCTTGACGCCGTGTCGGTGCCACAAAACCTTGACCAATGAAATCTCTTTGCTGCGAAGCTTCTTCACGGCACGGTCAAGTATCTGGACAGGCTTCTCCTCATAGGTCAGATCCGGCTCTACATCGAGATTCTCGTAACTGATAATGTGGCGAGGGTCAGGGACATACTTCCTCAGATTGGATATGTGGAAAACATCATGAATAGCTGAAAGATGTGGAGGAAGGGCTACTCGGTATGCCACTTTCCCCACTCTAGTCAGAATCTCAAAAGGTCCAACATATCGCGGCGCCAACTTGCCACGAATACCGAATCTCTGCACTCCCTTCATGGGAGATACTCGCAAAAATACCCAATCTTCAACCTATAATCGATAGGAGTGTCATTAATATGAGATTAATTTGGACATATTTATATATGTCATAGATGAAGAAGAAATAATTAGATTACCTGGAACTCTAAGTCTCTCCTCCGACGATCCGCATAGCTCTTCTGGCGGCTCTGTGCCGTCAGAAGCCTCCGCCTCACAAGATCAACAGCTCTCGCAGTCTCCTCCAAGAGATCCACGGAATATAAAGCATGATCACCTACCTCACGCCAACTGAGAGGTGTGAGGCATCTCCGCCCGTATAGGGCCTCGAATGGTGCCATGCCAATACTGGAGTGATAGCTGTTGTTGTACGTGAATTCCACCAAAGGCAAATGGTCCTTCCAGGACCCTTTCCACTCCAAAGTGCATGCGCGAAGTAGATCCTCAAGCGTCTGAATGGTGCGCTCACTCTGCCCATCTGTCTGCGGATGATATGCAGAACTCATCCTCAGCTCTGTCTGTAGTGCTGACATAAACTGGTGCCAATAATGAGATGTGAATCTCGAATCCCGGTCAGACACCACCTCTCGTGGTATACCATGCAGCCTGATAATGTTCTGCACATAGAGCTTGGCCAACCTAGATGGAGTATAAGTCGTGTTGACAGGTATGAAATGGGCTGACTTGGTCAACCTATCAACAACGACCCATATGGAATCATGGCCACCTGGTGTCTTCGGTAATCCCGTGACAAAATCCATAGAAATGCTCTCCCACTTCCACTCGGGAATGGGGAGAGACTGCAGTAATCCTGGTGGTCTCCTGTGCTCAGCTTTGACCATCTGACAGGTCATGCATCTGCTAACATGTAGTGCCACATCGCGCTTCATCCCATCCCACCAGAATGTCGACGCAGATCACGGTACATCTTTGTACTGCCTGGATGGATAGATAACCGTGAACTGTGTGCCTCATCGAGAATGTCTCTGCGAAGCTGCTCATCATTGGGTACAACGACCCGTCCTGCCTTCCATAAAATAGACTCCATCACAACAAAGTCGTCAAATTCGTCCTTGATGGCGCGCATGTATCTATCATGAATCCAAGGATCGGTCTTCTGGCCCTCAACAATACGATCCCAAAGACTGCTGTATCGTGGAGGTACGGCGGTAGAAATGGATGTGCTCTCCTGAGGATGCCAATCACTCAAAGCTGCAAGTGTATCCCACGTATATAGCCAGTTTGCCGTACCCTCTGCATGTGCTCTCCTGCTAAGTGCATCAGCCACCACGTTTCCCTTACCGGGATGGTAAGAGATCGTGCAATCATAATCCTTCAACAGCTCGAGCCATCTGCGCTGCCTCATGTTCAGCTCCTTCTGATCAAAGATGTACTTCAGACTCTTGTGGTCTGTGAAAATCTTGAAATTCACCCCATATAGATAGTGACGCCAGATCTTCAAGGCGAAGACAACTGCCGCCAACTCCAAGTCATGTGTGGGGTAGTTCCGCTCGTGCGGTCTCAACTGTCGTGATGCGTAAGCAATCACCTGTCCTCTCTGCATCAACACTGCTCCTAGACCTTCTCCAGATGCATCTGTGTAAACTGCATAGTCCTGAGTGCCTGAAGGAAGAGCAAGAATAGGCGTTGTAGTCAACCTCTCCTTCAGTGTCTGGAAGGCCTGCTCACATGAATCGTCCCAAATGAATGGAACTCCCTTCTGCGTCAATCGTGTCAATGGACGGACGATGCGTGAAAATCCGCTGACAAAGCGTCTGTAATAGCCCGCTAATCCGAGGAAGCTCCGAATCTGAGTGATTGTCTTGGGCTGCTCCCAAGACATAACTGCATCAATCTTTGCAGGATCAACCGCAATACCTGCCCCAGAAATGATATGCCCGAGAAACGAGACCTGAGATAACCAGAACTCGCACTTGCTCAACTTGGCATATAGCTTGTGCTCCCGTAATGTATCTAAGACGATCCGCAGATTATTAGCATGATCCCCTTCATTCCGTGAATAGATGAGCACATCATCGATGAACACCACTACAAACTTGTCCAAGTATGGACGGAAGATACGGTTCATCATATCCATGAAAGCCGCAGGTGCATTGGTGAGCCCAAACGGCATCACCACAAACTCGTAGTGTCCATATCGAGTCCTGAAGGCTGTCTTCGGAATGTCCGACTCGCGAATCCTCAGCTGATGGTAGCCTGAGCGAAGATCGATCTTCGAGAAAACCGAAGATCCCTGGAGTTGGTCGAACAAATCATCAATGCGCGGCAAGGGATAACGGTTTTTCACCGTTCTCTTGTTCAGCTGCCTGTAATCGATGCATAACCTCATGGATCCATCCTTCTTCTTGACAAATAGAACCGGAGCACCCCAAGATGAAGTGCTCGGCCTCACGAATCCCAAGTCAAGCAACTCCTGCAACTGCACCTTCAGCTCCCTCAACTCGGCTGGTGCCATGCGATATGGTGCCATCGAGATCGGCTGTGTATCTGGCAACAATGTGATCTCGAACTCAATCTCCCTCTCAGGAGGTAGCCCTGGTGGCTCATCAGGAAATACGTCCGGGTATTCTGAGACTACTCGGATGTCCTGTATCATCGGCTCCTGATCAGATACCTCCCGAACAAAAGCAAGATATGAATCGCAACCCTGATCAACAAGTCGCTGGGCTCGCAATACTGAAATGTACTCCATGGTGGAGTCATGTGTAGTACCCTCAAAAATGAACTCGGGTAGATCTGGAATCCTGAAGATAACCGTCTTCCTAAAGCAATCAACAAGTGCATGATGAGTGGATAGCCAATCCATGCCTAAAATCAAGTCGAACTCATCAAGCTGTAGGAGTAGACAGTCTGCGATCATCTCGTAACCGCCAATCAGTACGGGCAAGTGCCTGACTATCAGAGATATGACAAATAACTGGCCACCTGGCCCTCGGATGTGATATGGAGACGATAGCGTCTCTGCAACTCTATCTAAAGAAACAAGCAACCTCGAAGCAAGGAAAGAGTGTGTCGCGCCGGAATCAAATAAAACATGGAAAGGTCGGCCCAAGACTGAGACCATACCTTTCACTACAGTAGCGGCTGAACGTGCCTGCTCCTCAGTAACGGCATGTAACTGCCCCTGTCTGGCTGGTGCGGCACTGGAGCCTGCCACACTCTGCATCTGCCTCGGCTGCTGTCGCCTAAAGTTGGAGTTCCTGCCACGGAAACTCCCTGAACGCTGTGTCTGAGGCTGTGGCTGTGAAGGCTGTGGCTGAGGCTCGCCAGAAGCCTGTGGGCACTGTGCTCGGTAATGTCCCCACTCGTGACATCGGTAGCACCGGACTGGTCGAGTAGATGGAGTAGCTGTGTCCGTGTCCCGAGCTGATCCTGCAGGTGGTCTATCTGCTCGCTGCGACCCAGATGGTCGAGTGGACTCTGTACCTCGTCCGGCAAGTGCTCCTCCTAGAGTAGTCGATGGAGAAGAGCGAGCACTGCCAGAGAATGTCGAACCTGTAGGTCGGAACCGTCTGGCTGACCTCTGCTGCTGAAACGGTCGACGTATCGGCCCAAAATATCGCCGCGGTCTAGGCGGTGCTCCAGACGAGCTCCCGTAACGTCTCCCTCTGATGTCCTCGAACTTCTCCGCAGCATCGGTAGCCTCAGAGATAGAAGTGATATGCAGTCCAGCCAGCTTCTCCTGCACCTCCTCTCGCATGCCGCCAATGAACTTCTCCAGATTCTCCTCTGGAAATGCGCCAGCTGCTCGTGTGTGTCGTGACAGCTCTGTGTATCGGATGAAATAATCTCTGGCGGTCATCTGTCCCTGACGAAGCTCGGCAAACAGTCGGCGCTGGGACTCCTTCCACTTCGCAGAAAAGAAGTGGGCTCTGAACCTCATCACAAAATCGTTCCAAGTAGGCTCTCGGCCTAGCTCGGACACTACGGCCTCCCACCATCGCTCGGCGAAGTCTATCAGTGAATACTCTATAAAAGATAGCCACGTGTTTCGTGGCGCCTGAATCGCCCTGAGCACCTTCATTACTCTCTTCAGCCACTGCTCAGCGTCGTCTGGTGGACCTGTGCCCTCGAACAAGGGTATGTTGGCCCGCTGAAAAGAAGTGAAGACTGACTGGTGCCTGTGAATGGCTGCATACTCGTGTGTATCCTCGTCAGCAAAGTCAACAGGGTCCTGCTCCCTGTCTAAGTCTGCATCCTCCTCAGCTCCATGCTCTGGAATGTCCTCTAGTGGATCATCAGGATGAGGCTGCTCCACCTCAACGGACTGGTGTTGGTCCTGTCGTATCCCATCCTGGGATGGATAGTACGTGAAATCTGACAGGTCCTCAAACCTCATCTCCATGTCCGTCTGCCTGTCAGCAATCTCAGTCTGCTGGGCCAATATCTGCTCCTGCTGGCCTCTCATAGCAGTCTGCTGCTGCTGAAGATCGGTAAGTGTGCTCAGTATGCGTGCCAACTGGTCAGAAGTATCCTGACCTGGTCGAGATGCCATGGCTCTTCATGAGAACCATAATTAGTCATAAGGATGCCCTAGACAGATATTTATCATAAATGCTTTTCTTTTCTTGGGATATAAGATGAAAATTAATGAAATTGGTGACATCTGTGGTTATTGAATATGAATGTCATATTTCCCTTCTCGAATTCACGACAAGTCGGTAGACTGTCGCTATTCGAGATCTTAATGCGATCGGAATTGTAATATCGCGAATGTGCGTATCGGGGTACCACTGCTCTGATACCAAACTGTGAACCCCTCAGGATCCGGGTACCCGTTTACACGCAATTCGCAAAATTTCATTTACAATTTGATCGCACAAGTCGCCGAAAATACAGGAAATTTTTTTTTTTTTCGCAACTATGACATTCATTCTCAATACATGACCACAAGTAAAAGAGACAATATGGCACCAAGATTCTTTTCATTAATATTCATATCCATTTACAACATGTACAAACATATTCCATGTTACAACATATATCCCAAAATGTGATACAAAAGAGATAACATTTACATCATTATCTAGACAAAAACTGAGACAAAGTAATTCATACCGTCGGGTATAAACTCTGTCTCCAGGAAGCATGTATAGCTACTGAGCTGCAGGCTGTTTGCCTGCCACACATATTAGGAAAGAAAAGGCGTCAGCGGTTGCTGGTACCTCCCAAAAACTTATATAAAATAACAGGCATTTATTATTTACAAAAGAAAGCAAGTAGAGAGGCAAGAACAACTCAAATTAAACTTTATTTCTACTTTGCAATGAAAAAGGTTTTTCAGGCTACTTGTAAGCATCTCAGATGTTTGTCCCAAACCCCAGCATTTTCCACATGTGACATATTTTATAGTACTTGAGTATTCATGAGTATCTGAGTGTAAGCACATATCTATTCAGAGATCACGTTGTTGAGTGATAATGGAAAAGTTATGATTGGAAAAGTCTATTAATTTATTTAAATCATTGGGTAGAGAGAATGGTCATTTCCTACTAACCCTAACTGTTGATCGTAACTTCTCAACTCTTAATTCTAATGTTTCAGATACAAGTCCAGATGGTATAGATGCAGATATGGATGATCTAGATGTAGAATCGCCATGTCTGTTGGCGAAGTAACTCAAGCGGTGAAGAAGCCAACAAAAGGCTCTTCCGTCTCGCCCCCTAATTGGAAGCGCGGTCCAATAGAGGGATAGGTCTACTCCCCAACTACGCCACTGAGACGGGTGAGAGAGACTCCCTAGAAAAGTCGCTCTAGAAAAACAGCCCGACTAGTACGGGCAACCGAGCTCGTACGTAAAGCTGAACAAACCAGGATCCCCCGCCTGGGCATCCTAAAACAGGGTCAGCGGAACTGGTCTAAAGTCTGGATCCCAACGAGGCGTAAAAACACTGCGAGCTCGCGTAAAAACCGAAAAGGGACTGGGATCCTAGACCCGCGCACTTGGCGGTCGCTGCCCAAACTGGGCTTCCTTTCCTCCGCCCAGTTGAGGGTCACCGCGCCCTCGCACGGTCAGGTGTAAAGATCACATGACCGGCACTAAATTATAAGTCGTTCCTGATTCATCTTTTCCTTTCCTTTCTTGATTAATCATCTCAATCACCATCCTTTCTTTTGTGGTCTGATCAGATTTAGGTCTTTTGGTATGATCACCATGACCGACCAAATTATCTCGCATTCCGGATTCAACAAGCTCTCCCCATTTTGCAGATTATTATGCCTACATGTGCACCACACTTGGACTTTGTATAAGATCATATATATATACATATATGTGAGATTAATGAACACTACCCCAATATAAACTCAAGTTGGATATGTAACAGTCACCTTTGATTCCAAATTATGACCTTAACAGATGCAATAAACCTCTTGATATATTTCCCACACTGACCGACCTTATTGTTATGGTCATTACCATTCATCACTATCCTCGATTCACTTATGCTCAAACAACTTTCCTAAGAAACAGTAATTTAGTTTCAAGTTTTTATTGTTTAGTTATGAATGGTTCTGACTTCCAATTTCCAAAGACACATTTGTTACTTATAAGACGAAGATCGTTGAATATTACTATATTTCCAATTTTATACAATACATCTGGTGCCATATCGTGTAACAGAATGTCTTACAAAAAAAAACTGACAGGATATATATATCAGCAGCAACTTTTTTTTCCTTTACCCTCAAATAGTTGGAGGGAAAGCCATATATTTCCCCACATAGATGTTTGAGGAAATTCATTTAAACACTTATGGCCAGAATTACATCAATTTAACTCTCCAGATAGCTCTTAATATAAATTGACTAAATTTGGAAGGAGCATCTTCAGTCCTCCTTTGGATACAAATCCTACAACACTTACTAGGATATATGGTTTATTCAGATGCTTCTTAGAAGTCATCATGTAAATATTAACTTCATGATGGTGCATGGCTAACTAAGCCAACAGTAATTCGTGGCAATTTATCCAACTATGTCAACCATAACCATGAGCAATTTATCCAATTAACCCAACAGCAACCAAGAGCATGTGAATTAGTTAAACCAATTATTAACCGAGTAATTTAACCAACTAAGCTAACACTATTACAGGAGAACCCTAATTTCCTTATTTAATTTCCGTCATTCCACAAAAACTTTATGTATAACCATTTTAATTCAGAACTTATTAGTCTATATTTGATGCATGTACGAAAGCCTTTGGGATGAAGAACGACTGGCATCAAGAAAGGGGAGAGAGATATGAATAATAACCATGTTCCAGCCAAAAATTCAACAACAAAATCCCCCCCTCCAAAATTTCCACAACATAAACTCAAGAAAAGGGCATCTATGAGGGATAAAAGGTGGAGAACTTCATGCATGGCAGCAAGGAGATAGGGACATAGGATGGTACCTTGTTTTTCTTCAGTTTTGGAAGTCAAAGACTTGTTTTGATTCATGCATACTGCAGCTGTAGCATTGTTGTAGGAGGAGGAAGTGTAACAGTAACAACTCCTACTATCCAGAAGGGATGCAGCAGCTGGATTTCGAAGGGATGCAGCAGCTGGATTTCAACATGCAGCAGCCGTAGCAAGAGGTGAGGTGTATTAACAACGAGAAACACCAAAAAGGGACTGGGAGAACGGTGGAGGATTAGGGGGGGGTTCCTCTCGTTGGAAAATTTGAAGGATTTGGGAATTGAGGAGATATATATAGGGAAGGAATGAATCTTGCTATTGACATGTGGAGTGAAAAAGTGTATGTGTTGTCAAGGAGGAGTAAAGCCCAGTGGGCTGCTGTTTTCTATCTGCCGCCATTTCATAGAAAAAGTTTTTTTTTTTTAAAACCGTAACACAGTCTGCTCTGTGTTATTATTTGTTATTATTTTTTTTCCTTTATTTGGTATACGTAAAAATAGACCGTATGTGCATCCCGGATGTCGGATTTTGATGCAACATATCTCGAATTGATCGTTTCTAATTGACGATTAATATGAGTATAATATTGATCTACTTCCGATCGGGTTTTGAATACCCGGAATTTTCGGATACGGTTTTTGTTTAAGATTAAATTTTGTAATTTTAAAATATCAAACGACCTCCGATTGACGAACGGTCGATTCCGTTGGTCTTGTATCGTCAAACCGGATCTAATGCTGGTCTCGGTTCATTTTGCGGTTTCTGAATTTGCGTCGCGGCTTTTCACGGCACGCATTGCAAAGGGACCGATTTTTGGTCGATTTCGTCCGAATGACTTTTGATTTATGATCAATTGGTCGTTTTAGGTTGTTTAGTAGTGACCGACAACATTTTTGGGTTCATTAGACCAAAAATCGGACGACTTCGGGTTTGATTGGAAACCGGATGTTACATTTTCTTATAATCTGCATCAGCCTATATATTGAGAGGAAGGGTCATTTTGAATCCAACACATAATTCATCACCACCCCCAAAAAAGAAAAAAATGAGAATAGTATTGTCAGCAACATTAGAGAACTAACAAATTTTGTTACATGTTGGATACAATCTAAATCGCTTCAAATGTGAAAAGAATGTATAAAAAATTGGTCAAGTATGAAGCCACACCTCACAGCTGCTGCATTCAAGTGACATGCTCCAGATCTTTCTGAATAGGAATGTAACAGCATATTCTTGAAAAGTATACTTTACAGAAGTCCGGTGCCATCAATCTAAGCTACAAAAACCTGAAACACCAATACATTATATGGATTAACTTTTTAAAATTATTCTAACATCAAGCATCCAAGTGCCCGAAGCTCCCACTATATGATAGGTCAACAAGTGAGAGAACAAATTTTGGATCTATGGCGTGCAACATTACATTGCACTTTGCATTTTGCAAGAGGTTGTTTCCATTACTCATGGTAACAACTTTTACTGCCGTGCAAAGGTTCCACTACTCCAGATACTTATACCATACTTCAAATAATATTATCATGCTTGGACTTAACAAAATACTTACACAGCAACATTCATGGGAAACCAGGAGAAGGCTTCGCCACATGATTCCCTTGTAAGTAGTGAAAACGGCATCCCCTACCTATGTTTCCCCATATCGTAAGTCAACAGATACGAAAAGAGAAGTTCATTCCATATATCGGGGACACCAGGTAGGCACCAGTGGCTGCAGTCAAGAAGCGATGGCAAGTCACTCCAACTTCCAATGTGGGCATCACTGCGAACTGCTACCATCGAAGTAACATTAAGAACAGTGACAGGAACATGCATCTTTGACACCACATCAGCAATGATGTCCGAGAACACATTCTGATCATTGCCATTGGCATCCGGCATAGGTTGTTGAGTTACCATGCACTCCTTTTGGCCTGTACCACTGTTGTTGAGATTCAAAGACACGACAGTAAGCAAAGTCTCAATTCTACAACTTGTTATTTTTATGCATAATTCTTTTTTAACGTGTTTATGTATATTTCGAAAAGTGAAGCCATGTCAATCTCAACTCTTTAGAACCAACAACGCACCATAAATGCAAAAGAAAGTTTCAGAAATCAGGAAATACACAATGATAAATGCAAAAAGTGAAAAAAATCAGCACATAGAGATTGAATAATTCTGCCTTGAAGTCAGCATATCTATATGAATATTGAGTAAGGAACGGCAATAATATCCAAAGGGTCTTCTTGGATTGTTTCCTGTAAATCACAATAGTGTTTTGTTTTTTCAAGAGCGAATGGATGACTATTCCAAGAGTGGTAAACCATATAATGCATTAGTAGTTAGAAGCAAGTCAAGGTAAAAAGGACTCATACAAAGTTCCACCACATAATGTCCTTATGTTCAACCCAGTTATAGGCAGACTTTATTGTTGAAATATGGAATGCAGAAGGCGAATCAAAACAAGGACATAAAAATGAAGAAGATTTTGATTTTACGTGTAACCCTACTCCGTAAGGAGCGGAATGAAACCACGGGAGAGCCGCCTCAAGGGTTAGGAATTCTATTATGTTTCTCAAAGGTTACAATGGGTGTGGGGCTCTTTATATAACCCCACCAATGTGACCAAAAGTCACCGCTCCAAAATGTGGGACTAAGCATAACCCACACAATATCATTTTTCAACACTCCCCCTCAAGATAAGCATGCAATGTTGACCTTGGATAAACAGAAAGAATACACTCACATACAAAGTACAGGACAATATAGACAGTATCAACTCAATGCATGCTATCGGTTGCTGCCGAGGACGTTGCTTCTCATGTCATGCTGGTGAGGAGGAACTAGAAACTGGAGTGTGAATAGTGATCCACAGAGATATCTGGTCAACAAAATGAGTCTCCCTCATGGAATACTCTTGCCCGCAATGTGTCTTCACCAAAGACTGCCCCATCACTTCGAAGGACCAACAACAACGTCGTGGGAATATCCATACATAGTGGAGTTCACAGCCATGAAAACATGTCATGGGAATATCCACATTTTTTGGACTGTATTTTCTTCCCAACTGTTTTTTCCGTACAGATTTTTTTTGTACGAATGCCTTTTTATTTTACAAAAAGGCATGCCCTTTTTTTAAATCTATCACAGCCATCTTTTTTTCCGATGTGACCCGACTTTACGTCCAAAAAAGTCCTTTTTTTAATCATGCCCTTTTTTTCGTTCTCTCGGATCTTTTTCCAGCCACAGCTCAATTGCGTCCAAAAAATGCTCACCTTTCCCCCCTTTTTTTCTTGGTAATACAGAAGTTGGCCCATTGGGCCTTGAAATTGCCCTCCCCCCCCCCAACCTTTATTTTATGTTGCAGAGAATTGGTGCCTTCCATCTACGAATGCCAACAAAAGCTAGGGTTTCAGGCATGGTCTGGATGCTGGCAGCGTGTGCGGTTGCGTGGCGAAAGAAGGCGTTCCTTGCTGATGGGATTTCCAGCGCCCCCTGCAGGCTCGTTGTCGCAACCTAGATGATGACCCATCGCCATCGATATGGTGGCATCGCGTGCATTTCGGTCATTTTTTGTACTAGGACCCCATATTTCGGTCATTTCGGTCGAATTACGATTTCAACTGGATATCGATATTCGACGAAAATTCGACCGAATTTCGCTGAAATTTGAGGCCATGACCAGCCCTATAATACATCATAGTTTTCTTAACGCCTGGTTGGACTTTCCATACCGAAAAATCCTCAAGCATGAGAGTGAAGATCCTTTCTACCTTCACTTTGATGGTTGACGACGATTTCCTCCATGGACAGTCCTAAAATGTGTTAAGGGAACTAAGGTGTTATTACCTCAAATCTCAAGATGGAAGATTTTTCTGTATGGAAAGTCCTCGGCATCCAAAGATACTAAAGTGCATTACAAAAATGTAACAAAAATTATTCCCCTTAAGAGAGAATATAGCAATTAAGTATTGGTCCATCGTGATAGTCAACTGTAGAAAAACACGCGAACGATCAAACCACTCAAACAACCGCACAAACACGTGCATTTACAAAGGAAGGAAAAATCATGGAGCAGAGATGCCCTGTTACACAAAGATGGCCAGGGTTTTCTTCTACTCCACTTAACAATTAATGGTAGGGTGTCTAAAGTATTTATATGATGTGAAGAGTTAAATAGATTCACATCCACGATCAGACTAATCCCACAACTCTCAACACTCCCCCTCAAGTTGGCATAGATGTCAATCGTTCCCAATATGAGTCCAAGAATTCAATTTATTCTATCCCAACTTACATATAATCGTTCAAGACGGGTTTGACGAGACAAATTCAACGATTTATATTTCATGTACAGTGGAGTTCCTACAAATTGTTTGCAGTTGTTAAAAGTTAAACCACTATTGTTCGAATTTCACCAACGCAGCTCGGTTGATTGGTTCCCAACCGACTATTGATTATAGAATAAATTTTGTGAAGTTGCAATCTTTTTTTTTGAAGAAAAATAGGGTGGCATCCTAGGATAGGTCCACCGCGACACGTATGTGTTAACAAAATATCATGCTAAAGTTGCAAATCTTCAACTCATTCCTCACTTGAGAATATGTAGCTGCGAGAATGTCCTACATTGTCTTTGTTATAGGCTGACTTAAGATATCATTGACTATTTCAACAAAGACATTACCAGATAGCCATACTTTAGCATAATCGTCATCTGCCTCCCTGAGGCATTGGTCTCATTCTTTTTTTTTGAAGCCAAAAAAGGGGGATACACTCGAAGGTGTCCACCCCAAAGACTTATTGAAATGGGACAAAAAGCAGAAAGAGGGTACAGGAAAGCACCCAGAGTGCTACGCACACCAAGAGCTTAGAAGGCTCGATACATTTAAAGATTTTCCAAGTAGAATCTCTACCCCGAAAAAAGAAGCGCGTTCCTGGCAAGCCAAATAGCCCAAAGCGTGGCCAACGGCCCCAACAAATCACGTCTATCCCTGTTGGAGGCTGCCACCAAGCTGCTGCAAAAAGCGTCCATACCAGAGATGGAAAGCCAGCTCAAAGATGGGTTATCCCAGATGGGAGCCACCCGAGGACAGGAGAAGAAGAGGTGCTCAGCTGTTTCAATCTCCGCGCAACAAAACAGGCAACGGTTAAAGATAGCACCAAGTAGTATGTGACATCTGTCTCGTGTCATCAATCTCTTACGCCTGAACAGCCACAAAAAAAAGCCAATCTTCTCAGGGAGGTGCAGTCCCCAAAGGAAGGTGCAATCCCGAACCAAATCTGGCGAGAGGGAGGGAGGGGGGCTGGCGATAACCAAGTAGACCCTGCGGACGGTGAAGTCCCTGTCACGCCAGACCCAATGATCTCACCCAGAAGAAGGATTGGGGCAGGCGACGCCCCTCAGGACGTCCAGTAGGCTCATAAAGTCCTTAATGCGCTGGTCAGAAAAGTTCGAGCGGAAAAGAGGCATCCAGTTGTCGCAGTCCCAAGCATCGGCGACATGTGCATCCTGATCGGATGCAAGAGCAAACAGACGAGGGAAGCGAGAGGCAAGGTCCCCCTGGGCAGTCCAGTCATCCCGCCAGAAGAGGAATCCCTCGCCATTCCCCAGGCCTAAAAAAGTCTGAAAACCCGGTAGTTACCTTGAGAATGCCTCTCCAAAAAAGAGATGGACTAGCCGTCACAGCAAGCGAAACGGGCGAAGGCGCCGAGCAGGTCACCAAATAAATCTGACGAAGGAGGCGAGTGCAAAGGTCTTCACCGTTACCCCAAATTCTAGCCACCCACTTCAACAGAAGCGCCTCATTGAGGGCAGCCAGGGAGCAAACACCCAGACCACCCTCATTCTTTTGCAGAGTGATATCCTCCCAGCCAACCAGATGTAACCCCGGCCGATCTTGATCAGCCTTGGACCAAAGGAACCGACGCATGAGCAATTCAAGCCTATTCCTGATGCTAGATAGGAACAGCCTAGTGGAGGAGAAGTAGACCGGTATCGCAGAGAGGACAAACCTCAGGAGTACCAGTCTGCCGCCTTTGGAGAGGAGCGACGTCTTCCACCCAGCGAGCTTCCCCTCCGCCTTCTCGATCAAGGGAAGCCCGTCGGATAATCTCGACCTCCCCGTGGACAACGGAAGGCCAAGGTAGGGGATCGGGAGAATAGAGCGTGGCGTGCCCAACACCAAGCTGCAGGCCTCAGACTCGTCGTCCGACATAGAGAAAGGAACCAGCTTTGACTTTGCCAGGTTAAGCCGAAGCCCGGACATTTCACTGAAAAGCTCGAGCACCGCCGCCATCCCTTTGGCTTCCTCAGGCCCATCCTCAATAAAGAAGATGGTATCGTCAGCGTACTGAAGCAGCGGGATCTGGATGCCCACCTTAGAGAACCCATGTGAGATGCCTGCCCGGAGCACCCCATCAACCATAGAAGCTAAAACGTCCGCAGTAATGATGAAGAGCAAGGGGGCAAGAGGGCACCCCTATCTTACCCCCCTCTGAGGCTGGAAGAACCCGCCCTCTGGCTAAGTATGCTTCTTATCCAAGAGGGCATTGGTCTCATTCTTGTCCACCAGCTCGACTTAAGTATGCTTCTTATCGTGGTTCTGCAATAGAATCATGAAATGCATCGCCTACAACTCGTAATTTGTGTCATCCATTTTGACAATAGGTGTCGGATCCTTGAAGGCACATGTGGATGGGGTATCAACTCTGTTCTCTGACATTGTGGACAAATAACAGGGACCTTAGACAGACAGTGGAGTGTCTACATAAACATCAAGAGAGGTAATTGTGAGTGCAGACTCATGCCACAACTAACCCTAAGCAAAAGTTGTCCTCGCTAGGGCTCAAAGGGACAACAACAGTCCAATTTCTCCCTTTTTCAGACTGAAATCTGGCCAAAACTCTGAACTCATGCCAAAAATTGTGAATCAAGCCAAGAAAATTGACGATTGGGTCGTTGGGCGATGATCTAGGATAGTAAGGACGCCTACAGGACGGTCGACGATCGTTTGGCGGTGGAAATACCTCTGGACGGCAATGCAGGGGTGACTAGATCGCCGCTCAGAGGGCCGCTAGACCGTCGTTGGGCGGTTGGTTCGCCGCGGCTAAGCAGGCGGCAACGACTGTTGTTGTTGCTGTTGAGTGGCAGCGGTTGTTGCTGCTGTTGGGTGGCAACTACAGTAGTTGTTGCTGGCGCAGCGGCTGCCGTTGGGCGGTGCCGGGAGGCGTCGCTGCATAATGGGCTAGAAGGTAGGGTTGGATCTAGGGCACATGCTTCGATCCAGGACCGTCACTCTAATACCATGGTGAGGAAAATAAGTTGTTTATTCATGTGGCCCTAGGGTTCTTTTATATAGAGGAGAAACATGTTGGGAAAATTATATAAAGAAGATGGAAAGAATAGAAAATATAAAAAAATAAAAGATAACTAATATTTCAATAGTAGTATATATTTTTTAAAGCCAAAAAGGGGGAATCACGCTTAGGTGCCCACCCCAATAATATTATTAAATAAAAAAGGCAAAACACTTTACTTATTACAAAAGCCAGGTCTCGAGCAAGCGCTAGTAATGTACAAGGACGTTCTCGTAATAAAAGCAGGGAGCAGAAAAAGAACATCATTACGAGCCAGGCAAATAGTCCATAGCACTGCTACCGGGGCAAGGACCTCTTTTCTCAGTCTATTGCGCGCTCCAAAAAGAGAAGACCAAAAGGAATCAAACGAGCGGGTACAAAGCCAAACCGACACCACCTCACCCCAGATAGGCGAGGTAGCAGAACAGTGGAAGAACAGGTGCTCCAGCGTCTCAATGGTATTCCCACACAGTGGGCAAGTGTCTGACACTATCCTGAAAATCTTAGCACATCGATCTCGAGTCATGATGCATTTCCTTCTAAAGAGCCACAGGAAGAAACAGATCCTCTCCGGGACCCAAGCGACCAAACAAAACTACAGTCCCAGATCAAAACATCTGAGAGAGCAGGATGTGGCATACAGATGGCACCATATGCCTTACGAATTGAAAAAGATCCATCCTTCCAAGTCCAGTGATCAATGCATTAGGGAAGGCCTCCCAACCTGCCGAAGCGAATCCAATAAACAGAGGAACACCTCTAAGTGTTGATCAGAGAACGAAGCTCTGAAAGATGGCATCTAGTTCCCACTGATCCAGCAGTCAATAACCGGTGCATCCAAATTAACGGTCAAGGCAAACAGACGAGGAAAACGACTACAAAGGGGGCCATCCCTCGTCCAATCATATGTCCAGAAACGAAAAGAGGCACCATCTCCAATCAATGGTCTGAAAAGCTCATGAAAGCGAGGCAAAATCTTCAAGATACCCTTCCAAAAAGAAGATTAATGGGGACCATGCCGTAAAATCCCAGGCCCCGCCAAAGATATATTGTAAAGGCGATGGATTAACTTGCAGCAAACACTCTCCTCCTTGCCCCAGATTCTGCCAACCCACTTAATCATAAGGGCCTCGTTGAGGGATTCCAAACTCTTGATTCCAAGCCCACCATTATTCTTAGGCAACGTAGTGGTCTCCCAATCCACTAAATGCATACCCTGCCCCCCTCTTGGCCAAATCTGCTCCAAAGGAATTTTCGCATTAGTCGCTCTATACGCCTCCTGATGCTGACAGGGAGGAGGTGGGAAGAAAAGAAAAACACAGGGATCGCAGAGAGAACCGCCTTAACCAGCACCAGGCGTCCTCCCCACGATAATAGGGCAGCCTTCCAACCAGTCAATTTTATCTCCATCTTCTCCACAACTGGTAACCAGTCTGACATCTTGACTCTGCCAGTCGTACGAGGTTGCCCAAGGTACCGAATAAGAAGGGGACCGCATCTCGTGTCCAGTTCCAAACTACAAGCACAAGCATCATCCTCTGACATGCTGAACAGAACAACGATGGATTTACTATGGTTCAACACCAGACCAGACATCTACCCAAAAATCTCCAAGACGAGAGCCAAATATCCAGCCTCCTCCCTACCGTCTTCCACAAAAAGAATCGTATCAACCGCATATTGTAGCATGGGGATACACGCATCCCCACAACTATACCCATTGACCATTCCGCTACTCTGAATCCGATCAACATGCAAGAATATCAGTTGCCAGGATAAACAACAAAGGAACAAGAGAGCACCCATGTCTGACACCTCTCTGTGGCTAAAAAACCCTCCCTAAGGATGCTCGTGAATCAATACCAACATTGACGTCGTGGTGACGCATCGATTCATCCAAGAGATCCAGACATCCGAAAAACCCCTTCTATAAAGAGCCGCCCACAGAAACCGCCAGTCCAAAGTGTCGTAAGCCTTAGCAAAGACCACCTTCCAGAGAAAAGCCTGCTTGCCATTACGCTTCCAGTCAGAGATGATCTCTGAGGCCAACACCAAACTGTCCGCAATTTAACGCCCATGAATGAAAGCCGATTGGACCGGGGACGCAATATGGTCAAGGACTCTGCTAAGACGGATCGCGAACACCTTCGCCACTATGAGGTAGATATCATTCGATAGAGCAATGGGTCTATAGTCTTCAATCCTTTATGCAATGTCCAACTTCGAAAGAAGAAATATCAAAGCCCTGTTAAGCCTTTCGAAACCAGCATTGCATTAAAAGAACTCCACAACCTCCTGAACCTCACCACCCACCAGGGCCCAGAACTCCTTACAGAAAAACACCGGGAAGCCGTCTAGGTTGGGTGCCCCACTTGCATTCAAACTCCATATCGTCGCCTTAACTTCCTCAGAGGTAACAGACCCAATTAAACTATCCGCATGCACTTCCGAGAGTTGAGATGTCCCAAGACCGCTCCACCTCCAAATCTTGGAATTTGCACTCCTCGAGAAATCAAGAAAGTGATCCGCAATCGCATTCCCCATCTCTCCCTCTCCAACAAATCTACTACCCTCAATAACAATAGATCGGAATGAGTTGATCTGACGTCTACCACTTGCCAGCCTGTTTCTGGTTTTCTTCCAATATCATTCTTTGGGTGGATGCCATTTACCCCAACTCCACAGTGTCCAGTAGCCTGTCGTCCTCAAGTTTATCCAATCTCTGGATCTTCTGTTCCTCTTCTAGATTATCTGATTTCCCTCCTATACATGGACAATCTCTGACGTAATGACTTCAACTTCTCTGAGAATCGCATCGCAACTGAGCAAGACACCTCGAAAGAAGACCAAAGAGAGCAAACTAACTCTCTGAAAGAATCCTCCAAGAGCCAAGCACGCTCAAATCTGAAAAAGCCCCTTCCCACAGCAGAACTGCCCAAGTCCCATATAAGGGGAGCATGATCTGACCTAATACGGGGCTTGGAGGAAACAAAATAAAGGGGAAATGCGACCAAAAGCTCCAAAGATGCAAGGAAATGATCAATACGGGATCGGCTTCCCAAGGTTCGCCAAGTATATTTCGTGTCCGCAGCATCTAAGATCTCAAGTTCCAGTTCATCGATAACATCAGCAATCTCTAGAGACCCTGAATCCTGGCCACCCCACGATCGAGGGCGGTCAGAAGAGAGGAGAGTGACGTTAAAGTCCCCGCTGATAAGCCATGCACAGTTCGGAAAAGCAGTTCGCGCATCACGCAAATCCCCCCACAACTCCTATCGCAACGCCGAAGAACAAGGGCCATAGACAAAGGAGAATGCAAAAAAAAGTCGAAGAGATGGAACACTCCAACAGGACCGTAATGACATAAGAACCATTCACCTCCGCCTGAAACAAAAACGGCGAGTCCTTCCAAGCCAAAATTAGTCCTCCCGAGCTCCCTAACACATCCAGCATTCTAAAGGTATTCAAAGGGCTCGTGTCCAAGGATTTCCGCACACCCATATCGCAAGATGCAAGCTTTGTTTCCTGAAGAAAAACGATATCACAACCCCATTCTACGAATCTCGAGCCCAACGCTCTTCTTTATCCGGGTCACCCAGACCTCTAACATTCCAAGATAGAATCTTCATTAAAGAAAGATTTGTGAACCCAAAGTGCCCGCTGCACCAGTGAGAGAGGCCGCCAGAATCTTGTGTTCTGACATGAACGGCACCTCCCCACGCGAGGCCTTCTGCTTACGCCTTCTTCTGTATCTCTTCGACATAACCCTCCCAGCTCCGCCAACAACTTCAGAACAACATCAATCTCCTAGAGCGTGTGGCTAAGACCCTCCACAGTTCGGGAGAGGAAAGGGACACCCCCCCAACTTCGCAACCCTTCTAATGAAGGATACCTCTCCTCCATCCCCAAAACACAATGACTTCCAAACAATATCATTCTCACCCAGAGGATTCAAAAGGTGCCTCGCCTGGATCTGCAAGAGACCCCGCACACAGCATTTGTTCCTCCCCAACAGCACCCATCGCCCACAAACTCCCTCCCAAAAAGCAACAAAATCCCAGCCCAGATCAAGGAGATAGAAATAGATTCTTTCCTCCAAGAACAAATCAGTAGACCCGCTCTCGGCAAGCCAACTCCCCCTCCGGCAACAACCTCTGTGTACGACATGCCTGCAACCGCTCCTCCAGAATTCAGCATGTCTTGATTGCTCCCAGGACCCCGATGATGTTGAACCGAGGGTCGAAATGGCGTCGCACCCGCAGAAAGAGAACTATGCAGGTCTTGATAACTCTCGGACCCCCACTGAAGTTGAAATGAAAGCCGATTTGGTGTCGCACCCACAAATGGACACGACGCCTCGCGAAGACCGGACCTTCCACAGGCAAAACATCTCGGCTGCAGCGAACACGATGAGGCGAGGTGGCCCGCCTCGCCACACCGGAAGCATCTCCGACCATTTTTGCGGTGCGATACAGAAGTCCACTGGACACCTTCCTCCTCGCACGAACTCGCATCAGCCACACGCCTCTACACGCGGATCCCCGCCGAGATCCTCCACCGCGAGTTCTCCCTCCAACGCCTCCCACGACCCACTCCCCATTCTCGCATCTCACCGCCCCCCCCCCCAAAAAAACCAATAGCATATATGTGTAGCTGAGAATGAGCTAAGCCATACTCAGTGTTAAGGGCGGCCAGAAAGACCCCAGTCATAACAAAACCCAATGAAGAGGATGATTACCTTGTTTGGTTGTAAAAATATCATGTTGGAGTTACAAAATGTTCGACTCATTCCTCACTTGAGACTACATAGCTGCGAGGATATCCCGGATTGCCTTCGTTGTGGACTGACTCAAGATATCATTGGTTATTTCGACAGAGACATTATCAGATAGCCATACTTTGGCATAAGTATCATCTACCTCCCATGAGGCATTGGTCCCAATCTTGTATGTCATCTCTTCTTGAGTCAGAATGTGATTCTTTCCATGGCTTTGCAAGCGATTCTTCAATTGCATCGCTCACAACTCATAGTTTGTGACATCCATCTTAACAATAGGTGTTGAACCCTTAAATGCACATGTAGAAGAGATATTGACTGTGTCTTCTGACATCGTGCCGGATTGTTAGACGAGTGGGATTGTAGACAGACAATCGAGTATCTACACTAGAATCAAGGGGTTGGTTGTGGGTGTAGACTCATACCACAACCAACCTTAAGCAAAAATCATCACTAGGGCTCAGCAGAGACTGCAACGGTCTGATTTTGCCCCTTCCAGACGAAATCAAATGCACGGCTAGGTGATTGCTGGGCAGGTGGGTGGTGGCCGAAGGGACCCATACATTAGTTGCAGGGCCCATGCGATGGTGCAGAGCTGTTGGGTGGTGGCGAAGGGGCATGGGGCTAATGCGCGACAACATGGATGCCATTGGAGCGGCAAGGAGCCAAGGTGACGACCCCAGGAAGGTTGCGATGGCAGTGTGCGAAGGAAGGCGAGGTCGACGGCTTGCATAGGGCTGGAGGGTAGGGTGGGCTCTAGGGTACATGCTCCGACCTATGATTGTCACTCTGATACCATGTTGAGGAAAAGAAGTTGGTGTTACTTGTTATTCCATAGTACCCGATGACTCTCTTATCCTGATGAGTAGATTAGATAGTAAGGAAAGAGAAATAAATAAATAGAGAAAAGAGTAACATAAAAACTATCAGCAAGAATTGTACTTTAACTACGAATCATGATTAAAGATATCATAGAGCCATGCCACTTCATAGGAGAGGAGTCTAGCAAAGTTGTATATCAAATTCGTGTGTATATTAGCCCAAAAGAGGCAGTAAGATGCCCTAAAGTAGACCAAAATGTTTATTCATGCTAGTAGAAAAGCTGAACATATGTTAAAAAATAGACCTAATACTGTGTACTTAAATCGATAAGCATATAATAAGTCCATTAAATATCAACCAAATTAAAATGTAGCTGGGAAGATTTTTAACTGAAGATAATGCTATCTAGTGGACCTTAATGAAACTGCATGTAGGCATACCAATGGCATATTAGCATCAGCATCCACATCTTACAAAGTTCAGTTTCAATTAGATTATACTTTTTGATCACTCCAAGAAAATTCTAAAAAGGTTTATTTAATGCGGTGAAGATAACATGATAATGGTGTTATATGTTTTATACAGAAGGCAGCATGAAGCAAATTTGATAAACCAACCACATGTAACTAGTTAGTGCCAGGTAACGCAACAAGTGCATTTGCCCATTAACTTTTGCATCACTGATGGAAGGGTGTTCCCAAAATCGCTTTTTGAGAGTACCAGATCTTCATTAAAGTCTCGCAACCATTGTTAAACACTTCAGCATCTATTGGTGCCAATGCAAGGCGGAAGTTGTGCTAGGCACTAGAATAGCAGAAGATTTGATGGACAAACCCAGAAGATCAAATATATCATTCTATAATTAGGTAAACATCCCCCAAAATGGACGCATGTCAACATAAACTCATGCCTATGTATTATGTGTAAATCAATCTTATGTTTACAAAAACACAGCCATACATTTATATATCAAAATTTTAACTTAATTCCTTTTTGAAAAAAATATCATCTTTAACAGTAGAACTAGAAACTGATTGAAAAAAAGATGGCTTCCTAAATTGCATAAGAAAATAAACTCAAGAACTCTCTTTCAGGAATTTAGTCTAATTGCAAAGAGATGATTTCACTACCTAACTTCATGAGAAAATATACTCTCAATTATTGTCCTTACCTCCAGTGGGAAGGCTCAAAAGTGCGAAAGAGGACATGTGTCCTGTTTGTGTCAACCGCCGACTCTACCCATGATGCCCATGTCTCTAAAGCGGTTCTGAAGGCAACATTTATGGGCATGCCAAGCTTTAATGAACCCCCGACCTGGAAGTAACAACCCCTGTAACAAACATCATAGAACAATACATATAAGAACTTCTGCATACCATATCATGAAATTAAACAGATATCTTAACACAACAACTGAGATCTAAATCATCTCCACAATAAATTTATAAAAAAATGCCAGTGTGACAGGCACAGATTTCTTTTAACATAGTTGAATGCTCATGGCCAAGAAACAAGTGTTTTTAGGTTGCAGCAAGTTTTACCAACTTATAAAGGTCATGCTATGTCTCTATAGTTCTGGAAAAGTAAAACGAAAAGTTGTATTCCTTGTGGCCCAAGAGCAGGGTTCCAAATTTTGCGAAATTTCAGCAAAATTTCGTCGAAATTTTGGTTTACACACTACCGAAACCGAAATTGAAATCTCGATATATACCTTTCCTTCAAAAATCTAGGCTGATTTTGGCCGAAATTTGCATAATTTCGTCGAAATTTCAAAATTGTTTGTTTATTCACCATCTCGAAACGAAATCAAAATCGAGATTTAAAACCTTGCTCTAGAGTTCTCTTATATAGGAGAAAAGATCTAGGGAGAAATTACATAAAGAAGATTAAAGAAAAAGAAAATTATAAATAAAGACAGAGACATATAATTATCTCAACACCACCCCCCTCAAGCGAGAGCATATATATCTATCATCCTCAGCTTGGAACAACAACGGTGAAAAGGACCCCTCGCAAGAGCTTTGGTAAACATGTCTGCAATCTGATTGCATGAAGCAACATGAGAAGTGGAAATAAGTCCCTTCACTTCGATATGCTTCGTTCTCTCAAGGAAGGCTGGATTATCAGCTATGAATAGAGCTGCTTGATTATCACATTTGAGGTGCATTGGAAGAGGCACCTCAATAGCTAGGTCAATCAGGACGGACTTGACCCAGATCATTTTTTTGCTCCCTTGGGCCATAGCCATGACCTCAAATTTCAATGAAATTCAGTCGAATTTCAGTCGAATATCGATATTCAGTCAAAATCGAAATTCGACCGAAATGACCAAAATATGGGGGTCTAAGTACAAAAAATGACAAAATTCCAGTCGAAATTCCACCGAAATTCTATTTTGGTCGATATCGAAATGGTGACCAAAACCGACATTTAGGACTTTGGCCATAGCCCTATACAAGGTTGCAGAAATCAGTAGTCGGTATTCGATCGGTGGGATCACTGACTAAGGATTAGTCGGCAGTCGGGCGACTAATCGGATTTAGTCGGCCATTAGTCGGTTTTTATTTATTTTTAATATATAAATCATTTTTATGCATATATTCTTATATATTTGCAATATAAATCATTTTTTATACATATATTCTTATATATTTGCATAGATTTGAATATTTTCTATACTATTATAATGAAACAAAAGGAGTGATTGACTTTAAATATAACATTAACCATATTAGAATAGGTTTCATTTTTTAAAAAAACAAAAAATAAAAAAGATAAAAAACCTCTACGTAAAAGTCGGCCGACTAGGCTTCTGAAATCATCCGAATGAAATCAATCAAATTCACTAATTGATAATATGGTCAAGTAGTGTAGCATGAATATACAAACAACAAAAAATCTTACTACAATATAAGCTAAAATAAAAGAGACTCAAACCCTAATTTACTACTTGACCAGTACCTACTGGGTCAAAGCAAGAGACTAAGTTTGTCACTTCTCACCTTGGACAAAGTGAACAAGTGGAGGAGGCAGATGAAGCAAGGGGCGGAGTGGGTGACCTGTGGTGACAATGAGCAAAGCGTGCAGATGCAAGGGATTTAGTAAGGAGCAGAGTAATGGGAGGGAGGGAGAAGGTTCAGGTGTGTCTGGTGTGCCCTATATTGAGCAAAAGACCACCTACACAAGAGCCGGTTTTAGCCAAAACGTGCCTCCACAAGAGGCCGCTTGCTTAAGTATCCATCCTACCTCTTGAGAAGGCAACTACATTGCACTACATAACAAAAAAAAAGTCCGTCTACCGCATACGGGGAATATTGTTGCCTGTTTACAATCGGGACGAATTATCTCATTGAAGACATTTGAATACCAAAAGCTTGTGTACTAAGCGCCTAAGAGATCAGTTATGATCGCTAAAATTACGAGTAGGAGACAACCAATTTGTGTTAATTTAGATTTGAAATAATCTTTTATTCATCCATGTATATATCCCATCCCTCAGGCGTGAAAAATGGAGTTTGGTTACAGCATCCCCCACTCTAAGTCATCTCTCCTCCTCGCACATCTCCACGGTCCCTTCCCAAAGCCCCGCACAACAGTTGCCTCTCCTACTCCATCATCGATCCCCTTTCTTCTATTCTGCATCAAAATGCTTGGCTCCGCATACATGAAAGTTAACATATCCCATCAAAAGCGAGAACTTTCCGAAATGCGATCGAATGGGAGCCAGCAAATTTAGTAGATTACTAGATGTAACTACTGATAGAACAAAATTCACATACCAAAAGAGTACCGAAATTCCACAGGCGGAAACTTACGCATCGAAGAGCTTAACAGGGTTCCACCAGTGCCCGGAGTTGAACACGATCACATCCGCATCGGCCCAGCTCCTGCTCACGTCGTCCAGCCTATCGAGTCTGAGCGTCGACCGCACTCGCTTTGGCCCGTGCCGCGGCGGAGGCCCTTGCCGAATAAGAAACACGGACCTATAGAAATCCACGCTCAAGTTGAAAGAGCGGAACCGCACGCCGAGGAACGGGATCGTCTTCGTGATCACATTCCCGTTCACTTCGTAGACCTCTCCTCGGTCGGGGACACCGGTCATGAGCATGCAGATAAGGGACTCCCACTGCGTGCGGCTCATGGAGTCGCCGACGAAGACGACGCGCTTGCCGCGTAGGCTGTCAAGGACGTCGGTGGCGCGGAAGCGGGGGACGTCGCAGGCGCGGGGCTTCCATCGCCAGCGGAGGTAGTCAGTATCGTTGCGACCGTTGGCGAGGCAGTTGAAGCCGCGTTCGGCGAAGGGGCAGTCGGAGCCATTGTAGAGAGGGTAGAGGGGATCGGGGATCCAAGCGCCGTCGAAGGCGTCGCAGAACTGGGGAGGAGGTGGAGAGGAGAAGGCGGAGGGGTGGAGGGGGAGGGAGAGGGAGCGGAGGAGGTGGAGGCAGAGGGAGCAGGCGGCGGCGAGGGCGAGGGAAACGACGAGGAGGGACGCGGCGAGGGAGGCATAGGTGAAGGGCTTGCGGAGGGGGGGAGGAGGCGGGGGGAGGGGGCGGCGGAGGGAGGGGCTCCGCCCGAAGGTGGAGCTCACCATGGCATCGCCGCCGCGGTCACGGATCGGATCTCGTCCTTCGCACGATTGCTCCGACGCCGATGCTGCTGGTGGAGTGGTGGTGGTGGCGGCGGCGAGTAGGAAGGTGCTGGTGAGGGTGGATGGAGAGTGGGTGGAGATTTCTTGAACTATTTTTTTTTCTTATCAAGCAAAGTATTTTTATAAGGAGGTGGGAAATTTTGGTTATGGGGAAATGTGACGAGTGGACAAATGGGAGCAGAGGCGCTTCGTGAACAGTTTTTGTCGAGGTTTGGTGGGGGAGGTGGGTTTGGGCAAATTGCAAAAGGACCCACCCACCCAACTGCCGGAATGGTCCCATTGGGAGCCGAATCGAAGCGTGCATGGGATTGGCCGGCTGGTCCGTCTGGCTCGATGTGGTTTGACCCGGTTTTCTTCGTCGCGGCTTAGGCGGTTGATTGGATTGGACATTTGGACCGGATTGGCACAATTGTTGATGCCGTTGCTAAAATTGCAGGTGGCAATAACGATGGTGAGAGTAAACAATGATTAACATTAAAATTAGGATAAATTATAATTTGAGTCCTCAGCTATACGTCAAATCTTAGAATGGGTTCTCATCTTTAATTTATAACGATTCATGTCCTCACACTATTAACGTAATGAACTTTTTAGGTCTGATGATGACGAATATATCCGTGTTTAAAAGTTGAAACACAATCACATTCCCTTTTTCTCTCCTATCTGACAAGGGTATTTTTGTCATGAGCTCCAAATTTTTTATTTTCTAAATGGTTTAGGGATCTGAATCGTTACAATTTAAAGATAGAGACCCATTCTGAGATCTGACCTATAGATGAGGATTCAAATTGTAATTTAACCTTAAAATTAATATGATGAAGTCCATTGGAATTGGTTTAGAGACAAATTTATATAATATAAAAACATAAAAATAACTAAGGAAGCGTGCCTCCTTTGTTTTGAATGGAGACGCCCGTGTTATCTTTGCATGACAGCTTTGATTTCAACCAATGACGGTCTGTTTACGTCCAATAGTTATTACTGTACGGATAATGGAACACAACTTGCATTTTATTCAAAAAAGAATAAAAAATATTATAATAAATTAGTCAATCTATAATATTTGACCAAGGTGGGCTATTTCCTCTCCTCGGCTTATATGAATATGTACAATGTGTACTTTTTATTGTTATGTTATATTTGCCTACAATCTATCTTTTTCAACATATATTATTTTGGGATTTTATCACTTGTGCCCCTCCGAGATGTTGCAATATCAATTATGCCCCTATCTTTTTCGTAATATCAGTTGTGCCCCTCAAAACTTGCTATTTTATCACTTGTGCCCCTCGGGTTAGTGACCGTCCATCTACAGTGCAAACGGACGTTAACTTTGAGGACATAAGCGGAATTATTTTTTTTAAAGGTTATATGGTCATTTCTTCCTCCTCTTCCCCAACCTCTTCTTCTTCCTCCTCTTCCCATCTTCTTCCTCCTCCTCCGACCTCCTCCTCCTCCCTCTCCGCCCCGAGCTCCCCGCAGCCCCTACCCTCCCCGGCGCCGCACCTCCTCCCCCCGCACCTCCTTCCAGCCCGCCGCCCCCTCCCCTCCCCGGCGCCGCCCCCTCCCCTCCCCGGCCACGCCAAGTCCTCGGCATGGATGACGGAGACTGCAGCCCCGAGGACTCGGGTTCCGGCATCTTGGACGCTCTGAGCTCGGCTTCCGAGAGCGAGGACCCATTGGTGGAGGAGCAGGCCTCTCTTGGGGGGGACGCGTGCTTCACGCAGGATCTCGGCTTCCCGCCAGCACAGCCTCCTCCTCCGGTGATCCCTGAGATCCACCAAGCTCCGATAGGAGTTGCAGACATACCATTTATGATCCCTGAAGCCATGGCTGCAGCTTCGCAATCATTCCCACCGATGATGGCTGATATCTCCGACATGGTGGCACCGATGCCGCAGATGGTGATGGGTGGTGGGCAGATGGATCAAGCGGCGGCCATGGGCATGGGCATGGGCATGAGAGCGACGAGGGCCCCGACGGAGGCGGAGATCGGCGTGATGGTGGACGAGAGCCCGAGTCTAGTGGGGATCAACGATGAGTTCTGGGAGCAGTTCTTCGCGGGGATACCGGCGACGGGGAAGGGCGAGGAGATCGACTCGGTGATACTGGAGAGCATAAGGGGCATAAGGCCGGAGCTGCAGGCGAGCTGGGAGCGGGCGAGGAACATGGACACACTGGCGGACAAGCTTGGTCTCCTCTCCTCCTAATTATTCCCAAGGACTTGGGATGGTAGTAGCCTGTGCTTGCACCTGGAGCGGCCGGCAACAGCTCTCTCCCTCTCTCTCCATCTGTTCATGCTAATAATCAGGTATCGTGATCCAGCATGTTGTTTAGGCTAGGTTTTAATTTGATTTTTATATGTTGGGGTTGGCTTTGCTTTCGTATTTTCCCTTTTTCTCCATCGTGAACTGGCTCCTGGATCGCGCCGGGGAGGGGAGGGGGCGGCGCCGGGGAGGGGAGGAGGCGGCGGGCTGGAAGGAGGTGCGGGGGGGGGGGGGGAGGAGGTGCGGCGCCGGGGAGGGTAGGGGCTGCGGGGTGTCGCCGGGGAGGGGAGGGGAGCTCGGGGCGGCGTCGGGGAGGGGAGGGGAGCTCGGGGCGGAGCTCAGGCCGGAGAGGGAGGAGGAGGAGGTTGGAGGAGGAAGAAGAGGTCCCTGGACAATAATACCCCTCTTAAATGCACCAAGGTTTGAAAAAACCATGGTTAAGTCAATTCATTGACGGTCAACCTGACGGAAGGGCACAACTGATGACGGAGAAACTTTTGAGGGGCACAACTGATATTACGAAAAAGATAGGGGCATAACTGATATTGCAACATCTCGGAGGGGCACAAGTGATAAAATCCCTATTATTTTAGGATGGGTGATTGTGAGAGTATGAGAAGAGTGATTCTGTATCTAATGGTTTAGAATCACTCCTCTTATGCTCTCACAGTCTTTTGCTCTCAGGGGATCACTCCTCTTTTTTAGGGAAAGGTAACTTTATAAATAAATAATCAATCTAGTACAAAGGGGAATATATACCCCTCAAAAAATATCACAAATGGAAAGCAAGGAATGAAGGTTGGCTTCACCAAAGGAAAGCGATCCTACGAATATTGTGCTTTTTATGCACAATGGTAGAAGACATCTTAGCAGATGAATTGAAAATTTAGAAGATTTAGTCTAGAAAGGGTGACGGGTGTACAAGCATGTCTAAAATTATAAAGGTATAGTAAAAAAGGAAACAATGGCAAGCTTCGCTTCGATAATAGAACGGAAGAGCATTCCAAGACAAAACAGGTTCAAAAGTTGTAACCAAGAAGATAAGATATGGCTAGGGGAAATGTGTTCATTAGGCTCCATATAAAGAAGCATGTAAAATAATTGCCAGCTTTCTAACATATTCAACAAGTGTGTTTTTTTTCAAAAATGCTAAAAAAATGGCAATATGCCAGCAATCATGCATTAGCTTTAGAGTAAATTACACAAAACTATACATCAATTTTCAATATCGTAACTGAACTTTAAATGGTAACAACATGGTACACAATCTTTAATATTTGTCTCAATATAGTTTTTCAGATGTTGTGATCTAAAAGTCTGAAAAATCAAACGATCAATTAAATTTCAATATCCAAGGACCACATTGAGATAGATCTTAAAGATCGGGTATCGTATTATTACCTTTTTAAGTTCATGACATTGAAATTGCATATAAATTTTAGGGATTTTTGTGTAATTTACTCTTAGATTTATCTAGTTGGGAAGTATGCTCCAAGAATCAGTTGGCTTGCATCTTTCATTATAAAACAGTGCCAAAGTAAGTGTAATACCAAAAAAAAGGTAACTTTTGGTAGGAGATATCTAGACTTTGACCTTGGGGTTTTATAAAATGAAGCAATCATACAACCACTTGGTTGCCCAACATTATATCCAAAGTTGATTTCGTTGCTGAGATAACCACCTATGTAACTCCTCAAAATATGGGCATATCTTTGTGATCAAACATGCAACAATATTAGAGAAGCTTTTAGACATGAGACATAAGTACATTTTATCCAGATACACTCTATGTTTATAATGGAATAAAAAATTGTAGAATATTCCTCTCTAAATTTATGCCAATATTAAAAATATATAACATGTTTTTAGCATCCTTTAAATTTACAGCTTGTTTTATAAATGGAAAAAATGGGGATGCCTTCACCCCATTTTTCGCAATTTTTTAAAAATAGCACCATGTATATCCATTCCTATATCCCTCTTATATATCATTCGAATTTCGTCAGAAATAAAGACTCATATGCCCTCCATTTAAAACAGATAATTTTAACGGGCTTAAAGATGTTGTAATCGTACCTGTTCTAGATGGAGGGCATAGGAGTCTCTATTTCTGACGAAATTCGAATGACATATAGAAGGGATATAAGGACGAATATACGTGATAATATTTTAAAAAATAAAAAAATGACGAAAGATGGGGCAGGGCAGCCCCATATAACTCTTTATAAATTTATGCCAAAATTTTGAACGTAATTGAAAATTATGGCATAATTCATAAAATCACCGCAGGTTCAAAATTGTGCTATAAACTTACAATGTAAAATATAAAATTAGAGGATGTTCTAAATCATATCATAAACATTAAAATCCTACGACAAATTTACAATGCTTCTAAAATCCTACGACAAATTTTTATTTTGTAATTTTGATTTTATTATTTTTATTTTCTTATTTTATAAAATTATAACTTATTTTTATATACATAAATATATTTTTAAATTATTTTTCTGATTTATTATTTATACTTAAATAAATAGGTATATAAAATATATAAGTATAAGTATATGTATTATATATACATATTTTATTTTAATATTTTATTTATAATTTTATTCTAGTTTTAATATACATGTATACTATAACTTATATTCACAAAATTATAAGGATATAAATTATTAAAATAATAAAGAATAAATAACATGAATATTTTATTCGGGTATATTATACAATAGGGGTCAAAAACCTAACTTTCACACCTCACTCCAAAAAATTTGAAACCACCTTCATTAAATAGCATATTATAGTTATATATAACTAAAGGTAATTTTGAAATATTTTGAGTTGTTATTTAGGAGATGTGGGTCTGCGAAGTTAGGATTTCAAAATCTTATTCAGAGTATAATTTGTACACTATATATTATTCTTGTATGAAATCAATTTTGTATTTTTCAATATTTTTATCTGCATCTTTCATGTATAAAAATTCTTAATTCGAGGTATAAAAAGTAGAAAATAAAATGTGTCCAAAAAATATATTATTGATGAATTAATAAACAGGATTTTTATCGTGTTTCTAGCCCTTATCTCCCCCAACTTTATTCCTTGCCGATCTAGTCATCAAGATGCCTAGATCTCGGGGTTTAGGATCATAAAATACCTTTGATATTTTATTATATTTCTTTTCTTTTCTTTATTCTATAATTTTGGCATTAAAAAAATAATTTATACATTATTTATACAACAAAGAATAAATGTTAGTTTGTTCAAATTAGGGTTATTTACATACAATAGGTACGATTTTTAAGGCCAAAATGATATAATAAAGGTAATGAAATGGGTATTCATCGGTCGGTAAGATATCAGCCCATTGAAGAAAGGATTGTTATCTCCTACTATGGTTGGAGATCATCTCTCAATAAATCATTTGACAGTGCTGATGAGTCCTCAATCTAACTCTTTAGATATTCATCCAAGCACAACATCTATGATTCAATAGTTGAATCAACAACTGTATAGTCATAAAATGGCTATGGTACATAAACTTAATTGTACTAAGGGGCCTATTATATAAATTAATTATTCTTCATTTCAGATCATGGAATGACATTTGCAGTAACATTTATTGCATAATATCTCGTCATGGGCTCACATCCAACAAGGTTCATATGGATTCTGAATGAAATCATATTTCTTTATGGTTTCATCAAATCAAATGTTCCAACTACGATAAGCTTGTTTGAACCTGTAGATAGATTTCATTAGCATGCATACTTCATCTTCCTCAACTATAAAGCCATGAGGCTGCTCCACACACACACACACACACACATACACACACACACATATATATATATAGAGGGGGGGGGGAGGGAGGGAGGGAGGGAGAGGGAGACGGAGAGAAAGAGGGAGAGAGAGGAAATGGATTCTACTCCATGGATACCTACTCCATTTTCTTTTTTTTTCAATTTTTTTGTTTTTTTAAAAATACTTCCATGAATTTTCATAACTATATCCCTCTAATATGTCACTCAAATTTTATCAGAAATATAGACTCGTATGACCTCATATAGACGGTCATTTTTTAACGGTCGCAGATTTGTTGTATTTTACATGTTCTGGATGGAGGCCGTAGCAGTCTCTGTTACCGATGAAATTTGAATGACATATTAGAGGGATATAGTTATGAAAATCCATGCAAGCATTTAAAAAAAATAAAAAAATTTGAAGGAAAAAAAAGAAAGTGGAGTAGGTAAGTTACCTACTCCATGGAGTAGGATACCTTTTCTCGTATGTATGTATGTATGTATGTATGTATGTATGTATGTATGTATGTATGTATGTATGTATGTAAGTATGTATGTATGTATGTATCCTCCTTGAGTATGAGGGATGCGATCTGGCATCCATCTACTAGATGTCACAATAAAGTCGTACAACTATGTTTTATAAATGTCTTGATGGATTTAAGCATGACCACGGGAGAGAATGTCTCATCATATTTGATACCTTCTCTATGTGTTTCCATTGGCTATGACAGTGCTTTGAAGATCTCTACCTTCCCGTTGGGCCCTCTTTATCTTAAAGACCCATTTACACCTAATGAGTTTAACCCCTTTAAGTGGATCCTCAAGTGCCCATACATCATTCTTGTGTATGGAGTCTATTTCAAACTTCATTACTAACATTCATATATCCATGTCATGATCTATTAATGCATCATCATATGAAGTTGGATCATCATCAGACTCTTATAATACATGGAATACATACCTTTCAGGTGATCTTACCACCCTCGAACTCATTTTGAGAGGTATAGATGTGTCATTTTCTATTATATCTTTAGTTTCTGATGTAGGAATTCTTCAATCTCTCTCGAATCAATTAGTTCCTCAACTTTGTTATTGTCGTGACTCTCAAGTAATTCGTTTTCTATAAATCTGATATCTTTAAAAACAAATAAATTTTGAGTCTTGAGATCATAAGGTTAATATCCAATACGTTCTTTACATATCCAAAGAATTAGCATTCGCTAATGTGAGATTCCAAAATGCTTGTATCCACGTTTTTGGCATGGACCAACAACCCCAAATTCTTAAGTGTCGTAGAAACTAAATCTTGTCAAGCACATAAGCTGTAGAGTCTACTGCATGTCCATACAAATTTTGAAATGCACGTCTTGACAGATACCTTACACTTTATTGAGTTTTTTTGCACACTCTCCAATTATGACATACTTTAGGCATGTATAAAACACTTACAATGTGCACTAATAGTTGAGACCTCCATGTGTCTTTACTTCATAACTATAGTTTAAATTCATATCCACCACTTTATTCATTAAAGATGATACATGTTGGGACATATGTTTCTATTTTATTCTTAAACTCATAGGTTCCCTTATTTGTTCAAGCAAATTGAGGAGTAAATTGAAGATAGGTCGGAAAATGACATCATTTTTTGTGGTAGTTAAGATTGGTGGTAGTAATTATTATATTTTTAGGAAAAGAGAGATAATGTGGAGCATAATGAAGTGTGGGTGTTGGGTGAGAACCCACACCTCCAATTTGGTGGGTGGGATTTCGTGGGAGTAATCCTCACTCATGGGAAGTAATCTTGATCTTTAACAAAGAGGTTTCCTCTCACTTTGTTAAGTTAGACCTCATAAGAACTCGACAACTTTTCAATTTTGATCTAGGTAGTGTATTCAATATTTTACACAAACAATAACAACTTAGATGTGAATATTGTGACATTGTACAATCAAATATTGCTTACTTTGTCTATTTTAATCTTACATGAATTAAGATCAAATGATTAAATGCCAATTTTACGCACTTTACCACTTTTTAAATCAAATGCCAATATTATACATTTTGATCAAATATCGCAAAGTGTATTTCGAATATAGTGTCTTTCATATTTTATATATATATATATATATATATATATATGAGGAAAGGGAGCCTACTTTGTGAAGTAGGTAACCTTACCTACTTCACATCCATTTTTCGTAAAATTTTTTATTTTTTTTTGAAAAATGTCACGTGGATTTTCATAACTATATCCCTCTAATATGTCATTCAAATTTCGTCAGAAACAGATACTCCTACGGCCTCAATCCAGAACAGGTAAAATACAACAAATCTGTGACCTTTAAGAAATGATTGTTTGGATGGCGGCAGTAGGAGTCTCTGTTTATGACGAAATTTGAATGACATATTAGAGGGATATAGTTATGAAAATCCACGGTGGCATTTTTCAATAAAAAATAAAAAATTTTACGAAAAATGGATGTGAAGTAGGTAAGGTTACCTACTTCACAAAGTAGGCTCCCTTTCCTCATAGGATTAAATGGGGCTGCCCACTGGGAGTAGCCAACTTGGCTACTCCCACCCCTAAGTTTCCCTCATTTTTTTATTTCTTTGAAAAATAAAAATTTGTATATTCATCACTATATCCCTCTAACATTCTATTAAAATTTCGTCAGAAACAGAGTCTCCTAGGCCCTCCATCCAGACGTTATTTTTTTAACGGCCGCATGATTTTTTAAATCGACCCTGTTTGGATGGAGGACGTAGGAGCCTCTGTTTCTGATGAAATTTTAATAGAATGTTAGAGGGATATAATGATGAATTTACAAATTTTTATTTTCCAAAGAAATAAAAAAATAAGGGAAAATTAGGGGTGAGAGTAGCCAAGTTCACTACTCCCAGGGGGCAACCCCATTTAACCCTATATATATATATATATATATATATATATATATATATATATATGAAAATAGTTGTGGTTTGCTAGTTATATGATTGTATGATTGATCAATCTTGAGCGTATTGTTACATCTTCTTTAGATGACATTGATCTTGGTTAAATTGATATATTGTAACACTGGATAGGATTTAGTAGGATCAACACGAACAAGATGCTACCGATGGAATGAGATAAGAAATGACATAGTTAAATTAAACTTGGGATTCTATAAATCCCCGAAACATCTTAGGGTGTTTAAGATTGGAATGTTATTTATACAAGTGATGTAATGATCTTCAATTTCATTTTGGCTGAAGGATAGAAGTGGGCTTTGAAAACATATTGGTGTATAGAAATATTCATAGAAGAATTTCAAAGGCATGTCAACATAACAAAATTGTTATACAAGAACGACAGATTTGAATATTCATTATCATATCTTCCAATGTTATGTTTATAACTTATTTCAAAATAACCTTGCATTCTTGCAATTCGCACCGAATATGATATTCAATGTTAAATTTTCATGTCATACTTTTAAACAATTGTACTAATCATTGTTATTTTATACAATGACTAGAAAAATCAACATGTAATGGTATAATCATTGCTAGTAATATAGAAACAAAAGTGACCTCTATTGTGAATTTAAAAATCCAATAATAAATAATTTGTCGTTATATCTTTAATCTCAGAAGATATGCATCGAATATGAAATTATTCACTATCACGTACCAATTTTATTTAAGTATATAAAAGGAATACCACTAAGGGGAATCAATCATTTCACTTTCATCTGTTTCCGCAAAAAATATAGCGTATTATCTTGTCATCTAAAAATCATAAAATATCCAATTTCGAATCATTTTTCCAATACTCCAATATAACATCTCAGCAAATACTATCAACAATAACGTAACAACCCGGATCCTCGATGGCCAGCGGAAAAGTACCAAATACTACGTCGGATCCAAGTGTTACCCCTGAACATCAATGATTTACAATAACAATAAGGAATCATCTAATATTTTCCTATCCAATACATCTAAATACAACACCAAGATCCTTTGTTTCAGCGGGCACAATGATATCAATCCTTCAAAACTCACAAAGTCTCGAAACTGCTACTAAATTTGTCTTCACATTGACCTGCAATAAAAACACAAAAATATATGGTATGAGCCTAATGCTCGGTATGTGTCGAGATGAGGTTAAACCGACTAGCGTAGAAATCAAGTCACAACTAATAATTTCATATGTAACATAAGGGTGATTATTCCTACAAGAAAACTTATTCCTTTTCATTTCTCACCCTTACCATGTAGTATTAAGTATTTCATCCGTCACATGCGATGTCATCATATAAATACTTAATGGACTTAATTATGCATACTAAAAATTCTCTTTGTATTCATGCATTGCATACCATAATTTCTATATATGCAATTAAGATTAACCACATTTGCACATATGCTCACAACAATAACATAACTGTATATATACCTAAGCATTTCACGTAGTTGCACCTATAGACTTAGCATTCCTACTAATTGCGCATATACACTTAACATTTCACGTAATTGAACATATACACTTGGTATTTCACATAATTCCATACATGCACTTAGCATTTCACATAATTGCACATATACACTTGGCATTTCACATAATTACATATCGGTACTTAGCATTTCACATAAGTGCTTAGCTTCCTCATAAGCACTTAGCTTACCCATTATGGATTTACCCTATCACATAAGTTATTGAGTGGCTTTGGTGGCTTTTACCGCCAGTACAAGCGATCATTCAATCATTATATGAAATGTGATGACACCATCGCTGAGTTAATTGTGGACTTTCCACTAGGTTCTACTGAACCTGACACCCTCGGAAGGTGTTGCCCTTAGGCTCCCGATAAAACGGACTCTAGAGGTAGCTCCCACTTTATGTGTAGCACTTAACTCTGCTTACCATTAAGTGCCATTATTCATGTAAATGACATTCCAGCTCTTTTAATGTCATATCTTTTTCATGCAATAATGGTTCATGTGAACCTTTCGGTTCCACTTTTTCAAATAGGTCTTCGTTGTACAAAATGCATAACCGATATAGCACAATTATTTAGCACTTCATATTCTCATATTAGATTAGATCATTAGATGCTATTTTTTTCCAAGTAATTATTCAGTTGCAATCATAAAGCACAGTTGATCATCCATAGTTTACGGTAATAAAAGATAAGACCACTCTTCCCAACGCATAATCCATTAACAAAATTTCAACATAATTTAACTTGTCATTATCCAAGAACATTCCACATATGCACTCATCACAAACAAGGTGTGCCATATATTTTATAAATTAGGACCCATATAACTTACAACACAAAAGAGATTCCGAGCGCAATTACCACATATCAACATATGAAAACTAATAACATCCTATTCAATTATATACTCTTTTAATATTATTTCATATTAATGACAATAGCTAATTTGGATGTACAATACATTTTATTTCTTTCAAATAATAGTAATGATTTATAGGTAACGTGCATTACTGTAATTCTGACAACATTATGGATACATATACACTTAGCAATTATTGAGCATATTTAATAATATATCAATAGATGATTAACGGCTTACGGACTTCGAGCTTGAAAATTACATATAACATGAGGATAAGCCTATAGGGTGCTCCATACGTTGATCGCGGGAGTTGTTATGAATTCGAAGACAAGTACATGTAGAGAGAATATAAAATAACCATAATGAGTGTATCACAAGCACATTAGGAAAACACATTTGGTACAGAAGATATTTCCTCTAGTTAATTAACAACGCCATTCACCTATCCAACATGATTAATTCATTTTGTCTCTATAATTCCCCCGATATTCTATTTGTACAATCTAACATACGTAATCGTGAAAGTTAACATATCCTCAACAATAACTTGTAGTTATCTTAACATGCATGTACCTAATGAGTAATTAATTTACACTGATGTCCATAAAATCAGATCAATTATTTCTACATATAATAATTGTAATATTGTATAGTCAATAGAAATCGCATGCCTAACAATCATAAATTTCATGTGTGAGAATCCTATGATTGTATATTAATATTTCAGCCATACCATATATTTTACATAGTCATTTAACATCAAGTAAAATGTAACACATTTCATTGAAAGAGAGAATCTAGATATGCCTTATGGATTACTCATATTGTAAGCATCTATATCCCTTACATAAGGGTTGCCTCATTGGAATTTGCATTTTGCCACAATATAATTCATCAATAATCATCTCATCAAAACAACATATAGTATATGTCTAAATTCATACACGATAAAGAACACTGCTAGAAAATAAACCATTTAAATGAGAAGCATGCATATGCCTATATTATAGATACCTTTTCCAATCTCCAAAAGAACTATATATGAAATGCTTGAGAAAACATGCATATAAGCATTTCCAAGGATTATATTAGGCCTTCTTGTTTTCTGTTAACAAATCCGAGCAAGAAAATATATAGCTGCAACTTATATAATGAAAAATTATAACATTCGGCATGATTTCAATGAAAACGATCACGTAAATTTATCGCATCTTATTCCTATAAGTTCGACACATACTTTGACGACACGGGAAGTCCGTCCGTGAAGATACTTTCGATTCCGCCTATTTGAGTCGTCATATTCCAGGCCATCACTCTAATTCTATTGGAATCAACGAAACTCGACATCGATGAGGAGAGCTGTCATGGCCGGATTGGGAGATGGCCTTAGTGAGTCTCTCTCTCTCTCTCTACATATTTCTCCCTCTATCCATAACATTCCATGCAATTGAAGAGGAAATGGTAAAAGTGGCACATGTCTCCTCTCATCATGCACGGAATCTCCTTCCAAAAATAGAAATTGCATGGTAATTAAGGGGTTGAATTAACCATCCATAACCGCCCATCTCTCCATATTGTTATTACTTTATTCTTTTTTTAAATTTCTAATTTATGGGTCGTTACAAATAAACCCCGCTACTCAAACATAAAAAATATAAAAGAATTATCCACCATATAATTCTTTTTTAAGAGGATAATCCTGTTCAAGATAACCCGCTATCCAGTCGGACACGAAAAAAAAGCCTCGATCGATTTTCTCTATCAAAACATCTTACTATTTTCCAAAAAGTCTGAGGATTCCCAATTGGTATGGTGAGAATACAACCCATCATAGCAATTTGAAGCAAAGCAATCCAACCAAAATTATTCAAATCTTCAATTTGAAGCAAAGCAATTGGTATGATTCCGTTTTGACAGTTTTGTCGAACCCACAGAGCATCTCTTCATTCATTGCTCCAATGCAAAAACTATCTGGTTCCTATAGTTAGTTGGAAACATCACATTATACTGATCCTGATCAGATAATTAAATATAATAATATAAACAAGCCTTATCTGTACCACCATGCATCACAGCAACAATGTGGATGATCTGCAGATAGGGATGCTAATGGATGAATACGGATACGAATATATGTATTACTATATCCTTATCTTTTTCAAAATACGGATACAGATATCAAAAATTGAATACCGTATCCTTAAATACGGATACGGATTCGGAATCGGATAATCATGATTCGGATACGGATATTTAAGAAACGGATACGGATTATCCTATAAATATTAAGTATCTCCTCATACTTTTAACTAAAAATGATGTCTTTACGAACTTGTAATTGATGGATGACTAATCCTAAATTCAATAAACGTACAATGCTAAATAATAAATAGGAAAATAAATTAAAATATTGAAAGAAATAAATTGAAGAGCATCTAATAAAATCCTATGATGACGTACCTTTATCCTCCTTCATTTGAAATGTTTTCAAAATATAGGTAATACTGTAACATTGTAACCAACTAATAAGATAAAAGTGATATGATATATTTCACAAAAATGACATTATGATAAATTATAAAAGTTTATTATTATTTTTTTGACATTTCATGATGAGATATAATTTCGTGTCAGAGCTACATTGAGACATGCAAAATATTTGTGAAACTGAAATATTACTGAAAATATAGATAATACAGATATTTTTATCCGTATCCACGAATATATATATATATATATGTATCCGGAAAAAATTCTATAATAGTATCTGTATCCGCAAAAACTTTAAAACTAATATCTATATCTGCTAAAATCCAAAAATATATATCCGTGGCGGACGGATACGGATATATCCGTATCCGGTTGCCGTATCCGGTTGCATCCGGAACCGCAGACCTCTCAGCTGCTCCTGTTCATGACACCTGGGCTTCAAAGATGAAACGGCAACAACAAACCAAGAGAGCAATAAAATCAGATGCATCGATCTAATACTATTATTTACTATTCCTGAAGGAGAGGACAAAAGATACAATAACAGCAGCGACACTCCCGATGCAGACGCCTTATTCCGACGGTCAAAATCTCCCCACGGCCCAAAACACGACAGACCGCATCTCACACCGAAATCTCGTGATCGAACAACCAGCTGAACCTCACCGGCCGCCGCTCAGCCTTCTTCGCGCGCACCTCCGCCCGCTCCTGCAGCCTCCGCATCCTCGTCGCCAGCCCGCAGACGAACTCCTGCCCCGCCCTCCCCGCGCCGTCGAGCCCCCGCAGCTCCTCCAGCCTCCACCTCCCCACCAGGAACTCCACGATGTCGGCGTAGTCGTAGGCCGTGTACACGCCCAGCTTCTGCGCCACGGCGGAGAAGTGGTCGAACAGCCGGGGGTCCTGCCCGTCGTGCATCAGGTGCGCCGGCATTGTGATCCTCTTCCGCATCATGTCCTCGATCGCGAGCATCGCCCCGTTGGGATCGATCTCCAGGAGCTTCTCAACGATCGTCTGGTAGCCGACCTCGTGGCGCTTCTCGTCGGCGGCGATCGTGCCGCAAATGCGCGCGAGGACCGTGTCGCCCTTCTCCTTCGCGAGACGGGCGGTGTTGCCGTGGGAGATGAAGGTGGCGCGCTCCTGGAAGGACGTGTACACGAATCCCAGGTAGGGGTTGTTCTCCGTGCCCGGATCCTACAAAGACGGATCAGATTACAGCACCAGATGAGATTATAGCAGAAGAATGTGAGAATGTGATTACCATTCCGGAGCCTATGAGATACTGCACGGTCTTCTCCACCATCCGCATGTCGACGCGTCCGGAGAGGTAGAGATACTTCCCGAGGAGATCCCCGTGGCGGTGCTCCTCCGCCGTCCACGTCCTCGTCCACCGAGCCCAGGCGGAGTCGCTCGCACCGGTCTCGTCCCGCACCCCGTCCAGCGTGTTGATCATGGTCTGATACGTCGGCAGCGCCTCCTCCGTGATCATGTCCCCCACCAGCACCACGAAGTACTCATCAGCGAGCTCCTCCGTGCGCGCGCGCAGCGCGCGCACCTCGTCGGCGAACTCGTCCACCGACATCGACGAGTCCGGCAGGAAGTCCTGCGGCTGCCAGCACTTCTCCACCGGCTTCAGAAGCGGTAGGACGGCCTCGGTGGCCCACCCCTCCAGCGACCGGAATATCTCCACCTTCTCCGGCGGCATCGAATGCTTCACCACCTGCTGGCGGGGCTTGGGAGGCGCCACCGCAACCGCAGCCGCAGCCACGCCACGTCGCCGCCGGATTCCGGTGGCCGCGGCGGGATTGCAGAGGGAGAGAGCTTTCATCTCGACGGAGGTGTACGGTGGCGGCGGTATGGACAAGTAGAAGTGACGGGCTGCTATTTATAGGGTGGGGGTTGGGAGGTGCCGCGGAGAGGGGCTTCGATTTGGGGAGAATTACGTAGTGGCATGGAAATATCGGGCCGCTGGATCCGCCTGGGTTGGGAAGTGGCAGGGGGTGTAAATATGTGGAAACAGTGAGCTGGAAGAGTGGAAACCGGTGGGTGCTGTTGTTTTGCTGGTTGGGTTTCTATGGGTACGGCGGGCGGTTTCTCTGAGGACCGCACGCGTGATTAGGAGACGAAACAGTCTACTAATTACACTGATCTGTTGATTTAATACTCTTTTTGAGATGGGTAATGTCTGTTGAATGATCGCAATTCTGGCATGGTTATAGTGGTGTAACCTCTTGGATTTAGGTTTCCGATCCATATTCGAGGAAAATTGGTCTTGACAAGTTGTTGAGTACGGGTTTAGATGGATCCGTTGGCAACTATTGAAAATGTTTAAGCTAAAGTTGTCAAGTAGTAGGTCTCCATCACTTATAAACCACACACACTTCATGAATTTTAGATGTGGCATTATGTTTGGGTTGGAGTGTTACATGTGGTCTAGCATCTCAACCGTCCGTTCCATCGGGTCTAATAGATTCTTTTCGTATAAATGTATATATGTTTGTTGGAAACAGGAGGAATATAATATAGATGGACGGGGTGTCAAGAGGGAATTGGTAGGGTTAATGTTACGGGAACAGATCCTTTGTTGCAGGATCCGCTCCAGCGGAATTGCAATAGAGGCATGGGTCGCTCGATCTTGATCGAGTAATTCTCACAAATTTGCACTTTTTTAGGGATTTTTACCCAGCAGACCCTATAATCTTTGCAATGACCTCTACGACCTTTGAAATATCGATATTCCTCCCTGGACTCCGTAAACTTGCTCCGTCTTACCCCACGAACCCTACCGTTAAATTGACACATCTAGAGTTAACTTCTTTGGGTAAAAATGAGTTAATCTAACCAATCCATGATCAAACGACTGGAATTAACCAAGAGAAGAAACTCCGACCACGTCATTCCGGGGTGCACAGGAGGATTCGAGGGGGTGATCAGGGGACGCAGGGCCGTGGGGGCTTTGAGCGGTTGGCGGGGGACTCGAGCCCTGTGGGCTTCAAGCAGGTGTGGCGGCGTGGTCGGGAGGCCGATCAGGGGATGCAGGGCCCGCGGGGATGGGGGTGTTCTTGAGCCCCGTGGGCTTCAAGCATGTGAGGCGGCATGGCCGGGAAGGGGGGGGGGAGGGGGAGGTCGAGCAGGGGACGCGACGCTGTGTGTGTGGAGGGGGGGGGGGGGGGGTGGGGGGGAGGGAGGCTCGAGCAAACGAGGCGGTGGGGGTGGGCTTCGAGGGGTTGGCGAGGGACTTCAGCGTCGCCGGGAGAGGGGGTGGCCAAGCAGCGGATGTTGCCTTGGGAGGGGGCCTCGAGCAGAGGAGGCGGCGGGGGTTGGGGGGGCTCGAGCAGAGGAGGCACGGGGGTTGTGGGGGGGGGGGGGGGGGGCTCGAGAAGAGGAGGCGGTGGGGGTAGGCTTCCAGCAGGGGACGCGGCCGAGTAGGGGACGCGACGCTGGGAGGGGGGCTCGAGCAAAAGAGGCGGCGGGGGGTGGGCTTCTAGCAGGTTGCTTCCAGTAGGGGAGGGGCCGACCAGGGCGAGGAGCTTGGCTGGGGGTGTTTCAAGCAGGGGGGAGGCATGCTTCAACGAGTGGGATCGAGGGGGGGGGGGGGAGGGGGATGTCGGGGACGGGCTCCTCAGTGGCACTTGTAGTAAATTTGATTAATAAAATGGGTATAATGTAAAGGAAGATAAGAGAATCGGATTAGTTTTAACGGTCAAATGGATGTAGGTTAACCACAAGGTCCGTAGGATAAATGTTAACAAGTTTACGGGGTTGAGGGAGGAATATCGATATTTCGAAGGTCATAGAGGTCATTGGCAAAGATTATAGGATCTGTCGGGTAAAAATTCCCTTTTTTATGTTCTACCATACGAATTCGTGGAAACCGCTCAATCAAGATCGAGCGGCTCACGCCAGAGGATCCGTCTAATGTTATGGGATTATGGATGGGAAAGAGGGGGAGATACCTTTCCTCGTTCGTATCGATTCCGTGTCCCGGTGTTTCTTCCTACTTGCAGGGCATTAGGATAAATATATCACGTGGACATCTTACAAGAGATTCACAGGAGCCACTTATGACTAAAACGAGGAGCCATCTCAACCGTTGGTGGCAGCTTCTGGATCCTGTGGCGGATCCTCACTTGTACTGCAGAGGCTGGATGTGAAACGAGTGTGACGTGAACCGCTCGATAAAGATCAAGCGATTATACAAAATCTGGGTATTTTTAAGTTTTTAATGTGTGAACTGTTCAATCTTGATCGAGCGGCTCATATTGCCCCCTCTTCACAGCCGGCCTCCTGGAGAGAATCTGTGCTCTTTGCTTACAACTAAACTGGGAGTTTCAACGTGCATGTATAATCAGTGACGGAGAGAGAGGGGGGGCGGTGGGGGCTTGGCCCCCCCCTCTCCACCGAAATCTGTATATATGTTTAATATACAATAATACTACATATAATCTAAATATATTATTTAATAATTAAAATTTACATGTTATGTATAATAGCCTCCTCATATCTCAACAAAAAAATCATATAGGGAATAAAGGGTTGTTCCATCCCATTTTTCCGTATTTTTTTATTTTTTTGAAAAATATCACAATATATATTCATCTATATATCCCTCCAACATGTCATTCAATTTTCGTCAGAAATAAAGATTCCTTTGCCCTCCATATGGAACAAGTAATTTTAACGGTCTAAACATTGTTGTAATCGACCTGTTCTAGATGGAGGATATAAGAGTCTCTGTTTCTGACGAAATTCGAATGACATATATGCGGGATATATTGATGAATATACATGGGGATATTTTTGAAAAAAAAATAAAAAACTCAGAAAATGGGGCGGGGACAGCCCCATTGGACCCATATATAAAAATCTAATTATAATAATTAACTATTAACAATACATGATGTGTATAAACAGAGACTGATGCATCCGCATAAGTCCATCATCATATCTGTTTGTAAACCATCGTAGATATGTATTTTTAATTTTATGATATATTATATAGATGATGATTTTTCTTTTTATTTTCTTTGCATATACGAATATGGATTTTGATACCTCTTTCATTTTTTTAGGATCGTTAAACAGATATGGTTACATATTTTCTGGTGTATACATATATGAATACATATACCTATTTATATATGCATGTTTGCAACCCTAATTGTATCTGCGTCCATTTTAAAATAGATATGCAGATAAACGTACACATGTCAAGATATATATAACAAATATGATAAAGGATTAGTACATATATCTATATTTGTTTGCATCCATGTAAGTGAAAAGTATTGTACAGTGTTACTTGATTGAAAATATTAAATATAGTGGTATTACTTAATATCACATTAAAAAATGTATATTTCAGTGATATGAAGAGTTTTCTAGGGCTCTTTTTGTCAATACGATGTTTACAGAGATTATTTATACCCGATTATAAATTTATATAGGTACTTTTATAAAAATCTATTTCCAATATTAGTTTTGATCAATTACAGAATTATTAGAAACTCACCTTATAGATTGAGTTTGTTACCAAGAATCCAACTTTATAGATTTAAACTTCCATTAATGTTCTATATATCCTCCAAATTTCGCTCAAATCAGATGTCATTTCTTATTTTATCTTAGTGGTTAAAATTCCAATCAGTATTTAAAAAATTTGAGTCTCGATTAAAACAGAAATAGACTTTTAACCATTGATATAAAATAGCAAATGATCTTGAATTTGAGCGAAATTTGGAGGATATGTATAACATTATTCGGACATTCTATCTATAAGGTTGGATTTTAAGAAACAAAATTGAACAAAAAAAATAGTTACAACACCTCTTTTGTAACTCACGTTACATCAGAGAAACCACTCCCTAAATATGAACAATTAAAATGACAAGATAAATTAGATAAATGATATATAAATAATTTAGCCCCTCCAATATGAATTTTCTGGCTTCGTCCCTGTGTATAATGATATATACCTCCGGAAACTTATATACGTAATTAAGTATTCTCCTTTCTGCTCATTAAATTCAACGTACGTTCTTAAGTACTGCATTGTTAGCATACATGTATAGGTATTAAAATGTTCGTATCAATTTTCAAAATGGGGATAGAGATGCAGTTCGAGATGTATATTAAAAGCATGTTATCCTATCTTCACAAACAGATACAACGGATAAAGCTTATACATACGTACACACATACATACAAAGAACACTAAAAGAGTTGTTTTTTTCCGAATAAAAAAACATCCAATCATATCCATTTATACTTATTCCGATGATTGAGATTAAAGGAAATATTCATATTTATTATTTTATTAATTGAAAATCTATTTTAGTTGTTTCTGTCTTCCTAAATATAGAATCTAAACAACCCACACAATTAATATGAATATGAATATAAATATAATCATATCTTTATCCATTTTAAAATATGAATATGAATGTAGATAAAATATTGACGGATGTGAAAAATGTGTTATCATATCCTAAAAATGAATACGAATGTAAGACAAATACGAACCGAATATGAATTATAAAAGAAATTTTTAATAGATTAACTAAAATATACATGTTTAGGACGGTTTACACATAAAATAGATATACTAGATATAGTACTTTCATAACAATTATATCAACAATGTTGAATGCAATCATGAAATAGTATTACATACATTTATAAATAAATCTATTAATATATTTATTTACAAAAACAAATATATGAATACGAATCTGAATATTAACGAATGTCAAAGTGATATCCATATTCGCATCCATTTTAGAACAAATACGAATACGGATATCAAAATATGTATAAAACGAATACGATAGCGGATCGGATACGAATATATTCACATTCATTTTCATCCCTATTCATGCTCTAAACTTGAATCATATTGGAGAGTGTGGCCGCGCACGAATCGACTTTTTATTTTGTAGAGCACCATCTAAAGTTCATAAAAAACACACAAATTTTATTTAAAGTTATCGGTATATGGATATATTTGTGTTCAATAATGTGGGTGAGAATGTAAAGATACACAAAATATTACTAATCGATTTTTCATTTTATAAAATATTGTACAAAATTTATAAATGCAATACATATTGTGCAAGAAGCTTTTTCGTCCTGGAAAATAAGACATTCCTCTAACTTTTGATTGGAAATATAATAGAAAAATAAATCCATAATCGTGCCACCTAATTAGTAGTTTGCAATATTAATTGATCCACGTTGGATGACATAATTGGTAAAAAAAAGATGCCAAATTCTAAATAAAAAAAAATTAATAATTTGAATATTAAAAACTTAATTTAAATTAAAATGAAGATGATCGAGAAATTATTTCACATGAAGGGATTAGATAAAATAGTTAAATTGAGATCTAAGGTCATTATGATAAACTTTCGTCAATTAAAAAAAGCCACTGCCTCATTTGAAAGGTCCTGTATATGTATGAATATATGTATTTATTTAGCTACCTATCTTTCTTCTATGATTAGATAAATTACTAATGGAAAAAAATAATAATACGTGCATTTATTTTCTAATAATAAGATGTAACATGTTTAAAGAAACAAACAAATTTATCGCATAATAACTGACTCTGTCCTAATTTTTTTCTAAAAATGTGTCATTACATCGTCCATTATTAAATATATAATGACGATATCAATTCATTCGTAATTATTTTTTATACTTGAAATTAACTCCGAACACCATACTCATTGATATATCATTGATGGTCCAAACAACAACACTTGAATTCAAGGAGTGATCTGGTGGTAGAACAATGTGCATCCATCCCAATAGAGACGCTCCAGACCTCGAAATCATCTGACCTTCTATTAAAAAAACAACAATACTTATTCGTTATTATTTCTTACCAATCATTGATAAATTTTCAACTAAAATTTACTAGGAGACGTGGCGGAATTAACGCATACACGGGGCCCTTTTTATATTTACCCTAAAATATATATCTTTGGGAATTTTAGCCGGCAACCCTATAAACTTTGCATATTACCTCCACGACTTTTGAAACAACCTAATTCCTCCCTCGATCCCGTAAACTTGCCAACTCTTTCCCGATGAACCCTACGGGTTATCTGTTTGAAGCTCGTGGGGGTTCTTGGGGGTAATTTACATGACAGATGAGGTAATTACATTGTGCAAAAGCTCGTAGAGGTAATTTAAAAAGTTTATAAGGTTTGTCGGTTAAAAATCCTTATATCTTTTGCATACATGATGAATATGGACAATTTTGTTAACAGATGGTTGACCTAAATTGAGGGAAAATTAATGATAAGTCAAATTAGAATGAAGAAAGAAGAAAGAGTACCTTCGATTGTGGTATGACTATGCAAACATGATGATGTTAAATCCCATTCACCAATCATGTATTGGTGTTAATCTCCTTTACAACGATTGGCTAAGGTCCCTCCCACTTTCCTGACTCTTGTTTTTATTTTTTTTAGAAAAATGGAGGTCAGTTCATTCATCGAACCACCATAGAGTACAAGATAGCTATTGCTACCAAATATTATATGGCAAAAGATAGAGGAATCCACACATGTGCGACCTTCCCAGGAAACCCAAAAAAGCAATTAGCTAATCGCATCAAAATAAAGAAAGTTCTTTCTTCAATATGTATGTGTTGGAATTAACTTTGTTTGAGTAGTTTGATGCAATTTGATGGTCAATATCAAGTTGTATTATTGTATCTCAATTCTTGAAATTCAATATTTTAATCCTGTGGGGTGCTGTTTAGTCTCACATTGTGGAGTGTCAAAACCGGCACTTGATTTTTATAAGAGAAGTCCTGAGACTAGTCTGGAAACAGACTAGAGAGGATTTCGGACAACCACACACGCGCGCCCGCGCCGGATCGGGCTCGGGCGTGGGTTGCGGCTGCGGCGTGACGTGAAGACCATGCCAGTTTTGTGTAACCGCACGTTTGAATTCTAAGGGACGTCTCCCTTTATCCTCTCGCGATACGTCACCGCTCTGACGGCTTTAAGTATCGGCTCAAAGTCGTGGGCAAGAGTTACGAACATACACAACTCTCATTCCCAACGCCTCTCCTTTCCCTCTCTCGATCTCGGGCTTCGTCTACAGAGGTGACTTTCGAGGACGCTCAAGCACGGTGCGCACCGTCAACGAACGTGGAACCATCGGACTCTGGGAGCGGCACGTCACGGCCCTGGAAAATAAAAAACCTCCAGTCAACTGACAACAGAGCTTCTTGGAATACCTCCAAGGTCAACATTGCTCATTTAAAGTGATTTGATGGGGGTAAACTTTTTTTAGAAGGAGTCGACGATTTCCCTCTGGTTAGGTCATGGAGACTTGACCAAGAGGGAAATGAGATCTACAATTGAAAAAAATTACCAAACCTAGATTAAAGATTGTTTTTACTCTAATTTTCTAACATTTTTAACCTTCATCTGCTACTAGTCCAAAATTTTACTCCAATTTTTCCAAAATGAAAACTCAAAAAATAACTATAAATAAAAAACAGTACTCCCTTAGGACAGTAAAAAAGACCCATGCCAGGATAAGCAAGAGAGCGCATTCAATCTATGTAAAAAAAACACAAGAAAATAAAAATTTTAAAAAATAGCACATTAATATTTCTTCTACATGATTTCTGAAAAAAGGGACAAAAGGCCAACTGTTTCGAAAGTGCTGAGGCAATTTGAGCTCAACCGGAACAGGATAACTTATAAAAAGTATGAATATATTTCTCCCAGATAACAGTAAAAGTTCCATCTTGCTGTAGGGATCATTCTCATAAAAAAGCCTAGATTAACCTCATTCGAAATTAGTAAATAACAGCCGAACAACGTACTCACTGGCAAGGGCGAGGATGCCACTTCTACATTTCTAACTCACCAAGTTAAACTATGTACCAAACAAGCAGAAGCAGCCCGACCACTAATGCACAGAAGCAACCCATCAACTTTCAGCACTACCCGCTATCTTCATTGCCGGAATCTACGTGTACAGGTTTGTAGTCTGCCATGGCATCCTTGTAGCGCCTCTGATCTTTGCGAGCCATTTCCTCGTATCGTTCTTTCTCCTCTGCTGCTTGGAGCCAAGCAATAGTTAAAAGTCAAAACAATCACATGAGGATGCGCGCAACAAACAAACGTGACTTGCTTGCATCTCCAGATTATGGGGGGCTTAGAACAGGTCATATGAATGAAAGAAACCATATCCAAACTACGAAAACTTGGCAAGACGAAGATTTTTATTGTGGAGATGACGTCAAAAATACATTGCGAGCAATTTAAATAAAGAATCCATGGAAGGAAATATCGCGATATATCGCTGATATATCGATATTGATGGGACCGATATTGGTACCGATATGGAGATAATATCCCGATTTCCACGCATTTTCTTCACAAAAGCTTGTCGATATCGTCGAAATATCGTGATGATACGATATCGAAACGATGTCGTTATCGATACGGCCTTCCATGAAAGTATCAATGGTGAAGCTTCCCTCACTCCAACTCCTACAGAAAGAGTTTAGTACAAAAGAGGGCAGGGAGGGCAACTAATGGGTTTTTGTTCGGGGGCAACCCAAGCCAGAACCTTTATTTTAGACTAACTAAAACTGTCTGATATTTGGGTATTTAGATCTTAAGATGCGCTGACATATGTATGGCAGAGAATAACTGATGTCAAATATGTATGTTTGTAAACTAAAGGGAAGGTTGGGCAACATAAAAAAAAAGAACAACCCGATATTAGATACTGTGAAAGGTATACCTGTCAGTTTTTTCCATCTTTCTCCAAGAATTCTCCCAACATCGGTGAACGACACTCCTTGATTGGTCTTCTTCACATTCTGCTTGACAGGAAAGCTCTATTAAGGCAGTGCAATTCTTTCAAAAAAGAACCACTAAAATGATAATTAAATAGACAGTTGTGCGACTTCTCAGCAAACAGAAGATTTAAATTTAACCATAAGACTCACGCCATATAAATTATATTTCAGTACTTTGACAATAAAGAACAATCCCCAAATTAAGCATGTTGGCTGGATCTTACTTTGAAGCAAGCAAAAAATTCATGAGACCATGAGATGTCTCGAATTCTTTCTAATGTCCGCTCGTCGTTTGATCAAAACTATCCCGCGAGGGAAAAAGTATAATTATTCAAGAACACCCTAGAGCTGAATTGGGTTTTCAGCAAAACATGGTGGAAAGGTTAGCATTGTGAAATTAAATTTTTATGAGAAACAAAACATCCATGCGAACAAAAAAGATGACTAAATTATCAATGGGTAGAAAGAATTATAACTGTTCTCTCAACCTTCCGATACAAACACTTAAATTTTAAAAACTTATACAGAGGGAAAGTGTCTTTCAAGGATGAAGCTCCTTTTTAGAATATGAAACTCTTTTCTTAGAGCATATAACCGTGATTTTTAAAAACGCACCTCAAGACGTTGAGACGTATGCATTCTCTTCTCAGCCAAAACAGCCTCATGGCTATATAGCCTTAGGCAGCTCGCTCGAGGCAAGCGCCTAACTAGCCTCGAGGCATTGTTGAGATGCCACCTTGGATCGGGTACGCTTTTAAACCCTAGATGTTTATAATACACTACTTGTATGAATATAGTATTAACAATCCAATGAATAAGAAACCAATGAACATATCTTATATACTCACAAGTGTAGATAGCATAACATGTATGATGAGGTCATATGTTAATCGCATTACATATATTATACAAACATATATAGGGTAAAATGGTTGGCTCCCCCGCACATTTTCTCAATTTTTTCATTTTTTTAAAAAACGATCCGCGAGTTTCCATCATTATATCCCCTATATTATGTCACTCAAGTTTCGTGCAAAACAGAGACTCCTGCAGCCTCTCCATCAAGACAGTCATTTTTTAACGGTCGCAGAATTGTTGAAATCGACCCCGTCTGGATGGAGGCCGTAGGAGTCTCTGTTTCGCATGAAACTTGAATGACATAATATAGGGATATAGTTGTGAAAATCCACGAAAGCATTTTTCAAAAAAAATAAAAAACATTTGAAAAATGGAGTGGAGGGTACCAAGTTAGCTCCTCCTAGGGGGCAGCCCCATTTTACCCATATATATATGGTTTAATGGGGTTACACCCAAGGGGTAGGCCTATCAAACCCATATATATATATATATATATATATATATGGTTAAAGTGGGGTTACCCCCAGTGGGGAGCTAAGTTAGCTTCTCCCATCTGTTTTTTTTATCTTTCTTCTGGTATTTTTTCAAAATATCTAGGCGATTTTAGATCACCTAATATCACCATGTTCTCATTAAAAATTCAACTCATTTCGAGATATGTATTCTCTCCATCAAGTCTATTAAATTTTAACGATCTAAAAAATGTTGAAATGAACCCCTCCCACATGAACAGGTTAGGAATGTATGTTCTTCATGAAATTTGAATCACATATTCCTCGTATTAATCTAAGTTAATCCCTCGTCTGTTTAAAAAAAATAACATTAAAAAGTTAAAAAATAGATGGGGAAGCTAACTTGGTTCCTCTGGGGGTAGCCACATTTTACCATACATATAAGTCATAACATAAGTTATGTTATCATTTTATATATGTCGGCCACGCATGTCATTCAGTGTTACAGTCATATATATTAGTCCATATGTAGCATGGAATGCTTTAATTAATATTAATGAGTGGACATGATTTTGTTTTAAAGGCAAGAGGGAGTGTGCTTCAAGGATAAGGAACTCAAGCCATGCTTAGGGAAGGAGCTCAAGCTCAAAACAATGTCAAAAAGTACGTTTTTTTTAGTCTTGCATCTTGTAATTCTCATAAGATGTCCTAAAGAACCTCAAAGATGGTTTGCATCATTCATACCTTTTAGAAATAAGTTCAACAACTTTTTCAGTCGACAAACATTATTTTTTGGTGACTAAAAAACGATCATTTTTTGTAACTTGATCGACCATTTTTTGTCACTGGTTAAAAACTGATCGATCAATTTTTTGTAATCAATTGATCACCTTATTAATTATGTTCAATCGACTTTTTTAGAGAGATCGATCAACTTGTCTCCCTTATTAATAACTGATCGATCAACTCTTTTGACATGATTGATAGATTTATAAATTCCGATTAATCAACATTTTTTACTTATCTACCAACAATCACCTTTTCTTTTGATATTTGGAGCTATATTCTGCCTTGTGTTGCTTGTCTAAAGCAATATTATCCAGGTGATTCATATTAGGAGCATTCTCCTAACCATGTAAGCTTTTTATTTTACCTTGCATTATGTTGCACATTTATTTTGCTAGCAAGGTTACAAGAGTTTTACTTTTGTGCCCAATTGTTGGAGTTACCGCACAATCAACTCATTATAAAATGATTGGGATGCTTGCATAAGCAATTCGGCTTAGTAAAAGATCGAGATTCAATTAGATTGAAAGTCCAAGCCAAAAGATTGCGGTCGTGGTTTTAACCCGAGAGTGTTACCATATTAAATTTGTGTGCCATTTTTGTTTTGATTGTTTATTTGTTATCTTGTGACTAAAAGTGCTACATAATAATTTTGTTTGTTTGATATTGTTGAGATTGTAGCGATCCTGGTTATAGCATCACAATTTGCACCAACTCCACAAAGGTTTCGGATTTAGGCATGAGGGCTAGACCAAGGAGGATATGAATTTGGAGATTCTTATTATGTGTGAAGATTAGTACTTGGTTCATGCATTGGATTCGTGGCATTAATTCAAGTAGAGCAGGACTCTTTCAAGGAATGGATGTCTAAAATGTTCTCGCAAAAGCGAGAACATGGATCATATATTTCTGCATTTCATTGGGTTAAGAGTTGTTTAAGATGAAACTACAATAGCCACGTTGGACATTTCCAACCACGTTGTTTGGATTGCAAGGGCTATTGGAATTAGATTGGTCAATTTGACCAGCTTACATAGAAATAGGACCATGGTGATGGTCCTTGTGGGGGCTTTTTAGTTAGCTAGGAAAAGAGTAGTGATCCATCACAAGGATCCTATACCCAGAATATCAATGACATATAAGTGAAAGTGCATCAACATTTGCATAAAGTTGTTATTGCTATTTTTACGGAGAAATAGAACCGCGACTACAAAGCTACCACAATGGGATTACTGCTTAGTCGTGTTTCTATATATGACCATTTCGATGAAGATGCCTTCACGGCTATATGTAGCCACAAATATAAAATGCAACTACAAAGTCACTACTTCGACATTAAAATGCAATTACAATCAAAATCACATTTCTTTATGTATCTTTTAGTGAATTCGATGACATTATTTTCCTGCAATATGGACTAAACATTCTCAACCTTATAAAAACTTTGCATATTTTCTCGAGTTATGGATTGAAAATGCTGTGAGACCTACTATGCTCTATGGATCTGAATGTTGGCATGTGAACCATAGACAAGTGTTGAGAAAGGCAGTAGCAGAAATGAAACTGCTAAAGTGGATGTGTAGACATACACGTAAATATCAGATTCGGAATGATATCATCAGAAGGAAAGTAGGTGTAGCTCCGATCAAGGATAAGATGCGAGAAAATCGCTTAAGGTGGTTTGACCATTTACAAAGGAGGTCAGCTGATGCACCGGTAAGGAGATGCGAGTTTGGGAATGTTGAGCTGGTTACGAGAGGGTGAGGAAGGCCCAAGAAGTATTGAAATGTAACTATACGAAGGAATCTTAGTTTTTTGGATCTAAACCTGAGAATGATCCAAGATAGATATGAATGGAAGCAAAAAATCCATGTAGTCGACCCTACTTAATGTGGGAAAAAACTTCGTTGTTGTTGTGGTTGGATTAAAAATGAATCTTGATAAACCTACCTTCAATGTTATCGTGAATTGTCCCCCTTGTCTTCCCTCATTTTGATTTCCTTAGGTCTTAAAGATGGATTCTTCCGTTTCAAATATCTAGGTTTTATTATTGCGGTTTATACTGACATCCAAGCTACCTGAAAACACATTTTGGATAAAATAAAGTCTCTCCAAATATTTATAAAAAATTACCTACTGTCACAAAGTAAAATTCTTCCCAACTCCACCATCTCTTCCATTGCAATGGCAACATCTATAAGGGATGCCAAGTGCTCTGGCAGTAGAGTCTCAAGCACATTTTTGGAGTGTGTAGGTTTTACACTGGAGTCGTGTATGCTGGAGAGAGGTCAAGCAGGCAGAGCAATGGCTACGATGTGCACATGTGCGGGGATGGGAGCAGATACGTAGGATGCAACGAGAAAAGAGGCATTGCTAATGCTGTGTAAAATGGTAAACCAAGTAACCAATTCATTTCTCATGTGAATGCAGGATTGGAGGGGGGATTGTGCATTTAAGCAAGATTTCTGCAAGCTCGTGATTAGAGGTGGGTCCCACAATTGTGTGTCATTATCTATAGTAATATTTCCCCTTCATTTTGATGATCTCATATATTCACATCATTGAAGGTCGTTACAAACCCTTAAACAAACTTACAAGAGATACCAGGTGGTCTACCATTGTGATATCAAATACCATGTCTCGTCCATGAGAGTGATCAACGCGAACGAGATGCCATCCCCGTCATTGACAATCTCATACGATGTCACTAGTTAGGTCTCTTCTGATGATGACGGTGGGCAGTTTGATATCTTGGGCATTACCTTGAGCTAATGAAAGCAATTGACAGCATTAAGGAGGGGGTAGACAAGGTCGTTATAGGAAGAGACCAAGGGTGATGACATAGCCTTGCGGGCTAAGAAAGGTTTGACATGGATGAAAGCAGGTGGGATCTATCAAATTTGGAGTGGAACTACTATTACTTGGCAGCAATTTGTTATATAAATCAAGGTTGTAAAGACATTTATTAATCAACTAAAAATTTGCTATATAATGTGTCAAACATAAATTGGCCGAAATGCAATTTTTCAAGCCAACAAATACATCATAACTACCGCATCCCTTATCCATTCGTTACTAACAGCACAAAGAATATAACATAACTATCGTGTATTTCACCTTATCGCTCAAATCCCTATTTCACCAACCAAAGAAAAATGAGACCTCCTTATTCTTTATCCTACCTTATCTCGCATCCCTCATCCTAACAACTTATATTATCTATTTGTCATCCTAACATCTTATATTATCTATTTGTCATTCTAAAGAATGATGAGCACATAGAACCTCACTCCCATAATATGTCGAAGCAAAGCATCTTAGGGTACCAATGATCATTGTTAGAAATCGACAATGCGGAAGCGTAATATCAAAGAAATAGAATAAACATGAAGAATGTCAGGAGTTTACGTGGAAGAAAAAGAATAAACATGAAGAATGTCAGGATTTTACGTGGAATTCTACTCTGTGAAGAGCGGGATAAAATCATGGAAAAACGCTTCAACGGGATGATTCTTCTATTGAAGTTTCTCATCTGATACAATGGCGTGGGACTTCTTTATATAGCCCCCACTGAGTCTCCAAGTCCCACAAATAATAGATGTGAGGCTAAACCATTGGATGTGGTAATTGGATCCTGGAGCGATCCAATTATCCATCACCATGTGGCGCATATACTTTAACAATCCCCCGCAAACCAGAGCATGCAATGCTCAGTTTGGACATAAAGAAAGAAATCTCAATCTAACAATACAGGCACTAAAGACAATATCAACTCAACACATACTCTACTGATGGTTGTTGTCGAGGACGTTGCTTTCCATGTTGTACTGGTGAGGAGGAACTAAAGGGTTGGAGTGTGCGTTGAACTAGGTCTCCTCATGGGAGAACATGCGCTATGTATTTTGTCTGTCAGAGCCACTGAAATTGGAACGAATCTCCACCTGAGAACTCTGGCTTGCAACTGCTCCACCTTTTTCGAACTGGAAAAAGGCGTGAAAACATCCTCGTCGAAGACCATGGTCGCTGGAGAATGTAGTACAAAAATCTCCTTGTCGGAGAATCGGATCTCTCACATATCGACTTAGAGAATGGGATTTCTACTTTGGAGTCCCAATGAAACCACATGAAAACCCTAATCCTGCAATGCTCAGAGAATGGGATCTCTACTCTGTAGTCCATATGGATCACATGAAAATTATAAGCCGATCAGATCAAGTATGGGGACCTCTCAAACAATGAACGTACATCTGCAATCGAACTGAAGACTCTAAAACAATATATCGAGTCTGAATCAGACAAGATCTGTAGAGTCTGAAATCTGACCAGGTATCTAAACAGAAGAATACGACCTGTAGAACTCTACATTACATAATATTCCCACTTTCTCCCATACTAGTCGGAATAGATGATATCGACTAAGTTGGGAGAAGATCTGAAGATGGGGAAAATAAAAACAATGTCATCTAAAAAAATCAACTTTTCTACTCTCCCTTTTTAATCACCTTTTTTGCATGCGTTTTTGTAAATATATGAACCAAGGAAATTTACGACACCCTACATTCTTTTTTTCAAGAAACAAAGAAGCAACAACCATGGTTTTAAAAGGCGGCGCCTCGAGGCGCAAAGGCGTACGCCTCAGGGCGAAGCGGGCCTAAAGCGCATCGAGGCGCACGCCTCAGGTACAGACTTAGGGGCGTACGCCTCAGCCTCGCCTGAGGCGCTCGAGGCGAGGCGGAGGCGTAAGCCTCGAGTCATGATGCTTTTTTACATTTTTTGTTACACATAACCCTATTTTTTTGTTAGCATTATATTTTTTATTTTTGAATTTTTGTTTCCATGTTAAACCTTTCATATTTCTATATATGTATAGCTCCATGCAAAGAGAAGAGATAGCTTGAAACAAGCGAAGTTACATGATCTTGTATACATCATGTTCAATTTATCATACAGCTACACATACTAGTTCTATTACACACATTTTTCTTTGAATTGTAATAGAATTTTATATTAGTTGCAAGTTTGCGACTTGATGTTGTTGTTTGGTTGTATAGGTTGTGAACTTAGAATAGTTATCACATATATCATATATGAAGTAAAGTGGAAAAATAAACACGTGAAGACTGAAGTAAAATAATTACTACATTTTATTGTGAGTAGCTGAATACAAATAATATCATTAGTAAAAAATCGCCGGGGGCGCTGCCCCCACACCTTGCCAGTGAGACCCCATCTTGTTGGGGTATGATATGGCAGGAGGGGATGCATATGACAGTTTTCCAACTACGTCCAACAAGACAATTGATTGGGATTCAAGGCATATTAATATTTTTTATTCAGACTAAAGATTATGGTTTTTATTGTACTTTAGTATTAAGTATAGACTTTAGTTTATTACTCATATAGAGTCATTGAAGTTGGAATTGGAACTTGATATTCTGTATATTAGTGGCTTAGTATTAGTTTTTTTAACTTCAATGCCTTCATCGCTTATGTATTGTATGTTCTACTAGTTTTAAATTATTTCTGAACGTGTTTTTGGCAAAATGTAATAGTATTATATATTTTTTAAATGTATTTTGCTTTAGTTTTAATTTTTTTCCAAAAAAATTGAGGCTTACGCCTCGAGGCTTACGCCTCGCCTCAATTTCAGAGAAAACGCCTCGGGCCGCCTCGTACTTTTTTAAACCTTGGCAACAACCTTTTTTGGCCAAACACCTATTTGGGGACCCTATATAAGAAGAGTATCCCCTTGCCCATCATCACCTCTCTTTTTCGTGCGCCAATGGGTTCCTAATTTGGGAACCCATCTCATCTGCATTGTCGCTGCCCGGAGCTTGACTTGAGAGCAAGGTTTGAAAAAACTAAAGGCGGAAGGAGACGTTTTCCTCGGAATCGAGGCGAGCCGTAGCCTCGAGGCGTAAGCCTCAGTTTATAGAGAAAACTATGCATAAAACTATAATTATATATATGTCAATGTAATTATATGTTCTCTGCCCAACATATAATACTTAACACTATAAGCTATGATGAAATAATAGAGATAAGAACCCCAAAATATAAGATAGAACAACATCATATCCCTTTCTACACATTTTCATCCAATCAAAAAAGAAATTCACTGTCATTATGAAGGAATTAGACAATACCTATCTATTTGAAATATTATTGTAATTAAAAGTACGATTAAATATATATCGAAGAAATTTATGTTATGTGTCTAACATATAATATATAATCGCCAAAGAAACCGTGAATCATATCCATTTCGAACAAATCTTTGAAATATTATTGTAACAAAACTAGGATTAAATATATGTCGAATTGTCGATATGCCTTGAATCCTATCCATCTGACAATTGTTAAAGAATAGTGTATGCACCCATCCTGTCGTACCATACCCCAACAAGGTGCGAAAAATTTCAAGAGCGGTTCCATTTGTATTTGGATATATGGATCCTTCTATTTTGGGCACAAAAGAAATATCAGATTTAGGCATAATTAATAGTACATACGAAGCGGTTTGTTGAAATAGTTAGTCACAGTTAATAGTAAATATGAAGTTATGAGCACGAAAGAAACATCAGATTCATGCATTTAACTTGTATAATCATTATCCTAAACAAGTATATATTTATAAGCTTCTCAAACTACTATGTAAATCATTAAAATCATAAAAAATACTTCGAAAAAGCAAAAACGCTTCAGAAAACGCCTCGACCGCCTCGAGGCGGAACGCCTCAAGGATACGCCTTATCCACCTGAGGTGCATGCCTCACTAAACAGAGCCGAGACGTACGCCTCGAGGATAAAAAGAACCGCCTCGCCTCGAAACGTACGCCTCGACCGTCTCGAGGCACGTTTTTTAATTCCATGCCTGAGAGGGAGGCATTGTTGCAGCAAGAGGAACGGCAGGAGTGGAGACTATGCCAATGGGGAGAAGGGCCTAATTTGGGGCTTCCATTGAGAGTTTGAGGATTGCCCATCGCTAGGAGGATCTTGCTGCCACCTGAGAGGTGATGTTACCGCTGCATGGGGCTGGAGAGAAGCAGTGATGGGGGTCTACTGTTGGGCTTGAGGACGCCGCCGCCTGGAGATATAAATCGAGGGTGTTGCGTGATGCAAATCGATTTTGGCGCGGCGGTAAAATTTGAAATTTTGAACGGTGGATTTTGGTAGAAGAAAATAGAGGGGTTGAGAAGAGAAGACACGCCGGATGCGCGGGGTTAGAGAAGAAGAACGCGTAGACCGCGAGGGAAAGAGAGAAGAGACTCGTCGAAAATACGAGGGGGTTTGGAGGAGAGAAACGTGAAGACCACGTGGGGAGAGAGAGACGAGAGAAGGAGAGAGATAAAATCTCATTTTTCATTAACCTAAACTGACTAAAAACAATGGACCCTCATCCCTTTATATAGGAGGGATGAGAATACAAAAATAGTAAACTAATTTTAAATTGACAACTAATTATCTTAATTAGACTCTAACTAATTAACCGATCCAATTTAAAAATCAAATCTGTAATTAATTTATTGAGATCACAGGCGATCTCATTTATTTAATTAAGGACACAACAATTTAAATAAACGTAAATAAAATTGACCAATAAAATTAGATAAATGTTGGACCCTATCCGTTGGGTCCACGCTGCATTAACTCTCCTCCGCTTTAAAAATTCGTCTCCCGATAAATTGTTCGATGTAGAGGCGTCGTTGGAGAATTCATCCTTGAACTGTAGCTTCAAACTTCCCAATTTGATCCGTTTCCATGTCACGTTTGTAAATTTTCTGATTGGAGGGGTACGGCTGCAAATATTCTACCCCTTCACTTGAAAGAATTCCATAGTTTAATTTATCTCCCACTGGGCTCTTTTGATAAATATTTTTTGGAGGAGGGGTCCCTTTCTAAATCTTCCAAGTCAATATCTCATCCCTTAATTTCAAGGATGCACCTGCCGAGAAAACCCCTGCTAGGGTTTTGCGTGCCCTTGATAAGAGGCGGCAAGGCATGGCGGCGATGGAGGGCCCAGGGCGGCGACTCGACCTCGGCGATGGCGTGAGCGAGGGAAGGCGTGGGTCGCAAGAGTTCCCGCACGGGAGGGCGCGAGGTGCTGGGGGCCGGGATCGGGTTTCGGCGGGGTTGCGTGGGGTACCTGTGCGGGGGCGGTGAGGCGGAATCGCGGGCTTCGGGGAGTGGGCAGTGAACGGGCGGGGGCGAGGGAAGATGGGGCCGGGGCTGGGGTCGCGGGGGACGCGTGGTTGGTGATGGGAGGGGGTCCGAGGGTGGCGATGGGAGGGATGGCGAGGATGAGGCTGGCGGAGCGCAGAAAGGGGAGGAGGGCCGGGGGAAGGCGGCGAGGTGGGTTGGCGCCGGGAGGAGGAGGCGCAGGCGAGGAGGGGGGCTGCTGGCGGGTGGGGAGTTAGCGCGGGACTGGGGGAAGGCGAAGGCGTCGTCGGGGAAGTTGGGGTTTGCGGGAGGCGGTTTGAGGGTATGGAGGGGGGAGGCGGTGGACGGAGTTGTGTCGCAGGTGGGGTCGGGGGACGCGGGGGGGGGTCCGTCGGTGGTGCAGCGAGGGTATGGACGACCGGGTTGGGTGTCGGAGTTGGGTCTGAACTGCCGATAGTCGTTGGCGGTGGCGGTGGTGTCGCAGGAGCTTCCAGAACATCAACCTCGACCCCAGAAAACTTGATGTTTTCATCATATAGATCCGTGCTTTCATCAAATATCGGGCATGTATCATCATCGTATGGTTGCACAGGAGTCATATCAAATAAATCTTCATCCGCAGTGAAAATACCTTTATTTTTTGCTTCGAAATCGGGTTGAACAGCGGCTACAGCGATCTGACTTTCGTTGTCGACGAACGAATCTTCATCGACTTGCGCATCCAGCCATGCCTGAACCTTGATGCTTGACATAAGGCGCTTCTTGAACTTTTGTTGACGTGCGTGTGAACGCGAACCATGAGATATGCAACTCAAATCATATTGCATCTTCCAATACGTGACGGGATCGTCGAATCGCAGGGACGATTCGGTTGCCATGCTCTGATACCAAATGATGCAAATCGATTTTGGCACGGCGGTAAAATTTGAAATTTTGAACGGTGGATATTGGTAGAAGAAAATAGAGGGGTTGAGAAGAGAAGACACGCCGGATGCGCGGGGTTAGAGAAGAAGAACGCGTAGACCGCGAGGAGAAGAGAGAAGAGACTCGTCGGGAATACTAGGGGGTTTGGAGGAGAGAAACGTGAAGACCACGTGGGGAGAGAGAGACGAGAGGAGAGAGATAAAATCTCAATTTTTCATTAACCTGAACTGACTAAAAACAATGGACCCTCATCCCTTTATATAGGAGGGATGAGATTACAAAAATAGTAAATTAATTTTAAATCGACAACTAATTATCTTAATTAGACTCTAACTAATTAACCGACCCAATTTAAAAATCAAATCTGTAATTAATTTATTGAGATCACAGGCGATCTCATTTATTTAATTAAGGACACGATAATTTAAATAAATGTAAATAAAATTGAACAATAAAATTAGATAAATGTTGGGCCCTATCCGTTGGGTCCACGCTGCATCATTGCATCGCCGTTATCGGAGAACTGAAAAGGACCATCGCCATCGCGTGGGAAGAGGAGCGCCTCCAGCCTCTTCTTCTTTTGTTGCAATCCTCACATGTGGAGGTAATTACTGCCGCCTAGATGATGGGGCTTCAAGGATGTGTGATGTTGTTGCTGGGAGATAGGGCTCCAGATCGCCTCGCATGAAGGAAGGCAGTACCGAAGAGAACTTGTTGGAGTTGCACCTGCAATTGTCCTGTTGTTGCGCACTGGAGAGGCTCGCGCGAATAGGGATTTGTTGTGCTGGTGGTGCATGTGAGCACCAAGGACTTGAAGATTCACCTTGTTAGGGTTTCAAAATAAACCTCGCAAGACGCTGCAGAATTAGGGTTCAAAATCCATATGATTTTGAGGTATCTGAAGACTTGAAGACTTCACCAGGTACGGGCTTTTGTTCAGCATAGATACATCTCTTTCAGTTACAGCATGCGCAGATGCAGATTATGCTGAGTGTCCAAAGTATAGTAAGTCTACTTTAGGTTTTGTGGTGTTCATAGGGAATTCCCTGGTTTCTTGGAAGAGCGAGAAGCAGACTGTGGTTGCCAGATCGAGTTCTGAGTTAGAATACAAGGCCATGGCGCAGGTTAGCACGGAGATAATGTGGGTCAGATCTATTCTTACTGACCTGACTGTTAAAGATTATCGTATATGGTTGTTGCTTTATTTATCTCTATTTCCTTATGCATTGTTTTCCTATGTATCACTGTTTCCTTATGTACTATTTCCCTATGTAATCCAACAGGGGTATTTGTGTAAGTTCTCCTCTGAGATATTTGTGTAAGTTCTCCTCTGAGCACCTCTAGGGTTGAGTCCTATATAAGGACCCCTAGACCTCACAGAATAAACACACAATATTCTTCTCTTCTTTTCTCCACATGGTATGAAAGCGGCGGTCCTAGACCGGTGTTCTGACCTAGCATCCCTCTGCCACCGCCCGCCCCTTCCTCCTCTGCCATTTTTTGCGCCTGCGTGAGGGCCCCTGCGCCTGCGCCGGCTAGGGCTCCAGCGCACCTGCTCCTGCACTCTTGCGCCCTACGCGAGGGCCCCTGCGCATCTGCGTGCCTGCAGTCCTCGTGCTACCGCGCTCCTGCCGCTCGAGGCAACTGCCGCTGCAGCCCTAGACCTCTTGTTCGACTTTGGTTTAGGGCATAGAGCCTCCACTACTCTCCAAAGATGTGCAACTAAGGAGGTTCTACATATCAACTACAACTGCATCTAGGTCACTTTTTCTTGACCTAGAGACGCTATCATGACGTCCATCGAGACCAAGCCTATGTATCCTCCTTCTTCTCTGATGGTACAAGGCACATCTATCAAGTTGAAAGGCTCTGAAAACTATGTTCTATGGTCTCGATCCTTCAAAATATTTATTGGTGGTCAAAGAAAGACATCCTCACGAAGACTCCTCCTTCTATCACTGATGCAGATTATGAAGCCTGGTTTGTCGACAATTGCAAGGTAATTACTTGGATGACAAATAGTGTAGATCCAAATATTGTTGCCAATCTTTTATATAAAGATACTGCTAAAGCCATGTGGGAAAATCTTGAGCACACATTCCCAGAAAACAACCAAGTCTCGTCTTTCTGATATATACACAAGAATTTGGTCTACTAATCAAGAAGAGACCAGTCTAACTGAATACTACCGGACACTTACAAGCCTGTTTGAAGAACTTCTTATCTTTCAACCTGCATGCTGTGATAAACAAATAGGTGAACGTGCTGAGTGGCAGGTTTACAGGTTCCTCTCAGGGCTTCATCTGAAGTACAAAATTGCAAAAGATCAATTTCTTATGGCAGATAAATTGCCTACGATCGAAACCATATTCGGTCGACTACAGGAACTGGAAGCTCCGGTTCAAAATTCTCTGATTCATTCTTCTACAGAGTCAACAACCCACTATTCATTTGGGCACAGAGGACGTCAGTCGTATCCCGGAGGCCGAGGTCGTGGCCGCAGACGTGACTCTAGTCGTGGACGTGACCCTGGAAGAGGTCGTGGTCGTGATTTCTCTACTGGTCGTTATCCTGCATGTATAAACTATGGTCGCATGAATCATCCTTCTGAGCATTGCTGGGCAACATTTGGCAAGCAACCAAGTGCTCATAACACTTATGACGACGAGCCACATGATACAAACAATGATACAACTACTCAGAGTACAGATGGACAACATACTCCATTCACTGCTTCTGAATATACTCGTCTACGACAAATTCTAAATGATTCCGCTCCATCAACCAAAGACACGACTGTATTTGTTGCTACTGCTAGCCTTGCTACTACCTCATGTAAAGTAGCCAACACAGTCTCTGTTACCAAATACGCATGGATTACTGATTCTGGTGCCTCCACACATCTAACGAGAGATGCAAGTCTACTCATCTCATCTCAATCCTCTACCACTGTAAAGAGTGTTCCTGTTGCCAATGGGGATCATTCTCCTGTTACTGCTGTTGGAACTATTGACTTCTCCAACAAACTTTGACTGACAGATGTGCATTGTGCTCCTGCTTTCCCGCTTAGTCTTTTATCGGTTCAGAAGCTATGTCGAGAACTACATTGTCGTGTTATTTTTTATGAATTATGTTGCTATTTTTAGAACATACGGACGAGGCAGATTTTTGGTGGGGGATATGAGAGGAATGGCCTATATTACCTCAACAGCCCGTCTACTTCCAACTTTGTTGGCGCTACCTCCATCTCTGAAGACCCCCTTCTATGGCATCTTCGTCTGGGACATCCTTCTGCCAAGGCTCTCTCTATGATGTTCCCTGAACTATCTAGCCTAAAACCCTTCGAGTGTGAAGCATGTCAGTTCGGAAAACATCATAGAGTTTCCTTTCCTGCTAGAATTGAGTCTCGTCGCACTACTCCTTTCTTCTTAATTCATTGTGATATTTGGATACCCTGTCCAGTCAAAACTATTAGTGGTCATAAGTACTTTGTTATTTTTGTGGATGACTACAGTCATTTATCTTGGGTTTTCTTGTTAAAATAACGTTCAGAAATTAATATCATTGTCAAGAACTTCTTTCATTATGTCAAAAAAAATTTCTCCACTACTATTAAAATCTTTCGTTCCGATAATGCTCTGGAATTTACTCAGAATGACTTGATAAACTTTTTTGCCTCCCAGAGTACCATACATCAAACTTCTTACCCATATACATCCCAACAAAATGGGGTTGCTGAAAGAAAACTGAGACACCTTCTTGATATTGCTCGATCCTTACTCACCCATATGAATGTTCCCACGATATATTGGGGAAATGCTGTCCTCACTGTTGTTCATCTTATAAACAAGGTCCCCTCTGCTTCTCTACATGACGCCACTCCTTTCAATTTACTATATCCCAAGGAGAAACCTTTACCCTTACGGATTTTTGAATGCACAATCTTTGTCCATAATTTTCATACTCATGAAAAATTATCTGCTCGTGCTATCAAATGAGTTTTCCTAGGGTATTCTCAAACTCGAAAAGGGTACATATGTTAAGTTATGATTCTACAGGACATCGTTATTACGTTGCTCTTGATGTCACCTTCTTTGAACAAAACAACTTCTTTACTCAGACAGTATCCGATATTTCCCTACAATTTCCTCCTCCACCAATTATGTACAAAAGAAGAACTGTGTCCAATCCTGTTCATGTTCCTTTACCTATACCACTGTTGTAGGAAACTATGCCATCCTCAAGTACTCCCACCAATGCTGCCCCGGATAGTCCTCAGGAGCTTCCGATCGCACTACGAAGAACAAAGAGGCAATGTACACTTCATCCAATATCTCATTTCACCTCTACTGATGGGTTATCTTGCTCTGACAAAAGATATGCAGATGCCATAATGACTATTATTGTTCCCAAAGATCATCATAGTGCACTACAAGATGAGGGATGGAGAATGGCAATGAATGACGAAATGGAAGCATTACAGTCCCGAAAAACATGGGACCTTGTCAAACGCCCTCCTGGATGTAAACCAGTTGCATGTCGCTGAATCTTCACTATAAAGCAGTCCCCTGATGGCTCTATTGATCATTTAAAGGCATGACTTGTAGCAAACGGCTTTACTCAAACATATGGGGGTAGACTACTTCGAAACATTCTCCCCTGTGGCTAGAATGGGGTATATATGAACGATCATCTATGTGGCTGTTAACAAAGGGTGGCCTATGTTTCAGTTAGATGTAAAGAATGCATTTCTACATGGAGAGCTTGACGAAGAAGTCTACATGATACAACCCCTTGGTTACGAAGTCGAGGGGGAGTATGTATGCCGACTTCATAAAGCTATCTACGGACTAAAGCAGAGTCCAAGAGCTTGGTTTGATAGACTGAGTACAGAGATTGGCACCATGGGATTTCAGAGGACTACGTCTGACTATCCGGTCTTTGTCAGGAAACGGCAGACTGGTATTGTAATTCTTGCTATATGTAGACGATATGATTATTACTGGAGATGATGACCAAGGGATACTAGAAACCAAGGCTTTCTTGCAAAAAGTATTCGTCACCAAGGATCTTGGACAACTTCGCTATTTTCTAGGTATAGAAGCCCTACGTACTAAGAAAGGCTTACATATGTCACAAAGGAAATACTGCCTTGACATACTAACTGAGGCAGGACTACTTGGGTGCAAACCCTCAGGAATTCCAGCAGAGCCTAGAAAACATTCTGCATCCAATGATCCTCTCTTTGAAGACACTACACGATATACGAGCCTGATTGGCAAACTTCTATATCTTACAGTCACTAGACCTGATATATCTTATGTTGTAAACAGAGCCAGCCAATATATGGAGAAACCATGCTACAACCATTGGCAAGATGTACTTCAAATCCTTCGCTATCTAAAAGACTCGCCAGGACGAGGAATCTTCTATGAGGCAAATGGTCACACAAATCTTACTGCATATGCTGACGCCAATTATGCAAGCTCTCCTGAAGACCGTCGATCTACAACTGGATATGCCATGATGGTAGGAGGAAACCTGGTTAGTTGGAGAAGCAAGAAACAAGCAGTTGTTTCAAGATCTAGTGCTGAAGCTGAATATAGAGCAATGGCTCAGGCTACATGTGAGATCATATGGCTGCTCACTTTTCTACAAGAACTAAATGCTGCTACATCCACTCCTATTCCCTTGTACTGTGACAATAAATCAGCTACCTACATTGCTACCAATCAAGTGTTCCATGAGAGGACAAAACATATTGAGATTGATTGTCACTTTATCAGAGATGTTGTACGAGGAGGGAAGATAACCACGCCGCACATTCCAACAGATCTTCAACTTGCTGATATCTTTACCAAGGCAGTAACTAAGAAGCGGCTTCCCTGGATAACTTCCAAGTTGGACATGATTGATGAATATGCTCCAACTTGAGGGGGAGTGTTAGAGATTACCGTATATGGTTGTTGCTTTATTTACCTCTATTTCCTTATGCATTGTTTCCCTATGTATCACTGTTTCCTTATGTATTGTTTCCCTATGTAACCCCACAGGGGTATTTGTGTAAGTTCTCCTCTGAGCACCCTAGGGTTTAGTCCTATATAAGGACCCCTAGACCTCACAGAATAAACACACAATATTCTTCTCTTCTTTTCTCCACACTGACTATAGAGGTGCCTCTTCCCATGCACCTCCAATGTACAATCATGTTACTCTTTTCATTGTCAACAACCCAGTTTTTCATGAGAGGATCAAACACATAGAGGTGGACTGTCACCACACTCGTGACAAGATACAGAACGGTCTTGTTGCCACTACTCATGTCAGTTTTGGAGATCAGACAACATATGTTTTTACTAAGGTCCTAACCAGGGAACTTTATCAGAGATGTTCCCAGCTGAGCCTTATCGATATCTATGCTCCCGCTTGAGGGGAAGTGTTGAGATATTTCCTATTCTCTGTATTGCTTTTTTTATCTATTTATTTTGTCTTTCTCATGTAATTTGCCCAATAGGTGCCTCTCCTATATAAGAGAACCAAAGGGCCTCTTTGATTCGTTCTTTTCTCTCTATAATCATCAACGGCTATGATGAGAAATTGATAAGGTGGCAAGGCCCACAAGGAAAAATGATGGAGGAACCAAGTGGCAGACTTTGCTAGTGGGGTGACGATAGGGCACCAGGAAGAGCTAGACAGCAGCAGTCATGGTTACTGCTACCCTAGGGAAAAGGGAAAAGTGAAGATCAATTAATGCAGAATGAATTAGGGGACGAAAGAAAAGTAAATGGAGGGTAAGAGGAGATGTGTCTTTACTGAAGGGGTTTTGTCTGCAACGCTTTTTGGTGAAAAGTTCATTCCTAAGGACCTTATAGTTGTGATAAATAATAAACAAATCAAACAATGTAAAATTCTCTGTCCAAAACTGGAAAAATGAGAAAGTTTGTTAGGCTGTTGGTGATGTACTACCCCATCACAAATAGACCATTACGATCTTCCCATATATGGTTGATCATTGCATATTACCTTTTATTAGTTCATTGAAGCTTCTTTTTATTTGTAAGGGCAAACATTCTTGACATGGTAATAATTGTAAGTACATCAAAGGAACCAGCAAGAAGAAATTATAACATTGGAAACAAGGGAAAGTTATAGCTAGTAAAATGCACTTTATACTATCTGTTTCCCTCAAAGTCTTTAGGCATATTTATGTTCTAAGAATCACCGCCTTAGATTCTTGGTTTCTCACAATCGAGGAAAGCGGGATATAGTAAGGATGATATTATGATAATATACCTGCATCTAATCATTTCAAGTTACCGAGGAAAAAGGAAATGAAAAACATAATTGGACATGGGCACAAAATTCGGATGAGAAAACACAACTTTTTATTTTGTGAATCGATGTACAACTTACATCTCTTTCAGCTTGTGAGAAAAACATAAAGGCAGACATAGCTCTTTTTGGTGCATTAGGATCCTTCTTCTTTCGTTTTTTCTTCGTGCCTTCCGCATCCCCATCTCGGGCTTTCTTCTTTGACGAAGAAGCCTTAACACTAACAACTTCCTTCTTAGGTTCCTGATCAATTTTTCCAAAGAAGAAGTTAACAAGGAACAAAAAATAGCCAGATATTCTAGATTTCGCAACAAGGCATATTAGCAAAAGAATCATCAAGAATTCATCTAGTCACCGATATATATATATATATATATATATATATATATATATATATATATATTGTACAAACGTACTTTCTCCTCTCCGCTCTCACTGGCATCAGAACCTTCTCCAGAATCATCATCGGTTGGAGAGCCCCCATCGTCTTTGTCAGCAACAAAATCTTCATCCTTGCGTTTTACGAAAGAAAATAATTGCCAATCAGATCGAAGTGTAGAGTACAGTAAAGCAAAAAAAATAAAAAAAATACAACTTAAAAAATGATGTCAAGAGTTAGGAAGCAAAAACAGAAATACCTCCTCATCGCTTTCCTCACCACCAGCAGCATTTTTTATTCTTTCAAGGTGGGGGTCAACAGCATCATCGTCAGCATCTTCAAGGACAGCTGCAACGCCATTTGCCGTTTGACCAGGAGCGATATTTAGAATTTTAATATTTTTTCCACTACATAAAATCAAAGAATATTAGGAACAAGTACTTCTAATGCATCTTATAGAATGTTAAAGGTAGGGAGTGTTAACCTGATAAAGTCAAACAGGTTATGATATTCATTTCTCTGTATATTTCTAAACAAGTGCTCCTGATCGTTTTTCAGTTTCACAAGAAGGTCGAAGTAATGAGATGACATGCTACTAGATCCTCCAGTACCATGTCTCTCAAATTCAACAAACTCGATCTGCAATCAAATATTAGATCATGATTAGAGCTTTAGAATATTCAACACGCGTGCAATAGCACACTCAACTTAATGGAAGACTATGAAGTTTTATATAACCATGAAAGGAAATATACATCGTCATGGAGAATAAGAGTCGGTGGTTTTGGTAGGAAAAAGAAGACTTTCTCAAGTGGATACAGAACACCATCTTCAGCCTTCAATGATGATTTCACTGCATAACCATCAGCTGAACTGCGAAATTTTCCAGGTCTCGTAATTTTCGAGCCAGAAAGGCCACGAAGAATCATCGTGAATACCTCATGAATCAGACCCTGAATTATCCAAACAACAGATAAAGAAGTATAGAGAGAAAAAGGATGCATGACTTCAAAGCAACATATTGCAATTAACAAGTCGACGTGCGAATTCCTCCTAGAATTTGGCCAGTTTTTATTGGGAGATTGTGAAGGGAACTTATAGCATATAATTGGGGCATGACAATACCCCTTTACAAAAATGACTTCACAATAGCAGATGTCTAACTCAGATTTAAATTTTCAATAAACAACACAGGAGGTGTCCAAACGTGCAAAAAAACCTCCAAGTTCAGATACCTATTAATGTAACAAATAACCAATACACAAGTAGCATATATATTGTTGTTGAACTGTTGTATACAAAGGTGTGTGTGGGTATTCAGATGATTGTGCGTTATTAATGTAAACGCATGTCTAGTTTCTTCTAGTGTAGGTTATCTTAGCACTTCAAAGCCCCCTCTCAACCCAGGTCTGAATTTGTTTCCTTGAAGACATGATTGTAACAACAACAACAAAGCCTTCTCCCACATTAAGTAGGGTCGGCTACATGGATTCTTTGCTTCTATTCAGATCTATCTTGGATCATTCTCGGACTTAGATACAAAAAACTAAGATACCTTCATATAGTCTCACCCCAACACCTCTTGGGCCTTCCACGCCCTCTTTTAGCTGGCTCAACATTCCAAAACTTGCATCTCCTCACTGGTACATCAGTTGACCTCCTTTGCAAATGGCCAAACCATCTTACGTGATTTTCTCGCATTGTATCCTCGATCGGAGTTACACAAACTTTCCTTCTGATGGCATCATTCCGAAACTGATCTTTACATGTGTGTATGTGTGTGTCCATACATCCACCTTAGCCTTTTCATTTCTGCTACTGCCATTCTCTGCACATGTCTATGGCTCACAGGTCAACATTCAGATCCATAGAACAAAACAGGTCTCACAACTGCTTTATAAAACTTCCCTTTGATTTTCAAAGGAATTTTCGTATCACGGAGAACAGTAGAGGCTCCTCTCCACTTTAGCCAACCTGCATTTAATAGCATCTCCATCAATTTCCCCACCATGTTGCAAAAAATCCTAAGTATCTAAAAGAATCTCTCTTCTGAATGGAATCATCACCAAACTTAACCTCGATTATTTCACCATTGCTTCCATCAAAAGTACACTATATATTCGGTTTTAGCCATAATTATATGAAATCCTTTAGTCTCCAATGCATGTCACCAAACATCAAGCTTCTCATTTACTCCATCTCTAGTCCCATTAATCAACACAATATCATCATCGTATAACATGTACCAAGGGATCTCATCTTGAATGTGACTTGTCAACTCGTCCATAATCAAAGTAAAAAGGAATGGACTCAAAGTTAAACTTTGATGCAGACCAATGTAGATATAAAAAAAGTCAGTCTTCCTTGATTGTATCCTTGCACAAGATGAAGCCCTATCATACATATCTTTTATGAGGTTAATGTATAGGACATGTACTTGTCTCTTCTCCAAAACGATCCACAATATCTCATGTGGGACAGGATTATAAGCCTTCTCTAAATAAATAAAAATCATATGGAGGTTCTTCCTTTTAGTTCGGTAAATCTCCATTGTTCTCAGCAAGTGGATGGCTTCTGGAGCGACCTGGCACGAATCTGAATTAGTTTTCTTTTACTTTGAAAACTTGCCTCAACCTTCTTTTGATCACATGTTCGCAAATTTCCATAGTGTGACTCATTAGCTTGATATCTCTGTAATTTGAAGAATTTTGAATGTCTCCTTTGTTCTTATAAAGAGGCACAACAAATGCCTCTCCACCATTCTTCAGGTATTTTCTTGCTTCGTCAAATAACATTGAATAAATTAGCAAGCCAAGTCAAACCACGCTCACCTAAAACTCTCCAAACTTCTATGGGAATGTCATCAGGTCCTACACCTTTCTCATATCTCATAACATTCAAAGCCTCCTCTACTTCCTTTGTATTCTCATATAGCTTGCGCGATTCAAGTAACTTTCGCTACTAGCTAGATTTCCAAAAGTGATCTCTCTATTTCATTCTCCAATGAAAAGCTTATGGAAGTATTGCTTCAATCTAGTCTTTATATCCTTCTGAATAACAAGCACGTGACCTTCCTCATCCTTAATGCATCTCACTTGAGAAAGATCTTTGATCTTTCTTTCTCTTACTTTAGTCAACCTGAATATATTCTTTTGACCCTCCTTAGAGTCGAGATTTTTGTACAAAACTTCAAAGCCTTTTGACTTAGCTTCGCCTACCGCCCTTCTTTGCTTCCTTCTTTGCTATTTTGTAGTTTGTGACAACTTCATCTATCCTATCCATGTTTTATCCTTAGACATGTTTAAAGCAGGCTCTTTTAATTTTGAGCTTCTCTTGCACCTCTCCACTCCACTGCCAAGCTCCTTTTATCATGGAGCTCTTCCCTTTGACTTGCCTAGCATCTCTGTAGCTACCTTTCGGATACAAGATGCTACTGCCTCCCACATGTCATTTGCACTTCCGTTACAATCCCAAGACAAGTCTTCTAAAACCTTCTCTCTGAAACTAGATTGCTTCAATTGAAAATTCCACCATCTAGTTCCAGTGATCTTGAAAACCTTCCTTTTTCTTTACTAGCCCTTTTATTTGCACATCCATAACTAACAAGCGATGTTGGGTGGTTAGACTCTCTCCTAGGATTATTTTACAGTCTTTGCAACATGATCGGTCTCTTCTTCTCAACGCAAAGTAATCTATATGTGCTCTAGTCAAACCACTCTTATAAGTAATTAAATGCTCCTCCCACTTCTAGAAGAGAGTATTTGCATTGAAAAATTCATAAGTCGTTACAAAATCCAGAATGACTTTACCCTCTTCATTTCTATCCCCGAAGCCATGTCCTCTATGAACACTAGCATGTCCTGAAGCATCATTTCCCACATGTCCATTAAGATCTCCACATAGGCAAATCATCTCTCTTTGTGAGATTCCTTGTATAATTTTATCCAAATCCTCCCAAAAACTCATGTTTAATCCTATCATCCAAACCAATTTGCGGTGTATAAACTGAGATGATATTCAGAATTTCTTCTTCGAGCACCACTTTTAGAAAAATAAATCCAATCCCTAGATCTTTGTACCTCAACCACACAATCCTTCAAATCCTTATGAACAACCACTCCAACACCATTTCTGCCCTTATCTTTACATGAATACCAAAGTTTAGAGTATGTCTACTCAATTTCCCTTGCTTTCTCTCCAACCCATTTTGTATCTTGTAGATATAGTATCTGAATCTTCCTCCTTTCCATCGTATCAACTATCTCCATCGATTTCCCAGTCAAAATGCCAATATTCCAACTACCTATCCGCAACTTCCTTTGCAACCTCTTTTGGACTAACTTATTTATCCACATGCATCCATCATGCAAGAACCCTTGCAAATTTTGGACCACATCTGGGTGGTGATGCAGCGGAACTAGCTTATTTACTTGCATACGTATCTCATGCGAGAACTCTTGCAAATTTTGAACTACATCAGAGTAACGATGTAGTGCGTCTAGCGGCCCTTGCCAACTTCTCGTTGCATTCTGGCAATGCAACACGCTGCAAGTAGAGAACGCCTCAACGAAATCTAGATGTTTGCTTAAATGCATATTTAAAAGATCCGAACGGTTTTGAGAAAATTCCTAAATAGTGTTCTTAAAAGAACAATATTTAGGAATTTATCTCTCTTGTGCTAGTTGTCGGCTACCTAACGCGCAACTCTCCTCAATTTACTCGAGCTTGGGACCGGTCATGACTGAGTGAAGACGTGATTGTAACATTTAAAAAATATATGTTCACCAGCCGTAAGCATCTTGAACATGATCTCTGAATCCGTTATGTGATCTCCAACTTTTAAACTGACATTTTCTCCCCGCAATATTTTTGCAAGTAACACAAACACTTCAACCTCACCTCAACATGCAGACCATTGCAATGCATTCATCAATGGAAGAGAGTTTGGTCTTTTACATTGTTACCTCAAAAAAATTAACCATTTATTTCATAATATTTCCCTCATGTAGCAGCTTCTGATGTATTTTACTAAAATATGGAGTTTGGATATGGAAAAGGAACTTTTTGGAGAAATCGAGGAGTGGTTACATCCCTAAATAGTATTAATCAGAAAAACTAAGCAAACAAGAGCTTCATGATTACTAGAGATGGTGTTCAGGGGATGGTGATGGATTTCAGGTCTCAGGTTCGTGAGGGGTCACCAGCATATAAATTAGCCACCAAACAAGCTGCTCTGAGAAAGCATCTCTAGGATACAGGAGACTGATCAGACGTTAAATACAGCAGAAAATGACTGAAGCACATGATGTGATTGAGAGGTCGGTCAAAGTGGATGATTCTCCTGACTAATTGAGTGGATAAGCTCGCGGAAGTTTTGGTGCAACAGAAGATAACAACAGAAGAGCGGAAGATAACAATGGAAGAGCACAAGGTAGGAGGTAAAATGGAGGAAGCGATCCAGAAAAACTTGGCTTTCTCAATCCAGATTACTTGGTTTTAAATATCCTTACATAAGATAACATTTTGCTAATACTCAATGTTGGCATATGTTTTTTTCTATTATTATTGCGCGTGTCACCATTCTCTTCATGTTCAAGAGGTGAAACTAATATCTTCTAATTTTGGTTCTAAATCTGGTTCTGAGCAGCATACTACTTTTTTAGCTGTTGGAACAATTGGATGGACATTTAATGTAGTATATCAAGTTAATATATTACTATTAACAAAAAATGTGTATTTTTATTTCATTTATTGAGTTAGAGAATATTAGAAATCTTAATGTTAGAAAAAAATAAGTTTTCAAGTAATTTCCCCTATTTCCATCCATTTCACCGAAATTCCATCGAATTTCTCTTTCCATGCTTTACTGAAACAAAACCGAAATCCGACATTGAGTGGTAGAAGAAGGTTAATGATCTAAACGGTCTTGGGCATGCACATCATAAATTAAATGAATGAGTCTACAACAAGTCATCGCCTTTTTCCCCAAATCCGTGCCACTCATTTCATCAGAAGGGCCTTGTTCATGATTTCTGGGCGAGAAATCCTAAGGTATCCTCCTCCCTTTGGGAGCATGATAGTATCCAATCAACAAGGTGAATACTCACTCCTTCCTAGCATGATTTGTTCAGGAAAACATCGAAATAATCATTTTTAAGCCAAAAAAGAGTGGAAACACGCTATGGTGTCCGTCCCAAATAATTTAATAAAAGTGAAAACAATGATATTTAAATAAGCCAAGACTCGAGGAGAGTTTTGACATGCGAGATTAAATTATTAATATAAAAGCGCCGTACGGCAAAGAGCGCACTATTCCTAGCTAGCCACAACACCCAAATAGCTGGTACAAACAAAAGAAGCTCTTCATTTGGCTTATGGTTCACATTATAAAGAGAATCCCAAATGCCCTCAAACTAGTAATGTTCACCCCTGCGATATGAAGCTCTAACCAGATCCTTGAAGTTCTTTCGCAATTGAAGTAAAGATGCTCCACGATCTCTATCTTTGCACCACAAAGAGGGCATAAACCGGACACCCCTTCGAAAAACCTTACACACCGGTCTCGAGTAAGGATACGCTTTCTTCTAAATAGCCACATAAGAATGTTAATTCTGGTAGGAAGTTTCAAACTCCAAACAAAGTTGCAATCCCAGATTAGGTTGTCCTCCACAGCTGGTGGTGGCCTATCTACTGATATGTATGCTCTCCTAACTGAAAAAACATTGTCTTTCCAAACTCAATGATCATGTCCGTCAAACAGGCCCTTAATACCTCTTAAGGTGTCCATGAAAAACAAAAAATCGTCCATGTGCTAATCTGAAAAACCTGTCAAAAAAGAAGGCACCCAATTCCCATCAATCCAATAATCAACCACATGAGTCGCACGATCTGTCGCTAAAGCAAAAAGTCGGTGACGCTCATTGCTAAAGATCCATTGCCCATTTAGTTATCCATCCAAAATGCAAAAGAGTCACCGCTACGAGGTACTGGGTGAAAAAGATCAGAAATCACGGCATAAGCGCTTTAATTCCCTCCAGAAGGGAAAAAAGGTGGAGTTTCCGCAAGGTTCTTGTGAGATGGGATTCTGTAAATGCGACGAATAAGTCTACAACAAAGATTCGCATCTCTCCCCCAAATCCAACTTACCCAACTTCAGAATAAGGGCCTCATTCATTGAATCAAGGCAATGAATCCCAAGGTTGCCAGTGGACTTAGATTGCGTGCTAGTCTCCCAATCCACAAGATGGATTCCAGAACTCTCCTGGCCAGACTTCCCCGAAAAGAATATGTTCATAATCGACTCAATCCACTGACGTATGCCTACGGGACAGAGTCTCGCTGACATAAAGAACACCTGAATAGCAAAAGGCACCGCATTTAAAAGCACTAAACGGCCCCCACGAGACAAAATGGGTATTTTCCAACAATACAACTTTCTTTCGATCTTCTCAATCAAAGGAAGCCAATCACCACCTTATGTCCGCCACATGATAATGGCAAACCGATGTAACGAATAAGTATGGACTCTCTCTCCATCCCGAGTTCCGTACAATACGCTTGGGCTTCTAGATCTTCCATTCCAAATGGAATAGCAGTAGATTTACTATGGTTGAGAACAAGCCCGGAAAGCTCCCCTAAAATCTCGAGAGTTGTAGCCATCCCCTTAACTTCCTCCCTTCCACCTTCAATGAATAAAACGATGTCGTCGGCGTATTGAGGAGAGGAACGGGAATATCTCCAAGGGAGTAACCTGCAGTAAAACCAAATTGCAACAATTGATCAACCATGCAGAGTAACACATTAGCTATGACGATAAATAGCATAGGCGTATGAGGCAACCTGGCATACTCCCCTCTACGGATGATAGAACCCACCCTCAAGATGGTCGTTGACAATGACTGAGTAAGAGGTTGTGGTGATACATCATTTCATCCAAGAGATTAAGATATCCAGGAAATCATGTTTCGTCAGTGCCGCCCAGAGGAAACGTCAATTAATCGTGTAATACGCCTTGGCCTTTGGGGAAGTCCACTTTCCACATCACTCCTCTGACTCTACGCCTCTTCCAATCCGCTATGATTTCTGTGACCATTCCTCTGTTATTTGCCTCCCCCCCAGTCCACCTCCAATCAAATTGTGTCTCCACTCTATGGAAGTAGGTTGTATTAGCATCCCCCTACTTTAGTTAAGATTGTCGTGATCACTGTCTCTACTCAGTAACTCTCTTCTTATCTTCCGATGCAACAATATTGTGTGTCACCTTTCTCTCTCCAAGCTCCTCCATTGTAAAATTTTTGACGACATCTAGCCTATCAAGTTTGTGGATCTCTGCTTCTACCTCAGCTCGACGTGCTCTTGTCGCCTCTCTAACTTCCATCTTGAACAGACAGAGCCTGTCATGAAAAGAAGCCATATGTGCCACACAAGCAACTGCAGAATCAAAACATACCGTGGAAGCCCGATGATTAAATAGCAATTCTCTAAAATTCTCCTCCTCGAGCCACGCTCGCTCGAATATGAAGAAACCCCTAGGAATGGCATCTCTACCAATGTCCCACATCACAGGAGCGTAATCCGACCCGGTACGAGTCCTTGCCGAAGTTGTGGAGAGGGGAAACTCTTCCTGCAGTTATGGTAACACCAGAAATAGATTAAGACGAGATCGTGATTCGGAATTCCTCCAAGTATACTCTGTATCAGAAACATCTAACACCTCGAGCTCCAACTCATCAATCAGTTCCGCAAAATCGACCAAACCAAGATCCTACCCCCTCGCAATCTAGAACGATCAGATGAGAGGATGGTGACGTTGAAGTCCCCTCCAACCAACCAAGCTACGTCTGGAAAAGAACTTCTTGCTTGTCAGAGATTAGCCTACAACTCAGCTCTTTCAGATGGTATACAATGTCCATAGACACAAGAGATGGCCACACTTGACCTGGACCTTAAGTTCTCCAACAGAACCGGCAAAACAAATATACCCTTCAACTCTGAGATAAAAAAGAAAAGTGAACCTTTCCAAGCCAAAACCATCCCTCCTGCACAACCTATAGCATCAATCGTCTTGTATTCTGACAAAGAGTCTGCACCAACCGACTTCCAGATATTGCATGGATAGGATGAAAGTTGTCTTCTACAACAACACCACATCACAACACCAATCTTTTAGAAGAGCTCCAATTGAACCTCTCTTCTCCACGACATCGGGACCTTTCACATTCCAAGTTAGCATCTTCATTAAAGCAACAAATTTTGACCCAATTCTGGAACCACGCCTGTTGCAGTCGTCACTTCTTATTTTTTTTGGAACAGAAAGCACTGACACGTCGAACCTTTGTTGGGTGTTTTCGAGGTCGATACCTCTTCATTTTCCCCCATTTCCTCTTTCTTCACCAGATGAGGATGAAGATGACTCGGGTAGGGCGGTAGAAACCACAATTTCAAGCCCCAACATAGCATGTTCCAAGGGAGAAAACCAATTAAGGAATAAAAGTTTCTTCGCACTTTCCGTCACCGCGGGTATAGAGGGTTCTTCAGCCCCCGCTCGTATCAACAGCTCTACATGCTCCCTAGGGTTAGAGGCAGAAACCCTATGGCCCTCCTTCACCACGAGACAATTGAAAATGAGATTAGGCTCCAATGAGCAACTCTCTGGCGGTAGAAGCGAAGTTCCAGTGTCATGAACATCGTGCAGGCCAACCTCGAATACAGGTCAAAGAGGAGACCCGATTAACAAACTCAGGTCATCTTCTAAGGGATGAAAAGCACCCTTGCTCAATGAATTCGGTCTAGGACTTATCAGTTCCTCAATAACCGGTTCTTCAAAATCCAAAACACTTTTTTTGAATAAAAATACGGGTGGCCTCCCGGGATGGGATCCACCTCAAAGCATATTATATGTTAATAAAAAGTTAGGGAAATACATCGTTACATGGTCCATGTTCTACAAAGCGCCCTGCAGTGCTCAGATACATTCTCAGACCAGAACCCTTCCCCTCTGAACAAGACAGCATTCCGCGCACATCAGATCGTCCAAAGCAACGCAAAAGGAGATATACAATCCTCGTAGCTATTGCCACAAACCGCTCTTATATCCCTCCCAAAAGTCTCACATCCTGAGAATTGAGCCAAGAAAAACCAGCTCTGCCCACACTTCAGAATTGAGCACGAAAAAAACAAGTGGTCCGCATCCTCCTCCTCGGCGTTGCATCTGCTGCAAAGAGTATCGTCCACTTAAAGAATCCGCCCCCAGCGCACCTTCGTGAGAGTCCTTCCTAGCCTGAACAACCACAGGAAAACCTTGACGCGAGTGGGCACCCTGCTCCTCCATATTAGCTTTACATCCTCAGCAACCTCCCCTGCGACAACCTCCTCCCCATCCTTTGCGAAGAAATTACAAGCTTTCTTTATTGAAAGATTCTCGTCACCCACGCATAATGGTCCCTACCCCCTGATGGCACCGCTCCTTGCACCAGCTCAGCCTGCAGTTCCAAATATTCCTCGCATCTCTGGTCGGAAAGCTCTGACACAAAAATTGGTGAGAAGACACCTCCTCCCCACACCTCCTGCACGAGCACCTTCGTATCCACCGCCATTTGCTTCAATCCGGGGTAACGATCCCCAAGGATCCCCTCCCCTGACCAGTCATCTTCCCATAAACGGAAACACCCTCCGAAACACTTACCGGAATCTGTCCATGTGTTTCTACAACCAGTTCAGCTGGCGATCCAAAAACCTGATCCGGACTAATCAGTAAAACTTTAAACGAACACGAGGTCGAGCTCTTGATACTCCTTCCCTCACCGATCTCCATGTCACAACTTCCCCAAATAGCAACTTTACAAGAACCTTAACTCCTAAAAGGAAAGGTGTCTACTCCGAACGTCTCCGCAAAAAATCTGTCGCTCTACAGGCAACTTCCAGATTAGGTCCCCCAAAAAGAGAATGAGAGAGGGGTGGAAGCGAGAACGACTGCGATGGGAGGTACGGGACGGTGAGAGTGTGTGGAGGTGAGTTTCGGAGGATGGCAAGGAAAGGCATGGGCGGAGATCGATGAAGGAAAGCGGAGGGCGGGTTGTTGTTTCGCACGCAAAGAGGGGGAGGTGGTGCTACAGATGCAGCGTAGGGGGACATCAGACTTCTTTGTGCGCCCTACCCCCGTGCTGCTTCGCCTGCGGAAGCGTTGGCCCTCGGAAGAGTGTCTGCCACCTCCGATTGGATGTAGCGGGTCGCGTTGTGGATCCTCCTGAGTACGGAGCCTCCCGCGGTTGTCGATTCGTCGAGGGCGGGCAGTGGCGTAATTTGACCAGACCTGTCTTTTGCAAGTGTGGTGGTGTGGAAGACCTCGTCGGAAGTGAAAGATGGGATGCTAGTTGGTTCTTGGACGAAAGAGTCATTGTCGATGGACTTCATCTGGGCTAGCCTTGTAATCGTCTTTGGGAGGGAGTTCATGGGAGACGTCGTTGATCTAGGGAGTGGTGGATGCGGCATGTGGGGTCTCTCGGAGATGCAGGTCGCTCGCCTGCTCAACTAGAAGTTGAGAAATGATGTCGATTGGAGGCTCCCCGGTTCGCCGATGGAAGCGTTGGTGTTTTTTCGAGGCAGGTGGCGCATGTGGAGGGATTTCCCTTTCTCTCCCGTATAGTGGCAAGCTTGGGACTGGCGTTGAGAAATCTTGGATTGGGGAGGATCCAAGCGAACGACCGCTCGTTGGAGTGTGACCCGTTGGTAACTCTAGTGCTCATGGATTGCCCCGATAGCACCTTTGGAGTCTTCGGCTGTGTTGGCGGTGGGGTGTGCCTCCTTCAACCTTCAAGTCTGTTTTCTTCTGCCTCCGATGTCGCCTTCTCTTCCGGCAATCGACGAGGCGTGCGCCTCTTTCGTTTCGTTGCCACGTCAGATCGGGGCCTTGCTGGTAGGTGTAGACCCCGAGAAAATGTTTCGGAAATCGAAGACTGTTGACATTTCTCTTGCATCGAACTTGTCTCTTCTGGGCAGTTAGGAAGAGGAGAGGTCGACGGACCCTTTTTCGCATGCTCCAGATGACTCTTTTCGCCTTTTCTCAAACGGGTTGCCCTTTCGGATCCCTATCGGCTTTCTGATCCGACGGAGGCTCGATCGCCTTTTCCGTTTCGGTACTTGATTACGGATATGGGAAAGGCTTTACTTTCATGTCAGGCAGACCACCCATCAGGTCAGGGTAGCGCGTCTGTCTTTAGACCCTTCTGGGTCAGGCAATCCCCGCATTGGCTCGGTCCTCATGTTTCGAGCAGGCCTCTGCCAGGCGCGAGCTTGCCCGAGTTCTTGCATACGGAAGTCATTTGCGTGGATCAGCAGTGGTATACGGCGAGTCCGGGAGCTTCTGTCCTGGCTCTCAAGGCAGGAGTTGCCGGAAACAGAGGATCTATGGATTTTGCATGCTCGACCGTGGAAAATAGAACCTCTAAGAGGTATAGACGAAGGCAGCACAATAAGGTAGTGCGCGAGGAACTGCCCGTGATTTCGGATCACAAGTTGCATCTTTGGAGGGGGCAGTATATATGAGGGGCTCTTGCGCAAGTTCGAAAAGAAGATTTTGTCTTGTAATGTTAGGGGTCTGGGTGACCCAAGTCACCCAACAAAGAGAAGATGATGGGTTCGAGGTTTGTGGAGTGGGTTGCGATGTGGTTCTCCTCCAAGAGACGAAGCTCGATTATTGCTCGATTGTTCTTTGGAACACATTCGGTGTGCAAGCTATCCGGATTTCAGACGACTGATGCGATGGGGAGTGTTGGGGGCTTGCTTCTAGCATGGAAGGACTCTACCTTTTTCTTTCGGGCAGAGATCAAGGGCATTCATGTCATCACGGTGCTTCTGGACTGTTTAGCATCAAACACGATTTTTGCTTTCTCGGGTGTCTATGGGCCTTGCCAGCATGCCCTTAGACAGGAGCTTTGGTCTGATATGAGGATGACGCGTGTGGCTTTCCCGACTTGTGCCTAGATTATGGGGGGAGACTTTAATGTCTCCTTGCTCTCTTCCGATAGGCCTAGTCTTCATGGGGGCCCGGATCCGAGCTCTGTGAACTTTGCTGAGATCATTGATGAATTGGAGCTGGAGGTGTTGGACGCGGCCAACACGAAGTTCACGTGGAGGAGTTCTGGCTCTCGCTCCCGCATTGATCGTTTTCTTGTTTCTTCTGACCTAATGGAGATGTTTCCTCTCTCCTTTTCATCTAGTAGGGCCTGCACCAGATCGGATCATATAGCTATCATTTGGGACTCTGGGGACCTCTCTCCTTCAAGAGGTTTTTCATATTTCAGACAGCTTGGCTTCTGGAGGACTCTTTCAGGGAGATGGCTTCTTCACATTGGACGTCTGCGGTTGGGATTGGTTCAGTCGCTTCACACTTTTCCCAAAAGCGTGCATCGCACGTGCGCCTTTGTGTTTCTAAGGAGTCTAGAGAGGCCCGGATGGCTAAAAGGACTGTTGCTAAAATTTTGGTTGAGAGGCTCGACGGTCTGGAGGATCTGAGACCGCTAGATGCTGAGGAGCTGGATCAAAAGAGCAGCTGCATAAAGGGAAATCATGGCTGAAGATAAGAAGATGATCATTGAAAGGAAACAGAGGTCCAAACACACTTGGCTAAAGGAGGGTGATGCGAACACGGCCTTCTTTCACAGAGTGGCTAGTGAAAGGAGGTGTTTTAATGGAATTCGTTTCGTGGTAGTGGATGGGAGCAGGGTTGAGGGGGATAGAGAGATGGGGGTTGCAATTGCGGATAACTTTCGTGACTTTTCGAGGAGCGCGACTTACAGATCGTACAGGCGGAATGGCCTCGGGGCTTCCCGTCTTTTGGATGCCCATGCAAGCAGTTTGATTCAGAAAGTGACCTTAAAAGAGTTTAGGCCGGCGATGTGGAACATGAATGTCGAAGGGGCGTCGGGCCCAAACGACTTCCATGTCATGTTCTATAAGGAGATTTGGGAACTTGTGGGAAAAGAGGTATTGGAGGTGGTGGATGAATGTTGTCGTTGCAAAGCGGGATTCGAGAAGCAAAATAGGGCACACATTTTCTCCTACCGAAGTGGGAGGTGTCAGAAAGAATTGAAGATTTTAGGCTGATTGCCCTATCGATTGTCATCTACCTGGTTGTGGTGAAGGTTTTTGCGATTAGACTCAACAGGGTTCTTAAACATATTATTTCTCCATTGCAGTCTGCTTTTATTCCTGGGAGACAGATTGCAGATAGTTTGGTGATGGAAATCGGAATTTACAACGGTAGAAAAATATTTTTTAGTGGTAGAAAAATATTTGGTCGAGAAATTGGAGGGAGGGAGGAGAGAAAACTCGCCAGATGTGAGGGATTCGAGGAGGAACCATAGAGATCGCGTGGAGGGAGAAGAGATAAGAGAAGGAGATATGAGATAATTCTCAAATTAATTTTAACTTGAACTGTCTTAAAACAAGAGACTACCACCCTTTTATATAGGAGGGATGGGATTACAAAAATAGAAACAAAATTCAAAATTTAAATCTAACTTATCCTAATTGACTCTAACCGATACCTAATTTAACCGATTAATTGAGATTACATGCGATCTCTTTTTATTCAAATAAAAATTGCAACGACTCGATTAATCGTAAAAATAATTAGGCCCTAATTACGTGCAAAAATTAAGACATAGTTATTAATTTCTCGCCGCATCATTTGGTGATGGCAGCTGAGATTATCACGGACTAGAGAAGAAGGGGGTGAAGGCTCTGCTCTGGAAGGAAGATTTTGCCAAGGCCTATGCCACGGTGGCTTGGCGCTTTCTATGGGTGGCATTATATCGAAGAGGCATTCATAATAACTGGATTTCTTTGATGAAACGTTGCGTCACCGCTACCTCTTTTTCGGTGCTTGTTAATGGTCATCTAGAGGGGATTTTTCTAGCAGCAAAGGGGAGTCATAAAGGGATGCTCGCTCGCTCCTATGCTCTTTGTCATTGCTATGGATGTCCTAACTTGCATGGTGGATCGAATTCAAAGTATTGGGATCACAATGGGTTTTACTTCGGGTAACTTATGTATCCCTCTTTTACAGTATGTTGACGACACCGTCTTCTTTAATAAGAGAGTTCTAGAGGAGGCTAGTGGTATAGCAATCATTCTGGATATCTTCGGAGAGATGTATGGGCTCGTTGTGAACAATAGCAAATCCACGATTATTCCTTTTGCTCTCTCGGATGAGGAGGCTCACATGTGCAGCACGGTATTTAGAGTTGCCAAAAAAATCTCAGGTTCGATATTCACTCAGGTTCGATTCGATAATGGTCCGATTCGAATTCGATTCGATCCTAAACAAACCGAACCTTAACATAAATTTGGGCCCGTTTACATAAACGAACTGAACCTTGAAATAGTAGGTTCGCTCAAGTTCGCTTCGTAAATAGTTTGATAAAAATAAATATATAAAAAATAAATAAATATACATATATAATATGATTTGAGAATTGGGACCTCATATAAAGCTCACAAGTCGCAAGTAACCCTTATATATTAATTTTTGTTCAATTCTCAGAAAACAAAGGACCTACTATGAATATTTTTTTTCCAAAACCCTAAGGTCCTTAACATTCCTAATCCCTCACAGTCGGCTCTCCTCCTTTCTCATCCCTCTCGTCTACCCACAACCGACGCAGCCCCTCCTCCTCCTACCTAGAAACCGTCGCAGCCTTAATCCTCCTCCAGGCAACCGCGGACGCCGCATCCCCTCCTCCTCCTAGCGGTCGTTGCTCTTGCTCCCCCTCTCCACGCGGTCGCCGCACCCGTTCCCCCTCTCCAACTGGTTACTGCATCCCTACTCCTCCTCCAGGCGATTGCCGACGTCGCAGCCCCTCCTCCTTCTAGCGGTCGTTGCTCCCCCCCCCCTCCACACGGCCACCACAGCCCTACTCCTCCTCCAAGCGACCGCCGACACCATAGCCCCTCCTTCTCCTAGCGGTCATTGCTCCCGCTCCCGCTCTCCACGCAGCTGCCGCATTTTTTTCCAAGGTTTGCATCGAATTGATGTCATCTTTTCCATTGTTGCACCTGAATATTATAATTAGATTTGTAAGTTAGAATTATAAATTATTAATTTTTCTTCGTGATTTTTGGTCATTCAAATGATAAGCTCTAGTATAATAGCATTGCATTAAATTGTGGATGTACCATTTTAATTCCTGATATGAGAGGATTAGTATCTTAAAATTTTAAAATAATATAATTTTTATGATCATGTGGTATGTAAAATATTATTTGTTAAGAATCACTATATATTGAACCATTGGTAATTTTTATTGTATATATGTTCAATTTTTGGAATCTTGTGCCCATTCACTTTGTATATAATCGAATCTTTAACGAACCGAATCGAACCTTCGTGAACCTCAATCGAACCAAACCGAACCTGAACGTAATTTTAATCTTATCGAACCGAGCCGAATGTACACACTTAATGGTCTAGTGGTAGTACAGTATGTCTACCACACAAAAGACCAGGGTTCGAATCCCACTCTTGCAGGGGTTACGTTTGGTAGTCGACGACCAGCGTAAAAAATAGTCGAATCTTTCAACATGGATTTGAGCAAGAATCCATGTAGCTGACCCTACTTATAGTGGGAAAAGGCATAGTAGAACCGAGCCGAACTCAAACCTATATACCTACTAAACGAACCGAACCCAGGCAGTTTCACTTAGGTGGCGTTTGGTTGGTGGGTTATCCAGGGGTGGATAACCCGGTTTTGTGTTTGTGTGTTTGGTTGGTGGGTTAAGGGTTGGGAGGGTTTGTGTGATGTGATTGTATTGGAATTTGAAAAAGTTGATAGTTATTATGGTATGATTGTATTGAAATTTGAAAAAGTGGGTGGTTGTTGTGATGTGATTGTATTGAGACACTCTTCGACTTTATGGAAAGGAATTTTAAAGATGATGCCTCATTTCTAGGAACTTTTCCATCCTATCTTCGTGAAGAGTGCCTCCTTTGCTTTCTGGACGGACAATTGGTTGGCCGATTGATGCGGTATGAGAAACTATACATGTTTTCCTTTTTATAATTTCATCTAGTTATAATTTCATCTACGTGACATTTTTTAAGTAATTGAGTCTGGATTTTCATTTTTATTTGATTATGTAAAAAGGATCATTATATAAGGCCTTATTATCCTTTTTTTGTTTTGTTCTATTTAAAATAACTAGTTGTATGATTGGTGGGATTTAGCCTATATAAAGGCCCCCCCACCCTATGGCTCTGTTTGGTTGCAGGGTTGGGCAGGGCTGGGTTGGCCCAACCCGGGGTACCCCTCCTTCCAAACATCTCATTCCTCCTCACAGTTTACTATTCACAGGGGTACCCCAACTCAACCCAACCCTGCCCAACCCTGCAACCAAACGAACCCTATGGAAAAGGTATTAAATAAAAATATTTATTTCCTTCCCACTAATTCTCTCTCCCTCTCTCTCTCTCGTTTCCCCTTTCCCTCCCGATTCTTTCTTTCCCAAAACCCTAAACCCAACCACGTCGCCGCCACTTCCCCCCATCTTCCTTGCACGCCTTCAAGATCGCCAGTCGCCCTCTCCTCCTCTTCCTCGATTCCTCCAAACCCTTATTCTCCTTCTCAGCACCACCCTCGATCCCCCCCTACTCCCTGGTGTCGTTGCTCGCCATTCCCCTCCACCTATCGCCCACGACGCCGTGACCACTCTCTTCCCTTTCACCCCACCACCGCCTCTCCAGCCATAGCCCTTTGCACCCCGTCAGTCGTCGTGAACTACCACGACACCATCGGGAACTGCATTATCAGCATCCGTCGCCTTCACCAACGTACACCACCTTCGCCTCCCCCTATACGTCGTCGTTGTTCACTGCCCACGCAGCCCGTGTCAGACCATAGATCTGCACCTCCCTTCCCACCAGTTGTGGTAACGACTACTCCGTTTCACCACTTTTTTTTATTTTCCTCGTCCCTTTTCTTGATGTGTGTTGTTAATCGCTAGTTCGTTTAGGAGGGATTTAGATTCTTGTTACCTGTATACATTCGGAACGAGTACCTAAAGGTCCTATTTACTATTATGGTTTGACTTCTGCTTATGGATATGCAGTGCTCCAGTCATGTCCAACCCGAAAATGGGGGCGATCTGACAAGAGAAGTGTCATATTAAATCCCCCCCACTTGATCAACTAAGCCTGACCAGAGAATCTTCATATGATATCACAAAGCTCTATCCACAAACCTCCCCTAAGCAATGGAGAATTTGGACCGTGTACACATGAAATCAACAAAGATGTGCCCTCAAATGCATCAATGAGCACACATTGAATAAATCCACCCTTATCTTCCATAAGAAGCGTAAAGGAAGGCCCTTTCCATGCAATAGTAGTTCCTCTTATGCCCCCAGTGGCCTCAATAGCTCTGAAATCTGATAGGATTAAGACCACCATAGAGTTCCACAAAAATCTGGTCTGTCCATGCACCTTTGTTTCTTGTAGCATGTCAATGACATAGTACTAGTCTTTGTAATTGTGCCCTGAGAGATCTTTTTCCCAAGTTATCGAAAACCCTCACATTCCAAGTTAGGATTATCATTTAAAAACCCCTTTGATTCCCGTAGTCGGCATTACATCGACCAAGCGAGTTACTGACACCTTTTGATCCGAAGGTGATCCTGATTCAATTACAAGGGCTACCAAGGTTGGTGGTGCTGATGTCGTTGCAGAAGAAGCTCCCTTATCACATCTCTTCCGCTTTCTCTTTTTGTATCTTTTAACTCTCTTTCCAAAATATCCTTCCACAGCGGATGAAATGAAAGAGATTGAGGGAGTGGACGGGATCGGGAGAGGTCTACATGGGGAACCACTAGCGTTGGATTTATTTACTCCCTCCATGGAAATAAAGGGCAGACTACCCAACACAAATGAACCCTACTGAAAGAAGACAACAAGCTCTGTGTCGCCCAGCAATGTGTTCCCCTCTAGCAATGTTGGGTCTGGAGTATAATCTGGCTCAAGTTGAATTTTGGATCTAGGGAGTTCAGGCGCTAAAGGATGGACCAATTGCAAATCAAACATAGCAAGAATGCACCATTGGGGGTCCATACCTGATACTAACCCAGACCTTGCTTGTTGCACCATTAAACAAGTTTTAGGTTGGGTTGAGGAAACCGCTTGCACCTCGCTAACACAGTCAGGGTCCCTCTTATCCTCGCACTAGAATGATCTCCCCTTTGCGTCGGGGTCCAACAAAACCATGGGACCTTCCAAAAAAATCAGTAGCGGTGCAGCCCCAATCCTCCAAGGATCGCACGACACATCAACAAAAATCGAAGGATCGCGTAGTGCATCATCAATCATTCGAGGATCGCATGGAGATATATGATCTGCACCTTCCATACAAGTACAATTTTGAAATTGAGTTAAATTTGAATCTCCAGAAACTCCTCTATCACCATCGTCAAAACCTCTTTCCAAACTGGCTAGCTTTCTACCATTGGGATGACGCTACCTGACTCTGGTGTGCTTCTCGACGACGAGCTCACTGTACAAACACTGCCACCTCGAGATAACAATGGGGGAGGTAGGACCAGTTGTTGAACTAAGATCTTTAAGGACGCCCGGCACACCATGAGTGAGCAATCGCTTCCACCGGGATGATGCTCGAACTATGAATAATGACCACTATAATTGTCACGTCACTCCTCAACCTCTGGTCATCCGAGACAATTTCCGTAACCTTGCCTAGCTTTAGGAGTGTTGATTTCATGGTCTCTACATTTCGGGACCGGAAAGGCACGACGAAAATGTGTATCAACATTTGGAGATGACCTTTATCTCACCATCATTATACATTGGACATTTCCAGCCAACATCCCCTCCTAGGAAAGGACATCCGCCGCCGAAATAGTCAGGCCTCTAGCACATGCCAAATTCTTATCCTGAAGACCACCTCCCCAAACGCTGAAGATCCTGGGGATTTTTTTCAAACTCCATCTGCAGCTTTTTTTTATCCCAACCGCGTCTAATGAAAGCCCCCATCAAAATCACATCAAGTGCCGCATCCATGGTGACAGACTTCCCAACCCCATCCACCACTTCTGCAAAAGTGTGGCTTGACTCCACAATCCGATCAAGCAAGGATGATATATTGCTCCGTAGCAAGACGACCTTCTGAGTATCATCCATAGTCAGCTTTCTGATCAACAACCTAGTTTGATTTGCGATGACATGTATCCCCGCAGTTAAAACAACAAGCCATTGAGGATGATGCAAGTTAAAATGATTATTTTTGTTGCGATTTTATTGTAATTTTTAATTTTGTAAAAAACCAAGAATCGCAACCTTTGGATGTGTCTTTTGGATTTGGATGTCTTTTAGAAGGCTACATCTTTTAATAGGTTAAATCCCTATATAAAGCAACATACTCATTTGTAATAGAAACGTGAAATGAAGTAAAAGTTAGTTGCCATTGGCTACATCATCCTTCCATTTTTAAATGTCTCTCCTCTTAAATTCTCCAATCCTCCTCTCAACTTTTCTTCTTCTCCCTCATGCAACTTGGCATGCTCCTTTTTACTTATCCCCTTAACCTAATTTCCTCTTTCTCATCCCTCAACAACTCTTCCCCAAATTTCAGACCACGTCATCTGACATCAGAGCATGCATCATGAATCGCTCCTACGATTTGGAGATTCTGTCGAGCATTAGAAGATGATGTTCAACTTGAGTCATCTTGGCCAAGGCTCATCGTCCCGACAGAAGAAATTCGAGACTCGCACCTATCAAGCATCAAGGTGCAACTACGGTTGGTTTCATGGCTAGAAGAAGACACATTCAATCATGACGGAGAATCGGAGATTTGCACCATAATACATCAATACAACACAGGTTCAGTGAAGTCATATTCATTTAAGATGACGACTTCTGTGTTACAATTCATGTGCAAGAAAATAAGGAAGAAACGGGACCAATCTTCGATGAGGGTCCTCTGAATGAAGAGTGTAAAGTGCTCGATTTGTTCTACATGGGATACAAAGGAGAAATAAAAAGACGCCCACAATGACGCTCTGGCCATGGAACATGCTGATATCCAGGTAATTTCAGACATGCAAACACCACTTCTGATGCCTTCTCCAACACCTCCTACCACCCCAATCAATCCACCGATGTCAACAACCCTGCAGCAACCCCCCTCCACCACTAAAATGCCTCTGACACCCCCTGTTTCAGATTCATTACCCTTGTCACATTCCCCATTGTTGTCACCCTTCTCAAACAACCATCAATGCTATCGGAATCACCACCCACGCAAGTCTCGATCCATATATTCACAACCTCCAACCTCCGCAATAACAACCACTGCCACAATACCTAATGTTGACCTCACTTTAGCAACCATCATCGCCAACTCCATTGGGATCTCCACCGCGTGCAGATCCACAAGCATGAGCTCCATCATCGTCGTCCAACGTGTTGCTTGCGCGGGATCCACCGTAACTTCCATAGCCGGTGATGGATTGGGAGAGAGCGAACACTGACAAGAATCCCACTGAGAAAGAATGGGATCTCTAGAATGGGTTTCGTATCCCCCAATAAAATGAAGACTTACAAAGAAGTCCCCCACTCCAAAGTTATTTATACAAAGGTTAAACATAGTGGGGAAGAGAATGGTTTGCTTAAGTGAAGGGGTAAAGAATTTGCAGCCACGCCCCCTAGTGGGAAAGAATTACAAGTGCAATGCTGAAAGAAAGGGATAGTAGCTTAAATTGGGTATATTGATCGAACAAATTCAGATGGATTTCTTCTCCGTCAAATCTGATGATCAAATAACTCATCCGGAGATGAGTTCTTCAAAGCAAAGAAGAAACGATGCACTTTAAAATATTTAATTTTTTCAATTTTGTAAAAAAACCAAGAGTCACAGCCTTTGGATAGACTTTTTGGATTTGGATGTATTTTTTAGGTGAATGGTTGTAACTTTTTATGGGTTAAAACCCTATATAAAGCAAAATATTTATTTGCAATAGGAACATGAAATGAAGTACAAGTTGATTAGCCATTGGCTTTATCCTCCTTTCCTCAAATCCTCCAGTCCATTCCTCTCCTTCTTTCTTCTTCTCCTTCATGCAACTTGATGTGTCCATCCATATCCCCTTGCCCTGATTTCATCTTTCTCGCCCCTTAACAATTCCTCCCTAAACTTGGGGTAAGAAAGAGGAAATCGAGGTAAGGGGATAAGGAGGAGAGGGGTGTATTGGAGGATTCGAGAGGAGAAAGAAATTTAAAAAGGAAAGGAGGATAAAGCCAATGGCTAATCAACTTGTACTTCATTTCGCGTTCCTATTACAAATGAGTAGATTGCTTATATATGGATTTAACCCATTAAAGATAAAACCTTTCACCTAAAAGACATGTCCAAATCCAAAAGATGCATCCAAAGGTTGTGACTCTTGATTTTTTGTAAAATTTAAAAATTACAACAAAATTGCAATAAAAAATAAATATTTTAATTTGCATCGAATGAGCAACTTGAAGCCTAGTGGCCAAGAAAACCACATCTAAAGCAACGTGGACCAGGTTTCCGATGAGAACCTGTGGTCCAACCTTCCTCTGTCCTTACCTCTTCTTGAATGGTGACCCCCAAGCACGTCTTTCCTCTTGGTTGGTGGCCCTCAATCTCGCCTTTGCACCTTCATGTGCTCTCTAGTACATACAAGCTCTCACCCTACCTGATGTAAACGAAGAATTTTGCAATGGTAGAGAAAATAATTTCGGTGGAAGAAATTTAGAGAGGCGGGGAAGAAGGAGAACGCGCGTCGGTTACGCGAGGTTTTGGAAAGGAGAACCGTGAAGATCATGTTGAGAGAGAGAATGAGAGATAAAAGAGATAAATCTCCAATTTTCATTTAATCTGAACTGTTTTTTACAATAGGCTACCAACCTCTTTATATAGTAGATGTGGAATTACAAAAATAGAAAGTAAATCGAAAATAAATTCTGACTCGATCTTAATTGATTTGAATCGAGATTCAAATCTACATTATCCTAATTTGACTCTAATTCAAAATTCGAAAATCAAATTTAAACCGACTAATTAATTTCGAGATCACACACGATCTCTTTATTTAAATAAAAAAACGCGACGATTCGAATGAACGTAAATAAAATTAAAAACATCAAGCCCTATATTTTAATTTTGTGTTGCATCAATTCTCCTCCGCTTGAAAAAATTCGTCTCCTGACGAATTACTCGTTCTTCGTTCCATCGGTGGAGAATTCGATGTTGAAATTGTAGCTTCAAATCCCCTAATTTGATCATTTTCCATGTTACATTTATAATTTCTTTCCACTGAGGGGCATGGATGCAAATATTCTACCCCTTCACTTAAGATCTTTCCATCACATAACTTATCCTTCAATTGGACCTTTAGGTAAAAACTTTGGCGAGGATGTGCTACTTGTAATTTTTTCCAACATATTTCACTCCTTAATTTAGGGGATCCGATAGAAGTGGACTCTCCCACCCAAGTTAGGGTTTCATGGCAGCGGCTGATGGGGTCGGCGGTGGGAGAAACAATGGTGGAGACAGGCCAAGGAGTGGTTGGCACCGCCGAAGGAATCGTTGGTGGCAATACCATCACCTTTCGGATATCTTTTGCCCGTGTGTCAAGGGCAAATTCTGTGGCTCTTTCTAAAACCAGATCTGGGGTTGCAACGGGGAGTTCAATATCCTCTCCGCTTTCATCAAATATGGGTATTGCTTCTTCCCGGACAGGTCGTTCGCCCGTGAACAAATCGAGAAGTTTGACCTCTCCATCCACAGAATCATCGTCGAATAAGGGTCCTATGTCTTCATTTGTTTCAATTTTTGTTTCCTGGACAGCAACATCGATTGCTAAAAAATCGAGGTTTTCATATTCCTCGTCCATGCCTTCGTCGAATATCGGCCATGTGTCTTCATAGTGGTGTTGGCCAACATTTGTAATAGCAGAATTTTCTTTGAAACTGAAAATACCTTCTGTTTCTTGCTCAAAATCGGGTTGCACAGCAGCTGCGACGATCTGAATTTTGTCGTCGACAAGCGAATCATCATCGATTGTCGTGTCCAGCCATGCCTGTACCTTGACGCTTGATATAAGTCGCTTCTTGAACATTTGTTGCTGGGAACGAGCATGCGACCCATGAGATATGCAATTGAGATCAAACTTCAAACGCCAATATGCAACAAGAACGTCGAATCGTAGGAACGATTCGGTTGCCATGCTCTGATACCAAATGATGCAAACGAAGAATTTTGCAACGGTAGTGAAAATAATTTCGGTGGAAGAAATTTAGAGAGGCGGGGAAGAAGGAGAACGCGCGTCGGTTACGCGAGGTTTTGGAAAGGAGAACCGTGAAGATCACGTTGAGAGAGAGAATGAGAGATAAAAGAGATAAATCTCCAATTTTCATTTAATCTGAACTGATTTTTACAATAGGTTACCAACCTCTTTATATAGTAGAGGTGGAATTACAAAAATAGAAAGTAAATCGAAAATAAATTCTGACTCGATCTTAATTGATTTGAATCGAGATTCAAATCTACACTATCCTAATTTGACTCTAATTCAAAATTCGAAAATCAAATTTAAACCGACTAATTAATTTCGAGATCACACACGATCTCTTTATTTAAATAAAAAAACGCGACGATTCGAATGAACGTAAATAAAATTAAAAACATCAAGCCCTATATTTTAATTTTGTGTTGCATCACTACCCTTCTCGCGCTTGCTCCCTAGTTGCATCACCTCTTAGTATGTCAAGACCTATAGTGCATGTTTGATTGGGAGTTTCTGCCAACGGTCCACCCTTTACCAGCTGCAACCACTCAAGCCATTGCATGATTCCATAGGACACCAACGATCACCAAACTTCATATTCTCTATAAGTTTTCACATACACATCTTTTGAAATCAATGAAATCAGTAACTCAAGCCACATAATATGAAGCTTAATAGTAAAATCAAAAGTCTGAAACTAATATTTTAATTTTATGAGTTTTGCATTTTTCTCTTTTAAAAATCGTTGGATAACCAATGGAATTCATGTTTAATACAGTTAGGTTTTTGTGTATTTTTATTAAATTGATATACACGAGATCAACAAAGAAATGGAGATGTGAAAACCTTTGTCTAATAGGAAGCAACTATGAAGCATCATGGATAGGAAACAGAGCACATGGTAATATATAAAGGGCACAATATCTTTTTGTGAGCACTTTTTTGGACTTTCCACGCACATCACTAAACGATGTAAGATTGTATCACGCATTTCAAAATTAGTTCAAGTAATTATACATACTTTTACAAAAGCAGAAAGCATTATCTTGTTTAGTGAATAGCAATTTTTTGGTCACCTTTCATCGCAAATTAAAAGGATGTAAGTAGTTGTCAGGAGTGTGCGCATCTGGGTGCATGCTCCATCTGTGTGTGTGCTCGCATGTGTGTGAGAAGGAAAAAGAGAGACTACGTTATAATGCTAGCAGAAAAAAATAGGTGAGACTAAATTTATACCTTGTAATTAGCTTCTAACCGGTCCTTGTATTTTGAGTGCAAAAGCTCGTCAGAAATAGATAAAGTAGTTTCAACCACATAGTCTGTCTCAAACTTCAAAAAGGAACAAAGACTAAGGTTAGCACGATGATCCCTCCCAATATAAGGTGCGGGCATTTAAATATAAGGTGCGGGCATTTAAATATAAGGTGCGGGCATTTATTTCCAGAAATATAAGCAGCAGCATAGCTGAATGATCTACCTGCATAACAATGTGGGGATACATTGTTTGCCCTTTACGAATAGGAGGGTCAAGGGTGATTACGACAAAAGTATGAGGCTGATTCGACTGCAGGGTGCAAGAAATAGGTAAGAATTCAAAGGTAGTCATTGTACATTCTTTGAGAGATGGAAAAAATTTACGATAAGAAAGAGAACAAACCTTTGGAAGTAAAAAAAGACGAAGAACACTACTGTACTGTATTTTAAAGTCATTAGCTTGTCCTTGGAGCCGAATGAATGAAAGGTGAAGCTCGACACTGTATCTCCCTCTGAACAAAACAATTTGTGATATATGTGTTAGGATAAGATTTACCTTTAAGGAATTCTCTCAAGAGACATCAACATTTTTATGAAAAAAATCAATAATGTTCCATCCCATGCAAAAATTGCCAGTGATGTTGCAGTGCTGGTATCGAATACCTGGGAGTGAGGATGCCAACACCATCAAATGTGGCAACTGCTTCTTCATTAGAGGAGCCAACATCTGCCATCGCCGATATCTTCTCAAGTAAAACCTGAAAGAAGCTTGCAAACTATAGTATACATTCAACAGATAGACAAACCATTGTCCTTGCAGAGCATACTTACCTGGGCAGGCGGCCTTGACTCATCACCAACAAATTGGGTATTGCCATTGGGCACATGAAAGCATATATCCATCAAGGAATCTTTCTGCTTGCATGATAGAGAATATAAAAAAGATATAAACAAACAGAAATCCGTGTACTTCAACATGAATTCGCTTCAGACAAGTAAGCAAAAGTGAAACATGAAAGAAAAGAAAAACCTCGGTTGCACCAGTTGTATCATCAACATGAAACTCTAGAAAAACATCGGTCTTTCCTTGCAATTGTGTTTGGGCAACGTCAGCCAAAGAAACTTCAAATGCTTGCTTCCCACTGACTAGAAAAGTCAACATGTTTCCTGGATATTGGTAAAGACAACACATGAGATTACTAATTGTTTCAATGCACAAAGCTTAAGCTGCAGTATGTAGCAGTCAAGCCATTGTATCAACATACAGCACAGTGGATGATATTAAGAAAGATATTGCATTCCTGAGCCTGGATAAGAACTAAGGAAAGAAAATACTAATCTCCACAAAAATGCAGGAAGCGGTAGCAGGAAAAAATAAATCTTTGAGATCGTGCATGCAATTGCACATATTTGTACCAAGAAAGACTTTCAAAGATGCTCCAAAAGCTACTACATAGAATCATAGATCACAAAACAATGATGAGATTTTTCTATTAACAGAATATGGTGTCAAACCTGTAAGCTTCAAAACCAAAATTATCGAAGGAATAACAGCAGGTCCTCAAAGAACCATGGGCCATTTACAGAGACCCGAAGGTATCAACATCAAGCACTTGGTCATATGGGAAAAACACATAAAACTCACCGTTAATATCGATTTCTCCCCAGTTCCGGCCGTTTACAGAGAGATGCTTCTCCTCCGGATTTACTCCGAATGACTTCTGGATAAAGCTTGTCAACCCGCTAACATCCTGCATTTCAAACATTAAAGGAAATGCGTCGAAGATGGTCAAACGAATCTTATACGTGCGACTGCAACAGCTTTTAGGAAGCAGTTTTTCCCTAATTTGAGCCTAATCAAACTAAAATCAAGCTACAAATTATATCCATTGCATCGAATTAACAGGATTCCTCTATATCGGCAGATAACGAGTGTGCACCTGATCACGGAAGCCCGTGAACTTGTACGATAACCCGTCCTTGGTCCTGACCCCAAGTTGATACGACCTGGGCACCTTCATCCACGTAACGCCGGCGACATCCGCTTTCTCGACCTCTACGACCTTCCCGCCGCCGGACTTCTTCCACGCGACGCCTCCGGAATGCACCCTGAGCTGCCCCGGATTCTGCTACCGCAACACCAATCAAGTGAAGACGATGAAGAAGAAGCCCTAATTCGACGGGATCCTAAACCCTATGATCCAAAACATCGTGGTCGGCGGGGCACGAACGGGAGAGAATTAGGGTCTACCGTTCCGCCGCGGCCTCCGAGGAGTATGTTGTTGAAGAGGTGGCCGTCCGTCATCGCGGACTGACGGAAGGAGAGGCGGATGGAGATAGAGGGTGTGTGTGAGAGCTACTATTTATACGGGGAGTGAGGAAGCGCGCGCGCCCGAGGATGATATATAGAGAGCGGGGGGGGTTTGAAGTAAAGGTACAGAGAGGTTCTTCCGCTCTAGCCGACTCTGTGGTAGGGGCCTCCGCCGATTTTGATTGAGCCGTTTCACCCATTAGTACGATATGGACTCACAAAAAGTATGAATTCGTAGAAACCGCTCTGATCAAGATCGAGCTGTCCATACATTTACTGTAGAGTATACTCTACAGGAGAGGACCGAGATACGTAAAGTTATTATGATCTAATTGAAATATTACCGACTTTTTTCTTTTATGTAATGTACCATTCATGCTTGGGTATTGAATCTTTAAACAATACTTACTCTTACATGACATGATCTTATGTTAACTTCGATCCATTTTCTTCATTATCTTCGACAAAAATTTTAAATATTGACAATTTTACCTCTTAAAGTATATCACATTTATAAACATGGCCATTTCCCCTTGCATGTTTTACTTTTTTTAATCCTTGATTCCCTCACAACTGCTGCCTCAAGAGCGATCACGTCTCAAGACCCCACCAATGGTCCTCGACCATTCAAAGCTCTGTGTTGACGGAGATTATAACATATTAGACGATATGGTCCCTTGATCTAGGCTAGGTGGCTCGTATCTATAGACTCTGGATCTAAGGGGTTCTTCCCTGTTTTTCTTGTGATGGGTGACGGTGTTCTTCATAGAGATGCTGTTGGGAAACGATCCGGCAGCGTCTCCTATCGGATAACATTTTGTTGGGGATATGAACCCCATTGGACGGATGCGGATGCATAATTGACCACAACCCCATAAGCACATGAAAGAAAGAACAATCAGATATAATGGTGGTCGGTCGCCTCTCGTGACCACCGGAGAAGAAAGATCAGTATAAATTAGAACGAGTGCAACGGAAATCACATCTCTTTATTCTCTCTCTATCTCTCTCTAGTAATTACATTGTTCTTGTGGTAGTGTTGGGGCAATACATCTATCTCCCTCTAAATATAACCCAGTTATAACCACATAAGCATATTCTCAATAGGAATATAAATAGACTACAAATCAACTATTATTAGGAATAAGAGTCTAATCCCATTAGGATTCCCAATCCTATACGACCCTAGTCTGTCTCAGATCTTGCACAAGCAGTGGTAGATGAAATTATGTCGATGCTCGTGTTATTGATCCACGGACGAGGATGTTGGGATTCTTGCTGAAAGCCGGTGGTTGATTCGCTCCAGATGTGACGATGATGGTCAATGGTTGCTCGCGTACTGTTCTGGATAAATGCTCTGTCGAAGAAGAAAGGCTTGCAGGAAATGCTTCTCCTGTTCCGATAGAACTAAAGGTAGTGGAGCTATACACTATCAATGCTGATGATGATAGCTTCCAGGAAATGGTTCATGGCTAATCTTGATGCGGTCGTCTGAGATGAAAGAAAGTCGATGCTCGCTTTAAACGTGGCTGATATGCATCGAAGAGGATCGTACTCGAGGAATATGTTCCAAGTCTCACGTTCAAATGCTCTAATGGAGTCGCGGTGCTTTGCGATTATTCTTGTCTCTTGAGCTGTATTAGAAGACACAAAACAGCCAGCAGAACACTACCAATATCAACGAATCTCAAACCATCACCAGTAGTACATCAAAAATAAAATCATGAATCGGGGAACAAGCAAATATTACAAAGCAAATCGACTGAAGCTAGTAAATATATCCTAAGATCTATTCTAATCTGGAATTGGGTATCCTGTAAATTAATCAGATTTGAACATCAGATTTGAATAAAACCAACTAAGGGTAAATGGTTGAAGAATATCAATGGGAATTGATTGTTGACTTAATCACTAGCAGCAAGAATCCCAACTCCGAATGCAAAGCCGTCAAGCCATCAACCGATCAGGCATTACAACCATCAGGAGTGGAGTTCTATACGATTTGAAGTTTCCAAAAGCAGAAGCAATTTATCTAAGCCAACAAAATGGTGGTGTCCTGCACAGTGATGTCCAAGACCATCTTGTGTTCATTAGAGCCAGGCATTCCTCCGTGTGTGGATTCTATCATGCCAAATTTTCCATCCCCCGAGCATAGTGTCAATCTGAATAACAACTTAACCTTGTCACTGCTGATATTAGGGACGATGTTATTAATGGTGATGTCGGTGTTGTCCAAGTGGAGAAGGTAGATGAATGTGTCGACGCCGATGGTGATCACTATGAAGATCACAGAGGATGTGAGGATCATGTTCCCTTTCAGGTCGTCTATAGTAATTTAGCTGGCGTAAAAGATAGGTACTAACTCGGAGAAGACGATGGTTATCATAACCATATGGAAGAAGGATCTATCGAAGAGGTGAAATATCATGTGCTACTGGAGTAGAGTATTGATTTCATGATACTCATTGAACTAGATCGTCCCAAATGATCAACAATGTTGCGTCCATCTTCATATTGGATCACTCCTCCCATGGAGCTAGTGCATTTTTAGAGACAAATATATCCCAGGTTGTGAGAGGGTCCACAACCACCTTGAGAGCTTGATCTCACGCCACAAGGGTTCCTACAACTCATGATGTCTAGTGAATGAAGAGTGTAAGTGGGAGAGAGCTTAAGTGTGGAAGACCTTAGGTAGGAATGAGTTTAGGACAAGGAGAATGCTTTATTTGTAGAGTAGTAAGTGTACCTTGGTATCAAAAATTATGTCTTCTAACAAAGCAATAGGTGAAAAGACAATGCATTTTGGCCTTTTGGTAGATTTTCAGTTGTTTTACATGAAGGGTTAGTTGGCTAGAAGTCGCCAAATGATAAAAATGACCAACAGATATATTTATAGTTTTTACAAACAAGTATTTAAATTTCACGAATTTTGGTGAAATTTCGCGGAAATTTCGGTTTTGAGAGGTCGTGGGTATCGAAACTCCTATATATGTCAATTTTCCGGATTTCGACCGAAATTTTGGTGATATTTCGACATATCGATCCATTTCGGTTGAAAGTCATGGATACAAGGTATGGTGCGATAGGAGGGTACATACATCGATTATTCAACTTGGGGAGCTTACACCCCTTGAGAGTTAAGAAATGGAGATGAAAAAACTCTATAGCTTCTACATATCTCATATAGCTTGTTCCTTTCATTCGTTTGCCATTTATCGTCGTAAATAGATGCATCTTTATCGTGAATATGTAATTAATTATGTAATTCATTCGTGCTTTGTATGTGACGGTTGTTTCTTTGAACAAAACATTGTTGAATTAATCATTATCTACATTTTAGAATAAAAAAGTGTTGAAAAACACGACATCAACATACATACAAGAATCTAATTTTCAACATGTTTCCAGTTTAAATCAATGTATGTATGCATCAATATCATTAATGACAACAAAATTATCCATTTGAATAATGTGTGTATTTTAGAGCAAGGGAAAAAATCAGAAACCACCATCATCACAAATAATGCAACAAAGAAAAAAGTGAGAGTTAGAGATCACAACCGAAGTATTCTGTTGTAGGACTCCCCTTAGAGAGACATCGCCCCCCACTTTACTGGTGCACAGGGCCTTGACGTGCCGCTCTCAGGCTCCGACGGTCCACGCTCGTCGACAGTACGCACCGTACTTGAGCGTCCTTGAAAGTTACCCCCGTAGACGAAGCCTGAGATCGTGAGAAGGAGAAGAGAGATGGTGGGAATGAGAATTGTGAATGTTCGTAACCCTCGCCCACGACTTTGAGAGATACTTAAAGCCTTTGGGGCGGTTACATAACGTGAGCGGATGAGGGACATATCTTCACACCACGCCATCGCCACCGCCCGAGCCCGAGCCAGCGCAACGCGGGTAGGCGGGCATGTGCGCACGTGTGTGGTGGTCCAAAGTCCTCTCTGGTCTGTTTCCAGACTAGTCTCAGGACTTCCCATATAAAAACTAGGTGCCAGTTTTGACACTCCACGATGTGGGACTAAACAACATCCTACATGGTTGAAACATTGAATTCCAGGAATTGAGATACATTAATACAACTTGATATTGATCATCAAACTGCATCAAAAAATCCCAACAACGTCAATTCCAACAAAAAGCTCGTCTACTTTTATGAACAAAAGACGTCTTCTAAGTGTTGATAACTAAGTTATTTTGATTTCCATTTCCAGTATCTATCAGTCAGCTCAACAATATGTCTGATATGACCGATATGGTGTGATATAAGGCGCACAGGTGGGAGATGAGTGTGATATAAGTGTGCATTTGTAAGCTGCTATTGTTTTAAGATCTTGGAATGGATGATATTAACTTCCAGTATATATCAGTCAAGAATCAACATTAATATCGATTTGGCCGATATGACTGATATGTGTGATATAAGGGGCATATATAAGCAATATGCGCGATATAAGTGTGTATTTGTAAGCTATTTAGTATTTATTGTTGTAATAACTCGAGAGATCTTAATTTGCAAAAAAAAGACCAGAAAATGACTTTTTTGAGACATTTTCGACATTTCTACCGAAACGGACGAAATTTCACCGAAATTTCGATTTTAGAGGGGACCGAAACGAAATCGAAATCGAGGTTTCGAACCTTGGTTACATGACAGTAAAATGAAACCAACTGAAAAGTGGTAGTCAACTCATCAAACGGAAGAGTTGGCTAAAGTTGCCAATCTCAAAATGAGGGTCTGGACTCATACAAACAATGACTTATACACACTTACACACATGTACTCATACATGTAAATATAAATTCAAATACTTATGTATGGATAATAATATAATACATGGACTTACACAAGTATGTATACATTTTTAGGTTCATGTGTATATAAAGAACAATCATAAATATTGATACTTGTGCACACAGAAAAACATGGAGCATATATACAACTATATAACTACATAGATGCACACTATGTACATATATACCTATGTCATAAATATGTAGTTATACACAACTAATGTATTCCACGTTGAATATATACCTTGCTATTTGGTACATATTCCTCATTTCAAAACATAAGAGGTCTCTCAAAAAATTTTGTAACTGTTCATATTGAATAAAAAGATGTTTGCACTTGTGCTCGTTCAAGATCTTCAATTAACACTCGTACCCCTAACTATTTTTGCAATTACACATGTAACCCTAATAAAACTACATAATCACGTTTATGCCCCTCTTGTTAGTTGCCATCTCTTCTCTGTCAAATGGATGTTGAATTTTGGATGCAAGAGTAATTATAAAAAAAAGACAAGGGCACAAAGCAACGATGTAGGCTTGAAGAACACGACACTTCCTCCTTCTCTGTAACCTCCTCTCCTCCACATTCCCAATACACCATCCTCCTCATATAGTCCTCACCTTGTACAAGATCACACACATGTGTCTCTGTGTCCTCTCCTATACATGATCGGGGTCACCCTTGCCATTCCTGACACTTTCAAGGTCCTCATCAACTCCCTCGTGCCAGTATCGCCACGATCTCCATCCCCAGCATGTCATCGCTAAATCTTCTCATCGACAATGCCACGCGTGTCATCAATGTAAAGGTGGCGACTTTTATGTGGGAAGCAGCGCATATCAAGATGGGTAATCAGAAATCCCCTACCACCTTTTGAGATCTGATGTGCTATGCTAACAACTTGTGCTTAAACCGCTCACGTGCCACATGATGCACAGTGGAGGGTCGGGATCTCGACGGTGGTGGGCGCTGGAGGGATACAATGAACAATGACTTGAATATGATATTGGGGTCATGGATAGGGAGTTATTAGATGAGTTGTCTATAACACCCCAACCCCAAACATCGTGCCATATATAAAACTCACGAAGTGTGGGTGTGGTTTATAAGTGATGGAGATTACTACTTGCCAACTTGGGCTTAAGCATTTTGGGTAGTTGCCAATGATGAACCGCAAAATTGACCCTTTAAAAGTGCTGAATTAGCACTTGGAAAATGTCGTAGCAGTCGGGCCAATTCGGGTCATCAAAAGACCATCTGATTGAAATATGTCAAAATAAGAATGAGATGGTCGTGTATTTTTATTTTACTTGGTAAGATACCAAGGTCGAACACAGGGACACAAGCCTCTCTCATATTAGTCGTATTTTTTATCTATCTAATTAAGTGTTGAGTTGAATCGCATATAGGTCAAGGCAAGCAAGGAAGGACAAGGCAATGCACTAAAAATAAACATTCATTTTTTATCAATTTTTATTATGCAAGTAGATGCAATGATATGCAATGAAAATATGACCTCAATCAAAGTAATGAGCCAACTACACAAGGAATCAATTTCAGATTTTATTGAGATGATCAACTTGATTTGAACAAGGCGTAAGTTAAGAAATAAGAGACACATGGCTATAAAATAATACATCAATATTACTGTGTCCAAAATGAAAATTTAGTATGCCATTAAAAAGTACATCGATCAAGCTTTCAAATGAGACTGAAATCGACTGAATCGGACACACGATGCTCAAGATATGAAATAAGGAAGACAAGGGCATAAATGAAATAAAACATGAAAAGATAATTATAAAAAGGTCCCTAGAAAAGACTAAAATGCAAAAGAAATAAATGTGAGGCCTTCCCTGTAAAATACCCACACGCGCGGGGGTATATCTGCAATTATTAAAACCCGCGAGGGTTATGGTGCAAATAACCCCAGGCGCATGTGGTTGGCATGTGTAGTCAGGATCTTTCTACAAATTAGGATACGTCCGAGGGCTCTTCTGCAATATGCCCAGAAACGCACATGCTAAGTACGTGCTTTCCAGGCTTGGAGGACACTTCAGGCTCGGAAGAGGTTCGTCGTTGCTTCGGGTCGGCTTGGGTGCTCGTTCAGGTTCGATGCAGGTTCGGATACGGGTCGGGGCTTCCAAGCCTGGAGGCTCGGACGACGAGGTTCGGTGGCGCCCTGGCTCTGACACGTGGCTAGCTCGAAGCCATTGGATCATGCGAATCCAACGGCGTCTGGAGATAAAGCCTCTGGACGACGTGGGCTCTCCTGCGCCGTTGGATGTGCTCCGGAGAGGGGCATCCAACGGTGGCTGCTCCTCCTCCGCCGCTCCCTTCTGGGCACGGTGGACCTCCCCCGAGCTCAAGGAAAGATCGTCGATGAAGATGGAAGCTCGGGGAGGATCCAGGAACCTCTGGAGTGGTGCTTCGGAGCTCAGGTGATGGCTGCAAAGCTCGGCCAAATAGCTCCGGTGAGGTTCCCGATCATTGAAGCTCTTGAAGACCTGCAGCGTTAGAATCGCATACCCGAAGCGCGTGGACCGTGTGCATGAATGAAGTGAGAGCTTGGCGAGCGGAGAAGGTGGAAGCTCAAGGCTCCTCCGCCGCGATGGCGGAAGAGATGGGTCGGATGCGGTCTGGGATTCTGGAGGAAGAAGAGAGTGCTCGGAAAAGTGCTCGTGAGTGGGAGATGAGCTGCGAAGCTCGGGAGGTGTTCATCGGAGCAAGGGGGTGCGTAGAAGTAGATGAAAAAATTAATGAAATTGAATAAAATTGCAAAGGGAGATCGGAGGCTTACCTGAGCGATTGTGGAGGGTATGGCTTGTGCTCGAGCTCCGAGGAGGAGCTCTGGTCGTCGCTGAACACCGTCAGCCAGTCGGTGCAGCTCAAGCGGGCTGGAAGCACTGCGTCTCCGCCATGAATCGACGGAGGGTCGACACCGGGGAAGACAGTCGTCTTCGCTCGATCTCTCCGCCTCCCCCTGTCACAGGGAGGCTGAGGAGGGTTGGGCCACTCCCCTCGTAAAGGTGGACAAGGTGATGGAAGGGGGAGGCGGCGTTTTTAAGGGGCGAAGGTAGCAGTTGTGGTGGTCGTCGACGTGGGTTTGGAGGAGAAGATGCGACGACTGAGAGGTTGTCGTGGATCGTGGAGTGATGCGCGAGGTAGAGGGAAGAGTGGGGAAGTGAGTGGGGAAGTTGGCGATGGAAGGGGTCGACTGGAGTGGCGGAGAAAAAGGGAAGGGGGAGAGGTCGTGCGATGTGAGATCGTGTGAAAGAGGAGGGAGCCGGAGGTTGACAAAGACGTGAGGGCCGTTGGATCTGGAGATCCAACGGTAAGGAGCTATGTGCGAAGGGGCGGCTGAGATTAGGTCGGGGGCGGCACGATCGGAGAGTTATGAAGGTGCCACGTGTCGCACTTATAGGCCGATGGGAGCGAACGGATATGATGTAACGGATGGCTTGATCGAAGGGATAGAAAATGGCCCAGGAGATAATGGCGGAGATGGAAAGGCCAAGATGTGATCGAAGGGCGCAACGGCGTGACACGTGGTGCGAAGAGGTTAAGGCGCGGATGTGCGGTGCAGATGAGAGGCGGGAGATGATCGGACGGTTAGGAATTGAGGGGCGCATGGAAAGCAGTTGGTCGTTGGATCAAGAGGGCGATCCAACGGCTGGCAATGGAGGCGGAAGAGATAAGGGAAGCCGGGCCACGTGGCGCCCCCAGATTGGGCCACGTGGCCCAATCAGATTAGTCAGATAGTACTTTTGATTTTTGAGGGTTAATTTGTCCGAATTTGAGAAAACTCAAAACATGAAAGTTGTAGATCTTGACGAGATCTACAAGTTTCATGTTGACCAAAAGTGGAGATGAGATCATCTGTAGACACAAAATATTTTTAAGGGTATTTTTAAGGCTAAAAATACCGCAGATTTTTGTTTTGCCATTTTTTTGTGGTTTTTTAAATTTATTTGAGACTCTGTTAATTACAGGACATTATCTGGATTTTATTGACACATGTTTAAGCAAGGGAGTTAATAATTGGAACTTATGATGATGAAATCGGGTTTCATCACCCCCTATACTTAAAACTATGCTCGTCCTCGAGCATCAAAGAGAATGACTAAGTTGGATTAACCCCCTTGTGCATGTGAATATAGGATCCAATCCGATCAAGTTGACTCGGCTTTAGAGGTCCAAAATTCTAGAGTTCAACACAGCCTTAATCAAGAGGTATCAAATTCCTCTAATTCTCTAGACTCTCTCTGATGTACATATAATCTAAAGGATATGAAAATTTAATGTTGACTGCAATTCCGAGAGTAGAGTCAAGTCGTCACCCAAAGTCTTGGTCCGAGAAAATCTCCTAAGGACCCACTCCTCAACACTAGGGAATAAATCAAATATTGCATTCGATCCACCGTCTCTTTAGTTGTCAGACTTAGAAAATGTAGATGGCAGGCCAGTAATGGAGGGCATGGGATTGTGTCATTTCTTCTCTCCCACTCATTGGAACAAGGATTCTCTCTACTGCCTTTTACGCAACACATTTTTTTGGTGTTGATCAGTGCGTTCGTCAAAAGAAGTTGGAGCCATCTGCACTTGTTTTCCTGGGAATACACCAGGGTGTGTCTTTTTTGAGTACCTATCGTACCTTCGACACCCAGACTTGTAGCATTTACGATGCAAAGCCCTTTTTTGGTGCAAGCTCGACTCCTGGTCCTAATAGCGGTGGTCCATGTCTTCACTTTGAAAAGTTTGGGAGCGCTTGATAACTCCAAAAATCGATCGGTCTTGTGCTCCACACAAGGCGGGAACACAGTCGAAGTGTCAACCAATCAATTCCTGAAATTAATCAACAATTAACCCACACTAAAGATCAATAATTAGAAATAAATGTGGAGTTAAAATTTATTTTTAACTCTGCACAAATGATGTAAAGGGCAAGTATGCAGAGAGTTCGAACACAGGGAGCAAACAGAGCAATTCAAATAAATATGCACAAGTGAGTGAATGTATGTGAAGCCTACACTACGCAAGCAACCAAAGAAATTTTTGTGGGTTTTTAATTTTTATTTTTTTAATTTAATTTAATTTTTAATTTTGTATTTGGATTTGTAATTTTCTGATTTTTATAATTTTATATTTTATATTTTTTCTTTTCAATATTGGAATTTAAAACAATGTAATAAAAGACAACATAAAGTGTTTATAAAAATATGCAAAAATCACCAAAAATTCAGAAATAAAACGTTTTTGATATTTTTAGGATTTTTTACTGTTTTTGTGATTTTTAGGTATTTTTCAAAGTGTTTTTGGTATTTTTAAATACTGAAATAAGACAAAACAGTGAAAAAGGTGCTGGCTGTGAGTAAAATAGGAATTAAAATTAGCAAACAACAACCAAAATTTTTCACACTGTTCAAATAAAGAGAATGGAATATAGAACAAACAGGAACTGAGTTTGTATTTTTCTGAGGTTTTCTAGGGTTTTATATATTTTTTTGAAGATTTTGAGTGTTTTTAAATTTTTAAGGTTTTTCTTTTGAGATTTTTAGTGATTTTTGGATTGGCACTAAAATATGGTAAAATAGACACTAGGGAATTTTTTTTGGAATTTTTTGAGGTATTTTGATATTTTTTTGGTATTTTCTAAGCTAGGCAGTGAATAAAAAGCATGTTTTTGATTTTTAATAAAAATAAAAACAAAATAAAATCAAAAACTAAAATTAGGGCGTCAAAATATAAACATACAGAAGCTTAACCCTAATTTTTGAGAATTTTTGGAATTTAGATGGTGCTTCAAATAAATATTACAAGCATACAAAAATTTCAAGGCCTGGCAGGGGCATATATGCAAATATTCAAAAGTCCAGGGCTCAACATGCAATTTTCACCAAAATTTTCAACTGAGTAAAATATATTCTGGACAAAAAGCCAATACCCAAAGCCGCAGGGGCTTTCCTGCAAAACTTCCCAGGCTCACGTGACGCGCACGCGACCTAGCGGGGATATAAATGTAAATACGCAAAAACTGAGGGGCTAGATTGCAAAATTCCAAGAAATATTATAACTGCTCATCAATGTTTATGGACTAAACTCAAATGACACAAAACCCCGGGGTTCCGTTTGGCAAAAACGCCCAAGCGCACGTGACGGGCACGTGCGCCAGGAGAGGACCTTTTTGCAATTCCAAGGAGTTTGGGGGCTTTTTATTGAATATTACAAAAATCATAGAGCTGCAAAGGAAAGCTTCTATACTAATTGCTAAATACAAAAACGAGGAGGGATAAAATGCAAAATTCCCTCACCCAAGGTGGATCGGACGGCGGGGAAGATCGTACTTAAGCCATGTGGTGTGCAGACACGGCCCGATACCCCTTCGCTTTTAGCGGCCCAGATTAGAAGGATTTGGAGCTGATGGACGGCTGGGAACCTCGCAAAATCCGACGACAGCTGGGCTTCCTGGAGAGACGCGATGATCCGACGGCACAGAGGGGGGTTGGAAGAACATCCCACGAACTCGGTTGGGCCGAGTTTCGGAAGCTCCTCCGACGGCCCTCCGACCACCTGGGAACGTGAGAACAGGGGCAAAATGGAGCCTACGCTCCTCCTCTCCCAGCGAAGCCCTCCGAGGAGCGCCTGGAGCGCCGGTGACAATGGGTGGCGCTGGAGAAGGTGGCGCGCTCCAGGTGCTTCAGTCCTTTCAAAATCGACCCCAGATGGGGGTCCCTTGCTCCTGGAACCTGCAAGGACATACAACAAACCACAGTAACGAGTTCCAGGGCACAAGAATGGTCGAATGAGGCGGAATATGGAAATGGATTGGGTGTAAATAGTAGCTCGCTGGAGCAAGCTCCGGCGAGGGAGTATGGTGGCGATATAATCGATTAAACTGCTAATGGATGACACGAAACGAAACCTAAACGTAACAGCGAGCTAAACACTAAAAAAATAAGAAAAACACAACCTCAAGGGTGTATAACCCAAGGAGGAAACCTCGACGGCCAAGAGGCCGGAGGTGGCTTGTGGAATCCGCCGCCGAGCTAACTATGCACCTCGACAAGGTGTAGGATCGTCCCTCTGTCACAGGGGATCCAGTAGCACACCCTCGGAGGTATTGGCTCAAGCAAAAACGGTTCAAAGAGCTATGGGAAGTGACGGGTCCCTTTTGAAATGTGGTCGACGGGGCTCCTTGATCGAGGCGCACGAGGCGGCACAGGCCTCCATTCCCCGAGGAAATCGATGGGCGTGTAAGAGGGAGTATCGAGGAGAAAAAGTCGTCAAGGAACCATCACGAGATCATGCAAGAGGGAGCCTCGAAAAATGGGAGAAGTATGGTCAAACTCACTTCTGACAGCAGCAGAGAGGGGGGTTAGACAGTTGACCGAGGTCAACTGTCCAAGCCCTCTGGTTGGTCCACGTGGACCAACCAGAAAAACCCTCTGGAAAAAAGTTAGAAATTAATTTAAAAATAGTAAATGAATTAATTTAATTTCGATTATTAAATAAAAAATTTTATAATTTTACAAAGTATTTTATAGTGATTTTTAATTATTTTTATGAGGTTTATTTTTACAAGTTACCATTTATACCCCTTTATAGGTATTATATCTATATAGTTTATTAATTTATTTTTATTTTGTGATTTTTATTTATTTATTTTTGGTTATTATTTTATAAAAATATAAAATACTTTTATACACATAAATATATTTTGATTTTATCTTTATGATGTGTTTTGTACACTTAATTAAATAAAAGTATATAAAGTATAGGTATATGTGTGTGTACTTTACCTATGTATTTGGTATATGAATTTTATTTTGTGTTTTCCTTTGAGTTTTATTTTGATTTTAATGCACATATATATTATAAGTAATATTTACAACATTATAAAAATATAAAATTATAAAAATAATAAATAAATAATAAATTGAATGTTTTAATCTATACAAGTATACAATGAGGGTCCAAAACTCAACTTTCAAACCGTAGCTCCGCCAAATGCGAAACCACCACCATTAAATAGCTTATTTTATTCTATATACAATTAAAGGTGAGTTTGCTACATTTGAAGTTTTCATTTGTGAGATACGGGTCTGGGAAGTTGGGATTCTGGATTTTTATTCAGACAAGAACTTTTTATCTGTACATTATTTTTCTGTAATATCAATTTTATATTTTTCTTTATTAAATTATCTACAACTTTCATGTACAATGATTTCTTTATTTGATGCACAAAAAGTGGAACCAAAAATAGGTCCCAAAATGAATAAAGAATAAGTATAAGTTTTTGGCCCTTATCTCCCCCTACTTTATTCTTGGTCGACCTATTCATCAAGATGCCTAGGTCTCGGGGTTTCGGGTCATAAAATATTTACAATATTTTATTCTTTTTCTTTTCTTTATTTATTATATAATTTTGGCTTTAATTACAGTATTTTATACACTAATGTGATGCACATGCATGAATGCTAAGATGATGAAATTAAAGGTATTTACAGGCATTTACTAGGGTTTTTGGTGCCAAAATGATAGAATAAAGATGATGAAATGTGTATTCATCATCCCCCTATACTTTACCTTTGCTAGTCCCTAGCAAACACTTATGCAATAAGTGCAAAAAGAAAAGAAAGAAAAGAAAAAGAAGAAACTTGGATTTAGTTTAATTATCAAACTTGTCTTCACAAAATCAAAGTTTGGAGCTTAAGTCGAACCTTTGGAATTTTAGTGCGGTCGGAACCTTAATGAGAACCAAATTTGAAATCCGACAGTCCTTGAGAATCCCAAAACTCTGTCCAAGTCTCCTCAAGAGCCAGGTCAGAAATACTTCAACTCATACGCAAACTCTTACGACTACGAGTCTGACTCGTACAGTGTAAGTGATATGTAGCTCCCCACTTCAGAAGTAACAAAGAAACAACCTCCCCTACCCTGGTAACTCTAATGCCTCGGTCTAGCAACTCTTTCCTCGAGAAGCGGGGTATTCCCTTCTAAGTTCAAGTACAACCGGCTCAAGAAGAGGGGGAATAAGAGGTATAGAATTTTGGGAGCTCAACCAGTGTAGCTAAGTCTCCCGCTGCAAGCTTCATGAGATGTAACATGAATACCATAAGATTTTGCTTTATTGGACTATATACACTCCGGTGGGGTTATTAAATTTTCAGTCCGACCCACCACTTTTTTTGGAGTTATTTTTTTTTCGAAGTGCATCTGTACAACATATCTACATGGTGCAGCATATATACAAGAAATTTTCCTCTTGAGCCAGTAGACTATCCCTCTTTTGAAGATTTATTGCAACCCACGGCTTCTGTCTTTAGCCTTCATCACCACTAGACCAAGTTGAGGCGCACTTCCTTCACTAGAAGAAGAAGAGAGGTTCCGCCTAGAAGTACTACCCTCATATGCTACCCCAAGCTAAAGGAAACTGCCTCCTCACCACCTCATCCGTGAAGAGCTACGTGAAAGGTGCAGGTGTCCAAGTTAGGTCATTATCAACAAGAGTCGTGCGTGTGCTCCGAAATACTCTACTTAGGCAGTCAAGAATCCATTGAACCAAGTCCCGTGATCCTCAAAGAATTAAGTCAACTAGACCTGAAGTACCTCAAACCCGGTTCTATAAGGTTCCTGTTATTAGGTAGATTTTAAGGTCCAATCAAGCTCCAATCTCCAGATTTTACTTAGACTTGTTCAACTATCAAACTCAATCTGAAAAATGCTCATGCTATGCAATGCTATGCAGAAAATATTTTTGTGATGCAATTTTCAAAGAATTTTGAACTTTTTATGGATTTTTGAAAAGATGATGCATGCATTTTTTTCTTTTTTTTCTTTTTTTTTCAAAAAGATTTTTCAGATGTTTTTGGATTTTAGTTTTGCAAATGTTTTTGGGATTTTTGAAAAGAAAAAGTTTTGGCTGAAAACTAGGTGAAAACTATGTACATGGGAGTGCTTCTTATATATACAAGAAGTGGATTTTTTAAGACTTTACAAGGGTAAGTGATCAATTTTATAAGTACATATATATAGTGGATTTTGGTGAGATGTAAGTATTCCTCAAACTTATTTAACACAAGCTCTTTCACACAATTTTTGAAAACTATAGTCCAAAATAATTTTTACAAACATTTTACAAACATGTACACACATTTGAAAATCATTTTGCAATCGGTTTTCCAAACAGTATATATAGATTTTTCACATATTTTTGCAACCATTTTTCAGACCATTTGCAAATCATTTTCAAACATTTTATTTCACACAAAGAAAATAATTTTTTACAAAACACACATTTTTACACAGGTTGAAAACATGTAACAAAATATTTTCAAAATAGTTTTCAATAGATGTTCACAAAGTTTTTCAAACTATTTTTCAAACATTTTGCAAAAAAACATTTTCACCTGATTTATTAATCAGTAAATACAAAAAGAATTTGAGGAACAGAACACCTTTTTATTAAAGATTTTAATGAATTTTAATGAATTGTTAGCCATATTATTAATAACATACGAAAGTACGAGTTATGACTAAAGTATATACACAGTATATACGACCCCCCTATACTTAGCTTGAGCTATGTACTCATAGATCAAAGAGAAAAGAGAAGACATAACTCGTACTAAGTATAGGCAAGTCTAAAGAATAAATGAAGGAATGAATGAACAAATGAGAAGTTGACCGTCCCCCTTATACTTAGGATCAAATAATCCTAAGTATAGCAGACTGTATACAAAGCAGGGAGGGTCAAGGGTGGGAATGAACAGATCGTACTCAAATTGTCTCCCCCTATACTTAGGGTAAGATATCCCTAAGTATAGATAAGAAGAGGAGACAATGGAAAGGATCAAAAGGAATATAATCAACTCGGGGTGCACACCCCCTATACTTAGGACAAAGTACATCCTAAGTATGGAAAAACTGTCTACAAGGGCGGTACCTTTTTGATAGATGAAGAAGGTAGAAGAGGAAAAGAAGAAAAGAAGAAAAGAAAAAGAGATGAGACTAGAAATGAGATCATGAGAATGTACACATCGCTCCCCCTATACTTAGGGTAAAAGAAGCCCTAAGTATAGGCAACAATAGGAGTGATCACATGAAACGAAGAATGAACACTCGGCTCGTCCACCCCCCTATACTTAGGACAAAGTACGTCCTAAGCAAGGCAAACACGAGAATGGGTGGCCGAGCAATACGGAAGAAAGAACCGAGGTGCACAAGGGAATATAAAACAAAGATGGATATACACATGATCAAGAAGGTGGAAAGCTGACCTTCTTGCGAGACCGCTGAGGGATAGATCTGATATGGTGCACGTCGACATCGGGGTCCACAGTGGACGGAGGCCGATCAGGGTCGACACGGTGAAGGTCCTCAGTGGAATCAAAGCAGAAAGGGACGAACTGATCGATGGAAGCAGTATGGCTCGGTTCTCCCTTGGTGGTCCTATGGCACGAAGGCGCAGACTGGGGAGTGGAAGAAGTACGATTAGGTCTGGCCTTGGAAGTCTCGCAGATGTCAAAGTGGAATGGGACAAACTCATCATCCTCAGAAGAAGTGTAATTGGAGTCGTCCTGCGAGGGATCGTCCAGGTCAAAGTCAAAAGGAACGAAATCATCAGTGGAAGTATACGAACTCAGACCGTCCTCAAGAGTCTCAACCGGATCATCTTTCTTATCAAAAGGCCCAAATTTACGAAGAAAAGCGATCAAATCAACTTCGGCCTTTGGTCCATCAGAATCTACATGGACAGGAGCGGACTCATCAGTGGAAGTAGTCAAAACAGGTCTGTCCTGTCTAGTCTTACATGGGTCATTTGTTTCCTTATGAGGTCTCTCAAAGTAATGGGCAACATCATAAACGTCCTCAATTATTTTGGTATCTGCCCCCTGCTCAAATGGTTCAATCACATAAATACTCTGGATCTCATCAACACATCGCCACACACCAGGAGGAGGATCAGTGAGGTCCATGCTTTCCGATTTCCTCCCCTTTCGAGGGATTCGTCGGGTCTCATCAGGGATCGCTAAGGAAGTATCTCTAGTAGCATCAAGTAGGTCACAGGCCTCAGAGTCAGCTATAATCGGTGAAGGTACATCAGATGCAGGTTTCTGGTAAACTGTGGGTGTGGTGATCAACACTTCGCTCTCGTCAACAGGACGGAAGCGAATCTCTCCTGATCCATAGTCAATAATGACCCTCGCAGAGGCGAGGAATGGTCGTCCCAGGATGATTGGAGATGGCTCCCCTGTGGAGTTCTCCATGGGCAACACGACAAAATCAACATGATGGCTCGTGCCCTGAATAGAAATGACGGTGTTTTCAAGGATACCCTTCGGCCTCTTGATTGATCCATCAACAAACTGAACAATCATCCTGGTCTTCTTGAGAGGCCCTAAGTGAAGAGACTGTACCAGTGAGAAGGGTAATATGCTAATAGATGCACCGCCGTCCAGGAGAGTGCGATCACATGTATAGTCAGATATAGTGCAAGTGATGAAAGGTGTAGCTGTGTTCTTCCTCTTGGGAATGGGACGGTGTGTGATGGCGAGGGCAGTGGCCATGGTCAAAATGTGACGCTCAGATCTGCTCCTCCGCTTTCTCTTCTGGGGAAGAGGAGCAGATAATTGGGTCATGGCCTGCTGAAGTGGGGCACGGATAATCTCATGAATAGCAGCCACCACTTCAGGTTCAGATAACATTTTTTTGAATTTTTGGACTTCCTCCATACAAGGGAGGAAGTCGGAATCAGCATATACATGAGGCATGCCAAGAGCAGTCTGTACAGCGCCATCCTCGGGGTCAAAGGTGGGACAAGGTGTGAATGTATGTGTGGTCAAGGGTTCTGGCAAGTGGACTCTCTCCTCAAAATGTTGATCAACCAAGTGTCTCAAGAACTCTTTTTGGATTTTTAAAATTTTCTCATTTTTTTGTATTTTTGGCGATTGCAAGCTCCCATGATCATCTACAAGTAAATCTGAATCCCCGACGGAAGGAGCATTAATCTGATTGTTCCTCAAGATAGCAAGATTATCATTCAACAAATCAATGCGCTTTGTCATCCGATTCAAGATATCACTCATGGAGATCGAGGGAGGTGACTCCAACAGGTCAAACTCGGGTGGATGTGAAGGTGGAGGTGGATAATATACAGTTGGGGGTGGATGTGGGTAGAAGTCCGAGTCGTGATACTGTGGCTGAGGCGGATATGTACAAAAGTCAGAAAAAGTAGGAGGAGGATCCTCCTGATAAAAGGGAGGTGGACCGGCTGGAGGGTACGAGGAATCCGCAAAATCCGGATAAAAATTGCTCCAGGGATCCATCTCGAAACAAGAGAGAATGATTGGGAGAACACGGCGGTCAAGTCAAGAGAAGTGTGGAGAAAGGCGCAAATGCGCGGAGTGATCGAGTATGCACACAAAACAATCACAAGCAAAAATGAAACAATCAAACCCTCAATTCACCTACTCAACTCGGTAGAGACCGAAAAATCGGTCTTTTTATCTTGTCTGTTTTAGAGTTAGGTGAAAAAGTCAAGAAGTTGCACAAACACTTAGGGGCTCAATGGGATTTGGGCACTAATCCTTAGCGTGTGCGCGAGCAAGTAAAAGCGAAGACAATGAGGGGATTACTCGCCCCAAGACAATATTTTTTTGATCTTTTTAGGATCAAGTAATATTAGCAGTCCCAATTTTATTGATTATCACTTTTTTTCCTTTTTTTGGATTTTTAATAAAAATGCACGATCCTAACGGGGATTCAATTCCTTTAAGCTCCTAGGTTGGCAAAATCAGAAGGAGAGTCGGAAAAGCAATGCCAGCGGCGAACAATGATGAATGCAAAAGCGTAAATGCTCACCTTGCCTCCAGCACTCTACATGCAAGGATGCTCAGCAGAATTGAAACCTAATCTATATGCAAATGCAAAGCCGATGAAATCACCCTAAGTTTCAGAAATTGCTATTATCGTGAAGAACCACAAGTCGGCCACTTATCTTTAACCTAAGAGTCCGATCTTGGCTTACCCCTCCTCTTCTCGACACACTCGAGTTCAGGAGTAGCGCTTGATGGGGCTCGCTCACGGCACACGGGTTAAGAGATAAATGAACAGACTGTTTAAAAATTTGACTAAGTCCAAACGCGGCTATAGGTACATGCAAGATATATTAGGTGTTTGGCCTTAATCTATCGCAAGCAATCCTAAATCTAAGGGCTCAATCACACAAAGTGAAGAAAACAAAACCGAAAAACAAAGTAAAAAAATGCGATGAAAACCGATAAAAACGAGGTGAGCCCCCAAGTGTACAAGCACTTGAAAATTGGGCCCGAACGTCCAAGTCCGAATGTACATGTATTATTACAAATAGAAAGTCTCTTTCTCACAATAAATTACACAGGATAAGGTCAATGAAATAAATGGCTCAGGAATTATCTTCAAAAATCCTCTAAGTCCGCCTTGGTGCGAAGCGTCAGCCGCCTCACGTGGGTGCACGGGCACTCCTAGAAAAGAGAGCCTCCCTCGATCTGCGTACCTCGCACAAAGTCAAACAAGAAGGTGATTAGACAATTCAAACCGTAAATATAAAAAATGAGCCAAAATACAATAAGCAGAAATAAAAGCCGTAAAAGTAGACAAATAATCACAACACAAGCAAAAAGTGATCTACGCACTGTTGCTCCCCGGCAATGGCGTCATTTGATAATCTCGAAAATCGATCGGTCTTGTGTTCCACACAAGGCGGGAACACAGTCGAAGTGTCAACCAATCAATTCCTGAAATTAATCAACAATTAACCCACACTAAAGATCAATAATTAGAAATAAATGTGGAGTTAAAATTTATTTTTAACTCTGCACAAATGATGTAAAGGGCAAGTATGCACAGAATTCGAACACAGGGAGCAAACAGGGTAATTCAAATAAATATGCACAAGTGAGTGAATGTGTGTGAAGTCTACACTAAGCAAGCAAGCAAAGAAAATTTTGTGGGTTTTTAATTTTTTTATTTTAATTTAATTTTTAATTTTGTATTTGGATTTGTAATTTTCTGATTTTTATAATTTTATATTTTATAATTTTTTCTTTTCAATATTGGAATTTAAAACAATGTAAGAAAAGACAAGATAAAGTGTTTATAAAAATATGCAAAAATCACCAAAAATTCAGAAATAAAATGTTTTTGATATTTTTAGGATTTTTTACTATTTTTGTGATTTTTAGGTATTTTTCAAAGTTTTTTTGGTATTTTTAAATACTGAAATAAGACAAAACCGTGAAAAAGGTGCTGGTTGTGAGTAAAATAGGAATTAAAATTAGCAAACAGCAACCAAAAATTTTCACACTAATGTTCAAATAAAGAGAATGGAATATAGAACAAACAGGAACTGAGTTTGTATTTTTCTGAGTTTTCTAGGGTTTTATATATTTTTTTGAAGATTTTGAGTGTTTTTTAAATTTTAAGGTTTTTCTTTTGAGATTTTTAGTGATTTTTGGATTGACACTAAAATATGATAAAATAGACACTAGGGATTTTTTTTGGAATTTTTCGAGGTATTTTGATATTTTTTTGGTATTTTCTAAGCTAGTCAGTGAATAAAAAGCATGTTTTTGATTTTTAATAAATATAAAAGTAAAATAAAATCAAAAACTAAAACTAGGGCGTCAAAATATAAACATACAGAAGCTTAACCCTAATTTTTGAGAATTTTTGGAATTTAGATGATGCTTCAAAAAAATATTACAAGCATTCAAAAATTTCAAGGCTTGGCAGGGGCATATATGCAAATATTCAAAAGTCCAGGGCTCGACATGCAATTTTCACCAAAATTTTCAACTGAGTAAAATATATTCTGGACTAAAAGCCAATACCCAAGGCCGCAGGGGCTTTCTTGCAAAACTTTCCAGGCTTACGTGACGCGCACGCGACCTGGCGGGGATATAAACGTAAATACACAAAAACTGAGGGGCTAGATTGCAAAAATCCAAGAAATATTATAATTGCTCATCAATGTTTAGGGACTAAACTCAAATGACACAAAACCCCATGGTTCCGTTTGGCAAAAACGCCCAAGCGCACGTGACGGGCACGTGCGTCAGGCGAGGACCTTTTTGCAATTCCAAGGAGTTTGAGGGCTTTTTACTGAATATTACAAAAATCATAGAGCTGCAAAGGAAAGCTTCTATACTAATTGCTAAATACAAAAACGAGGAGGGATAAAATGCAAAATTCCCTCACCCAAGGTGGATCGGACGGCAGGGAAGATCGTACTTAAGCCACGTGGTGTGCAGACACGGCCCGATACCCCTTCGCTTTTAGCGGCCCAGATTAGAAGGATTTGGAGCTGATGGACGGCTGGGAACCTCGCAAAATCCGACGACAGCTGGGCTTCCTGGAGAGACGCGATGATCCGACGGCACAGAGGGGGTTGGAAGAACGTCCCACGAACTCGGCTGGGCCGAGTTTCGGAAGCTCCTCCGACGGCCCTCCGACCACCTGGGAACGTGAGAACATGGGCAAAATGGAGCCTACGCTCCTCCTCTCCCAGCAAAGCCCTCCGAGGAGCGCCTGGAGCGCCGGTGACAATGGGTGGCGTTGGAGAAGGTGGCGCGCTCCAGGTGCTTCAGTCCTTTCAAAATCGACCCCAGATGGGGGTCCCTTGCTCCTGGAACCTGCAAGGACATACAACAAACTACAATAACGAGTTCCAGGGCACAAGAATGGTCGAATGGGGGTGGAATATGGAAATGGATTGGGTGTAAATAGTAGCTCGCCGGAGCAAGCTCCGGCGAGGGAGTATGGTGGCGATATAATCGATTAAACTGCTAATGGATGACACGAAACGAAACCTAAACGTAACAGCGAGCTAAACACTAAAAAAAATAAGAAAAACACAACCTCAAGGGTGTATAACCCAAGGAGGAAACCTCGACGGCCAAGAGGCTGGAGGTGGCTTGTGGAATCCGTCGCCGAGCTAACTATGCACCTCGACAAGGTGTAGGATCGTCCCTCTGTCACAGGGGATCCAGTAGCACACTCTCGGAGGTATTGGCTCAAGCAAAAACGGTTCAAAGAGCTATGGGAAGTGACGGGTCCCTTTTGAAAATGTGGTCGACGGGGCTCCTTGATCGAGGCGCACGAGGCGGCACAAGCCTCCATTCCCCGAGGAAATCGATGGGCGTGTAAGAGGGAGTATCGAGGAGAAAAAATCATCAAGGAACCATCACGAGATCATGCAAGAGGGAGCCTCGAAAAATGGGAGAAGTATGGTCAAACTCACTTCTGACAGCAGCAGAGAGGGGGGTCAGACAGTTGACCGAGGTCAACTGTCCAAGCCCTCTGGTTGGTCCACGTGGACCAACCAGAAAAACCCTCTGGAAAAAAGTTAGAAATTAATTTAAAAAAGTAAATGAATCAATTGAATTTTGATTATTAAATAAAAATGTTTATAATTTTACAAAGTATTTTATAGTGATTTTTAATTATTTTTATGAGGTTTAGTTTTTCAAGTTACCATTTATACCCCTTTATAGGTATTATATCTATATAGTTTATTAATTTATTTTTATTTTGTGATTTTTATTTATTTATTTTTGGTTATTATTTTATAAAAATATAAAATACTTTTATACACATAAATATATTTTGATTTTATTTTTATGATGTGTTTCGTACACTTAATTAAATAAAGGTATATAAAGTATAGGTATATGTGTGTGTACTTTACCTATGTATTTGGTATATGAATTTTATTTTGTGTTTTCCTTTGAGTTTTATTTTGATTTTAATGCACATATATATTATAAGTAATATTTACAACATTATAAAAATATAAAATTATAAAAATAATAAATAAATAATAAATTGAATATTTTAATCTATACAAGTATACAATGAGGGTCCAAAACTCAACTTTCAAACCGTAGCTCCGCCAAATGCGAAACCACCACCATTAAATAGCTTATTTTATTCTATATACAATTAAAGGTGAATTTGCTACATTTGGAGTTTTCATTTGTGAGATACGGGTCTGGGAAGTTGGGATTCTGGATTTTTATTCAGACCAGAATTTTTATCTGTACATTATTTTTCTGTGAAATCAATTTTGTATTTTTCTTTATTAAATTATCTACAACTTTCATGTACAAAGTTTCTTTATTTGATGCACAAAAAGTGGAACCAAAAATGGGTCCCAAAATGAATAAAGAATAAGTATAGGTTCTTGGCCCTTATCTCCCCCTACTTTATTCCTAGTCGACCTATTCATCAAGATGCCTAGGTCTCGGGGTTTCGGGTCACAAAATATTTACAATATTTTATTCTTTTTCTTTTCTTTATTTATTCTATAATTTTGGCTTTAATTACAGTATTTTATACACTAATGTGATGCACATGCATGAATGCTAAGATGATGAAATTAAAGGTATTTACAGGCAGTTACTAGGGTTTTTGGTGCCAAAATGATAGAATAAAGATGATGAAATGTGGATTCATCAGCGCTCGCCTTTGGTGGAAGCTCTTTGATATTTAACTTTGTGGAATGAGAGCTTTTCTTTGAATTTCATTGACTTGTATAAATTTTTGGCTAGCTCCACTGCTTTTACCAAGAGTTGGCGCACACTGATCAACAATTTTTTATTTATTTCACACCCAGGCACTTAGGTCAATATCAAGAGATTAGTATAAGAATCAAGTTCTCATACTGACTAATATTGCTGACACTCAGGTTTCATGAAGCCTTCAAAGATTTTATCCCATCCTCGAGCATCATTAGATCAAATCCAAATTCGACTTCCTCCTCCCAATCCCTCAGGTGAAAAGTCAACTCATCTCATCAAAACCGCAGTCGTGCATGTGATGTGCTGATCACATTCTTTTTGTTGATCAATTCTGACATTTCAAATAAATCTGAAATTGATTCCTATTTTATTCGTTCATCATATTTATTCTGACTTAGGGCATATTTGTGATGCATTTCCTTGCATATATTTGCATGATAAAAATTTATAAAAAAATTGCACGTTTACTTTTGCTTAATGCATTGTTGTGTCTTGTTTGCATGCTTTGACCTATAGATCTCTAACTCAACACTTAGTTAAATAGATAAAAAATCCGAATAATATTGAGAGAGGTTCGTGTCCTTGAGTTCGACCTTGGTATCTTACCAAGTAAAATAAATTTCGACCATCTCATTCTTATTTTGACATATATCAATCAGATGGTCTCTTTGATGAGCCCATTTTGGCCTGACTGTTACGACAATTCCAAGTGTTAAAAACATTATTTTAAAGGGCCGATTTACAGGCTCGTCAAATAGCGTCGTTGCCGGGGACACGGCTCATTTCTTTTATTTTTTGGATTTTTTTATTTAATTTAGTGTTCTTTTTATAGGTCAATCTGGAAATTCATTTTGCATTGTAAAATTTTCTTTTCTAATCCTTATTTCTGTGGCAGGGCCCTTGATCAATCAAGGAGGCGAGGAGCTGGTGCCTCTCGCTGCGAGGAACCGCAGGAGAATGCTTGGAGCACATAGAAAAGAAAGAAAAAAAGAAATTGTTGTCTTGCATTTTTACTTTCGTACTTGTAATATTCATCTTTTACAGCGGTCTTCGATCGAAGGCTCGCGATTGTAATCGAACGATCGTGGTTGTGTGGGGATTGTCCCCACTCGAGTGTCGACTAAGGACCACGCACGCGGCTCTTTGAGCGGTTTTTCATTTTTATCTTTTACGTGCTTGTTCGTAGGTAGGACACACTTTACATCTAGACGCACATAATCTCATCTTACATAGCTAAAATTAATGGATATCATTTACCGCTAATAAACGCATGATTAGGTGCGGCTTTTATCGACTTACATACATATTGATTTCGGTTTTCGAAACGGCCCAAGTTTTTCACAGATTTCTCGTCAAATCACTGCATGATTTCTTGCTTAGCCTAGATCACGGTTTTATCGAATACATGTTTTTCTCGGCTTTCTATTCCTAGCTTGATCACCTAGGAACAGTGGAAAATGGGAATGAACGGTAGACGATGATTGCTTGATTTTGTGCAAACCATAATTCAGTGATAACTTTAAAATTGGGACTGTTAATTGCAAGTCAACATAAAATGGAGTAAAACTTTGGTTTCGGGAGAGCAACACCCTCGCGTACGCATTGATTTTCATTTCACAAATTTCTCCGCGTAAAAATCTAATGTTTTATCATCAATAAAACCGACAAGATAATAAACCAACCGCGGTTGGTTTCATGTGTGAGTTGGTGATTTTAAGGGTCTTGCTTGCTTGATTGAGCCTTGTTTGCTCCGATACACTCCCCAGAACCTTAGTCACTCCATCCCTCTCCGTAGATTCATCCGTTCACCTGTACATCCATTCCTCTTCTTCGTTCACCTTGGGTCCCTCCTAACATCAATTTCCATCTTAATACTTAGGCTAATCTCAGCCTAAGTATAGGGGGGACCCGAGTCCCTGTGATTTCTCTACTCATCTTTCCTTGCCTTTATACTTAGGTTATTTCTAACCTAAGTATAGGGGGAGCCCCTCTTAGCTCCCGTATATTTCTCTACACTTAAATGGACCTATGGACTTGTATCATCTAGTGCTATGAGGACATAGCAAAGTTTAAGGATAGGGGGGTATATCGTATATACAAGTATAAGACTGGGGAAGATCGTGAGGTGGTTATTTCTAACCTAAGTATAGGGGTAGCCCAACTCTTCCGAGCCTGAAGTGTCCTCCAAGCCTGGAAGCACGTGCTTAGCATGTGCGTTTCTGGGCATATTGCAGAAGAGCCCTCAGACGTATCCTAATTTGCAGAAAGGTCCTGACTACACGTGCCAACCACATGCGCCTGGGGTTATTTGCACCATAACCGTCGCGGGTTTTAATAATTGCAGATATACCCCCGCGCGTGTGGGTATTTACAGGGAAGGCCTCGCATTTATTTCTTTTGAATTTTAGTCCTTTCCAGGACCTTTTTCTAGTTATCTTTTCATGTTTTATTTTGTTTATGCCCTTGTCTTCTTTATTTCATATCTTGAGCATCGTGTGTGCGATTCAGTCGATTTCAGTCTCATTTGAAAGCTTGTTCGATGTACTTTTTAATGGCGTATTTAATCTTTCATCTTAGAGATATGAATTTCAATGAAATATTATGTTAGCTAAGTGTCTCTTATTATTCACCTATGCCTTGTTTACTTTGTTTATCAATTCTGACATTTCAAATAAATCTGAAATTGATTCCTATTTAATTCGCTCATCATATTTATTCTGACTTAGGGCATATTTGTGATGCATTTCCTTGCATATATCTGCATGATAAAAATTTATAAAAAAATTTGCACGTTTACTTTTACTTAATGCATTATTGTGTCTTGTTTGCATGCTTTGACTTGTAGATCTCTAACTCAACACTTAGTTAAATAGATAAAAAATCCGAATAATATGAGAGAGGTTCGTGTCCTTGAGTTCGACCTTGGTATCTTACCAAGTAAAATAAATTTCGACCATCTCATTCTTATTTTGACATATATCAATCAGATGGTCTCTTTGATGAGCCCATTTTGGCCTGACTGTTACGACAATTCCAAGTGTTAAAAACATTATTTTAAAGGGCCGATTTACAGGCTCGTCAAATAGCGTCGTTGCCGGGGACACGGCTCATTTCTTGTATTTTTTGGATTTTTTTATTTAATTTAGTGTTCTTTTTATAGGTCAATCTGTCAATTCATTTTGCATTGTAAAATTTTCTTTTCTAATCCTTGTTTCTGTGGCAGGGCCCTTGATCAATCAAGGAGGAGAGGAGCTGGTGCCTCTCGCTGCGAGGAACCGCAGGAGAATGCTTGGAGCACATAGAAAAGAAAGAAAAAAAGAAATTGTTGTCTTGCATTTTTACTTTCGTACTTGTAATAATAATTCGTCTTTTACAGCGGTCTTCGATCGAAGGCTCGCGATTGTAATCAAACGATCGTGGTTGTGTGGGGATTGTCCCCACTCGAGTGTCGACTTAGGACCACGCACGCGGCTCTTTGAGCGGTTTTTCATTTTTATCTTTTACGTGCTTGTTCGTAGGTAGGACACACTTTACATCTAGACGCACATAATCTCATCTTACATAGCTAAAATTAATGGATATCATTTACCGCTAATAGATGCATGATTAGGTGCGTCTTTTATCGACTTACATACATATTGATTTCGGTTTTCGAAACGACCCAAGTTTTTCACAGATTTCTCGTTAAATCACTGCATGATTTCTTGCTTAGCCTAGATCGCGGTTTTATCGAATACATGTTTTTCTCGGCTTTCTATTCCTAGCTTGATCACCTAGGATCAATGGAAAATGGGAATGAACGGTAGACGATGATTGCTTGATTTTGTGCAAACCATAATTCAGTGATAACCTTAAAATTGGGTCTGTTAATTGCAAGTCAACATAAAATGGAGTAAAACTTTGGTTTCGGGAGAGCAACACCCACGCGTACGCATTGATTTTCATTTCACAAATTTCTCCGCGTAAAAATGTAATGTTTTATCACCAATAAAACCGACAAGATAATAAACCAACCGCGGTTGGTTTCATGTGTGAGTTGGTGATTTTAAGGGTCTTGCTTGCTTGATTGAGCCTTGTTTGCTCCGATACACTCCCCAGAACCTTAGTCACTCCATCCCTCTCCGTAGATTCATCCGTTCACCTGTACATCCATTCCTCTTCTTCGTTCACCTTGGGTCCCTCCCAACATCAATTTCCATCTTAATACTTAGGCTAATCTCAGCTTAAGTATAGGGGGGACCCGAGTCCCTGTGATTTCTCTACTCATCTTTCCTTGCCTTTATACTTAGGTTATTTCTAACCTAAGTATAGGGGGAGCCCCTCTTAGCTCCCGTATATTTCTCTACACTTAAATGGACCTATGGACTTGTATCATCTAGTGCTATGAGGACATAGCAAAGTTTAAGGATAGGGGGTATATCGTATATACAAGTATAAGACTGGGGAAGATCGTGAGGTGGTTATTTCTAACCTAAGTATAGGGGTAGCCCCACTCTTCCGAGCCTGAAGTGTCCTCCAAGCCTGGAAAGCACGTGCTTAGCATGTGCGTTTCTGGGCATATTGCAGAAGAGCCCTCAGACGTATCCTAATTTGCAGAAAGGTCCTGACTACACGTGCCAACCACATGCGCCTGGGGTTATTTGCACCATAACCGTCGCGGGTTTTAATAATTGCAGATATACCCCCGCGCGTGTGGGTATTTACAGGGAAGGCCTCGCATTTATTTCTTTTGAATTTTAGTCCTTTCCAGGACCTTTTTCTAGTTATCTTTTCATGTTTTATTTTGTTTATGCCCTTGTCTTCTTTATTTCATATCTTGAGCATTGTGTGTGCGATTCAGTCGATTTCAGTCTCATTTGAAAGCTTGTTCGATGTACTTTTTAATGGCGTATTTAATCTTTCATCTTAGAGACATGAATTTCAATGAAATATTATGTTAGCTAAGTGTCTCTTATTATTCACCTATGCCTTGTTTACTTTGTTTATCAATTCTGACATTTCAAATAAATCTGAAATTGATTCCTATTTAATTCGCTCATCATATTTATTCTGACTTAGGGCATATTTGTGATGCATTTCCTTGCATATATTTGCATGATAAAAATTTATAAAAAAAATTGCACGTTTACTTTTACTTAATGCATTATTGTGTCTTGTTTGCATGCTTTGACCTATAGATCTCTAACTCAACACTTAGTTAAATAGATAAAAAATCCGAATAATATGAGAGAGGTTCGTGTCCCTGAGTTCGACTTTGGTATCTTACCAAGTAAAATAAATTTCGACCATCTCATTCTTATTTTGACATATATTAATCAGATGGTCTCTTTGATGAGCTCATTTTGGCCCGACCGCTACGACAATTCCAAGTGTTGAAAACACTCTTTTAAAGTGTCGTTTTTCAGGCTCGTCAAATGGCGCCGTTGCCGGGGACATGTCTCAATTCTTGTATTTTTTGGATTTTTGTTTATTTAATTTAGTGTTCTTTTTATAGGTGAATCTGTCAATTCATTTTGCATTGTAAAATTTTCTTTTCTAATCCTTGTTTCTGTGGCAGGGCCCTTGATCAATCAAGAAGGCGAGGAGGTGGTGCCTCTCACTGTGAGGAACCGCAGGAGCATGCTTGGAGCACATAGAAAAGAAAGAAAAAAAGAAATTGTTGTCTTGCATTTTTACTTTCGTACTTGTAATAATAATTCGTCTTTTACAGCGGTCTTCGATCGAAGGCTCGCGATTGTAATCGAACGATCGTGGTTGTGTGAGAATTGTCCCCACTTGAGTGTCGACTTAGGACTGGGCATGCGGTTCTTTGAGCGGTTTTTCATTTTTATCTTTTACGTGCTTGTTCATAGGTAGGACACACTTTACAACTAAATGCACATAATCTCGTCTTACATAGCTAAAATTAATGGATATCATTTACCGCTAATAGATGCATGACTAGGTGCGGCTTTTATCGACTTGCATACATATTGATTTCGGTTTTCAAAACGGCCCAAGTTTTTCACAGATTTCTCGTCAAATCACTGCATGATTTCTCGCTTAGCCTATATCGCGGTTTTATCGAATACATGTTTTTCTTGGCTTTCTATTCCTAGCTTGATCATCTAGGATCAATGGAAAATGGGAATGAACGGTAGACGATGATTTCTTGATTTTGTGCTAACCATAATTTAGTGATAACCTAAAATAAAATTGGGACAGTTAATTGAAAGTCAACATAAAATGGAGTAAAACTTTGGTTTTGGGAGAGCAACACCCTCGCGTACGCATTGATTTTCATTTCACAAATTTCTCCGCGTAAAAATCTAATGTTTTATCACCAATAAAACCGACAAGATAATAAACCAACCGCGGTTGGTTTCATGTGTGAGTTGGTGAATTTAAGGGTCTTGCTTGCTTGATTGAGCCTTGTTTGCTCCGATACACTCCCCAGAACCTTAGTCACTCCATCCCTCTCCGTAGATTCATCCGTTCACCTGTACATCCATTCCTCTTCTTCGTTCACCTTGGGTCCCTCCCAACATCAATTTCCATCTTAATACTTAGGCTAATCTCAGCCTAAGTATAGGGGGGACCCGAGTCCCTGTGATTTCTCTACTCATCTTTCCTTGCCTTTATACTTAGGTTATTTCTAACCTAAGTATAGGGGGAGCCCCTCTTAGCTCCCGTATATTTCAGTACACTTAAATGGACCTATGGACTTGTATCATCTAGTGCTATGAGGACATAGCAAAGTTTAAGGGTAGGGGGGTATACCGTATATACAAGTATAAGACTGGGGAAGATCGTGAGGTGGTTATTTATAACCTAAGTATAGGGGGAGCCCCACTCTTCCGAGCCTGAAGTGTCCTCCAAGCCTGGAAAGCACGTGCTTAGCATGTGCGTTTCTGGGCATATTGCAGAAGAGCCCTCAGACGTATCCTAATTTGCAGAAAGGTCCTGACTACACGTGCCAACCACGTGCGCCTGGGGTTATTTGCACCATAAGCCTCGCGGGTTTTAATAATTGAAGATATACCCCCGCATGTGTGGTATTTTACAGGGAAGGCCTCGCATTTATTTCTTTTGCATTTTAGTCCTTTCCAGGACCTTTTTGTAGTTATCTTTTCATGTTTTATTTCATTTATGCCCTTGTCTTCTTTATTTCATATCTTGAGCATCGTGTGTCCGATTCAGTCGATTTCAGTTTCATTTGAAAGCTTGTTCGATGTACTTTTTAATGGCGTATTTAATCTTTCATCCCAGAGACATGAATTTCATGAAATATTATGTTAGCTAAATGTCTCTTATTATTCACCTATGCCTTGTTTACTTTGTTGATCAATTCTGACATTTCAAATAAATCTGAAATTGATTCCTATTTAATTCGCTCATCATATTTATTCTGACTTAGGGCATATTTGTGATGCATTTCCTTACATATATTTGCATGATAAAAAATTATAAAAAAATTGCACGTTTACTTTTGCTTAATGCATTGTTGTGTCTTGTTTGCATGCTTTGACCTATAGATCTCTAACTCAACACTTAGTTAAATAGATAAAAAAATCCGAATAATATGAGAGAGGTTCGTGTCCCTGAGTTCGACCTTGGTATCTTACCAAGTAAAATAAATTTTGACCATCTCATTCTTATTTTGACATATATCAATCAGATGGTCTTTTTGATGAGCCCATTTTGGCCCGAGTGCTACGACAATTCCAAGTGTTAAAAACACTCTTTTAAAGGACCGATTTTCAGGCTCGTCAAATGGCGCCGTTGCCGGAGACACGACTCATTTCTTGTATTTTTTGGATTTTTATTTATTTAATTTAGTGTTCTTTTTATAGGTCAATATGTCAATTCATTTTGCATTGTGAAAATTTCTTTTCTAATCCTTGTTTCTGTGGCAGGGCCATTGATCAATCAAGGAGGCGAGGAGCTGGTGCCTCTCGCTGCGAGGAACCGCAGGAGCATGCTTGGAGCACATTGAAAAGAAAGAAAAAAAGAAATTGTTGTCTTGCATTTTTACTTTCGTACTTGTAATAATAATTTGTCTTTTACAGCGGTCTTCGATCGAAGGCTCACGATTGTAATCGAATGATCGTGGTTGTGTGGGGTTTGTCCCCACTTGAGTATCGACTTAGGACCAGGCACGTGGCTCTTTGAGCAGTTTTTCATTTTTATCTTTTACGTGCTTGTTCGTAGGTAGGACACACTTTACATCTAGACGTACATAATCTCGTCTTACATAGCTAAAATTAATGGATATCATTTACCGCTAATAGATGCATGATTAGGTGCGGCTTTTATTGACTTGCATACATATTGATTTCGGTTTTCAAAATGGCCCAAGTTTTTCACAGATTTCTCATCAAATCACTGCATGATTTCTCGCTTAGCCTAGATCACGGTTTTATCGAATACATGTTTTTCTCGGCTTTCTATTCCTAGCTTGATCACCTAGGATCAATGGAAAATGGAATGAACGGTAGACGATGATTTTTTGATTTTGTGCTAACCATAATTCAGTGATAACCTAAAATAAAATTGGGACTGTTAATTGCAAGTCAACATAAAATGGAGTCAAACTTTGGTTTTGGGAGAGCAACACGCTCGCGTACGGATTGATTTTCATTTCACAAATTTCTCCGCGTAAAAATGTAATGTTTTATCACCAATAAAACCGACAAGATAATAAACCAACCACGGTTGGTTTCTTGTGTGAGTTGGTGAATTTAAGGGTCTTGCTTGCTTGATTGAGCCTTGTTTGCTCCGATACACTCCCCAGAACCTTAGTCACTCCATCCATCTCCGTAGATTCATCCGTTCACATGTACATCCATTCCTCTTCTTCGTTCACCTTGGGTCCCTCCCAACATCAATTTCCATCTTTATACTTAGGCTAATCTCAGCCTAAGTATAGGGAGGACCCGAGTCCCTGTGATTTCTCTACTCATCTTTCCTTGCCTTTATACTTAGGTTATTTTTAACCTAAGTATAGAGGTTGAGATTAGAAATAACCTAAGTATAAAGGCAAGGAAAGATGAGTAGAGAAATCACAGAGACTCGGGTCCCCCCTATACTTAGACTGAGATTAGCCTAAGTATAAAGATGGAAATTGATGTTGGGAGGGACCCAAGGTGAACGAAGAAGAGGAATGGATGTACAGGTGAACGGATGAATCTACGGAGATGGATGTAGTAACTAAGGTTCTGGGGAGTGTATCGGAGCAAACAAGGCTCAATCAAGCAAGCAAGACCCTTAAATTCACCAACTCACACATGAAACCAACCGCGGTTGGTTTATTATCTTGTCGGTTTTATTGGTAATAAAACATTAGATTTTTACGCGGAGAAATTTGTGAAATGAAAATCAATGCGTACGCGAGGGTGTTGCTCTCCCAAAACCAAAGTTTTACTCCATTTTATGTTGACTTGCAATTAACAGTCCCAATTTTAAGGTTATCACTGAATTATGGTTAGCACAAAATCAAGCAATCATCGTCTACCGTTCATTCCCATTTTCCATTGATCCTAGGTGATCAAGCTAGGAATAGAAAGCCGAGAAAAACATGTATTCGATAAAACCGCGATCTAGGCTAAGCGAGAAATCATGCAGTGATTTGACGAGAAATCTGTGAAAAACTTGGGCTGTTTTGAAAACCGAAATCAATATGTATGCAAGTCGATAAAAGCTGCACCTAATCATGCATCTATTAGCGGTAAATGATATCCATTAATTTTAGCTATGTAAGACGAGATTATGTGCGTTTAGATGTAAAGTGTGTCCTACCTACGAACAAGCATGATGAATACCCATTCATCACTCTTTATTCTTATATTTTATCTACAAAAACCTTTGCAAATGCATGTATATTCATGTAAATACAAATAATTATCAAAAGCATGCATTGTATAAAGTTTAATAATTACCATGTTTTTGTGCAAAAATAAAAGAATAAAGAGTAAAAAGAAAAAGAGGGAAATATTTAGAATAAATATTGAGCAACCTAACCCAAGGGAGGGCTCAGCATGGGCCTGACCGCATAAAAACCAAAGTAGAGGGAGATAGGAGCTCATGTGTGTAAATATTTATGTAAATAAAATAAAAGTATTTTCCTCACAAAAATAGACTCAAATTGGTTTGCAGATAATTGTATATATTTATAAACATAAAATCAAGATAAAAATATAAAAATTAAAAAGAAAACAAAAACATCACTCATGTGGATAGTCATCTTGTATATAGTCCACTCATCCCTATTTATTTAGCTTTATAAATAAATAAAATTAATTTCCAAAAATTTTGTAAATATTCCATCTTTTATGTTGTAAATAAATTAAATAAAAACAATAAAAACAAAAAAAAAATAAAAAGAACAAAATTAAAAACGCAAAATATATTGTAAATATACCATGTATATACATGTACATATATATTTATTTCATCCCTGTATATATATAGCAAAAATAAAATAAAAATACCCTTCTATTCCTAATGTTATACTATAAATAAATAAAATACAAAATGGGAATAAATTGTATAAAAATAAATAATTAAAAATAAAAAATCAAAAATCAAAAATACATATTGTATAAACCTATATAAAATAATAATATTTTGTCAATACCTAAATTATATTTCAAAAAAATAAATAAATATCATAAAAAATTAGTTTAAAATAAAATAAACATTTTTCATTTTTTGTTTTTTTTCAAAATTCGATCATTTTCTATTTATTATTCAATTTTCAAAATCCTAATAATTGGTGGGCTCTGATTGGTCCACGGGGGATGTTGACCTCCGGTCAACTCTCCCCCCACGACCATCAGAGCCGGGTTTGACGCGCCCGACCCGATTTCTCATTTTTTTCACGTCACGATCCGATCGCCAAATCTCCAAACCCCGAGCTCCGATCATCCATCCTGCATCCGAGATCCTCGTCGTCATATCCGCATTGGGATCCGCGCTTCGCGGAACCCTGCCCGACCTTCTTTTCTCGGACCCGCACCCATACATAAGCCGAGCTCCGCCACACGAATTCTCATCTTTGGCCATTCGCTTCCACCCCCAGTGAGCTCCAGCGTAAGAGCGAGAGTGACAGCTTGCATCCCGTGCTGTTGAAGCGAGGAGAGGTTGCGGATTCCACTGATCCGGTGCGTATCACCGCCGTGCTCCGCCATCAGCAGGAGCCCGAGCCTCGGAGGGAGACTCTCCTCGAGGCGACGACCCAGAGCCCCGTCAGCTCACCCCCAGTCTCATCAACCACCCAGGTAGCCCGTAGGCTTTGCTTTTTCTTTGATTTTCCATTTCCCCCAAATCGCTGCTCCGCCGTTCGCCGTCGATTCCGTCCACGTCCGACCACCATTCGATCATCGGGCTTCGCCATAACCATCACCTTCCTTCCGCGCACCTTCTCCATATCTCCATCCAACCCAGCTCGCACAGGAGCTAGGATTCGAGCTCCACCGTCCCCCCTTCGCCAGAGCTCGCCCATCTCGACCCTCCGATCACCGTCACCCCGCCTAACCAGGTCGAGGCAGTTTGCCCTCGACCCGCGAGTCTCCTGGTTATCTTTGCAGGTACATCCAAGCCCATCTGAGGGCTTGGACCATCAGGTCCAGGAGCTTCATCTCCGCCGACCTCGCTGGAGCTCCCCAGAGCTCGGCTGGGTCATCGGAGACCACCAGCAGCTGCGGAATGTCATCGCGGAGCTTCTCCGATCTTCAGGCGCAGCAGGGAAGGTCAGGAGCGTGCACCTTGGGCCGGCGAACTTCGCCGGCCAACTGTTCTTCCGGTATCCTCCCCGACCGTTCGATCATCCTCGACCTCCAGTTTTCATCTAGGTCGTTCATTCCCGGAGGAGTAGCCACCGTCAGATCTTGGAGAGGTGATCAGGACCGCCCGATGCGCAAGGGTTAGCCACAGAGAGCCTCCCGTTAATGAATGAATGAAAGTTTTTGTTTATTTGCATTTATACCCCTTTGCGTGAAACATTTGAGCATGTGCGTGAATATTTGGGTTATTTTTTTTAATATTTGGGTTATTTGCAGATAAGCCCCTGGGCTTTTGGTACATGTTACCAAATAGCCCTCGGAACTTATTTTCTTCACATTTGGGTCCTTGAGTGCCCCAGGCGCGTGCGACGCACGTGTTTACCTGGGTTATTTGCACCAGACCCCCCAGAACTTCGGGTATTTGCACATAGGTCCCTGTGCACAGTGCCCCCTCTTTATTTTTGAATAAAATAGCAAAACTATTCCAAATCCAATGAAAATTGGAAACATGGCTCCTGCCATAGTGTAAAAGTTTCTGGAATTTTTGGGGACAATTCTGTTTTAATTTGATATTTTTAAAAATTCAAAAACATCTATTTTCGTTACTGTTCAGCTTTGAAAATCACAAAAAATATTAAAACCTATCTAAAAATTACAAAAAAATTACTTACTGTTTGTTTATGCTTGCTTGATTTTCTAGCCAATTTTGGCTATCTTTCATTGCTTAAAACACCTAAAAATTGAAAAACACTCAAAATATTATAAAAATTCTAATAAATAAATTAAAATCCAAAAATAATAATCTAGGTGCCTAAATTTTCCTTGTTTTATTCTCTTTACAGGAAAATTACCTCCCAGCTAATTTGGGGCTTCTAGATATTTTATCTAGGTCCTTTTAGCTCGGCTGGACAGTACCTACAGTTTTAGTCACTGTTTGATTTTTAGAAAATTCAATAAATATCAGAAAAATCCCAAAAATTCACTAAAAACACTAAAAATTATAAAACACATAAAAATATTTTTGTCAGAATTTTTGGTTGATTTTTAGTGCATTAAATAAATTGTTGAAGTGTGTTGTTTTCTTGTTCTTATTATTTTCTTAATTCTTAAAAATCCAAAAAACTATAAAAACCCTTAAAAACCACCAAAAATACCTTTTCTTCTCTTCTTGACTACTTCGTAGGCCGTAAGGCCAATCCGTGCTCCTTGTGTTCGACCCTGGTCGCTATACCAGGTTAATAAAATAGCTAGGACTGCTATCGTGTTTATTTGCTTTCATCTGATTTTGGTGGTCTGCTTTATTTTTCTTGATTGATTGAATTATTTCTCTCGATCCGGGTCGCAACGACCCTTGAGTGATTTATATTTTATCCCGGATTGATTGAGTGAATTTTTCGATCATCAGAATGGCGCCGTTGCCGGGGAGCACGGCTTAGTAGTTGATTTTTGAGTTTTTCCGCGGCTTTTCTTTTCGCAGCTTTTTGTATAGCTTTCTGCATATATATATATATCTGATATTTTTATAATAATTTGGTGTGTGACACTTGCTTTCTTTCTTGGGAGGGCCCGAGGACCGCGGAGACGACTTTCGAGGAGCCGGCGCAACCGCAGGATTCGGAGGCGGCTCCTTTCTGCACGGAGCCGCAAGAGAGAGCGAGAGAGGAGCTGAGTGAGGGAGGACTCTAGTTTAGGATTTATTTTCCGCACATTTGAATTATTGTAATAATACAAGTACACTCAGAGACTTGAACTTCCGGGGTCTGTTTCGCCGAGCACCGGTGTGCTCGGGGGACCCTTTAGACTAGTTCAGATTTTTCGCGGTTTTTCGTGGTTTTAGCTTTTTAGCTGCCTTTTACGGTTTTCCGCGGTTTTTCTCGAGCCCCTAGATTTAGGATTTTCTGCTTGACTGTACCGTAATTAGTAGGATCCCCACACTTAATTGCTTGCATGTTCTTATAGAACGATAATTGGACCTACTAATAATTCACTAATAAAAATAGCTTAGTCGCTTTCCTGAGAGCCTACGCGCCGCGAGCCTGCCTTGTCAAGCGCTACTCCTGAACTCGGCTTGTCGAGAAGAGGAGAGGTGGGTCTAGACCGGACTCTTTGGATCAAGGGCGAGTAACTAAGCTAGACGGTTCTGTCGAGTAGAAATTGCTTGTCTAGGACTCGGTTTTCACCGTTGCACCATATAGGTAGTTTCTTTTCAGTCTTTATATTTATGCGCGGATCATCTTGCATGTAGACTGCTGGAGTCAGGTACGCATTTCTATCTCTGCATGCATCATTGATTTATCGCGCATCGGCTTTTTCGTCTTCTCCCCCCTGTTTTTGACTTAATAACCAGGAGAACCGAAAAATTCGTTAGGCGTCTTTACTTGCATTAAAAACATCTAAAAACAAAAACAATAAAATCGGGACTGCTAATCATACTTGACCTAAAAGACACTTCACTGAAAATCTGTCTTGGGGAGAGTAACCCCCTCCTTGTTTGGTTTGGATGAGCGAGAGAGTGACCCGCACATTAGGATAGAGCCTCCGATCTTTCTTGACTGATTAACGGCTTTCAGTACGGGACAGTCGGTTGAGAAATATCTGGATATCTATTTACCTCACGTAATCGCTCTGATAGACTGAATGATCACCTAAAATAAAATTGACAAGATAATTGACCGATCCCTTTCGGTCTTCAGCTTTGTATGCGTAGGTGAATTGGGGATTTGCTTGTTCATCTTGTGTGGTTGCCAGATCTCTTCGATCTTTCCCTACCTCCCTCCATCTTCTTCTCCTTTACTCCTGGATGATGGATCTCCCCCACCTCGAGCCGACTCTTGCGGCTTCTTCTCCATCTTCTGATCATCACTCCAGTTCACCTTCTAGGGAGGTCGGATCTCCGACCAATCTCCTGCTCCCTCCCTTCCGTTCATCTCACTACTCTGGGCATGCTGTGCTAGACGTCCGAGGATACCAGAAAGAGTAGTGGAGATCAGCAGACATATCCTATTCCAGGAGGATGGAGGAGCATATAGCACAGGGAGCTGAGTCAGCCTCTACACTAGGACCATTCGTCTTGGATTTGGATTACATTCTGCGACTGCCGACATTTTCAGGAGAGGCGCACGAGGAGCCATACCTTCATTTGTCCGCATTCGAGGAGTTTTGTAGAGCACAGAGATATTCAGATGTCACTGCAGAGGAACTGATGACGAGGACCTTCCCCTTCACGCTTCAGCACAGAGCCATGAGATGGCACTGACGATTGGGGAGGACATTCGATACGTGGGGAGATCTAAGCCGAGAGTTTCTACAGAGATACTTCCCTCCACGTAGAGCAGATCTCATGCGGTCTTTGATCATCATTTCTCAGTAGACCCCCAGGAGCCATTGCACGAGGCATGGCCAAGGTTTCTTGACCTCTTGAGGAGATTTCCTGAGCACGGACTTCCACTGACAGACTTGATAGAGATCTCCATGCGGGGGATGACCGCAGAGCAAATAGCACTGGTGATTACCACATGTGGCGATTCATACCGCAGTTCGGACATTCACTTACTGGACACCATCTCGAGTTTACTTTCACAGAGATCTTCTTCACGAGATGCCGTAGTCGGGACAACACATGTGGACGATGCTGTACCAATGAGGTGTGTTACTTTACATGATGAGTCAGCTTCTACACGCCAGCACGAGGACTTGGAGCAGACAACATCGCTGACAAAGGAGATGACTGCGATAGCAGAGGTTCGGACCCAGAGTCTTCTCGAGTTCCCGTTGTTTTTACAGCTGGAGTTCGAGGCAGCCCCTGAGTTTCCAGTCGACAAGTCTTGGATATCAGATCTTCTGATATTAAAGGAACCGGAGGAGCCCCCGTTTTTGCAGACATTGATTCAGCCACTTCATATTCCAGTCCCGGAGGAGTCAGCTTCCTTTCTGCAGAGATACTTCTTGAACGCAGACAGCTACCAGGACTCAGCCCAGCAGCCACAGCTCGAGAAGGGACACCACTTCGAGAGTACACTTTCAGTCTCCCGGAAAGATTTGGCAGCATACACGCGTCTTCTTTCGAAGCCAGATTTACCAGCACCCAGTTGTCCAGAGCTGAAGCCGCTTCCTTCGTCGCTGAAGTATAGATTCCTTGCAGGTGAGCATGAGATGTACCCAGTCATTATCTCAGCCGATTTGACTGGAGAGTAGGAATCCCGTCTGATGGGGGTTCTTGAAAAGAACCGCAAGGCAATAGGATGGAGTGTAGCAGATCTCAATGGGATTAGTCCGGCCCTGTGCTCCCACCATATCTATCTCGAGGATGAGGCGAAGCCGTCGCGTGAGTTCCAGCGACGGCTGAACCCAAATCTGAGAGAGGTTGTCATGAAGGAAATTTCGAAATGGTGGAGCGCCGATTTTATCTAATCCCATCTCCGACTCCAAGTGGGTCAGCCCTTTGCATGTGGTGCCCAAGAAGACGGGCATCACTACAGTGATTAGCGAGTCTGGAGAGGAGATTGCTACACGAGTACCCACTTCTTGGCGGATTTGTGTTGACTACAGGAGACTCAACCAGGCCACCAAGAAGGATCATTTCCCCCTGCCCTTTATTGATCAGATTATTGAGAGACTGGCAGGGAAGAGCCATTATTGTTTTCTGGATGGGTACTCGGGCTACAACCAGGTGGCCATCGCTCCTGAGGATCAGGAGAAGACCACCTTTACCTGTCCCTTCGGCACATACGCCTTCCGACGCATGCCATTTGGGCTATGCAACGCCCCTGCGACTTTTCAGAGATGCATGTTGTCGATCTTTTCGAACATGGTAGGGGAGTGCTTAGAGGTCTTCATGGATGATTTCTCGGTTTACGGCGACGGATTTGACTCCTGTCTTGACTGCCTAGACCGAGTACTCCAGCGATGTATTGAGGTCCGCTTGGTTCTTTCTTGGGAGAAGAGTCACTTTATGGTGACTCAAGGGACGGTGCTTGGCCACATCATCTCCAACAGGGGCATGGAGGTTGATCCGGCCAAGGTTGATATCATTAGGAAACTCACACCATTGTCCAATTTGCGGCAGTTACGGTCTTTCCTGGGGCACGTCGGTTTCTATCGGCAGTTCATCCGTGATTTCAGTAGAGTTGCCCGACCGCTGACTGACCTGCTGACGAAAGACACCGAGTTCCTTGTCGATGACAAGTGTCTTTCGTCCTTTGATACTCTCAAGCAGTGTATTGTTGAGGCTCCTGTCCTCCAGCCACCAGATTGGTCTCTCCCATTCGAGATCATGATGGATGCCTCCAATTTTGCCGTAGGGGCTGTGCTGGGACAGAGGAGGGATGGAGTTCCATTTGCTATCCACTATGCTAGCCGCACCTTGGATTCCGCCCAGCGGAATTATACAGTCACAGAGAAAGAGATGCTAGCAGTAGTGTTCGCCCTAGATAAGTTCAGATCGTACATCATTGGATCTAGAGTGACTTTGTACACAGATCATACTGCCATCCGATACCTCATGGCAAAGAAGGATGCCAAGGCCAGACTGACTAGATGGATCCTTCTACTCCAGGAGTTCGACATTGAGATCAAGGATAAGCCTGGAGTGAAGAATGTGGTGGCGGATCATCTCTCCCGTTTAGAGCAGCCTGAGGAGTCTGAGCAGATTGATCCCATTTGTGAGACCTTCCCAGATGAGGAGATCCTTGCTATCGCCTCACTTCCGTGGTATGCCGATATTGTGAACTTTCTTGTTGCTAAGAAAGTCCCACAAGGTTGGCCCAGACAGAGGCTTGAGACCTTCCTCGCGAAGGCCAAGTCTTACCATTGGGAGGATCCCATCCTTTACCACGAAGGAGGGGATAGTGTCTGGCGTAGGTGCATCCCTCAGGATGAGCACCATAGCGTCCTCACTTACTGCCACAAGCTTGAGGCAGGAGGACATCACTCTGGGAGGAGAACGGCACAAAAGTGCTCCAATCCGGCTTGTGGTGGCCTACCCTCTTCAAGGACTCTGATGAGTTCGTGAAGAGGTGTACTGACTGTCAGAGGATGGGCACTTGTGGACAGCGTGATATGATGCCGATGCAGCCCATTCACTTCTGTGAGGTTTTTGACGCATGGGGCATCGATTTCATGGGTCCATTCCCTAAGAGTCAGGGATTTGAGTACATTCTGTTGCCGTTGACTATGTTAGTCGTTGGGTTGAGGCTATCCCCGCCCGAGCCGCTGATGCGAGGACTGTTTGCAGATTTTTGAGGAAGCACATCATCACGCGGTTCGGGGTACCTCGAGTATTGATTTCAGATGGGGGGTCTCATTTCATCAACGACTAGGTGAAGGCACTTGCCAGTGAGTTCGGCATAGACCATCGAGTTGCCACTCCATACCATCCACAGACGAATGGTCTATCCGAGGTCTCGAACAGGGAGATCAAGACTATTTTGCAGAAAGTCGTCCGCCCTGACCGAAAGGATTGGTCACAGCTTTTGGACTCGGTCTTGTGGGCATATAGGACGTCTTTCAAGACACCATTGGGCACATCTCCCTTTCGCCTAGTTTATGGCAAGCCATGCCATTTACCTGTTGAGTTGAGGCACAAGTCACTTTGGGCAGTCACGGATATTCTTTTAGATCCAGAGAGTGTAGGAGACCAGAGGAGGGCAGAGTTAGCAGCCTTGGAGGAGCTTAGCGATACAACCTTCTCAAACAGCCTACAATATAAGGAGAGAGTGAAAGAGTGGCATGATTCTCATATCAGCCACAAGCATTTTGAGCCTGGACAGAGAGTATGGTTGTTTGATGCAAGGCTTCGTCTATTTCCAGGGAAGCTACAGAGCAAATGGAAGGGACCTTATCTGGTGAGAAAGGTACACGACAATGGTAGCATTGATATATCCGAGTTGTCTTCTGAGAGTACCTTTCGAGTGAACGGCCATCGACTCAAGCCATTTCTAGATCATGAGCCGCGGGTCGTTGATGTTGCCCCTATTCACTTTGCGTGAGATGTGGTCTCTTGACTCACATCTATTGCATCTCACGCCTGATTATCACTGTTCTTCCGACTTGTATAGATCCAGTTGTCTATATCACACTATTCTTTAGTCCCACATCCCTTTTCTCATCTTATGATTATGCTATACTTAGGGTGCACTTTACCCTAACTATAGGGGGGATGTAGGACCTGCGGGTATTCTTTTCATTCTTTCTGCCCCTGTTTTGCTGCCTATACTTAGGGATATTTTACCCTAAGTATGGGGGGGGGCAGACTCTGTACATTCTTCACTCGGATTTCCCTTCATGTACAACTTGCTATACTCAGGATTAGTTAATCCTAAGTATAGGGGGAAACCACCGAGTTCCTCTCATTCTATTCATTTATTCATTTCTGTACTTAGCCATTCCTTTTCACTTCCCTTTTACTAAGCACGAGTTATGTCTTCTTCATCGCTCTTGATCACTCTGAGGACATCGTTCGAGCTAAGTATAGGGGGGGTGTGTATATATTTCATATATACTTTAGCCATAACTCGTACTTTGTGTGAGTGTATTAATAAATAAAATGGCTAAAAACCCCAAAAACCACAAAATTAAAAAAATTTTTTCCTGTAAATAATCATTCTTTTATTTGCACATACATAGCTAGTGTACAAAATTATTTTTGTAAAAATATTTTCAAAAATCTTTTGTGTAAAGTTTGTGTAAATATTTTCTTATCAAAATTATGTATATAGTACAAAATTTTTCCAAAATGTTTTGAAAATCAAAAGTTTGCAAAAATCTTGTGTAAAAGTTTGTAAATACTTTTGCAAAACTTGCACTTCATGCATCCATCCATTCATGATTTCAAAACTTTTTTCAAAAATTTTGCACGATTGTAAATATTTGTAAATAGCATCTTTGTGTATATATGTATATAGTTTTTCATGGATGATAGTTGACATTTAAACTAGCCTGGAATTAAATTGAGAAATGGAGCTTGATTAAGATCTTAATCCACCTAATTCTAAGAGGAACCTTATAGGGCTTAGGGTTAAGGCTTTTCAGGTCCATAATGACTTAATTCTTCGAGTCCACTAGGCTATGAGCATATGTCATCTTGATGAACCTAAGTAGAGCACTTATCAACACACGCATGACTCTTAGAGACAATGGCTTGACTTGCACCAGCACTTTACACATAGCTCTCCACGGATGAGGTGGTGAGGAGGCAGTTTCCTTTGGCTTGGGGTAGCATATGAGGGTAGTACTTCTAGGCGGAACCTCTCTTCTTCTTCTAGTGAAGGAAGTGCGTCTCAACTTGGTCTAGTGGTGATGAAGGCTAAAGACAGAAGCCGTGGGTTGCAATAAAGCTTCAAAAGAGGGATATTCTACTGGCTCAAGAGGAAAATTTCTTGTATATATGCTGCACCATGTAGATATGTTGTATAGAGGCATTTGAAAAAAATGCAAAATGCAAAAAGAACTCCAAAAAAAGTGGTGGGTCGGATTGAAAATTTAATAACCGCACCAGAGTGTATATAGTCAAATAAAGCAAAAGCTTATGGTATCCATGTTACATCTCATGAAGCTTGCAGCGGGAGACTTAGCTACACTGGCTGAGCTTCCAAAAGTCTATACTTCTTCCCCCTCTTCTTGAGCCGGTTGCACTTGAACTTAGAAGGGAATACCCCGCTTCTCGAGGAAAGAGTTGCTAGACCGAGGCATTAGAGTTACCAGGTTGAGGGAGGTTGTTTCTTTGTTACTTCTGAGGTGGGGAGCTACATATCACTTACACTGCATGGAAAGATTCATGGTCATTAGAGTTTGTGTATGTAGACTTGTTCTGATCTGGTTTATTGAGGAGTCTTGTCCATAGATTGGTGGAACTTAAAGACTGTTGAGTTTTAAGCTTAAGTATAAATAAGGTTCCGACACATTAATAATCCAAAGATCTGATCGAGCTCCATAATTCAATTTAATGAAGGAAAGTTTAATATTCAACCTTGATCCATGTACATTCCTCTCTTTTTCTTTTTCTTTCTTTCTTTTTCACTTCTTTTTCAAATAAGTGTTTGCTAAGGGACTAGCAAAAGTTAAGTATAGGGGGGTGATGAATACCCATTCATCACTCTTTATTCTTATATTTTAGCTACAAAAACCTTTGCAAATGCATGTATATTCATGTAAATACAAATAATTATCAAAAGCATGCATTGTATAAAGTTTAATAATTACCATGTTTTTGTGCAAAAATAAAAGAATAAAGAGTAAAAAGAAAAAGAGGGAAATATTTAGAATAAATATTGAGCAACCTAACCCAAGGAAGGGCTCAGCATGGGCCTAACCGCATAAAAACCAAAGTAGAGGGAGATAGGAGCTCATGTGTGTAAATATTTATGTAAATAAAATAAAAGTATTTTCCTCACAAAAATAGACTCAAATTGGTTTGAGATAATTGTATATATTTATAAACATAAAATCAAGATAAAAATATAAAAATTAAAAAGAAAACAAAAACATCACTCATGTGGATAGTCATCTTGTATATAGTCCACTCATCCCTATTTATTTAGCTTTATAAATAAATAAAATTAATTTCCAAAAATTTTGTAAATATTCCATCTTTTATGTTGTAAATAAATTAAATAAAAACAATTAAAACAAAAACAAAATAAAAAGAACAAAATTAAAAACACAAAAATATATTGTGAATATACCATGTATATACATGTACATATATATTTATTTCATCCCTGTATATATATAGTAAAAATAAAATAAAAATACCCTTCTATTCCTAATGTTATACTATAAATAAATAAAATACAAAATGGGAATAAATTGTATAAAAATAAATAATTAAAAATCAAAAATCAAAAATACATATTGTATAAACCTATATAAAATAATAATATTTTGTCGATACCTAAATTATATTTCAAAAAATAAATAAAAATCACAAAAAATTAGTTTAAAATAAAATAAACATTTTTCATTTTTTGATTTTTTCGAAATTTGATCATTTTCTATTTATTATTCAATTTTCAAAATCCTAATAATTGCCGGGCTCTGATTGGTCCACGGGGGATGTTGACCTCCGGTTAACTCTCCCCCCAGGACCATTAGAGCCGGGTTTGACGCGCCCGACCCGATTTCTCATTTTTTTCGCGTCACAATCCGATCGCCAAATCTCCAAATCCCGAGCTCCGATCATCCATCCTGCATCCGAGATCCTCGCCGTCATATCCGCGTTGGGATCCACGCTTCGCGGAACCCTGCCCGACCTTCTTTTCTCGGACCCGCACCCATACATAAGCCGAGCTCCGCCGCACGAATTCTCATCTTTGGCCATTCACTTCCACCCCCAGTGAGCTCCAGCGTAAGAGCGAGAGTGACAGCTTGCCTCCCGTGCTGTTGAAGCGAGGAGAGGTTGCGGATTCCACTGATCCGGCGCGTATCACCACCGTGCTCCGCCACCAGCAGGAGCCCGAGCCTCGGAGGGAGACTCTCCTCGAGGCGACGTCCCAGAGCCCCGTCAGCTCACCCCCAGTCTCATCAACCACCCAGGTAGCCCTGTAGGCTTTGCTTTTTTTCTTTGATTTTCCATTTCCCCCAAATCGCTGCTCCGCCGTTCGCCGTCGATTCCGTCCACGTCCGACCACCATTCGATCATCGGGCTTCGCCATAGCCATCGCCTTCCTTCCACGCACCTTCTCCATATCTCCATCCAAAACAGCTCGCACAGGAGCTGGGATTCGAGCTCCACCGCCCCCCTTCGCCGGAGCTCGCCCATCTCGACCCTCCGATCACCGTCACCCCGCCTAACCGGGTCGAGGCAGTTTGCCCTCGACCCGCGAGTCTCCTGTTTGTCTTTGCAGGTACATCCAAGCCCATCTGAGGGCTTGGACCATCAGGTCCAGGAGCTTCATCTCCGCCGACCTCGCCGGAGCTCCCCAGAGCTCGGCTGGGTCATCGGAGACCACCAGCAGCTGCGGAACGTCATCGCGGAGCTTCTCCGATCTTCAGGCGCAGCAGGGGAGGTCAGGAGCCACCTTGGGCCGGTGAACTTTGCCGGCCAACTGTTCTTCCGGTATCCTCCCCGACCGTCCGATCATCCTCGACCTCCAGTTTTCATCTGGGCCGTTCATTCCCGGAGGAGTAGCCACCGTCAGATCTTGGAGAGGTGATCAGGACCGCCCGATGCGCAAGGGTTAGCCACAGAGAGCCTCCTCCGTCCGATGCACCACGTGGCGTAGCCCCAGCCGTCCGATCGTTGCGAGGACCTCAGCCTTGGAGCGCCCGCTGTTCTCCACCGTCCGATCCACCACGTGACGTCCATCCTGCGACCCGCATTAATAAAGGGTAATTTACCCTTAGGCCCTCCTGTTTATTTTATTTCGCACTTAGTCCTGTAATTAGTTAGTATAGTTGTTTAGTTTTTGGTAAACTTGCATAGAGGACCCTGCATTTTATTTACTTTGCATTTATGCCCCTGTACGTTGTGTGACACGTGCTTCGTCACGTGGCTTTTTGGCTTATTTGCATCTTATGCCATGTAGTTTCCAATGTTAATGAATGAATGAAAGTTTTTGTGTATTTGCATTTATACCCCTGTGCGTGAAACATAGGGGGCCTGCTTTCGGGCCAGGCCTCTCTTTGAGCATGTGCGTGAATATTTGGGTTATTTTTTTTATATTTGGGTTATTTGCAGATAAGCCCCTGGGCTTTTGGTACATGTTACCAAATAGCCCTCGGAACTTATTTTCTTCACATTTGGGTCCCTGAGTGCCTCAGGCGCGTGCGACGCACGTGTTTACCTGGGTTATTTGCACCAGACCCCCCAGAACTTCGGGTATTTGCACATAAGTCCCTGTGCACAGTGCCCCCTTTTTATTTTTGAATAAAATAGCAAAACCACTCCAAATACAATGAAAATTGGAAACATGGCTCCTGCCATAGTGTAAAATTTTCTGGAATTTTTGGGGTCAATTTTGTTTTGATTTGATATTTTTAAAAATTCAAAACATCTATTTTCGTTACTGTTCAGCTTTGAAAATCACAAAAAATATTAAAACCTATCTAAAAATTACAAAAAAATTACTTACTGTTTGTTTATACTTGCTTGATTTTCTAGCCAATTTTGGCTATCTTTCATTGCTTAAAACACCTAAAAATTAAAAAACACTCAAAATAATATAAAAGTTCTAATAAATAAATTAAAATCCAAAAATAATAATCTAGGTGCCTAAATTTTCCTTGTTTTATTCTTTTTACAGGAAAATTACCTCCCAGCTAATTTGGGGCTTCTAGATATTTTATCTAGGTCCTTTTAGCTCGGCTGGACAGTACCTACAGTTTCAGTCACTATTTGATTTTTAGAAAATTCAATAAATATCAGAAAAATCCCAAAAATTCACCAAAAACACTAAAAATTATAAAACACATAAAAATATTTTTGTCAGAATTTTTGGTTGATTTTTAGTGCATTAAATAAATTGTTGAAGTGTTTTGTTTTCTTGTTCTTATTATTTTCTTAATTCTTAAAAATCCAAAAAAATATAAAAACCCTTAAAAACCACCAAAAATACCTTTTCTTCTCTTCTCGACTACTTCGTAGGCCGTAAGGCCAATCCGTGCTCCTTGTGTTCGACCCTGGTCGCTATACCAGGTTAATAAAATAGCTAGGACCGCTATCGTGTTTATTTGCTTTCATCTGATTTTGGTGGTCTGCTTTATTTTTCTTGATTGATTGAATTATTTCTCTCGATCCGGGTCGCAACGACCCTTGAGTGATTTTATATTTTATCCCGGATTGATTGAGTGAATTTTTCGGTCATCAAAGCACGTAAAAGATAAAAATGAAAAACCGCTCAAAGAGCCGCGTGCGTGGTCCTAAGTCGACACTCAAGTGGAGACAATCCCCACACAACCACGATCGTTCGATTACAATCGCGAGCCTTCGATCGAAGACCGCTGTAAAAGACGAATTATTATTACAAGTATGAAAGTAAAAATGCAAGACAACAATTTCTTTTTTTCTTTCTTTTCTATGTGCTCCAAGCATGCTCCTGCGGTTCCTCGCAGCGAGAGGCACCAGCTCCTCACCTCCTTGATTGATCAAGGGCCCTGCCACAGAAACAAGGATTAGAAAAGAAAATTTTACAATGCAAAATGAATTGACAGATTGACCTATAAAAAGAACACTAAATTAAATAAACAAAAATCCAAAAAATACAAGAAATGAGCCGTGTCCCCGGCAACGGCGCCATTTGACGAGCCCGAAAATCGACCCTTTAAAAGAGTGTTTTTAACACTTGGAATTGTCGTAGCAGTCGGGCCAAAATGGGCTCATCAAAGAGACCATCTGATTGATATATGTCAAAATAAGAATGAGATGGTCGAAATTTGTTTTACTTGGTAAGATACCAAGGTCGAACTCAGGGACACGAACCTCTCTCATATTATTCGGATTTTTTTATCTATTTAACTAAGTGTTGAGTTAGAGATCTATAGGTCAAAGCATGCAAACAAGACACAACAATGCATTAAGAAAAAGTAAACGTGCAATTTTTTTTATAAAATTTTATCATGCAAATATATGTAAGGAAATGCATCACAAATATGTCCTAAGTCAGAATAAATATGATGAGCGAATTAAATAGGAATCAATTTCAGATTTATTTGAAATGTCAGAATAGATCAACAAAGTAAACAAGGCATAGGTGAATAATAAGAGACATTTAGCTAACATAATATTTCATTGAAATTCATGTCTCTGAGATGAAAGATTAAATAAGCCATTAAAAAGTACATCGAACAAGCTTTCAAATGAGACTGGAATCGACTGAATCGGACACACGATGCTCAAGATATGAAATAAAGAAGACAATGGCATAAATGAAATAAAACATGAAAAGATAACTACAAAAAGGTCTTGGAAAGGACTAAAATGCAAAAGAAATAAATGCGAGGCCTTCCCTGTAAAATACCCACACGCGCGGGGGTATATCTGCAATTATTAAAACCCGCGAGGCTTATGGTGCAAATAACCCCAGGCGCACGTGGTTGGCACGTGTAGTCAGGACCTTTCTGCAAATTAGGATACGTCCGAGGGCTCTTCTGCAATATGCCCAGAAACGCACATGCTAAGCACGTGCTTTCCAGGATTGGAGGACACTTCAGGCTCGGAAGAGGTTCGACGTTGCTTCAGGTCGGCTTGGGTGCTCGTTCAGGTTCGATGCTGGTTCGGATACGGGTCGGGGCTTCCAAGCCTGGAGGCTCGGACGACGAGGTTCGGTGGCGCCCTGGCTCTGACACATGGCTAGCTCGGAGCCATTGGATCATACAAATCCAACGGCGTCTGGAGATGAAGCTTCTGGACGACGTGGGCTCTCCTGCGCCGTTGGATGTGCTCCGGAGAGGGGCATCCAACGGTGGCTACTCCTTCTGCTCCATCTTCGGCTGGCGGCGATTTTGGAGCTCCGACGAAGGAGCTCCTCCTCCGCCACTCCCTTCTGGGCACGGTGGACCTCCCCCGAGCTCAAGGAAAGATCGTCGATGAAGATGGAAGCTCGGGGAGGATCCAGGAACCTCTAGAGTGGTGCTTCGGAGCTCAGGTGATGGCTGCAAAGCTCGGCCAAATAGCTCCGGCGAGGTTCCCGATCATTGAAGCTCTCGAAGACCTGCAACGTTAGAATCGCATACCCGAAGCGCATGGAGTGTATGCATGAATGAAGTGAGAGCTTGGCGAGCGGAGAAGGTGGAAGTTCAAGGCTCCTCCGCCGCGATGGCGGAAGAGATGGGTCGGATGCGGTCTGGGATTCTGGAGGAAGAAGAGAGTGCTCGGAAAGGTGCGCGTGAGTGGGAGATGAGCTGCAAAGCTCGGGAGGTGTTCATCAGAGCAAGGGGGTGCGTAGAAGTAGCTGAAAAAATTAATGAAATTGAATAAATTTGCAAAGGGAGATCGGAGGCTTACCTGAGCGATTGTAGAGGGTATGGCTTGTGCTCGAGCTCCGAGGAGGAGCTCTGGTCGTCGCTGAACACCGTCAGCCAGTCGGTGCAGCTCAAGCGGGCTGGAAGCACCGCGTCTCCGCCATGAATCGACGGAGGGTCGATACCAGGGAAGACAGTCGTCTTCGCTCGATCTCTCCGCCTCCCCCTGTCACAGGGAGGCGGAGGAGGGCTGGGTCACTCCCCTCGTAAAGGTGGACAAGGTGATGGAAGGGGGAGGCGGCGTTTTTAAGGGGCGAAGGTAGCAGTTGTGGTGGTCGTCGACGTGGGTTTGGAGGAGAAGATGGGACGACTGAAAGGCTGTCGTGGATCGTGGAGTGATGCGCGAGGTAGAGGGAAGAGTGGGGAAGTGAGTGGGGAAGTTGGCGATGGAAGGGGTCGACTGGAGTGGCGGAGAAAAAGGGAAGGGGGAGAGGTCGTGCGATGTGAGATCGTGTGAAAGAGGAGGGAGCCGGTTGATGAAGAAGCGAGGGTCGTTGGATCTGGAGATCCAACGGTAAGGAGATATGTGCGAAGGGGCGGCTGAGATTAGGTCGGGGGGCGGCACGATCAGAGAGTTATTAAGGTGCCACGTGTCGCGCTTATAGGCCGATGGGAGCGGACGGATATGATGTAACGGATGGCTTGATCGAAGGGATAGAAAATGGTCCAGGAGATAACGGCGGAGATGGAAAGGCCAAGATGTGATCGAAGGGCGCAACAACATGACACGTGGCACGAGGAGGTTAAGGCGCGAATGTGCGGTGCAGATGAGAGGCGGGAAATGATCGGACGATTAGGAATTGAGGGGCGCGTGGAAAGCAGCTGGCCGTTGGATCAAGAGGGCGATCCAACGGCTGGCAATGGAGGCGGAAGAGACAAGGGAAGCCGGGCCACGTGGCGCCCCCAGATTGGGCCACGTGGCCCAATCAGATTATTGAAATAGTATTTTTGATTTTCGAGGGTTAATTTGGCTGGATTTGAGAAAACTCAAAACATAAAAGTTGTAGATCTTGACGAGATCTACAAGTTTCATGTTGACCAAAACTGGAGATGAGATCATCTGTAGATACAAAATATTTTTAAGGGTATTTTAAGGCTAAAAATACCGCAGATTTTTGTTTTGTCATTTTTTGTGGTTTTTTTATTTATTTGAGACTATGTTAATTACATGATATTATTTGGATTTTATTGACACATGTTTAAGCAAGGGGGTTAATAATGGGAACTTATGATAATAAAATCGGGTTTCATCAGCCAACGGATCCATCTGAGCCCGTACCCAACAATTTGTCAGGGCCAATTTTCCTCGATAATAGATTGGAGACTTAAGCCCGGGACATTACGAATGGTATTAGAGCCATTTTCCATCTGATAGTGGAAAGGACTACCTGAGAGGTGTAGCTGCCCTATAAAAGAGATAAGAGGAAATGGTTACCTGGAGCGTGCATTCGCCACTGTCACTGGGAATAAGTGATTAACCATGTCCCAATGAGGACGTTACACATATAAGTGTGGGGGGGGGAGGGTTGTAACACCCCAACCCCTAACATAGTGCACATCTAAAACTCACAAAGTGTGGCGTGGTTTATAAGTGATGGAGATTACAACTTGCCAACTTGGGCTTAAGCATTTTGGGTAGTTGCCAAACGAATCCATCTGGGCTCGTACCCAACAAGTTGTCAGGAGCAGTTTTCCTCGATAATGGACTGGAAACTTAAGCTCGTGACGTTACATTGTTGAAGGTGAAAGGTGTGGAGTATGGGAGAAAAACATCTTGGGGAGATGAACATGATGGAGGTGTTGGAGAGGATGAGCTTGAGGGGTGACACGTGGAGGAATAAGGAGGAGGGGATGAACATAAGCTCTTTGTTGATGAGTCGGTTAATACTCAGCAGTGGAAACCATGGAAGGCCATATCACGATATATCAACGATATATCGGTATCGATAGGTGATCGATATAACGTCAGTGTGACCGATATTAGATCTTGAAAGGTCATTTTCTTCACGAAAACCAGTTCGATATGAGCAATATGACGTCGATTTATCGATGATATATCATATCAACACAATACCGATACCGATACCGATATGACCTTCTATGGTAAAAACTAACTAGAAACTATGAGATTCAACCGAAAATTGATCTAATTAAGCTCTTGTGCGCGGGTTTGGATTCTGGAACCTGTTCTTCATGGGAAATATTGGTCAATTTTCAGCAGCCGTGACCTATTTTTTGAGGTCTTATACAATTCATCTGCTGACCGTTGTGGTTCACCGTACATTTTTAATTCGATCTGCATGGGAAAATTATGGGTCAAATTTAAAATCTTCAAATCGACCGATGACTCAAACACGGGGATTTCGAGCTGGAATGCAATTCACCTGTTGACCTTTTGATGCAAACTATGCTTTTTAATTCTAACAAGAAGAATATGAAACATTTTATTGTATGCACTGCACAGTTCGAACAGCAAAATGCGAATTGAGATTTTCTCTCATAAGTTTTGACACGTCTGTTGTCGTTTCATACAGAAACGGCTTTATAGCGATGGTGATCTTGGATATGAACTCTGATTAGTTAGGTGTTTCAATGCAATTGTGCATCCAAGTTTTGACACATCTGTTGTCGTTCCAGGAAATGTTTGCCCTCACAAAAATAAATAGCTAAACAACGGTGTAAGATAACGTAAATTTGCAGGGCTTTGATGATAAATAAAAAGAAAATGGGATATTTTGCGTAATTGGTAAAGTTTGCAGACGTCATGGTTTAAAAATACCTTATTTCTGTCATTCACACAATGGTTTCATTCAAATCAAATATAAACATGTATTAAAGAACGTCAATTGGTGGCCAGCAGACAATTTTTCCGTAAAAATTCTTGATTATACCCTCACGCAAATGCGCTTATTACACAATTGATCCTGCAAAATTATGGTATCACATGTTAGGGGTAAAATGGAGCTGCCTGAAGGGGCAGTTAACTTGACTCGTTTATCCTATTTTTCTTATTTTTTATTATTCAGAAAAATACTTCCGTGATTCCGTGATTTTTGTAACTGTATCTTTATATCATGTCATTAAGTTTCATGCGAAACAGAGACTCTTTCGGCCTCCATTTAGATGGGGTCAATTTCAACAATCCTGAGATTGTTAAAAAAACGACTGTATAGATGGAGGCCGCAGGAGTCTATGTTTCACACAAAACTTGAATGACATAACTTAGGAATATAATGATGAAAGTTCATGGATTCATTTTTTTAAAAAAATAAAAAGTAGGAAAAATGAGGCGGATGGACCAAGTTAGCTCTCCCTTTAGGGCCCGTTCGGTAGGAGAATAAGTAGGAATAAGGATGGGGAATACGGGGAATAAGGGTCTATTCGTTCGGCTGAAGGATAAGAATAAGGAGAATAAGGTGAAATAAAGGTAGGTAAGGTGGGATAAAGGTAGGAATAAGAGTGAAATAAGATGAAATAATGGAGAATAGTCGTACCACGGGGAAGCGTGTTCGGGTAGCCCCATTTTATCCTGCATATTATACCCATAATTCCTTTGTTATTGCATGAATGCGCCCAATTGTCATAACTTGAAAGCAAACTTATTTTCAGAAAACTATCCATTAAACTAAAAATTAGATAAATTATGTGCTTATTTAAATACAAATATATATATATATATACATAAATAATGGCGGATTTCCTCAGCACGACTAGCCCCTATAGCTCAGTGGTAGAGCGTCAGTCTTGTAAACTGAAGGTCTGTAGTTCGATCCTGCATGGGGGCATATTTATTTTTTCTAATTTTTTTGTTCATCTAAAATAGTTGTTTTAAATTTAATCACACAGTAGACTCGAACTCACCATACATATCGTACGAAGAGACGATCAGTATTGTCTCATCTTTTGGAGATCGAAGATATTGATTGCAATATCCATATTGGTGGCTGTAACGAACCGAGAAGATTTTGTGAGGGCCCTCCGGTATTTACTCGACAGCACACCGGTCAGAAACCATCAACCCTCCTATCCTTAAACACGACCCTTCCAATTACCAATTTCAAAACGACCCAATCTCGACAATTCAACAACAACAAAGCTTTTTCCCACACTTAAGTAGGGTCGGCTACATGGATTCTTCACCTCCGTTCAGATCTATTTTAAGTCAATCCTGTGTTTATATCCACAACGCCCCAACGAAATATGTATGTTTGCTTAAATCCATGTTGAAAAGATCCGACTGTTATGAGGCAACTTCTTAAATAGTATTTTTTTTAAGAAAAAATTACTATTTAGGAAGTTGTCTCTGTCTATTTTACGCTGATTGTCGGCTCCCTAACGCAACCCTCCTCGTTTACCCGAACTTGAGACCGGCCATGGCTGAGTTAATCTCGATAATTTGACTTCAGTAAATTTAATCTCTCGCCACTTGTAATTATCAGTCCAAACAAACCAAAGCGTCCCGATTTTTTTTACTAAATGTGAAATCCGTTGGTTTCATTCGTCGAAAGCGAGTAGATTAGAGTACCAAAGAATATCCGGGAATTTCCCCCTTTTTTTATTAGTTACTATTATTATTTCCTCCTCTATTTAAGAACACCTACGAAGCATATTCCCCCGCTCTCCAATCCCTTCCATGATATAGATATCCACACAAATCACAATCCCTCCCATCTCCCGTAGAGCGATCAACTCGAAGCCGTAGGCCGATCGGCGAACCGTTCGTCGATCGCTTCGATATCTAACGGTTCTACCTGACCAGTGACACACATGGTTCCACAAAACAAAATAGAGTCAAGACAGAGCAACTCGTTCTTCTTCTTCATCATCATCGTCTTGATCTTCCTTGAGAGCTTGAAGACGCGAACGGAGTTCACATTGAAGAGGACCCCCGACGATATGTTGCTTTCGTCGCCCGAAGCCCCCATGTACGACCACGATCCCCTCGGAAGGTGTTGCGTGCGCGGAGAGACTCCGTTGTCGATCTCGCGAGAGGAAGCGAACGTCGACTTCCTCGACACCTCCGTGCTTGGTCAGGTAATAGATTAGTCTCGTTCGTCGAAATTCGTTGCATATTTGATCTACTTAGAAGTTGGATTGCAATTACGATCTCTGCTGTTTATGTTGCTTATTCGATTTTGGATTCCTTGGCAGTGCTGCGAGGAGAAGGTAGATCTTGGTGGTGCCGGCGAGGTGAAATCGGACGGCGTGGATCTATCTGGCCGGTGATTTAGATTAGGATGCAATTAGTGGACAAAACCATGGCAAGTTGTGTTTTAATAATAAACATTTTTAGGAGATGTTCACGAGATGGAATTGTACATATATTCTATTTGGCTCGGTCATCGATTATGTGCAGGCATGCCGTTGTTCTTGAAGATTTTCGTGAAGAAACTTACGTTGAGATATGACGACTATATGCACGGCCTAACATAGTGTAAAAACCTCAAAATTGTCCCATACCGTGGAAATATGAAATTTCCGGATGGATAAAAAGTAAGGAGATTACTACCGAAACAACTCGGCTTGAGCATTTTGGGGGTGGTTAATCGGGTCCGTATGAGCCCGATCTTAAGAGGTTGTCAGGGTCAGTAATGCTCCGCTAACGGACCGAGGACCTAAGCCCGAGACGTTACACATATACGTATATATATATTATGTATATGTATTTGTTGTTAATTTATTAATGTTTTATATAGCAAGGGTTATCCATCGTCTTTTTCGTCAAAATATATACTAATCGCAGCTATTTTTACCTGTGAATATTATAAATTTGAGTAAATTATAAAAAAATTCCTGAACTTTACACTCAAATTGAATATGAACCATCGACTTTTAAAAGTCACATTGTGATATCTAATTTTTATTAACGGTTTCAATGTAGTACCACCGTTATCTTTTTTGTTAAAATAACCCTCTGGTCTATTTTATAGACCATTATATCATTCATCTTTTTCCCCCTCCCCCACAAGCTAGCTGATCACATGCCACTGCCACTCCGCCCATGAAGGTCCGCATCTCCACGCCCCTTTTCAATGCTCATGTGGTCGGTGCCACCGCAAGCAGCAACAACGTGATCGTGGCCTTCCCACCGCCTACTACTGTGGCTACTGGCACTGCTCCTGAGAATATGTCGAATTCGTGCAAATAGGTTTACGAGCAAATCACCCAATACAATTATAAAACAACTCGAATGGTAAAAAGTGTGAACAAGAAATAAATGTGAAAACACATGGTGTTATAACTAAACTCCCCTTTCCACAACACCCAATAAGTAATGGAACACCACAAAGAAAAATCATCCCATGCTAGACGGCTTCTACCAACTCGGCCTATAGTTCCAACCCAGATATGAATATGTACTGAACAACAGTTCAGACTTATAAATGTTGGACATGTGAGCCCACGGCGAGCCATTATGCAATAAATGTTATTGCGAATATCATTCCCTGGTCTGAAATGAAGAATAAATAATTTGCATAATAGGTCCCTCTGTACAATTAGGGTTATGTATCATGGCTATCTTAATGATCATACAGCTGTTGATTCAATTATTGAATCATAGAGGCTGGTGCTTGGATGAATATCTAAAGAGTTAGATTGAGGACTCATCAAGTACCGTTAAATGATTGTTAAGATGTGATCTCCAGCCTGAGTAGGAAATGGCAATCCTTTCTCACATAGGCTGATATCTGACCGATCTCTTGATGCAAGTCCTCTGCATAGGAATAGAGATTCAGAGGTGTCAGATTAGTTAGGTCAATGGGTTGACTTAACAAGATCGAGATAACCTAAGTCCTATGTTGAATGCTGTCACAGCATAGGCACGCATCCTCTGACCGGAGACAGATAGATTGCTATATGTCTGAGTATGTACATTTGACAGACCAATAGGTTGATGACCTAACCAAGGTCTATACACCGGCGCGTTGGTGTGCATATAAGGGCATATGAGTAATACGATCTCTCAAAGGGTTCATACAGGTTCACTACTGAACCGGAAGACATGAGCTCAATCATGAGATATTGGGAAGAATCAAATTCCGTGCACGGTCGTCTCGCTTTGGAAGCTTGACTGAATTTCTAGGCTTGATATATACTTTTGGAAAGTATATTATCAAGACCTAGGTATGATATATGCTTTTGGAAAGTATACGATCGATACCAAATCCCAATGATCAAATGAGAAACTTAGTGATCAAACCCCGAAGAAGACAGTGTAAAATTGATCTTGATCTTCGGGTTGACCATGGGTCTTCCAGTATGCAGGATGTACAGGTATTGGGAATACCTGAGGGTGATGTGATCATAAACGATTGTATATCCATGACGCTTCCATTCCGAGGGAGTAATGAAACAGGTCTGGATTTTGGTGACTCCTTCCAGTAGAGAAGCAATCTGATCTTAGTCCAAGTGTTGGACATTGGTCTGAATGAGATTCAGATTCAATGAGAAGATTAGATTTGCGGTCTTGATTTAATCAAGCATCTGTAGAAGGTCCGTAAGATCTGGATTTGAGATGAGATCTCAACATCCAAGTCACTATACGTGGAATAATACAATCGCCCTGTCCTTATCTCCAAGTATCTGCGGAGAAAGCACATTATTCTTGAAAGGGTTCAAGAATAATTCATTTGATGAAATACATATCCAAGCAAGAAGAACTTGACGATTAAATGAGATTTAATTATCAAGCTTAATATGAATATGATTCATATTGTGAGAATGATTATCCAAGATAATTAAATGGGATTTAATTATCAAGGATTAGAGAATGTGGATATTATTATCCATAATATTTGTGTATTGTAAATATGATTTATAATATACATATATTCAAGAGAGAGAAATTTAGTAAATAATATTTCTTAATTATTAAATGTGGATTGGATTCACATTTGTTAATTAACTGGAAATGTCATTTACAAATTAGTTTGGGATGTGAATATGATTCACTATTTTCAATGGCATGATTGAAATATTCACAAATTAATTTAGAATTAATTTGGTGAATAATTTTGTGATAATAGTTATCACAAATTTTTAAGAGATAATATGATATAATAAAAAGGAGATAATAAACCACCATTGATGAGGTGGCGTCACCCATGAAATAGTCATGGGTGACACCCCATTTTAGGAGGCTACATTATCTCCATTTTATTATCTTAATTAATCTCTCAACTAATTTATTTATGTTAAATTAAATTGTGTTGATAATGTTGCAACATATATTTAATTTAATTATAAATAAATGTTGTTGGTTTTAACCAACAACAATCATAGCCATTGATTTAACATAGACCAAGCATGACCGTTGGATCTATGTATCCCATGGATTGAGATCCATTGGATCCTAAACTAATATAAAAGGAGGGCTAGGGTAGCCTTCCAAAGTACATCATTAAGAGTTGTACAAGGTTACAACTCTCTTTCTCTCTCTCATATTCTCGCCCTCTCTCTTTCTCTCCTCCAATAGATGGCCGTCCATCTTATGTAGAAAAAGGAGAGACCTTCTCGGTTTCGCCTTCGACGACTCGGGGATCTTCTTCTTCTTTGGGGCTGCTTCCTCCAAAGGAAGATGACGGATTTCGTATGACGAAATCAGGGGATCCATCGCTTGGATCTTCATCGAGGATTGCGGGAAGGAACGTGACTCATCATCGCGCCCGCAAGTGCGTTCTTCGTGGATCGGACTTAAGATAGGAGGATCTCTACTTTGGGATCTCGCGATCACAACCACGCTTCAAGAGGTATTCCTTATACTTGTGGTTTGATGAAACGATCCGAGAAGTATTCTCGTGATCATGTGATTTCATCTTAGATTTTAAAATTTTAATTTCCGCCGCATCTAGCATCTAGTACGACTAGTTGCTCCGATTGCATACGATGTGATCGACACGCTTCCGTGATGCACTTAAGGATACTCAATATCCTTCAAGTGGTATCAGAGCCAGGTTGAATATGGTTTTGGATGTGATCCATAGACCTTAGACGATTTGGTTCTTGAAAGGGTTGCGAAATTTTTACCGCATTTCAATTTTCGCACCTCTGTCTAATTGAATTTTTCAGTACTGTTTAAAATGTTTAAATACGAAATTTTCAATTGGATTTTGTTCCCCATTAATTAAGGAAATCATAGGACTTGAGTTTACTAAAATTGGACTTCATTTGCTCAAGATATGGCCTTTTGAATATGCCTATATTCACTGTTGCGGGAACTGCGGATTTAAACGTGATTAATGAGATAATTACGGTTTTAATCTGACTTGAAATGCATGAATTATCACTTGGGTTCTTTAATAAATCAAATAGGCAATCTTAGGAAACTGAGTTTGTATTTTTTGGATTTAAATTGATCAAGATAAGTTAATTTTAGTGATTGGGGGTCACTGCTAGAAATTGACATTTTTGATCTTGAACCTTGTGATAAGTCATTCAATTATCATGATGAAAATTAATTGTTAATTTTCTGGAATAATTAGTGATAAATATTTGTGAAATATTTAAAGAGATAATTATTTCATTGAATGACACTTGCCTAAACCACAATGATGAGATATTAGATCTTGATCATTGGTTCATCAACAAACATTGATTTCATGAAAATCATAGTTTATCTTACAATAGTTGTAGGACAACATTTACAAGAAAAACTCTCTTAATTGAATAGGATTGGGGATTTGTCTAGCAAATCTCCTTATAATATAATCAAAATTGTTTTGATGTATATTATATGGTATAATTTCGGTTGAAAAACCGATGAGCATCTCAAAGTACATGATGATCTATCTGGTATTATCCTTTTCCGAGGCGGATGTGGTGCCTAGTCGGAGAGCATTGGGGTCGCGGGTTGCAACGTATGTGGTCCGTCCCACTCTCGTCGGTACTGACCATGACAGCGGGTAGGGACTGTATAATACCGGAGAAAGTCAATGTGTATTTTTCTAATTATTAAAATTCGAATAATACGTATTTTGAGATAATATCTACTATTCAAGTAAAAGACATGTTTGTTGATTGATGATTGGATTGATGATTAATTTAATGTGATTAAAATTAATTATATCCAATAAACACTCTATTATGAATAGATGTGTATTTCCCTTGTAAGAATTAATTATGTGAATATGATTCACGATAATTAATTATACAATTTGAATATGAGGTGGAGGATCACATAAGTGACATCCATGGTCTCCCGTCAAGGCAAAGGATTCCGTCGCCAGTTGTTGTATATAGGAGACGCCTGTCCGAAGTGACAGATCCTATATATGATTTAATTGGATCGGGTTCTTTGCTTCTCGAAAGAGTAAGGCCGTATACGTAGTGACCCCAATATCGGGTCCTCATATTATTGGGGCGATATTGGATTGCGTATAGCGAGTATTAAGCCTGTTGACGGTTGGTTCAATTAATGACGGGTCAACATTGCCTTAGGGGTGGTGGGCCCGGGTGTTAAAGATCGAATTGGGAAATGCAAGTTGGACTTACAAGGTGGAATGTGTTCCCGCTTCTTTTTATCCGAGTTGTAGGTTCTCATATCATTGAGATGCAACGAAGATAGGAAAGGAGATCCCAGATCTTGCTTGAGATATAATGGTAAGTATATCTCTTACATTGAAAGTGATTAAGGGAATGAACTTTCAGTGTTGACAAGGCAAGACAACTTTGATATGAAAATTCCTAAATCAAAGTAAAATATGTATATATAATATATATACACTTATGCAAATTTTTTATTTCAGATAATCCTTCATTAAACCCACTCAATGTCATACTCAATGATAACCGGTAAAAAAATATCTTGGATTGGACTCATGATCCAGATATTGTACTTGTAATTGGACACATAATGTATGTGGTTGCAGTGTGTAAGTCCCCTCAACATAATGAGGAAGGACAATTAAATAAGACAATAAGATATCACCTTAGGGTTTGTATGTCTCTATAGTCTTGATCTTTCATCGAGTGTACTTTGGAAGTGACATGTCGATGGTGATCGTAATTGTCGAATAATCCTTATAAAATAAAAGAAGATATTTTGGCATACATATGTGCTCTAGACATTTAATCATGAATGACACGGTTCTCTGCATTATGCAGAATGGTGGCTCGAAAGAGATGATGTATTCAAAATGTTTTGAATACCTACCTGAACCTAAGTCTCCAAGAGTTAAGATGAATGTAGATATGATGAGTGTCGTCATTCTACTATCTATACTCAAGTCATTAATAAAGCTTCATGATATTCATATTGTATGAATTTAGTGAAGCATGTATAAATGTTGAAATGCTCTTACATTGAATTCTTTTGAATTTAACATAAGAGATCCTTAGTCTTAAGCAATGATTGTTTATAGATTAAGAGAGCACAGTGGAAGCATGGGTTAGACCCGAGTAAGAAGGAAAGTCAAAGAGTTGACCTACTTCTGTGACTTCCATATGACATCCAAAGAGTTGGATGAATGCCAATACTGCAATAATTTGATGTGTTGATAGTATGACTACTGTCTAAAATCCTTAGTGAAGGACTCAAATAGAGCATCAAAATAATCTACATATAATCATTGACTCTGACTTTCTTATTTCATAAGATAAAGTCTGACAATTGTATCCCAATCTTCTAATGACATTTGCAATTGGTTGCATATATATATATATTAGAAGATTAGAAATTTGATCTTAAGGTTTAGTAGTCATCTACATGGATATTGATGTAATTGTTGCAACAATCTCCTGTTGGATAGATGGACTTCATATTCTCAGTGGGAGAGCCCTTAGTCTTAGAGAATGTCTCTATGACCTAGATAATAGAATACCCTCATTGTTTGTTTCTAAATGTTGGAAATAAACATGAATTCTGAGATAGATCTATCATAAAGAGTTATGATGGATATATTTCAGATAGTAATCTAACGTCTAGTGGACTCCACAAAATTAGAAATTAATGAATGGTTCATTAAAATACTGAAAATTAAACCTTGATAGATCAAATAGGAGGATGAAGATCATTTGACATGATCTGGCATCAAGCCTTGGACATTTGTCTGTTGATTTGATCAATAGACTAGTAAGATATGAAACTTTAGAATGTCTAAAATTTCAAATCTTACAAACTTGTGAATATTGTATTCAAAGTAAAATGTCCAATACACTCTTCTCTTAGGAAAGGTGCAAGATGTAAGGTATTCGGGATCTCATACATATTCATGTATGTGGATCATCTATATCATAGTAAACATTATGGATATATGATATCTATTGATGATTATGTATTATATGAGATTTCTTCTCTTCACCTGAGAAACCTTTGATAGTTCAAAGATTTCACAATTTTGGTTTAAAATCAAAGTTTGAAGGAAGATTAAATGAATTTGATCTAACCTAGATAGCAAGTACCTATTAGATAAATTCAAAGAATACCTTACGAAGATATGAATGTCATTTCTATCTCAATCCTCCTAACACACCTAAACTCAATGGAGTTGTAGGGAGATACAATTGGATCATGTGTGACTTGATTTGATCAATGATAAATTTTAGTATAATTATCCCTTAGTTTCCAGGTATATATGTGTAGTAGAGACTGCAATATATATCCTTAATAAGGTTCCATGCTTGTAAGCTGGAATCTAGCACTAGAGAGTGCTACTTCATTAGGAAAATAAAGGATGGTATTCGATACCTACTTTATGACCTTGAGATTCTTAGAAGATCTCATCTCTGAGAATGTGATTCTTTGAGGATGACTCTCTTGAGAATCAAGACAAAAATGAAGTGTAGGAACTCATTTATTCTTGAGAAGATAATGAGGCTCCGAAAAATCGGAAACTCAAAGGATAATTAAAGATGAAGCACTAATACCTCTTCAAATGAGTTTGAGTATGTATTCCATGTGTTAGTTAAGTCTGACAATGATCGGACTTCATGTGATGAAGCTCCTGAGGATCATGACATGGAAAGATGGATATTAGCAATAAAGTCTAAAGTAGACTTCATATACAAATGTTGTATATGGACCCTCGAGGATCCACCTATAAGGGTTTGACCCATAAAGGTGTAAATGGATCTTCAAGAGAAGAGGGAACCTGATGAGAAGGTACATACCTTCAAAGCTCGGTTCATAGCCATAAGCTACACATCGGAAGAAAAGACATTGCTTGCAATGAGACTTGCTCTTTGGTGACCATGCTTGAAATCATCAGAATATTGCTAACCCTAGCTACACAACTTGACTGTTGCATCTTCAAGATGTAAGTCAAGATTGCATTCCTCTAAGAATACCTCTATGAGGATATTCACATGAAGTAGCCCCAGGGCTTCATGATTGGGGAAAGTAAGATGTGCAAGCCAAAGAAACTTCATCTATGGACTCAAATAAGCTTCTTGTAGTTGGAACATCAGATTTGATGAAATCATAAGTGTTATGATTTTAGATAGAATCTTGATGTACCATGTGAAGCTTAGTGGGAGTACCATTGTGTTCATCGTGCTAAATGTAGATAATATCCTAATCATTTGGAATGATATAAGGATGATAATAAGTGTTTTATAGACTGGCTATTCCATACCTTGATATATGATCTTAAGAATACCTCTTAGATCTTAGTTTTGAAGTTGTTCAGAAGCAAAGAAAGAAGGTGTTGGGACTGTCACATTTGTAGTACACCTTGGACATATTCCATTCTTGGAAATTCCAAGAAAGGCTTCCTTCCCTTGAGATTTGGTACTGACCTATCTAAAGAGATAGCACCTCAAAGAGTTGAGGAAGTGAATGCTAGAACTGCTTGCACCTCTGCATCAGTTACGAGAAGCTAAGTGTATGCTAAATGTGTATAAAAGTCAGATATCTGCCATGCAGTGGGAGTAGTAAAGTGTTACTGATCCTACTACGGAGATAAAACACTTGATTGCAGTAATAATAAAATCTTCAAAGATGACAAGTTTTTTTGAGATAGTGATCTCAAAGTCATATCTTCAAAAGATTAAGACTTTATAGATAGAGATCTAAAAGGTCTTAACTGTGGATACCTTGAGAGATAGTGATCTCCCGGAATAAGGGTATTCTGATAAGGATTATGGAAATACTGGTTATAATAGTTATTGAGCAATAGTGTCAAGGACACTATAACTGCTTTGACTAGATTGAGTATTGGTTGCATGAGATGCAACATTCGCATTGGATGCGAGCACTGTTACCTAGGGATATGCAAGTGCCGTAAAAGGACTTGGCATAATCTTTTGGGAACAGAGTAACTGATCAGCTTACCTAGCTATTTCTAAATAGCTTATGATTGTCACATGAGTGTGGGTTTAAATGATTAGCCCATTAATGACTCTTTGGACTAGTGGGAGATTGTTGGACATGTGAGCCCACGGCGAGCTATTATGCAATAAATGTTATTGCGAATATCATTCCCTGCTCTGAAATGAAGAATAAATAATTTGCATAATAGGTCCCTCTGTACAATTAGGGTTATGTACCATGGCTATCTTAATGATCATACAGTTGTTGATTCAATTATTGAATCATAGAGGCTGGTGCTTGGATGAATATCTAAAGAGTTAGATTGAGGACTCATCAAGTACCGTTAAATGATTGTTAAGATGTGATCTCCAACCTGAGTAGGAGATGGCAATCCTTTCTCACATAGGCTGATATCTGACCGACCTCTTGATGCAGGTCCTCTGCATAGGAATAGAGATTCAAAGGTGTCAGATTAGTTAGGTCAATGGGTTGACTTAACGAGATCGAGATAACCTAAGTCCTATGTTGAATGCTGTCACAGCATAGGCATGCATCCTCTGACCGGAGACAGATGTATTGTTATATGTCTGAGTATGTACATTTGACAGACCAATAGGTTGATGACCTAACCAAGGTCTATACACCGGCGCGTTGGTGTGCATATAAGGGAATATGAGTAATATGATCTCTCAAAGGAATCATACAGGTTCACTACTGAACCGGAAGACATGAGCTCACTCATGAGATATTGGGAAGAATCAAATTCCGTGCACGGTCGTCTCGCTTTGGAAGCTTGACTGAATTTGTAGGTTTGATATATACTTTTGGAAAGTATATGATCAAGACCTAGGTATGATATATGCTTTTGGAAAGTATATGATCGATACCAAATCCCAATGATCAAATGAGAAACTTAGTGATCAAACCCTGAAGAAGACAGTGTAAAATTGATCTTGATCTTCGGGTTGACCATGGGTCTTCCAGTATGCAGGATGTACATGTGTTGGGAATACCTGAGGGTGATGTGATCATAAACGATTGTATATCCATGACGCTTCCATTCCGAGAGAGTAATGAAACATGTCTGGATTTTAGTGACTCCTTCCAGTAGAGAAGCAATCTGATCTTAGTCCAAGTATTAGACATTGGTCTGAATGAGATTCAGATTCAATGAGAACATTAGATTTGCGGTCTTGATTTAATCAAGCATCCGTGGAAGGTCCGTAAGATCTGGATTTGAGATGAGATCTCAACATCCAAGTCACTATACGTGGAATAATACAATCGCCCTGTCCTTATCTCCAAGTATCTGCGGAGAAAGCACATTATTCTTGAAAGTGTTTAAGAATAATTCATTTGATGAAATACATATCCAAGCAAGAAGAACTTGATGATTAAATGAGATTTAATTTTAAGCTTAATATGAATATGATTCATATTGTGAGAATGATTATCCAAGATAATTAAATGGGATTTAATTATCAAGGATTAGAGAATGTGGATATTATTATCCATAATATTTGTGTATTGTAAATATGATTTATAATATATATATATATATTCAAGGGAGAGAAATTTAATAAATAATATTTGTTAATTATTAAATGTGGATTGGATTCACATTTGTTAATTAACTGGAAATGTCATTTACAAATTAGTTTGGGATGTGAATATGATTCACATATTTTCAATGGCATGATTGAAATATTCACAAATTAATTTGGAATTAATTTGGTGAATAATTTTGTGATAATAGTTATCACAAATTATTAAGAGATAATATGATATAATAAAAAGGAGATAATAAGCCACCATTGATGAGGTGGCGTCACCCATGAAATAGTCATGGGTGACGCCCCATTTTAGGAGGCTACATTATCTCCATTTTATTATCTTGATTAATCTCTTAACTAATTTATTTATGTTAAATTAAATTGTGTTGATAATGTTGCAACATATATTTAATTTAATTATAAATAAATGTTGTTGGTTTTAACCAACAACAATCATAGCCATTGATTTAACATAGACCAAGCATGGCCGTTGGATCTATGTATCCCATGGATTGAGATTCATTGGATCCTAAACTAATATAAAAGGAGGGCTAGGGTAGCCTTCCAAAGTACATCATTAAGAGTTGTACAAGGTTACAACTCTCTTTCTCTCTCTCATATTCTCACCCTCTCTCTTTCTCTCCTCCAATGGATGGCCGTCCATCTTATGTAGAGAAAGGAGAGACCTTCTCGGTTTCGCCTTCGACGACTCGGGGATCTCCTTCTTCTTTGGGGCTGCTTGCTCCAAAGGAAGATGACAGATTTCGTATGACGAAATAAGGGGATCCATCGCTTGGATCTTCATCGAGGATTGCGGGAAGGAATGTGACTCATCATCGCGCCCGCAAGTGCGTTCTTCGTGGATCGGACTTAAGACAGGAGGATCTCTACTTTGGGATCTCGCGATCACAACCACGCTTCAAGAGGTATTCCTTATACTTGTGGTTTGATGAAACGATCCGAGAAGTGTTCTCGTGATCATGTGGTTTTATCTTTAGTTTTAAAAAATTTAATTTCCGCTGCATCTAGCGACTAGTGCGACTAGTCGCCCCGATCGCATACGATGCGATCGACACGCTTCCGTGATGCGCTTAAGGATACTCAATATCCTTCAATAAAGAGAGTAAGATTAAAAAGGAAATAACCCAAGTCCACAATTCATCAGTAGCATGATTTGACTCAATGTATTTGATTTTGGATAAATCATTATTAATCATATAACTTCACGACTTTTCATTTTAAGACTCTCGTTGTCTTTCCTCACAAGGATGAATCCAAGTACTTATACACAGGGCTAGCACTTATAAGTACCTAGAAGTCATGCCAGTGAAGAAAGACGAGCTTGGATTGTAGCTTAGTGCTGCTTAGGGTCACCACTCACATACCATGTTAGTAACACATAATCTCAAAGAAGAGTCACACAGAGCCGGTAGGCCTCATCGCCTGATGGAAAAACACTATAACACAAGGCACATATCCGGGTGCACACAACCGCTCGACGTCCTAGTGGAAAAAAGTCACTAAGATACCAAGATGAGTACTAAGCAACGTACCCAACACCTGGTGAGCTAAGGCAACATCAGGTCTCAACCAAATCATTTGCGACACAATGGTACGACTATTCCCCATTATTCCATCTTATTTCACTCTTATTCCTATCTTTATCCCACCTTACCTACCTTTATTTCACCTTATTCTCCTTATTCCTATCTTTCAGCCGAACAAAGAATAGATCCTTATTCTCCTTATTCCCCATCCTTATTTCTGCTTATTCCCGAACCGAACGCACCCTAAGGAGTTGTTAGATTGAGGAATAAGGGTTGAAGGGGGTTGAAGGATAAGGTACTGTTTATGTTCATTTGGAAAGAGAGAATAATGATGAATAAGGGTATACAAGAGAGTTATTTTACATTCTCTGTTTGCCACATGAAGAATAAGGATGCATACTATTTATAATTTAGTTAATTTTGTTTTGTTGTGCTCATTCCCTATTCCAAACTTTGACATAGCAATGCGGGGAAGCTCACCTACAGATTGATAAGTAAAAGGCAGAGCAGTGCAACCATTAGCTATTACCCATGAATTATATATAATAAAGAATTAAACATGACTCACGCATTACAAATTTAAAATATATTTACAAACATTATATAGAAGGACAATAGTTGTTTCCCATGAATGTTCTCATTCTATACAACAAAGAATTAAACAGGACTCACATATTATAAATATAAAATATTTACAAACATCATATATAGAAGGCCAGAGCTACATGATAATGTGTTTATCATCGGGTCATGAGCGGATGTTGATCTGGCTGTGAGGTGGATGATCATTTTTTTCCTTCTATCTGATTGATCTTTCATTTTTCTCGAACTTATCGTTCTTACAACCCAATTAGAACTCCAACACGTAATGTAAATCTGACAAGAAAAATTTCTTTGTGGTCAAAGACTGGATAGTGAGAGGGAGCGATGACGCCTTCACCATGTACCTGCACGGCCTCTGAAATGGGGCAAATCAAAAGCAGCTTGAAGGTATGCTAGCAAACAAGTATGAGTTGATTATGAAAGGGTGTTTACTTCTCTTGGACATGTGTACCACATGTGGTCTTCAACATCCTATAATCTGCTAGCCTCATCGAACAACAACAATGCATCCTTTCGACAGTATCATCTGTGACCATGACAGATTGGCCCTTTCGGGCTGTAACATTACCATCCTCATTGCCACATGTGTCGGTGTAAGGAAACATGAAATAGCGTAATTTAAATTTTTAGATAAAAAAATACCATATGTATGTTGGGAAAACTTGTTAAAATGAGGAAAACCACAGAAAAATGAAAAGAGATTTTCGCTCAAAGCACCAAAGCCTCTCGTGTTGAGATGGAATAGAATTGTTGGTTAAGTAGTGCCACTGATGGTGGCTTCTCATTCAGGAGCGGTGACCCCCAAGTTGAGTTTTTTTCCTGACAGAGCATCCCCATCATCCAAATGCCCTGTCAGAACATTTGACTGCAGTATTTCCCTGTCAAGGCATCGATCTGCGAATGATTTGCCGATCGGCAAACCGTTTGTCGATCGAAGCTTATTCCAGAAAACTTTTAAATTTTATATTATTAAAAATAATATATAAAAACATTTGGAATGAGAATAGGCAAACCATTTACCGATTCTCAATCTCAAATATTTTTATATATTATTTTTAATAATATAAAATTCAAAAAGTTTTCCGGAATAATATTTTTTGTGTAAACAGATTTTAATAATGACTAAAGTAACCTATCTCCTGTTTACATAGAATAATATTATATATTATTTTTATGCACAAAACGATTCACCGATTGACGAAACGTTTACCGATTGATATCCTAATAAGGAAATACTGAGGTTAGATGCCTTGGGCAAGTCGAAAGTGGACTGTCATCATCGTGAAAGTGTGATGTGGACTGTCCTCTTGTTGCACATGTCCAACCGTACCATCATTGCATGCATGCGCAATATAAGGGTGGAAAACAAAAAGGGGAATACAGAGTAGACAATTCCGCTCAGCCAACGCTATGGTATCGCGTAAAATAGCGGATTAGCAGTCATGGAAACAAGGGGCAAACCTCACCATTATCATGGTTGCTCACCATACGAGTCAACACGATGTGTACACATGCATGAAATCATCGTTGCAAAGTCGACTAGCGATTTTCTAAGCAAGGAAGAACACAGTTTCATATTAAAAAAACATGCAATATATATGATTTTCTAAAGCGACAAAGTCAAATACAAACACAAGTTTTAGTACGCTGGAAAAGAAAGCAAAAAAATGCTACGCATCATTCCACATGTCATTTGCCAAATGTTTACACAGCATCTCCCCTGCGTTCATCTCCTCCTCGGACACTTGAACATCATCTTCGTTGTCGTCATTGTTGAACTTCTCCTCGGCATTTGTTGCTGAAAAAGTTTTTCTTCGAGGTTCTCTCGGTGGTATGTTTTGAATATTTGGTCTTCGCCTTGAACTGGCCTGATGAAGTTGCTGATTATGCAACAAGCCATCGCGATCATGACTTGCTTCAAGAAGATGTAAGCCTTGAATCATGCCTTGAGCATGCCGAATGTGCGTTCGAAGTACGACCGGATCTGTGAGTGTCAGTGATTGTACATCTCTTGCGGCATTGTGTAAGCTCTAACCTTGCGTTTTATGAACTGGGGCAAATGTGCGATCACACTTATGTAAGGTGCTAGAAAATTGTCCTTGTTTGTGTAGTCATAATCTACAAGGAACTTCCGGCCGGTCGGTGTTTCGTATCCGCCCTCGTCTAACACCCACCGGGCAGCCCGAGCTTGGATAGAAGTCACCCCGTTCCCTTAAATCAAAAAAATTAAAACTAAAACAAATATCAATACGAGGTCTCCTATCCAAACCCCAATGCAATGGACATCAATACTGAGTCAACCGCCGTAGCGGAAAATTGCTCGGAAAACCAGTTATCAGGCTAGCATTGGGATGGCTCCGTATGAAGCTCTCTATGGGAGGCCATGTAGATCTCCTCTTTGTTAGAGCGAGGTTGGTGAAAGAAGATTGCTCGGATCGGAACTTGTGCAAAAGTGTACTGATAAGATTGACTTGATTAAAAAGAGGCTATTGATAGCTCAAAGCAGACAAAAGAGCTATGCGGATAATCATCGCAGAGAACTAGAATTTGCAGTTGGTGATCATATTTTTCTCAAGATATCTCCAACCCGTGGTGTATTGAGATTTAGACGAAAGGAAAACTTAGTCCAAGATACATTGATCCTTTTGAGGTGTTGGATAGGGTAGGCGAGGTAGCCTACCGCATTGCATAACCACCTCAGTATTCGGATATTCATAATGTCTTACATGTCTCCATGTTGCGGAAATATATTCATGATCCATCTCATCATATTCACTATGAGCCAGTTGATGTTCGGAAAAACTTATCATACGAGGAGCGCCCTTCCCACATTGTTGATCATCAAGAACATCAGCTAATAAGAAAGATTATCAAGATGGTAAAGGTTGCTTAGTATAATCACTCGGAGAGGGAGGCCACATGGGAATTTGAAGATGAAGTTCGAGAAAAGTATCTCGAACTTTTCGGTATGTCTTTTAAATTTCGAGGACGAAATTTTTTATATGTGGGGGAGGTTGTAACACCCTAACCCCAAACATAGTACCACATGGAAAACTCACAAAGTGTGGTTGTGGTATATAAGTGGTGGAGATTGCTACTTGACAACTTAGGTTTAAGCATTTTGGGTGGTTGTCAATGGATCCAATTGGGTCCGAACTCAACAAGTTGTTAGGGCCAGTTTTCCTCGATAACGGATAGGGGATCTAAGTCCAGGACGTTACAAATGGTATCAGAGTCAAATTTTGAAAACTCACAAAGTGTAGGTGTGGTATATAAGTGGTGGGGATTACTACTTGTCAACTTGAGCTTAAGCATTTTGGGTGGTTGTCAACAGATCCATTTAGGCTTGTATCCAACGAGTTGTCAGAGCCAGTTTTTCTCGATAACGGACCGGGACCTAAGCTTGGGACATTACAACTTTCATATCCCTTGCAGAACCCTACAGGTCATGACGTTCTGGGAAATAGTCTGGTGGTGACTGCAAAGCTTCGGCGCAATGTTCGTCGGCACATTGGCTGGAATAAGGGTTCCATCGATTGCCAATGGCATCCTACAACACCAAAATGGCCCGGTGAGGGACACAAATCCATAGCATGAGTCAAAACATGCGTAATTAAATTACCTATAAGTATGCGTGGAATCGTTTGTTGTGCCTGATGATATCCGGAACTGGGAATCAGGAGATGTCATGTGTATGAAGTCGTCTCTAAGAGATACGGTCCGGGTAAGGACACCATTAAGTTGCCTCGAGATGGTGTTACCAGAGTAGAGAGGATCTTCCGCTGTAGTGCTGTTCTTACTGTGATGGCGTGAGCCGCTCGATCGGTTCACCCGATTTTGCACGGTAGGGACCCAGAAAAAGTGCAAAATCGTGCGACCGCTCGATCGTGATCAAGCGACGCACACGGTTACTGTAGAATCTGTTACATTTCGGCCTGCAGCAGACGATCCATCTCCCTTACTAGAGTGCTGGAAGTCGTCGCACAGGAGTCAGTGTTTAGCATTGCGTCTGAGGTAGTGCAATAGGATGCACATGGACTCCTTCACCTTGAGATGCCTGGAGTCCTTGAGGCCAAGTGCATTTCTTCAAACAAGTGCACATACTAATCAATGTAGAAGTATACATGTAGAACATATCGTATGACCTATGTTCATGGTCGCATAGCATCTCACGAATTCAGATGTATCGAGTCTGCATTGACATGTGCTTTGGGCGACGCGGAATATGATATGTATGATCACATTCCTCGTCCACCTCTTCTTCAAGAAGAGCATGAAGAAGGTATCACATGTTAACCATCATCAGGTTGAATCGCAACACGATTATTCTCTCCACATCCAACACACCACCGTGACATAGATATTACAATCAGTCATCACAGTTTATAGTCCTATTTTTGATCCTCCCATTCTTGATGAGAAGAATGAACATACCGCATGATGACAGATCAACTGCAATTTAGAACCAAGCAAATGACTGTGTTGAGTTTTATGGATCTTAAAATGGGTAAACGGATCTTGGATGAGGGACCGTTTACCCACCATCCTATATATGTACTCATCCCCTCCTTTTTCATTAATCAAGAAAGAAAAGAGAGAACCCTAATCTCGAGAAAAAGAGATTAGGGTTGTGTGTGCCCCTGTGGTTTTTCCCTCTCCGTAGGGTTTTCCACGTAAATCATTGTGTCTTTGCCTTGATTCTCGCATTATATTTCAACATGGTATCAGAGCCGAATGCCCTCTGACAGTGGAAAAGGCTACCCGAGAGGTGGAGCCGCCCCTACAAAGAGGTTGGAGGAAATGGCTACCCGGAGCGTGAAGCCGCCACTGTCACTGTCGCAGAAGCCCCTGTGCTTTTGGGCGTGAGACAGAGATTAGAGATGTGGAAATCTGCAAAAAAAAATATATGAGATTTGAGATGTCAACAGAGATTTCATGTGTGTGCTGATTAGAGATTTCCTGCGAGACAAATTTCCTGTGCGTGAGACAGAGATTAGTGATTTGAGATTTCCTGTGTACGCAGATTTGAGATTTGAGACTTGAAAAGAAAGGAAGAGCTCCTCATAATTGAGATTTGAGATTTGATTTATTTGGAAACCTCGGATTAGTCTTGCACGTTCATCAACAGAGAGAGCTAAAATTATTCCTGCAAAAGAAGAAACCCAAATCAACATGAAGAATCCGTAACTTGTCCCTGTTATGCAACCGAGAGAACTGAAAAAAAATTTCTTGCGCGTGCAGTGGGGACATCCTGTATATGGATTCCCGTGTGGATTCCTCTCTGTGCGACCAACATGAAGTACTCGTGAAGCCATCTTGTGACGCTTGAAGTGTGCGACTATCTCACTGCTTTGGAAAGACTATGAGTTTCTTTATTTTTTTTCTTTCTCTCCTGCTTTCATCGGTAGATTTCTCCGTGTTCAAGCTGAATCCACGTGTGGCGGAGTTGTTTGCTTGCATCTTTGTGCTTCTCGATATTGTTCTGTTGCTCCTTTGGGTGTATTTTCCGTGTGATTCAAATGGAAACTACCAAGGAATTGCAATCATTATTAGAGAAATCTGTCATAGGAGAATCAAGCTCTATGCATACTAAGGATATTGGTTCAGCTTTAAGTACGAGGAGAATAAATGATGCGTGTTCTGCCAATTCAGAGTGGATTATTGATAGTGGAGCATCCGATCATATGACAGGTAATGCTACCATGTTTCACAATTACAAATTATCATCTGGGAGAGAAAAAGTTACAGTTGCCGATGGATCGCCTGCTACTGTTGCTGGGAAAGGGACTATTTCGGTTGTCAATCGTTACCTTCTTCACGATGCTCTTCATGTTCCTGATTTTCCTATAAATCTCTTGTCAGTCAGTAAAATTACTAAAGAACTGAATTGTAGGTTGATTTTTGACCAAAAGTCATGTGTTTTAGAAGATTTGGAGACAGGAAAGAAAACTGGAATTGGTTTAGTTGATGGTGGTCTATATCGTCTTCCAGCTCAGATTAGTCAGGCTCTTACTTCTGCAATGAAAGTTCGACGTGAAAATGATAATTTTGTGTTAGTACAGCAGTGGCATGAACGTCTTGGTCACATCAATACTTCTTTGTTACGGAAATTGATGCCTAAGATTTTCTATGGATTACCTAAGATCTCTTTGCAGTGTGAGGTTTGCCAGTTTGCAAAGCAAACTCGCACCAAGTTTCCTAACTCGACCAGTAGATCAAATCGAGCTTTTGAGTTGGTGCATTCTGATGTTTGGGGTCCATGCAATATTCCAACTTGGCAGGGATTTCGATACTTTATTACTTTTGTTGATGATTGGTCAAGACACACCACTATTTATCTTATGAAGAACAGGAGTGAAGTTCCTGATATCATCAGTGAGTTTGTTTCATTTGTGGAGAGACAACATAATGTTAAGATTAAAAAATTCCGTTCAGATAATGCTAAAGAATATTTAGCTAATTCTATTCAAAGAACTCTGGCTAGGAAAGGGATTCTTCATGAAACATCGTGTGCCTATAGCCCTCAACAGAATGGGGTTGCAGAGCGAAAGAATAGACACATCTTAGAGATTACTCGAGCTCTTCTATTTCAGCGAAATGTTCCGAAGAAATTTTGGGGAGAGGCAGCTCTTACTAGTGTATACTTGATGAACAGAATGCCATCGCGTGTTCTAAATGGTGAATCTTCGTTTATGCGAGTATATCCGGATCAGAAACCTTTTTCTCTCACACCACGTGTTTTCGGATGTATTTGCTTTATACATGCCAATGATGTTGGGGTTAAGAAGTTGGATGCTCGTGCTAACAAAGGTTTCTTCCTTGGTTACTCTACGACACAGAAGGGCTATCGTTGCTTTGATCCCTCGTCCGGCCGTGTTTTAGTCTCCAAAGATGTTAGTTTCTTTGAAAATGAAGCCTTCTTTCCGAAATTTCCTCTTCAGAGGGAGACTAGTTGTGAAGAGGGATTTCATGGCCTTCAGTTCTTAGAAGATGATGATTACGATGCTTATTTTCAGGGGGAGATTAAACCGAATGAAGAAACATGTACTTATAAAGAGGCTATAGAAACCAACGTCCATCCTCCAGAATCCTCCTCAAATGACTCAGGCATGGAAATATCAAGTAGCATTCCTGTTATACTTGATGAGCCGGATGACGTCTTACAGAATATAGAGGCAGAACATGTGGATGATAGCATTGCACAAAACGTCCTACAGAATATAGAGGCAGAACATGTGGATGATAGCATTGCACAAAGGAAGGGTAAAAGGATCATCAAACCTCCAGCCAGATATGCAGGATGCACTCAGCATCCCATTGAACGTCACATCTCTTACTCCAACTTTAGTGCATCCTACAAATGCTTTGTTACCTCTCTAGATGCTCATCTCATCCCCAAAGATATTACTGAAGCCAAAAGTGATCCAAAATGGATAAAGGCTATGAGGGAAGAAATGGATGCATTAGTGAAGAATTACACTTGGGATGTTGTCGATGCTCCCAAGGGTGCTCATTTGGTGGGGTCTAAATGGGTGTATACAATCAAGTATACTGCTGATGGAAAAATTGATAGATTCAAGGCTCGTCTTGTGGCTAGGGGATACAACCAGAAATACGGGATTGACTACCTCGAGACTTTTGCTCCTGTGGCAAAGATGAATACTGTCCGTGTTGTTATCTGTCTTGCTACTCATTTTTCTTGGAAGATGTACCAATTGGACGTGAAGAATGCTTTCTTAAATGGTGACCTTAAAGAAGAAGTTTACATGAAAATGCCACCTGGGTTCGAAAAAGAAGATAAATGTTGCAAATTAAAAAAGGCATTATATGGTCTAAAACAATCTCCAAGAGCATGGTTTGAACGACTTCGTGTGGTTATGATAAAAAATGGATACATTCAAGTGAATGGAGATCACACTTTATTCATAAGGAGGAGTGGTGGGAAAAGATCTATTCTTTTAGTGTATGTGGATGATATGATTCTTACAGGTGATGATGAAGGAGAAATATCCCGCATAAAGAAAACTCTCGCAATTGAATTTGAATTGAAAGACTTGGGGAAGCTGAACTACTTCCTAGGCATTGAGATGGCTCGCTCTCCAAAAGGTATGTGCTTAAGCCAACGGAAATATGCTCTAGATTTGTTGAAGGAATCTGGTATGTTGGGATGCAAACCAACCACCACCCCTATTGAAACAAATCATAAACTGAGTAAACAGGACGGTGAACTTCTTGATGACGTTGGAAGAGGAAGATACCAAAGATTAGTTGGGAAACTAATTTATCTTACTCTCACGAGACCAGACATTACTTATGCTGTGAATATTGTTAGTCAGTTTATGCATGCTCCTACCTCAATTCATCTGAATGCTGTTAACAGAATTCTTTGTTATATAAAGAAATCTCCAGGTAAAGGTCTTATGTTCAGAAAACATAATGGTATTACCATTGAAGGCTATACAGATGCAGATTGGGCTGGATCTATTGATGACAGGAGATCTACTTCAGGATATGCTGTGTATCTTTGTGGTAACCTTGTCATTTGGAGAAGTAAGAAACAAAATATTGTCTCTAGATCGAGTGTTGAAGCCGAATATCGGGCTCTAGCTAATGGTGTCACTGAAGTTACATGGTTACAACTCATGTTGAAAGATTTGGGTATTGAGATTGCTATGCCGATAAAGATGTTTTGTGACAATAAAGCAACAATAAATTTGGCCAACAACCCTGTGATGCACGATAGAACAAAGCATGTGGAGATAGACAGACACTTTATTCGAGAAAAAATTGACGATGGATATTTGTGTCTTCCCTACCTGAAATCCGGTGATCAGATCACTGATCTCTTCACAAAGGGGCTGCCTACGGTGCAATTTGAACTGAATGTGGGCAAGTTGGGCATGGTTGATATGTATGCCCAACTTGAGGGGGAGTGTTGAGTTTTATGGATCTTAAAATGGGTAAACGGATCTTGGATGAGGGACCGTTTACCCACCATCCTATATATGTACTCATCCCCTCCTTTTTCATTAATCAAGAAAGAAAAGAGAGAACCCTAATCTCGAGAAAAAGAGATTAGGGTTGTGTGTGCCCCTGTGGTTTTTCCCTCTCCGTAGGGTTTTCCACGTAAATCATTGTGTCTTTGCCTTGATTCTCGCATTATATTTCAACAGACTGAATTCAAATAAGCACGTGCAAATGCAAACAAGGGCGATCATTATGCATTGCAGCTCCTGGTGATCATTATGCATTGCAGCTCGATCATCTTAGCCAATTGATTGTGAGGAGGGCTCCCATCGCTCTGTGAACGCTTCTTGCTGGGTGACTGAACCACGAGTCGCAATGGTGCCTCCTTTGCTTGGTGGGGCTGCCGGTCCGTCCCTCCTCAATCTTCTTGGGGTGTTGCTAGTCCTACCCTCCTTGATTTCCCGCATCCCATCTAGATCCTCCCAACACTGGGTGACCTTGTATATCCTCGAATGCTTGCGAGAGTTGTTCGCATGTGGAATAACGTGAGGCAGAGGGGTGTATAAATTGCAAAGCGTATGATCCCATCATAATGCAAACCAGTAGGCCAGTAGGATTTTTGAAAAAAATTAAAGCAAATGGAGATTCGAGCATGTACAACATCACAATAATTGCAAATGTGTAAATAAACTATTTGTCAGAAAGTATGTTATGCATCATATGTCGGTCAAAGGTTTGGGGATGTACAATATCACTAATAAACTATGAGAGAAGGTATTGGTTTGACATACCCTTCACAGTTATCTAAAGTAGCAGATAAATTCATCATAACTATGGATAATTGGGGTCAACTAGTCAGAGGTAAGCTAAGCAAAGCATTGTAACTACGAACAACTGTTGGCAATTGAGATCAAAGCAGCAGAAGCAATGTTAGCATCACATTCAGGACTGTCAAATTGTAGTTAAAGGGATCTGGTCAATCATTTTAAAAGAAACTAACCAGCTCTTCAATTTTTCAAAATAAGCATCAATCTTGCTGTCCAAACATCATGTAAGTTCCAATGCATCAGGTGTGGAGTTTGCTGTGTAAAGCATCACCTAGTTACCAAAAAAATTAGATGGAAATAATGCATCTGACTTGTGTGAAGCATCTTCCCAGTATCAGCAAATATTTGAAGCAATTGGAGCTTGGAAAAGTTCAAATGAAGAAGAGAAATAAGGCATCAGACTAACATATGCTTGACAGCTCTCTGACGCAACAGATCAAAGCATTATAAATGTGGATATAAGATGGTAATTAACTCCTCATATTCTCACAATCAGGTAAGTTGGTTACCAAAAAGCATGTCAGTGGCAACGCATCACAGTGAAGGCCTGATAGTGTACTTTATTTGTAAAGCATCACAGACATAACAAACAATCAGATGAAAATAATGCATCTGACCTGTGTAAAGCATCGACTACAAATGAATTCCATCAGAAGTTTAATAACTACAGATGAAAGTTCGCGATTGGAGCATGCAAAACTTCAAATAACAAAGAGATAATGCGCCATTTGCAAGCAACATAAGTAGCAATATGTAAAACTTGAAATAAAAAAAGCATCGTGCTGACATGTAAAAGCAATTGGAGCATGTAAATCTTCAAATAAAGAAACTATCGTAAGCAGCATAAACAATATCACCAAATAAAGAAACTATCATAAGCAGCATAAGAAGCATCAACTACAAATGAATTCCATCGAAAGTCTAATAAATACAAATGAAAGTAAGTGAATGGAGCATGTAAAACTTCAAATAAAGAAGAGAAATGTGGCATCGGACCGACAAAAACTTCAAATACATCATCATAAGCATACGCCTAAGCGACATAAACATAAGTAGGTCAAGGCAGCCTAATCATAAGCATGTCAAATTAGCATAATCATAAGATCAAAGCAGCATGAGCATGAGCAGGTCAAAGTAGCATAAGGATAAGCTTGGTAGTTCTCTAAAGCAACATAAGCCAGTGTCCCAACCATTGTAAAGCAGCATAAGCAACATAAGCAACAATAGGCACTTCAAATAAAGAAGCATCAACATGTAAATCTTCAAATAAAGATAATATCATAAGCAGCATAAATAGCATCACGAAATAAAGAAACTATCATAAGCATCATAAGCAGCATAAGAAGCATTGACTATAAATGAATTCCATCAGAAGTCTAATAAATATAGATGAAAGGGACTGGAGCATGTAAAACTTCAAACAAAAAAGAGAAATTGACATCATACTGACATGAACATCAAATAAAGCAACACAAGCATAAGCCTTAGCCTAAGCAGCATAAGCATAAGCAGGCCAATGCAGTCTCACCATAAGCAGGTCAAAACAGCTTAACCATAAGATCAAAGCAGCATGTAAAGCAATCAGAGGATGTAAAACTTCAAACTATGAATAACTATCATAAGAAGCATAAGATACAAGACCATCTGAAGCATGTTAAAAATTCACAGTTATAATTTTTTTTACAGGAAACAATAATCTTTAATTAATAACAGGAAAGGTTTACATCGAAACAGAAGACAAGCGTGCAAGGATCATGTAATGTTCCAAGTTAATGAGGAAAAATAAGCATAGTTGGAAAAAGCATCACAGTAGGCTAAATCATTAAAGCAAATGCAAAATTGGGGTAAAAGAGCCACAGGATCAGAGGGTTAAACCATCCAACATGTATCAAAACATCAAGGCCTAGTAAAAGGGATTGGGACTACAGAGTCAAACTGCAAACAAGCATCCAACATGTAAACAAGCATCGCGCATATAAGAAGCCTCACCGGTTATAAAGACAAGAATCACATGCCTTGAGTATCAAACATGTTAAAGGGAATGGGGATATTGAATCAAAGGGTTAAAGCATCCAACTTGTAACCAAGAATCCAACAGTAAAGCACTGGGAAGATCCAATATCTTTAGAAATCTAGAATTTCGTGCACTGTTAGCTTCAACTTTCTAGATTGATCTTGATACCATAAATGTAGAGTTGGGAATCTGCCATGAGTGATCCAAGCTCGCCAAAATCCGATGGAGTTTAAAATTAGTATGTTTTTTTTCATGTGGCTTATGGCCTCGTTTAGAGGTTTGGAAAATAGAGTAATTTGAGGCATGGACTCGAACCGAGGCACTGCATATATGATCACGATCGGGTTGATTTAGACTTGACTATGGTATAGTTTCGGAAAAAAGGTCGTATTGTAGTTGATAAATAAAAAGATCGCGTGACATAAATGAAAAGCTCTATAGATTTTACTTATCGACAGTAAAAGTTATCGAAAACTATACATGTAGATGCACATGAGACACTTACGGAACGACATGTGTAGCATACTATGTGTAGCTTGCACATGAAAATGGACTTATTATATGAGCTTCTCATCAAAGAAACCCAACTAGTGTTCGTATGTTCAACGACACAAATAAGAGCACTTAAAAACACATGAATTTATAGGAATCATGTTGTACATTGTCAAGTTGGAGTAAGAATTCCATGGACCTTGAAGAAGACATCTAAGTCCAACCTATACAAACTATTTGTTCGGATAAAGCTCAAAAGGTCAGACAAAACACACTCCAATACTCGCTCTTATATGAAAATTTGTACTTTATCTACATCCTAATCTCGTCGTAGTAAAGAGTAATTGATGAGGTGTGAACTGGGATCTTTTCAATTGGAATGTCATTTAAGAAAAATCAATCCTAATCTTTTGGAATTTTTTACGGTTGTTGGGAAAAGAGTCTTCGATAATCATTCAGAAAACCCTAGGCTCTCTTATATAGGGAGAGACCTTAAGGGTAAATTACAGAGAGATCTATCAAAGATAATGAAATAACAAACAGATACATAAAGAGATAATAATGCTACGAACTATCTCTACACTCCCCCTCAAGGTGGAGCATAGATGTCTATCATGCTCAGCTTGGATGAACATTTCTGAAATGGTCCTCTGAGCAGTGGCTTGGTGAACACATCTGCAGTCTGATCTCCTGAGCTCACATGTGCAGTAGATATCAATTCTCTCTGGATCAGGTCCCTACTATAATGACAGTCAACTTCAATATGCTTGGTCCTTTCATGGAAAGCTGGATTATTAGAAATGAACAATGCTGACTGATTGTCACACTGAAGCTTCATAGGTAGGGGCACCGCTACATGTAGATCTTCTAGTACTGAACGAACCCACATCATTTCCGTGATGGCTTGAGCCATGGCCCTATATTCGGATTCGGCACTGGACCTTGCCACAACAGTTTGTTTCTTGCTTTTCCAAGAAACCAAAGAGCCTCCAACAAAGACTGCAAACCCTGAGGTTGATTTCCCATCCTTAGGACATCCTGCATAATCTGCATCTGCACATGCTGAGATGGATAAGTCTGTGCCTTTTCTGAATAGCAGCCCTGTCCCTGGAGAAGATTTCAGATACCTTAGTATCATGTATATAGCATCCATATGAACCTGTCTTGACTGCTCCATAAATTGACTCACCGTGCTAACTGCAAATTGAATGTTTGGGCGAGTTATGGTAATGTAGAGGAGTTTTCCCACCATTTCTCTATACCTCCTCTTATCTACTTCATCAGTATCATCATCATACAGCCTCACGCTAGGGTCCATGGGAATACTTGATGGTTTGCATCCATCCATGCCAGTCTCAGTCAGGAAGTCTGTAACGTACTTCCATTGGGTCATCACCAAGCCCTATGCATTCCTTGCAAATTCCAACCCCAGAAAATATCTTAGGGTCCCAAGATCCTTTGTAACAAATTAATGGCCTAGGAATGCCTTCGCCCTCTCTATGCCCTGAGCATCATCTCCTGTAACAAGAATATCATCCACATAAACCATAATGACAACCGTTCTTGCCGATGACTTCTGGACAAACAATGAGTGATCGGCATTTGACCTCTTGAATCCTTGTTGCTCAATTAGGTTGGACAACTTCTGAAACCATGCTCTCGAACTCTGTTTGAGGCCGTATATCGTCTTGTGAAGTCTACAGACCATCTGCTTCTTGCCCTCAGCAGTGAACCCAGGTGGCTGCTGCATGTAGACTTCCTCCTGTAAGTCCCCGTACAAAAAGGCATTCTTGACATCTAGTTGAGATATACTCCAATCACGGACCACAACAACGGATAAGAGAATACGAAGAGTAGAGTATCTCTCCACTGGAGAGAATGTATCCATGTAATCCACACCATAGGTTTGTGTAAACCCACGGGCGACCAAGCGTGCTTTGTACCTGTCCAACGTGCCATGTGCATGATATTTGACCGTGAAGACCCATTTACAGCTCACAACTGATGCATCAGAAGGTGCAGGGACCAAAGACCATGTGCCACGAGACTGTAAGGCCCTCATCTCCTCTTCCATTGCTAATCTCCAGCAATCATTCTTCAAAGCGTCCTGGTATGTCCGTGGTATATCCACGGAAGACAAGGCTATGGCAAACCTCTGAAAATCACCAGTGAGACGGTGAAAAGATACCTGTGACGCAAATGGATAAGAAGCACATTGCCTCTTCTGCTTCCGAATGACAATCGGAACATCAAGATCATTATCTGTCATACTGGATGGGCTAGTGTCTGCCTGTACTGAAGGATCCTGCACATGTACCAAACCTGACCCGTCAGTAGTAATGCCATCTGAACATGCCTGAGGCATGATGATTGGCTGCTGTGTAGTCTGAGCAGGACCTGAACGACATGTATAGAATTTAGGTAACGGTGATACGATAGGTCGTGGAATGGGTGGAGGTGGAGGTGGTGGTGGTGCTGGCGTGGAGATGGGCACATGAGACAACTCAGGAGTACTCAATGTAGGTGGTGGAGGAACATAGATATCATCGGTGGTAGTGGATGGTACCATTCTGTCACCTGCAGGAGAAAAATACATGACCGACTCAAAGAAAGTGACATCAACACTCACAAAGTACCGCTTAGACACAGGATCATAACACCGGTAGCCCTTCTGAGTTCTGGAATAACCAACAAAGACGCACTTGACTGCTCTAGGAGAGAGTTTGTCAAGTCCGGGAGATAGATGATGAATGGAAGCCACAATACCAAAAACACGTGGAGTCAGTGAAAATAACTCCTTGTCTGGGAAAATAAGAGAGATAGGTATCTTATCACCAAGAACTGAGGATGGCATTCGATTAACCAGATAACATGCAGTAAGAACAGCATCGCCCCAGAATGAAATAGGAGCACAACTCTGAATCAACAGTGTTCGAGTAATATGCAAGAGATGGCGATGCTTTCTTTCCGCCACACCATTTTGTTGTGAGGTATACGCACAAGTGGTTTGATGAATAATACCCTTTGACGAAAGGAATAGAGAAAGTGAGCATGCACAAAATTCAAGGGCATTATCCGTTCGAACATATTTGACAGAGGTAGAAAAACATTGTGCACTTCATCAAGCAAATTCTTGATCACATCTCCTGCTTCAGATTTATTTTTCAAAAGAAAGACCCATGACACACGCGAGAAATCATCCACTACCACAAGATAAAACCTGTGCCCCTGATGATCGGGAACACGACTCGGACCCCATATATCAATATCTAACAACTCAAAAGGGGAGCTACTGCTCCGACTCGGACGACGTGGGAAGCTCGACCTGTGATGCTTTCCCAACTGACACGCTTCGCATCGGAAGGACGAACTAGGAGAGATCTGAGGCAGAAGATGACGCATTTTCTGGAGCGGAAGATGACCAAACCGGAGATGTCAAATGTACGGAGAGACTGGTGATGAATACCCATTCATCACTCTTTATTTTTATATTTTAGCTACAAAAACCTTTGCAAATGCATGTATATATTTGTAAATACAAATAATTACCAAAAGCAGGCATGGTGTAAAAAGCAATAATTAGCATGTTTTTGTGCAAAAATAAAAGAATAAAGATTAAAAAGAAAAAGAGGAAATATTTAGAATAAATATTGATCAACCTAACCCAAGGGAGGGCTCAGCATGGGCCTGACCGCATAAAAGCCAAAGTAGAGGGAGATAGGGGCTCATGTGGGTAAATAAACCTATAAATGAAATAAATATATTTTCCTCTAATATTAGAATAAAAGTGGTTTGTGTATATTGTATATATTTGTAAATATATAAATCAAAACAAAAAGACAAAAAATTAAAAAGAAAACAAAAACATCACTTGTGCATATCTACCAGGTACATACAACCACTCCTATATTTATTTCACCCTATAAATAAATAAAATTAAAATTCCAAAAATTTTGTAAATATTCTATCTTTTATGTTGTAAATAAATAAAATAAAAACAACAGAAATAAAAACAAAATAAAAAGAACAAAATTTAAAACAAAAAATAATAGTGTAAATATACCTTGTACATAGATGTATATACCTATATATTTCACCCTAGTTTATAAATAATAAAAATAAAACAAAAATATCTTTTTATTCCTAATTTTATACTATAAATAAATAAAATATAAAATGGGAATAAAAATGTATAAAAATAACAAATTAAAAATAAAAAATAAAATCCTATATTGTATATATACCTATATAAAGCCCTATTATGTAAATACCTTATTTTCATTTTGAAAAATTAATTAAAAATCACCAAAAAATAGAAAAAATTAAAACAAAAATATTTCATGTTTTAAGTTTTTATTAAATCGGCCATTTACTATTTTTAATTGATTTTTCAAATCATTTCCAGACGACTGCTTCTCATTGGTCCACGGGGATGTTGACCGCCTGGTCAACTCCCCCCTGTGGACCACTTCCCACGGATCCGTTTCGCGGACCCATCTTCTCCCATTTATCCCCTCCAGATCCGATCATTACTCCGCCAAACCCAGGGTCCTAACCACTCTCCCATCATCCGGCAACCTCGCCCGACATTGAGCCTAGGGATCCGTGCTCCATCGAGCCGGACCCGAGCCATTCTTCCCGGACCTTCCACCATATAAGAGCCGAGCTCCGCCACCCATTTCTCCATCTTTGGCTCCTCCATTCTTCACCCAAGGACCTCCATCACATCTGCGAGAGTGACAGCTCGCTCCCCGTGGTGTTGCAGCGAGGAGGGAGTGAGAGACCATCGATCCGGCGAGCTAGCGCCACCGTGCTCCACCTGAAGCAGGAGCTCGAGCCTCGGGCCACGACGACCCGCGAGGCGACGACCCAGAGCAAGCCCAGCTCACCCACAGTCGATTCCTTCACCCAGGTAGCCCTAGTTTCCTTTCCTGTTCTTTAATTTCTAGTTTCGCCCAAATCTCGCCGTCGCCGTTCACCTCCGATTCCGGCCACGCCCACCTTCGTATCGATCATCGGACCACACCATCACATTCGCCTTCCTCCCGCGCACGTTCCACGCCCCCCATTCAACCCAGCTCGCACAGGAGCTGGGGTTTCGAGCTCCACCGTCTACCCCTCGCCGGAGCTCGACCGCCCCGCCTCACCGACCACCGTCACCCCCTCTCACAGGGTCGAGGCACTTTGCCCTCGACCCGCGAGTCTTCTGGTGCCCTTTTGCAGGTACAAGGAGGACTGTCTGAGGTCCTCTTACTTGAGCCCAGGAGCTTCCCCTCCGCCGGAGTCGACCGAGCTCCTTAGAGCTCCGTTGCTCCATCGGAGAGCACCATTCGATGCGGAAGGCCCGTAGACATCTTCTCCGATCTTCAGTGGGCCGCGAGGAGAATGCCAGAGCACACACGGGACCGGCGAAAGTCGCTGGCCTCCAGTTCGTCCACCATCCTTCCCTGCCGTCCGATCGACCCCAGGCTCTAGATTTGATCCTGGCCGTCCATCCGAGGAGCTTCCAGCACCGTCCGATCTTGAGAGGGGCGATCTGGATCGTTTGATCCCCGAGGTTTAACCACAACGCCTCTCCACCGTTCGATCTTCGACGTGGTCAAACCCGAGCCGTCCGATCAGCACGAGGACTCCAGTTTTAGGGCACCACCCCTTCCCAGCCGTAGATCAGCACATGTGGCGCCCATCTGACGACCTCCTTAATAAAGGGTAAATATTCCCTTAGGCCATCCTGTTTACTTTATTGCGTGTTTAGTCCTGTAAATATTTTTAGAATTTTATTTGCGTTAGGTAAATTGCACTTTGGACCTTATCTTTCCTGCTATTTGCATATATACCCCTGCCTGTAGTGTGTCACGTGCATCGACACGTGTTTGTTTGGGATATTTGCATTGATAGCCTTGTGGTTCTGGGTTGTTATGGAATGAATGAAAACTTTTAGATAATTGCATTTATACCCCTGTGCGTGGTTTATTTGTGCATGTGCGTATATTTTTGGGTTTTTACAGTAAAGCCCTTAGACTTTTGGTACCTGTTACCAATTAGTCCGAGAACTTTACTTTTATTGCAATTAGGTCTCTGTGTGCCCCAGACACGCGCCTCGCGTGTGATTTCTTGGGATTTTTGCACCGGACCCCCTGGAACTTCTCGTATTTGCGTAGAGGTCCCTATGCACTGTACCTAGGTTTTGATTTTGAATAAAACATCAAACTCACTCCAAATTCAATGAAAATTGGATACATGGCTCCTGCCATGTTGTAGTTGATTGCATTTATTATTTTTAAAAATTCAAAAACAACCTTTTTCTTTACTGTCTGACTTGGAAAATCACAAAAAAATATTAAAACTCATTTAAAAATTACAAAAAAATTAGCTACTGTGTATCTTGTCTTGTTTGATTTTCTGACCAATTTTGGTCATTTTTCATTATATAAAACTCATAAAAATTGAAAAACATCTAAAAACTATAAAAATTCTAATAAATAATCCAAAAATCCAAAAATAATAATTCCAGTGCCCAAATTTTCCTTAAACTTTCTAGTTTACAAAAAAATTACCTTCAGGAGCTAGGAGGGCCTATTTGCATTTAAATTGCCCTTTTACTCCTGACTGGACAGTACCTTCATTTCTCTGCCTTGTTTGATTCTTAGAAAATTAAATAAAAATCAGAAAAATACCAAAAATTACCCAAAAACAGTAAAAAATATAAAATACATAAAAACATTTTTATTTGAATATTTGAGTGATTCTTGATGCATTAAATAATTGCTTGAATTGGCCTATTTCCTTGTTTTCCTCATTTTCTTAATTTACCAAAAATCCAAAAACATATATATAAATTAAAAATCCACCAAAAATGGTTTCTTTTTATTTTATTTTCTTTGAGACTACTTCGTAGGCTGCAAGGCCATCACGTGCTCCTTGTGTTCGACCCTGGTCGCTATACCAGGTTAAAATAATAGCAAGACTGCTATTTGAGTTTGAGTTGATTTTTATCCGATTTGGTGGTCTATTTTTCTCGATTGATCACCCGAGTGATTGAGGTCGCAACGACCGCTTGAGATACACCTGATTTACCTTGCTCGCTCGGTTTTGTGTGGTCATCAACTGGTCCAGCAGAAAGAGATGAGACGCCATCATAGGAATCCTGAACCAGTCGATATAAACCATTCTGCTCAGAGCTACAACCAATCACCTTGCCCGTGAGTATGTCCTGAAAAATGAGAGAAGACGGGCCAAATATAGCACAACAATTCAAATCCTTCGTAATCTGACTAATGGATAGCAAATTCATTGAGAACTCAGGAGCATGTAGGACATTCTTTAGCTGCATAGTAGAGGATAGAAAAACCTCCCCCTGTCCAAGCAGGGGCGAATATGTACCATGTGCTATCTGCACTGAACGACCGGGAGGAATATCCCTATAGGCCTGTAATCTGCCTCTGTCTCAACAGAGATGATGTGTGGCTCCGGAATCTATAACCCAGTCAGATATATCATGAGGTGTTCTGAATGCAGGAGATCTACCTGAGGTGCTCGCAACAGCGGATGAACTGGCAGAGGCAGTGGCGGCAATATCTGAAGAGCCACCAGATGAATCAATAGATGAATGTGGCATAATATCTCGGAGACGGGCCACAAGTTCGTCAAATCGACTATCTGCAGTAGAGGGTAATGGAGATGAGAGTGCTCTGCAACACGTGCTGATGCGGGGAATCCATGCTTAGAATAACATGTCTCCTCTGAGTGTCCTATGCAGTGACAATAGGAGCATATCTGACTGAAGCGACCACCCCTTCCCTGGGGTCCACATCCAAGTCCACGACCACTTCCAGAAGGCGATCCACCTCTCCCACGCGAGACAGCCATCGCAGATGGAGGTGGAGTAGAAGAGCTGGAGGAAACTGGAATGCGACTAAGCCTTCTGTAAACATCCTCCACTGGAGGAATAACTGCATCAGCTAGGATCTGGGACCGGGCGACATCGTACTCAGGATCAAGAGCCACAAGTAGAACGCCCACCATGGTGGTATTCCGGAACGTCCTCTGCTGTTCAGGAGTAGTAGTGAGAGGAATGGTACTGTATAACTTCTCAAACATCCCTCTTAGGGATGTGTATAGGGAATGAAGAGGTCTGCCGCTCTGCTTCATTGTGAAAATGTCATGCTGAAGCTGCAACATCTTTGTCTCATTTCGCACCTGCGAATATGTAGCGGCAAGAATGTCCCACATGGCCTTGGCAGTGGGCTGATGGAGGACGTCCTTCGCAATCTCCATCGTCAATGTACCGGACAACCAGACCTTCACGTAGGCGTCATCAGCCTCCCATGAGGCATAGATCCCTGTCTTCTCTGCAGGCTCATCCTCGGTAAGAATGTGTTTCTTACCATTAGACTTCATGAGACTCATGAACTGCATAGCGCAGAGCTCATAGTTAGACACGCCCATCTTCACTATTGGCGCAGGACCTTTGAATGCGCCGGTGGAGGGCATATCGGCTTTCGATTCTGGCATACTGCCTGTTGGAGAAGAACACAGGTATATAGACACAATGATGAATGTCTACACCAACTGCATCGGATTTGAGTGCATAGGTAGACGTTACACACTCAAACCCATATATCGGACGAGTAGTACTAGGGCACGCCTTTGAGAAGGCTTACAGCCCTACGGCGACTGGTTGGGACTACGGCAGCAAACAGCAGCCGCAGGCAGTGGCTGGGACCCACAGGCGGCGGGCTGGGACCGCTGGGAGCCGCAGGCGGCGGCCTGGCGACGGCCTGGAGACCTGGCGGCTGTCGGGGAGGCGGTTGCGGTGGGCTGGAGATGCCTGGGGGTTGCTGGCGGCGAGCCGGGTAGGCGGTGGGCTGGTGCTAGGCGCACGGAGATGCGACGAGAGGAGATAGGCGGGTGGGGAGAGGAGGGGCGGCGGGTATAGAGCCCTAGGGCGGCTCTGATACCATGTTGGGAAAAGAGTCTTTGATAATCATTCAGGAAAATCCTAGGCTCTCTTATATAGGGAGAGACCTTAAGGGTAAATTACAGAGAGATCTATCAAAGATAATGAAATAACAAACAGATACATAAAGAGATAATAATGCTACGAACTATCTCTACAACGGTTGTGCCCCTCTTATATTTTGCAATATCAGTTATGTTCTCTCTTTTTCGCAACATGAGTTCGTGTTCCTAACTTCTTGGACAATTAACAGTTGTATCCCTCGGGTTAGTTTTAACCCTTAGTGAGATAAACTAAACTATAATTTGTACAAACTAATCTTAGTTTAACAAAGTTTTCTTACCGTTGTTGTGGCCTACAAATTTCAAGAACTTGTACCCTTCTTTTTTCTTTCCGATTACACTTGTACGCTAGAGATAATGTCAGTTACAGAAGGGAATGTACATAAACTAACCGCAAGACACAACTTTTATTTGCCCAAGAAGATAGAGGCACAACTGATATTGCGAAAATTGAAGGAATATAACTGATATTTCAGAACCTAAGAAGGGCACAACTGAAAAACAATTCATAATCTTGTCCGGTGTATGGCGACTATTTAACCACGGGATCCATTAATTTAATAATCGGGGATATGGGATCCGTTTATCCGTGAGGATAAAAAAGGGGATCCATTCAATTTAATAATCGGGGATATGGGATCCGTTTATCCGTGAGGGTAAAAGAAGGGGATCCACTGGGGAAGAGAGAGGAGCGAGACTGCGACGATGGCCCTCCTTCTCCCCTTCGTCGCGCCCTCAGCTCCGCCCCATCCACACCGCGCACGCTCCTCTTTCTCTCCCTTCTCCTCCTCCTCCTACTCCTCGTGCGTTCGTGGCAAGAACTCGAAGCACATCGTGACGCCCGCGAGGGCCTTCTTTAACCCCATGGAAGATCCTATCCTGAAAGAAGGCCTCAAGGTAATTATTCTTGAGCACTGTTAGCTTAATTATAAGGTCATTTTTAACTAATTCCGTGTATTTAAGAACTACCCAAAGTAGCAAGCATCTCGTAGAAGATAGTCGTGTTTTCAGATTTGAGTTCAGAGTTGTATTCGATTTGAAAGTACTATAGAGAATAGGACTTGGGTTCTTGTATGAAGTCTGTAAACAGAGGATGTGGAATCGGTAGATTACCCATTAGTTGGACCTGTCTTTTTTTGTTTCTTATTTAGAGCAATTCTCTTCTCCCAGTTATTTGAGCAATTGGGAGTTGGGACATGTACAGTTGCATCTACCTGGTATATGAACTGATCTTATTTCCACTAATAGCATTCTTGATACACTGTCATCGTGGCGATTATTCTTGAGCAGTTACTTTTGTGATCGATTATGGTGGTTTATGATTCATGGTCAAGTCTTGGAGTCGAAATAGGATGGTTCTCGGTGGACCAGGATTTGCATAATGCAGAAACTCTTTGTCACAGTCTCAAGGTTGTACATATACCTATTATTCTAACAAGGAAATGCAAGGAGGGTTGGATATTATGGTATTTTGCGTTCCATCAAGCTAGACCATGTTTGAGCTCAATAGTCTTAGATGCGTCTAATATAAATTTCTTTCTAGCACCATGAAGTCACTAGACATGACTTTACTCTTAACTAGTATATGCTACTTTAATGCCCGGTTTTCAGAAAGAGACGTAAGTGGCAGAAGCATAGCTTTGCATTGAACACAACCTTTTCAACTTCAAATGTGTAATCTTTTACTGCCTATTCGTCGAAGCAACAGATTAAGTCCGTTCTCTTTTTGCGGCAACTAGAATCGTTACTAGGGCCTGCATACTGGTGATTTGAGCTTATTTTCCTCACATTGAAGGGAGTGATGCTATTCTAACCAATGCTTACTAGAGATCTTGATTCCTGGGGTCATTGTCTAAGCCTATCAGAATCCCTTTCCCTGCTGGAAAATGATGCTTCTTCTTTAAAGTTCTGCTTTGTCAACTATGTCTGAAATAGAACTCACCTTCCATCCTTCAGTCACCTAGTCCATAGATGACCATGGTTTCCGTGAAGGGATGTGTCTAAAGGAGCCTCACACAATAGTTTTTTCTGTGAAAGAATTTTCAAAATGTCCATCCAGTTCGGATCTCTTCTCGCTTGGGTATCATGGCCATATTAATTTTTCAAGTGGGTTCCATTTTATTGATTATTAGATATTGTATATCTCATTTTCTTGCTTCATGGTTCTCTTTATTCAATCACAATCTTATAAACTGTATGAATTTTCGCGAGTTGTGATGGAAATTGATCATATGGGCAACTGACATCGATTGTTCGCATTAACCGCCACGCGCTCTGGTGATTATCCATGGTCTTTGATCATCGCGTCATCACAAGTGTAGTGGTCAAGTTTACGTGGGTTTTAATATGAAGCCTAAATGAAGAGAACACTTGGAATTATTGCCCACGAAGTCCGTGTCCTAGCCCAACTTCAATGGGATCTGAGTTAAAGACTGATTTCTGTTGAAGTTACATTGTCCGCAGAGGAGAAAAAGGATCTACAACTGGTGTCTGTTGGTGTTACTTAAGCCAGGGTTCAGTAACATGTAAAATCGCCTTTTGATCTCTTGTAGTCTTGTTTCAGGAACCCGTGGCATTCCTTGGTGGTATGTTTGCTGGTCTTCTGAGGCTTGATCTAAATGAGGAGCCCCTCAAGGATTGGATCAATAAGACTGTTGAGGCAGCTGGAATCACACTCGAAGAGATTAACTCAGATGAACCTGAGAAGAATGATGTTTTTTCTCAGCCAATCGAGATTGAATGAATATGGCCAGAGGTGACAGGTTTAGTTCCTATAGTCACTCCCTCTGTATACTAATGAACATTTGCATTATTACTTTGTTAAATTTCTTCATTGGCCAGATTTAAGTGAAATTATGCAAAGCTCCAATTTTTGAAATCTACTTTTGATTCTATCGAATGCCTGACAGATCAAACGCTGTAATATTGTTGGAGTTGCTTTGAAGGATATCTTTCTTCTAGCTTCTTCACTCGACCAAGCAACAATAAATTATTTTTTTTTGAAATGAATGATACTTTGTTTCATGATGCATCATGTAACAAGATTACTTTCCTCGATGAATCCAATAATGAAAGTCAAACATGAGACCATACGGAGACATTCAGATGTCCATTGTTCATGATGGGTATTCTTGATGTGTACTCTTTTTTTTGAGAGCTCTTTATATACTTAAAAATTAGGCAAACATCATTTTGATGGTTGCCGCGATGCATCTTCGTAAAGTGACTTGTATGAATGACAAAACTGATTTTGCTTGGTGATGATCGTAATACTCATGTCATCTATTAATGTCAAAGAGTGAGTCATTTGCCTCGATTCCATTTGGAATTGATGCGATTGGTGAAGTACATTTTTTTTCTTTTTATAGTAAGGGTGTAGTGGAATTGAATTTATTCAAAATCTATTAAGATTTTTTTGATAAAAAATGGATTTTTTTTATTTGAAATAAAATTAATCGAATATGATTTTGACTTGTGGATTCGATTCCTTAATGAATCAAATTTGAATTAACCTGAATTTATTCAATAATAATTATATAGACATATATGCATACACACACATCTGTGTGTATGTACATGTATTGTATATATGTATTTACATATTACACCCACACACATTCATGCATACATACGTACATACATGTATGAGTGAATGTATGCATGCATGTGTGTATTATTATAAAAGTTAATGACGAAATATTGAATATAAAGTAGATAATACTAATCAGAAAGTCTAGTAGGAAAGAACTTATATTTATGATTTTTATCAAGTTCATCATTTTACACTTATTTCCTTGTTCCCATTTTCCATACCCTACCTTTTACTAGACCTGGCCAACGGGCTGGGGGCCCGCCCGCCCAGCCCGTCCAGCCCGCTCATGGGCCGGGCTTGGGCTTCGAGATTTAAGCATGGGCCGGCCCGGCCCGGCCCGCAAAAAATAAAAAATATATAAATATATGTCAAATTATACATGTATTAATATGATATGCTTTAAGTTTTTCATTTATGACACTAGTTTTAAATAAAAATTCAATAGTTTACATGTCAAGTAACATGTAAACTATGTATATTACTTATATAAGGTATAGTTGGTATTAATAAAATCATCTATATGTATTAAATACCATTAAAAAGTCAATAGAAAATGACCGAAATGGGCCATGGGCCGGCCCATGGGCGGGCCTTGGACAAAGGTTTTTTTACCTAGGCCCGTTCGGCCCAGCCCATGGGCCGGCCCGGCCCGCAATTTGGCCAAGTCTACCTTTTACCCTCTCCTTTTCATTCTCCATCAAATATCTGTCAATCTTAGGGTAGATAGTGGTGATAATTTTTGTTGCTCCTGAAAATGACAACAACGTTATACCATGTTCTTCCATGTATGTTGTGATTTGTGACATATCTGGATATTCCTCCTCTACTTTCTTGTTTAGTTAATTATCCTTGAAAGACAGTCCATCGTGAGGACAAATCCTTTATCTAGATTAGAAGAAATCTTGAGAAGGAATGAGGGGATGCAGGAGTGATGTCAGAAGCTTCGATACGTAACCTAGCCTTAGACATACAATTTGTCTGGTCGCAGCGTGGTCATTGATATGTATGAATTGAGTTGATGTAGATGAAAGTAGTTAATGAATGGATATCGAACATGGGATCTAATTTCCCTAAGGGATGCGGTATTCTTGGCCGCTAAACAGAGCATCGGAATAGAGAAAGATAAACATGAAGAGCAGAGATTTAACGTGGAACCCTACTCCCTAAGGAGCGGGATGAAACCACGGGAGAAGCCCTCAAAGGGGCGGATATTCTATTCCTTTTTCTCAATGAGTACATGAGGTGTGGGGATCTTTATATAGGTGCTCAAGGAAGAATATTCTATTGGATATTCTCTATAGAATATTCTCTTAACAAATAGCCACACAGAATATTCTCTAACACACAGAATATTCTCTAACACAGGAGGTGTGGGGATCTTTATATAGGTGCTCAAGGAAGAATATTCTATAGGATATTCTCTATAGAATATTCTCTTAACAAATATCCACACAGAATATTCTTTAACACATACTATACGCGATGTATATGAACAACAAGGGAGGCAGGGACGGCGAAGGCGATGATTTGAAGGGTAAGAAGAAGGGCAACTGTGCTGCTGCGGTTGCAAAGGACTACAATGACTCGATTGTTATGGTCATCGTAGAGGTCAAGAAACTCGTTTCACCACCAGGGAGGTGATCGTCTACCTAAGTGAGTTGCAGCAGATTCTGCTGTAAACTCACAGATGCACGCCACGTAGCAACAAACGATCCAATGGCTTGGAAAACACTCCCACTAAACCCCCTCCTTTCTTGACACCCTCCTCCCCCAAACCCTCCTCGTCCCCAATCCCTTGATGCCCACCCCGTTTTCCGTGCATCCTTCTTGCCATGACTCTCCCTCCATTATGCATCCATCTCCAAGCGCCTCCCCCTTCCGCTGCACATCCTCCTCACCGCGCCTCATCGCTCTATCACGCATCCTCCTCGCCACGCCTACATCTTCCGCCGCGCATCAACCTGGCCAGGCCTCCCCCTTCTATGGTGCATCGTCCTCGACGTGAATCCCCCTCGTAGCGCTTCCCCCCCTCCATTACCGTGCAAAATCACTCATAGGAGTATGATGAGAGGGTGATGACGTAGCATCTCCAGTATCACAGCCTTGAGGTATGGCATCTTAGCCAAGTCATCCTGTCGGATCTCCTGTCCAGGAGGGACTTCTCCCACGATTTTTTCGTAGAGCATGTGCTGCACGTGCGGATGAATGACCAGGTTCATCATGATCCACTCCCAAGTGCAGATGACGCTCTCTACACCGACCACCAAGATTTGCTGATTTGGTGAAAGTATCCTCTAGCAAATAGGAGACGGAAAAGCAAGATTCGGACACCAAAGTATTGGTTCGGTGTCAACCTCGATGGATTGTTGCCCTTCTTCTTGAAGAGTATCAAGAGCAATACTATGAAAGAGATGAGGGTGATTGAGAAAGTGAGGAAGAGAGGAGTCCCGTTGAAGTGCCCCCCTCCGTAGGACGATAACATTGGTCACACCTTCACCGACGGAACAGAGTGAGACCATTCATTGGCAACACTGCATCAACAATAGTCCATACACATGGTAGTATAGTTGCAAGTGGACATTCAGTCTATGTAAAATGAACTTGTTCTATGAAAGTGTTCGTTTTTGTATTTTAGAGTTGGTTATTGTATAGAGTACTTATCTTTTGCCATGGAGCTGCAAATCAGAGTAAAAATGAGTTGGATTTTTCTTCTTTTTACACAATATGAAGTAGTAGCTTTTTGTACGGAAATAAAGGATTTTGTATATCGAAATGAGTTTTGTAAGCATTTACGCTCTCTTGCATATCTGTGTGAAAGTCTATACGGATATTTCTTATTTTGTATATACAATGGATAAGGTGATTTCGTATGGAAGTGAATGTTTTTGTATTTTGGAGCGAGTTCTAATAGGATTTCTTCCTTTGTTGCATATTTGAGATAACTTTTGTATGTAATGTGCTTTCTTCGTATTTATGTGCAAGTGAGTCCATTACTACGAGTAACGGTTAATCAGATCGAGGAGTTTAACAATCTATTAGAACAATCATATGTTAATGACTAACCTACAAATCATCCATCATAAGAATAAAGACACAAATGTTACATCGAGTTTGCCCTTAAATGTCAATAGAAAACACAACATTTTTATCTTGGTATATCAAGCCAAATGGAACCTCAATATCCATTTGATATAAGGTTTTTGTATATAGAAGGAAGTTTTCGATTGGAAGTGTGATCTGTTGTATAATGGGGGATACATCTTGTATTTTTTTTCAAAGAGCATTTTGTAGAAAGACGAGCGTTTTTGTATATTGAAGGAAGTTTTTATACGAAAATCTCCTTTGTTGCATGATGGAGATGCATCTTATATGCCTATTCTCAAGGTGACTTTTATAGGATAATGGAGGGTTTTTGTATATTGAAGGAAGTTTTTATGGGAATCTGCTCTGTTGCATACTCGAGATGCATCTTGTATGGGCTATTCTCAAGTGCCTTTTGTAGGATAATGCGGGGGGTTTTGTATATAGAAGGATGTTTTCGTATGGAAATGTGCTTTGTTGCATAATGAAGATACATCTTATATATATTTTTTTATCAATGGACATTTTATAGAAAGACAAGCTTTTTTATATATTGAATGAATTTTTTGTATGGGAATCTCCTCTATTGAATAATGAAGATGCATCTTGTATGCATATTCTCAAGGCGCCTTTTGTAGGATAATGAGGGGGGTGTATATTGAAGAAAGTTTTTGTGTGGGAATCTGCTCTATTACATACTGGAGATGCATCATCCTGTATGTGATATTCTTAAGGTGCTTTTTGAAGGATAATGAAGATTTTTGTATATAGAAGGAAGTTCTCGTATGGAAGTGTGCTATGTTGTATAATGCAAATGCATCTTGTATGTTTTTTCAAAGGGCATTTTATATAAAGATATGCATTTTTATATATAGAAGGAAGTTTTTGTATATGAATCTCCTCTATTATATAATGGAGATGCATCTTGTATGCCTATTCTAAGGCATCTTTTGTAGGATAATTGGCGGTTTTAGTATATTAAAGGAAGTTTTCGTATGGAAGCGTGCTCTATTGCATAATGGAGTTTTGCCATATTCATTATCATGTGTTCACAAGTGCCATTTTGTAGGAAAATGAAGGTTTTTGTATAACGAAGGTAGGTTTTGTATAAACGTCCTTATTGTTGTATATATGAGATGATGTGTGCACAAGTAGCATTTTGTATGAATGCAAGATTTGTATATAATAGAGTGAGTTTTTTTAGGATTGTGCTCACTGTTGCATATCCGAGACAACATTTGTATGTTTATCTTTTATATGCGCACGAGTAAATTTTTGTTGGAATGCGAGGATTTTTGTACAATAAAATGATTTTTTGTATGATTCCGCTCACTGTTGCATATCTGAGAAAATTTTTGTATATTTTTTCTTATGTATGTGCACGAATATCTTTTTGTAGAAATGCGAGGAGTTTTGTATAATAGAGTGACTGTTTGTAGGATTTGATTCTTTATTGTATATTTGAGAGAACTTTTGTATCATCCAACTTATGTATGCACACAAGTAGCTTTTTGTATGAATGAGGAGATTTTTGTATAATAAAGTTGTTTTTTTGTAGGATATTGTTCTTTATTGCATATTTGAGAGAACTTTTGTATGTTCCATCTTATATATGCATACGAGGAGCATTTTGTAGGAATGCGAGGATTTTTGTATAATATAGTGAGTTTTGCTAATTATGCCGACTTTGCTTCCTCCATCTTTTTAAAGCATGAAAGACCTCTGCCCCCATCAAATAAGCCTAGCACAGAAAATGTTAAGATGGTAGAATTATTGAAGCTTCGATAATATCCACCCTACCATTACACAATGATCATATAAGGACATGTTACGAACCCCTTACCACCGGTTAAATAAAAAAATGACATCTATGAATGGGGAAAATGAAATGGCAACACTTGAAGGTGCTAATGATAAGCTTATTAAGCATCCACACATCTCATTGGGAACATACCTACCCATGTTAAGTGATCCACGTTAAGAAAAAGTTATGTGCGCAAGGGTATCTAAGTAGTTTCATTCCAACAAATGAATTACTATATATATATATATAGCATTTTTTTCCAATATGACGCAATCCTTCCTAAGTTCAGGAAGGTCAGCCTCTTTTTTGTATAAAACAGGATGACTTTAGTAGAATATATATACAGTTTTGTATTATAATGTGCATTTTAATGTTTGTATTATAATGCGCAGTTTTTGTATGCGGCTTTGTATTTATAACGTGCACCTATAATACAAACTGTATATGTATTCTACTAAAGTGTTCGTGTTTTGTACAAAAAAGGGGCGGCCTTACTTAACTCAGGAAGGACTGCGTTCTATTTGAAAGGCCATATATATACAGGAGTGATCCTATGAGAGCCAAAACCTGTGCATGCTCTCACATTTTTTTGTTCTTATAGGATCACTCCTCTATAATATATATATATATATATATATATATATATATATATATAGAGAGAGAGAGAGAGAGAGAGGATGGGGAGCTTGCACCAAGGTGCATGTAATTTTTCATGTACCGAGGCTTATATCTTCCACAATTTTTTATTTTTTTTGAAAATACCACCATGTCTATTCATCTATATATCCCTCCAATATGACATTCGAATTTCGTCAGAAACAGAGACTCCTACGACCTCCATCTAGAACAGGTCGATTACGACAATTCTAAGACCGTTAAAATTACATGTTCCAGATGGAGGTCACATGAGTCTCTGTTTCTGACGAAATTCGAATGGCATATTGGAGGGATATACGGATGAATAGACATGGTGGTATTTTCAAAAAAGTAAAAAATGTGGAAGATATAAGCTCCGGTGCATGAAAAATTACATGCACCTTGGTGCAAGCTCCCCATCCTCATATATATATATATGCAGTTTTAATGTTTGTATTATAATATGCAGTTTTGTATGTGACTTTGTATTTATAATGTGCAGTTATAATACAAATTGTATACGCATTCTACTAAAGTGCTTTTATTTTCTACAAAAAAATGGTGTCCTTCCTGAAGACAGGAAGGATGCATCCTATTTGAAATTATTGTATATTGTCATTATTGTATATAAATTCGAATAACTTGGAAGGAATGTATATATTTTCATTTTGGACATGGTAACACTCACAATTCAAGATGTTGGACTAATTGAGTAGCAGTATAAACTATGTAATCTCCATCCTTATTTTGACTTGGTCCTATCATTTTATACCAAATTTCATCCAAGTATGTCCAACGATGCCATCATTTTCCCTTCAAATATAATCAGCAAGGAAACCGCTATCGCTATGATCATCGGTCGACGTTTGTAAGCGTAGAATTTGATCCTTTGAAACATAGTCCTTGGATAACATGCTGTTTATAAACACATAATAGGAATTATTGTCTTAGATTTATCCCTCTTTTATAATTCTGGCATAAACAAACAACAAGCAACTTTTCCTTCAACAGAGGCATTTTTCGAACATCGGTCATGAACCTCAAACAAATAAAATGTGTACCTTAATCAGTTGTGCTTGTCTAAGATCTTGCAATTTTAGTAATGCTCCTCCTTTTTTTGACAATATCAATAGTGCCCTCAAATTAATTTTTGGAAACTGGGCCCGACTCGGTCAGTTCGGTCTATTTTATGTAATTATTTTTTTAAAAAAAAAGAAAATAAAAAATCAGGACCGAAGGGTGGATGGATTGGGTTGACCTGGGGTAGTCAGACTGTGTTGACCCGGATTGACCCAGTTTTGATGATCTAGTATATTTTCAAAAAATAAAAGTTTAAATAATGAAATAATAGGGTTTTTATCACTTGTATCCTTCTTAACTTCAGCAATTTCAGTTATTTCCCTCTCTTTTTTTATATAGCTTGTGTCAATACTTTCTTAAAGTAATTTTCTATAAGCAACTATAAATAGATCATTACAATATTATATTCATATATAGAAAATGTAGCTATCTTTTGTAGAGTTTTACTCAAAATAAACAATCATGTTATTCTATTGAAAAATTTGACATTTTAAACGATTATTTCATTGATATAAAGTATGCACAACACACACATATATAGGAAAGGGAGTCTACTTTGTGAAGTAGGTAACCTTACCTACTTCACATATATTTTTAGCCATTTTTTTATTTTTTTTTTGAAAAATACCAGAGTGGATTTTCATAACTACATCATTATAATATGTCATTCAAATTTCGTCAGAAACAGAGACTCTTACGGCCTCCATACGAACCGTCATTTTTTTAATGGTCACAGATTTGTTGTATTTTACCTGTTCTGGATGGAGGGCATAAGAGCCTCTGTTTCTTCTAACAAAATTTGAATGACACATTATAAGGATATAGTTATGAAAATCCATGGTGGTATTTTAAAAAAATAAAAAATGTCGGCTCCCTTTCCTCATATATATATATATATATATGAGAAACTTCAAATGAGACGGGGTCTCATTGTAATTATGATGAGCCGCAATATACAGTCGTTGGATTTGGATCGATGGACATGATTAAAACCGGGTTTGCAATAGAAAACCACCATCAAAACCGCCATCTCTCCCATTTTTATGGAAGTTATTAACCTATTAACCATAATTTCAAGTATTTCGTTGGATTTGGAAGGATTTATTTCTATTAATTTTTTATACCGTGAGCTCCCCTTTACGGAACTTAATTAATACTTTCCTTCTTTTATTATTATCATAAGCACCCGTCGGTACCCCCTCATGATTACTCAATTAATTTTTTCCATTTATAACTCAATGTTACTTTTTAATTGTAAAGTCGGAACCATCCAATAGGAAATATATTTTTTAATCCAACAAATTTTGTAATATAGTATCCTTTTATTTCAAAACTTATGTAATATAGTATAAATCAAATCAAATTTAAGAAAAAAATAACTAAATTTAAATTTTATATAATTATTAAATTACAAATATTTTAATGTTAATATTAATTTCAAACATCGGAGTATACATTGTTGAAATCATGTGTTTATATTATATTTGCTTAAAATTTAAATTTCAGTAATATATGTTATTTCGAGTACCAATCAAGTGTTTGTATAATTAAGCCTTCAAATTTCAAATTTATTCCAATCTATTCAAATTTAGACGTAAAAATTAATTGTGAAAACTGTTAATTAATTGTTGTTGATTTTTTAAAAAATACATTTTTTTAACCATAACATATTTATAGTGTTCAATAATTGAAATTGTTCGTAATAAAACCTCATTAACCTTTGGATACCGTTTTATTTCATCCTAAACTATTTAACTAATCATAATGACATAAATATAGTACATTTGCTGCTAATAAAACCAACAAAATATGAACAAATTTTTGTAAATTTATTAACTCTATTTAAAAAAGTAACTTACAATAGCAATTCGTTCAAACCTTATTCAATAAAGTATCCTTAAAAAGTAACCTTTTTTGAACTCTTTGGTATTTAATATATAAAATAGCCAGCCATAAATCTCTTTTTAATAAATTAGTTATGCCTAATTTGTATACCCGTGTTTTCCTATACTCTTCCTGAAAATTGCAGGTTAATATCCTCTAAATATAGAAATAGTTTTTCATCAAAACCATTCCATATAATGATAATGGTTTTGATCTCATCCATCCGTTCTTAATCCAACCGTAATTATGGTTGGCTCAATATAATCTCTATGAGACCCCACCTCATTTAAAAGGATCCATATATATATATATATATATAGGGAAAATTTCAGATGAGGTGCACCTTTCCTTGCTATAAGGAAAGCCACGATTCTTGGCCGTCTGATCTATTTCTACGGCTATGATATGTATGTTTTCAATCATGCGAAACCATGTGAAACCACCCAATAAACCACTCCCGGTATTCTATTTTTAGTAAACTAATTCATTTAAGACGTAATCAAATATTTTAAAATCGCATGGTTGTCAATAGGTATTCTACTTCCTATTTTTAGATACGTCATGCGTCATTTAGTGTAATTAATTATCCCATATTTTACGGTAAGTGGTTTTGTATAAATAATTTTATCTCATTTATTTCGTTTAATATTTTGTATTCTCAGTCGTTCTTCGTCATGGAAGATCCGTCATCTTCATCAGACGATGATTCTGCATCCGAGTTTATGTCTAACTATTTTGAAGAAATCTACCAGGTTCATACATTATATTTATTTGTTGTTGTAATTATTTCGTTTTGATGTACATTATCATCCTTTAAACAGGATAATAGCACCATGGATACAGGTCACGACAATTATGATATCGATTCTCTCCATCCAGGTGTTGTTCTTTTTATTCTAAATCTTTCATTTTAATATATATGATTATTATGTATCCATTTCATTCGTTCCTTATTGGATTCACAATTTTATTTTCTATTGTACTATAATTACCAATATAGTACATAATCATGTTTTTTATAAAATAATAAATATTTATAGTTTACTATATTTCTTCATATTTTGTAATATATTAGTTTCATATAATATATGTAACTTCAATATCCAGTGCAACTTATGAGTATTTATTTTACTTTTTATTGCTCTTGAATACTATTTCCTACGACAATATACAGAATTTCACTTTATTTTATCGGTTCTCTCCATCCAGGTGTTGTTCTTTCTATTCTAAATCTTTCATTTTAATATATATGATTTTTATTATCCATTTCATTCGTTCCTTATTGGATTCACAATTTTATTTTTCTATTGTACTATAATTACCAATATAGTACATAATCATGTTTTTTTATAAAATAATACATATTTATAGTTTACTATATTTCTTCATATTTTTTAATATATTAGTTTCATATAATATATGTAACTTCAATATCCAGTGCAACTTATGAGTATTTATTTTACTTTTTATTGCTCTTGAATACTATTTCCTACGACAATATACATAATTTCACTTTATTTTTTATTGCTAGGACAAATTTCTGGAGCTCTTTATTCCAAAGATATTACAGAAGAACATCTTCCACATATTGAGGTAATGAGACACCAAATATATATCTATTATTAAATTTTTTTAGAATTTATGTCTCTGCAATTTTTATATTAGGATTCTGCTGCAAACATTATATACTCAGAGTGCGTAGAAACTGATGCATCCTTTGCAGGTAATAATATTTTTGTGTAAATTTATTAATGATGCAAACAATATATCCTCAGGTAATAACATTAATATGTTTTCGATTATATTTAAAATAATGCAGTTGATCCAAGTTCCCCTACTGTAAATTGTCATAATTATCAGCATATACCCACTGTTGGCATGGTTTTTGATTCCGTTGAACATGCGTATAATTTTTATGAAGCTTATGCTACAAAAGAGGGATTCAATGTACGCAAGAGTAGCACAAGACATAGAGTTGATAGATTAACTAAAAATAAGACACTTGTGTTTAAGAGTTTTGTTTGTTGGAAAGAAGGAAAATCAAGAGCTTCTTCGTCATCAAGAGGTGCATACTCAGTTGAAAGTGATTGCAGCGATGAAAGTATGTTTGAAAGATCGGAGAGAGCTGTTGGTGTTGTTCGAACTGGTTGTAAGGCCATGATGTCGATTAAATATAGGTTTGATGATCATGATTGGATAGTGTTTTCTTTCAATGAAGAACACAATCATAACCTAGTATCCCCCAGCAAACGGTTGTATCTTCGTGCCAATAGAAAGTTTTCTAAAGCTACTAAAATGCTTATCAAGTCCATGATTGATGTTAATATTCCTGCCTCAAAACAATCGACATTTTTGGGTAACGGCTTCATTACAAACAAAAAAGTTGGTGGCATTGTACGTGATATATATAACCTTAATAGGGATGAGAGAAGACGTCGCGATGGTTTGGACGCAAAACTTGTGTTAGATCTCTTTGATAATTGCAAAAAGTTGACGCCTGAATTTTTTTACTCATATCGAACTGATGAGGATAATAGGCTCACCCATTTATTCTGGGCTGACAGTGTATCCATTGAAGATTATAAGGTTTTTGGCGATACAATTTCTTTTGATACAATATATAGAACAAATGAATACAAATTAATATTTGCCTCTTTCTGTGGAGTTAACCACCACGGTTGTTCAATTTTTTTGGTATTGCATTTATAAACGAGAAATAACAGAAAGTTTTACATGGTTATTTAATCAATTTCTTGAAGCTGGGAGAAAACACCCCATTTCTATAATTACTGATGAAGATCCAGCAATATGTGCTGCAATCCGTCTTTCTTTTCCTAACACTGTTCACAAGTTTTGTACATGGCACATTATGACAAAGCTGAAACTTAAACTGGGTAGAATGAAGGAAATTGTCAAGGCTCTTAAAATATTCAGCAGACTTGTTTGGCGGAGTGAGTCTATTGATCAATTTGAAGATGGTTGGTCAGCAGCCATATCTGAGTTTGGATTGCTTGAGAATAAATGGTTAGCAGAGAAGTATGACATAAGACACAAATAGATAGATGTATATACAAATGACACATTCTTTGTCGGGATGCGTAGCACTCAAAGGAGTGAAAGTATGAACTCATTTTTACAAAATTCTATTACTAAACAGAACACTCTTTTAGATTTTGTTTCCAGATTCCAGACAACCATCCAGAGGTTAAAAGAACGTGAGAATGACATGGATCATGATTCAAAGACTAGAAGGCCTAAGTTAAGAACCAAATAGACTTTGGAAGAACAAATGGTTGATGTTTATTCGAAAAGGATTTTTTACAAATTTCAGAAAGAGTTGAAGGAGTTAATGATGTTAAATGTTCGTGTTTCTGTAATCAAAGATGGATTGTCATGTTACAATGTTTCTTCAATTGATAAGTCTGTAAAAGATAGAATAGTTTCCGAAATACATCAGTCTGATTATTTATCTTGTGAATGCAAAAAAAATGAAATTTAAGTAATACCATGCAGGCACTTGCTGTTATCAAGTTCAGAGGAGATTCATTTCTTTCTAGTTCTTTTATCCTGCCCAGATGGACCATGAATATTAAAAGTTCTGGTAGTTATCCAATCTACAACCAAAATCCACAACATGAAAGGTCTGAACAGTTAAACAATATTTGCTCTCAAATTATGGCTGAAAGTAGCATAGAATATGATGACATTTTTTTTCTCGTCAAAGCAAAGCTTGTGAAATTGCTCGAAGAAGTGCAAAGTTTAAATGCAAAAAAAATTATCAAATGTATCACATGATCAACCTCATTTGGAATCTCATGATAATAATAATCATGTTCTTGTTCCGGTTACTGCAAAAACTAAAGGTAGTGGAAGGGGAGGAAGACCAAATGGTTCAGATAGTCGTCGAATATCTCAACAAGAATTAAAAAGAAATAGAGGCAGGCAATGCAAAGCGTGCATGAAGTACAATGTTGGGCATGATTCTAGGAATTGCCCTTCAAACAAGATTCAGTCTACTTCAGACTGGTATGAAGTGTTAAACAGTATATATTTTTTATATATTTCTATTGTTTTTAAAATCTGACAATTTTTGCATTCAGTGATGATTCAGGTCAGTCAGAATGATAATAAATATATTGAAAATATCTTGCATGATAGATGGTATATTTTTTTAACACTTTATTTCGTTATTATATATTTATTCATATATTTAGATATCCTTTTTCCTTTATACAGAGTTTACTCAGCAGAACATATTTCAGATATGGCAAACCCAATTATTTAAAATCAGCATGGTAAGTTACACATTAAAATTGTATATTTTTTCGATTTATTATATTCAATCAAGCTTAGTGATGTAGTGTCCTTTTTCTTTGCAGGATCTTTTTGATCAAGATGGAAGAGTACATAGTTGTAGACATTAGAAAATACAGACTAATGTTTTAAGACTATTTTTATATGTATTTTTTCATAAATCATGGTGTTGATTAATTTATATTGGTTGTATGATCTGATGTTATTCAAATAATAGATGGTCATTATTGATTTAATGTTATATTTTTTGTAATTTGTGCAAAATTTTGAATCTAATATCTACGAAAGTAATAGTCAGACCTTGTATGTATCATATTCGGTACGGATGATTATTATTATCTGATAAAAAGTTTTGTGGTCGTCAAACGACACAACTTTATTCATGAAAAACAAGATTAAATAAATAATTAGCATTCGTGGATTTTATTTTTAATAATGATAAAGAATTCTTTTCAGTGTTGTATTTCTCATACCGATATATTAAAATATAACAAAATATAGTAATATATTATAAGTGTAATATTGTAAAATAAAGAAATATAATGTACAATATGATACAATATATTATATAGCCACATTCTTATTGTAATTTAATGTAACATATATGACGGTTGTTTTATGTTTCAAGTTATCTTCAGATTGTTAATGCTAACTGTTCATTTGCAGTAATTTTTAAATTTTCAGGAATATATTACTTTTTGAAACGACTTATATGACGCTATCTTCAGATTGTCCACATCGAAATTAACTTAATTTTACATACTAGACCCATATATCCATTACATTCGAATTTAGAATTTCATCGTTATATCAGAGAATGTAGTCAAATCCATTTAATATATAATGATCTTTGTATAATGTTATTATAATAGAGAATATCAAACGTACTATTGAATGATTATAGGTACATAATCATACTTTTTATGATGAATCAAATGATTTAGATATAATGGAAAAATATGAATTCTTAATGTATTTCATTGATGTGTAAAACAATCAATTTCAGTATTGCAGCCATGTTGCAGTTATTATAAAATATAGTAACATATATTAAAATATATCATATTATTTTAATTTTTGCAGTGGTAAACTTAAGATCAATACAATAAATTTAAACATTATAATGTAAAATTTGAATAAATAAACTATGGACCAAAATACAGTTTGTTATGTAATGTTAACATATATGTCGATTGGTTTATTTATCGCATTATCTTCTTATAGTTAACGCTACCTTCTCACTTCATGACATCTTTTATATAATCTTAAATATATTATGCACCAACATTTTATACAGTTAAATTATAATGATTTTACATATGAATTTACAGTTATATGCATATTACCAAATATAAGATCATCAAACAATACAATTCATTCATAATAAACGGTATAAAAGACGTAACATGGCTGAATTATGTAAGGTAAACAAAATAAACAAACCAACAATCTTCAACATTCCAGGAAATACTTCTAAATACAAACCAAAGTTATCTATCCAGGAAATACTTATAAACACAAACTACTAAATATTGTTTCAGAAATCTAAATGTCAACACTGTTCAACATCTATGAAATATTTTTTTGGTGTTGTCATGAAAACACCATGCACCATCATCGGTCAATTAATTTCCAACTTCATTATCAACGTGTCCGCATGTCAAAAGAGTACATGCTATTTCTGCCCTGAATTTTGGAATGTCTTCATAGCTGAAGTCCAGAGCCCTCCCTTCACACAAGTACTCTATTGTCTTCATAACGTAGACACCGCAATCCAAGCTGTGTGGAGGTTGTTGCGGACTGTCAACCACATATTATCTCCCAATCATTCATTGTTTCGTCCACCAGGTTCATGCCAAAGCATTCGCACATCCAGGTATGCTAAAAAAAATAACTTGTTAATTTCCATTGTAAACATAAGATGTTTTCAATAAAAAAACATATTGTAATTAAACATACCCATTCTTGAGCATCTTTTTTGTGAAATTTTGACCCTCTCATCGAGTTATATGCATAGAATTTCCTCGCTGTGAAGTCTGTGACCAAAAGATGCCAGTGATTCTTGGTATGAATAACTGTGAAAACCTTACACAATCCAATCAGCCTTTCATCTTCCAATTCATGAAGGCTGTCCAGATTATTGATCTCTTTCTTTGTAGCTCTATTAACCGTATTTACAAAATATTGCTGCATGTAGAAGTTGAAAGTATTATGATTTATTTGGAGATTTATATGTGATTGAAGTGACTAACCATCTTGTAAATAGGTGTGAATAAGAATGGGATCGTGTCACCGGTACAATATCTATGTCGCAGAACATCCATGAACATTTCCAAAATCTGTATTCCAAGTAAATAAATCATCTTTGTATTTTATTGTTTATATAAAAATCTGAATTAAAATAATGTGATTACGCTATCTTCAATCATTTTCTCATATAAGAAATGATGTATCTCTTTTCCCTTGCAAAAAATTCCAAGAGGTGTGAAGTATGTGGCGTTGAACCTACAGTTTTGAGCAGAATAACATTAAATTTTAATTACAAATTTCTATAAAACATAAGTTCTTATCTTAAATCACAACTTACTTGTCCGCCGGTCTCTTAGGAAATCCTGAATTAATCTCCTTTGATCCTCGGTTATGTTTGCATATCCGATAAAGTCAGTCGCCGGATCACATAGATACTGTAATGTTTATATATATATTTTTTAGAATATTAGTCATTAATTTTGTATTGAAGATTGTATTTAGACTTTAATTGGAAAGTCTATGTAATTACAAATGGAAATAATTTGGTTGCAATTGGGAAAGCAAATGTTTTGTAGGAAAAGTTGGAAATTCCCAAATTTGAAATATTGAAGTTTGGGTGGAAGTTTAGTCCCACACCGGGGAGAACTAAACTTTTTGGTGGACTTATATATGAATTCACACCCTAAGCTCTTGTATCAATAGTAGAGAGGAGGAATGAAGGACCACACACGTGCGCGCGTGCGCTCCGCTCCATCTCCGTCTCGGGCTCGGGCTCGGGCTCGGGAGAGTCAATTCAGATCTCGGATCTCGATACTTTTGCTGCGGTTTTCATTTGGTAAGTCGATTAAATTAATCATACGATTAATTTGTTAATCGACTTAAATGAGAATTTATCTCGTCATTATGGGCGCGTTTTTTGGGATCCGAAAGGATGCGTCTTCGGGACGCGTCTTATGGAAACCAAAGGTCGCGTCTTTTGGAAACCAAAGGTCGCGTCTTTAGGACGCGAGACCCTCTATTTATATCCCTCACCCGACTCAATTTTTGTACACTCGCAAGAAAAACCTCTCTTTCATGTCGTCTCTCTCTGGTTCTTCCTTTCACGGACGAACGTTTTCTTCTTCCTCTCTCGGCTGCAGTTCTCTGAGGTACAATCGAGGACGATCCCGTTGGTGTGCGCCGACGAAGATCGTGAGCCGTCGTATCCTGGGAGCGGATCGCCAGTACCCTACACACCGGTATTGTGGGGGCGATATCTTCTTTAAGGACTGTCCATTTTCATGGACGCTTCGGTGAATTCTAAACTGATCTCCATTTTATTTTGGTTGCCGCAATGTGTTTATTGCTTTACCCTTTCTTAATAATGCCCGTGTTTATGTTTTTGTTCTATTAATCGGTTCTTGTTTGCATTGTATAATCGGATAATGATTGGGAAACATATGTTTAACGTAATATTATTCGGTATTGTTTTTCTGTTAATTCATTTGAATCCGATGTTTTACTGTTTAATATATGTAATGGCAACCCTATTTACAACAATCTTAGAGAAGATATCCCGAACTGATTCTAGAATGTCGGAAACAATGTTTAAATTGAGGGTAGATATGACGGGTATGCCTGAAAAATTCGGTGGACAGAATTTTTAGCGTTGGCAACAACGCATGAAGATCTGGTTAACTACCATAAGGTTAATCTCGATGCTTGAAACCGACTGTCCTACGGTAGAGGCGGAAAACCTCTCACCCGATAGCCATAAGGCGCAATCTGCGTGGAAGGAACGCGACCGTATATGTCATGGTTGCATCTTATTGGCTCTATCCAACACTTTGTTTGATGTATATTGTTCTTACACGCAGACTGTGAAGGGGCTATGCGAAGATTTGGATCGGAAGTATAACACCGAAGACCTCGGTATTGAGAAATACTCCGTAGCCAAATTTTTGAAGTTTTCATAGCCGATGGGAAGTCTGTTTCTGAACAGGTACACGAGTTTTTACTCTTGGTCCATGGTCTAGAGGATGCCGAAATGAAACTTCCAGAAAAGTTTCAGTTCATGTGCATCATAAAGAAATTTCCCAAGTCGTGGGAAGACTTCGGTATGACCCTGAAACACATAAAGGGGAAAATCTCTATGTATGACTTGATGGTGGCAATTGCCATAGAGGAGGAACAAAGGAAACAAAAACCTGTACTTCCTGTTGATATTCAGGCTAAGGTCAATTTCATGACCTCGAAAGGCAAGGATAAAAAGGGAAAGGGTCCTAATAACAATAAAATGAAACCAAAGGGTAAGATCCAGAAAAAAGGCAAAGAATAAACCCTACTGGCACTGTATTAGGCTGGTCATTAGAAGAAGGATTGTCCGTCCTTGAAGGCTCAACCTAAGGCTACAGACGGGAGTCCACAAGTGAACATGATCACTATAGGACTCGGGGCTAGCGAGGGGTATGTCTCTGTAAAATCTGAACTATATCATATCCATGATTCAAATGAGTGGCTCGTGGATACGGGAGCCAATGTAAACATATGTTCTGACAGAACGTTGTTTTCTTCTTATCAGACCTGCAACGGTGGGACTGTGAAGATGGGGAACGATTCTACAGCCAGGGTGATAGGGTCGGGACAAGTCAACTTTAGGTTCTCCTCTGGACGAGTCTGGACGTTGCACAGGGTGTTGAATGTTCCTGACATCAAGAAGAATGTGTTATCTGCCTCCATCTTAGTTAAAAATGGTTTTGAATTAAATTTTAAATGTAATAAAGTTGTTATTCTGAGACATGGTGTCTTTTATGGAAAAGGCTATTTGGCTGACTTTGACTTGTTATTTAGAATTAGATGTGATTCAGTAAACATTACTGAAGTAAATGTTTTGAATGCTGAATGTTCTAGTTCCGTGTCTCATGTTGTAAATAATATAGAATCTTGTTATCTGTGGCATGCTAGATTGGGACATGTAAACCTAAATTCAATTAAAAGAATGATGAATTTAGATTTTATCCCTAAACACACAGTTGATAAAACTCAAAAATGTGAAATTTGTGTGCAAGTTAAGACACTTAGGAAGTCTTTTCATTCTGTCTCTAGATATAGTGAGATCTTGGATCTGGTGCACACGGATATCTGTGAGTTTAATGGTGTGTTGACCCGAAACAATAAGAAATACTTTATTACCTTTGTAGATGATGGCAATAGATACTGCTATGTATATCTAATGAAAACCAAGGATGAAGCCTTAGAGAAATTCTTATCTTTAAGAATGAGGCTGAAACACAAACAGGAAAAGTACTTAAACGCCTTAGGTCAGATAGAGGAGGTGAATATACCTCTAACTTATTTGATGAACAATGCAAATCTTTTGGCATAATTCATGAAGTAACGGCCCCATAATCACCGCAATCAAATGGGATAGCAGAACGGAAAAATAGAAGCTTAACTGACATGATCAATGCTCTCATACAGAGTTTTGGACTTCCAACCTATATGTGGGAGAAGTCTTGAATATGACCTGCCATATTTTGAATAGGGTGCCTCCAAGACATATGGAAAAGTGTTCCTTTGAACTTTCAAGAAATAGGAAACCGAGTTTAAGATATCTCAAAGTGTGAGGCTGTCTCGCTAAGGTTTTAGTCCCAGAACACAAGAGAAAGAAACTTGATCCTAAAACTTTTGATGCGGTCTTCTTAGGTTACCTAGAAAATAGCTATGCATATAGGTTCTTGGTAATTCGGTCCGAGATACCGGGCATAGATGTCAACACTATTGTTGAACTCCGTGATGCTACCTTCTTTGAGGATGTCTTTCCATTAAAGACTAGGATTCCTCAGAACCTGACCATTGAGGGCGCCTCCACATCAGGATCTATTTTAGATCAAGTGGAAAGGATATCGAATGTGGGGGTTGAGACTCAACCTGAACCCAATGATCTTTCTGAAGAGAACGAGCCAAGGAGGAGTGAAAGACCTCGTATAGCCAAGGATATGGGTAGCGACTTCGTTGTCTACCAGATCGAGGGTGATCCACCAAGTTACAAGGAAGGCATGGCTTCATCTGAAGCAAAACAATGGAATGAAGCCATCAAATCCGAGATGAATTCTATTATGGCTAATGGGACTTGGGAGTTGGTTGATTTACCCAAAGGGTGCTCTAGCATTGGGTGTAAGTGGGTGTTTAAGAGAAAGCTTAGACCTAACGGATCAATTGAAAAGTATAAAGGCAGATTAGTTGCCAAGGGCTTTAGGCAAAAGGAAGGTATCGATTATTTTGATACCTATTCTCCTGTGACTAGGATGACCACAATCCGGATGCTCATAGCATTGGCATCTATATATGATCTCTCTATCCATCAGATGGATGTGAAGACCGTCTTTTTGCATGGCGATCTTGAGGAAGAGATCTATATGGATCAACCATATGGGCTTGTGACTCCTGGGACTGCGGGAAAGGTTTGCAAGCTTGTCAAATCCCTTTACGGATTGAAACAAGCACTAAAGCAGTGGAATGAAAAATTTGACAAGACTATTTTGTCATATGGTTTTAAGGTTCATGAATCCGACAAGTGTGTTTATTCCAAGGTGAAAGGTGATGAGTGTATTGTCTTGTGCCTATATGTTGATGACATATTATTGTTCGGATCACATATGAGGATTATTAATGAGACTAAGGGATTCTTGAGTAGCAAGTTTGAGATGAAGGATATGGGTGTTGCTGATGTGATCTTGGGTCTCAAACTGACAAGGTCAGTTGATGGGATTGTAATTTCTCAATCTCACTATGTTGAGAAGGTACTTGAGAAATTTGAATATCAAGATTGCAAAGCTGTAAGCACTCCTTTGGATTCGTCCAAAACGTTATTTAAGAATAAAAGGGGAGTACCTATAGCTCAGTTAAGGTATTCACAAGTGATAAAAAGTTTAATTTATCTTGCAAATTGCACGAGACCTGATATTTCATTCTCGGTTGCAAAGCTGAGTAAATACACTAGCTATCCTGACCGTACTTACTGGGAGGCTCTGGATCGAGTACTGAAGTACTTGAAGGGAACTATTTCTTTTAGTTTACATTATGGTAGACATCCATCTATACTAGAAGGATACAGTGATGCAAGCTGGATAGGGAAAATAGAGGAGTCTGGGAGTAATGGTGTTACAGGGTATGTATTTACCCTTGGAGGCGGTGCAGTCTCCTGCAGGTCTGTGAAGCAGACCATTCTAGCTCGATCCACTTTCGAGGTCGAGCTATGTGCTTTGGACACCATTAGAATTGAGGCTGAATGGCTAAGGGAACTTCTGACTGAAATTCTCATGGTAGGTCAGCCTGTTCCTGCGATCTCGGTACATTGTGATTAATATGACCACAATTGCCAAGATCAAGAGTTCAAAGTTCAACCAGAAAACAAGGAGACACATACAAATCAGACTTAAGACGTTAAGGGTTTGGTGTCTCGAGGAGTGTTGGCTGTGGATTTTGTAGGATCCAAAGACAACACGGTAGATCCGTTGACTAAGGGACTTCATAGATCTTTAGTCCTAAAGTGTAGGCTTGGGTTGGGACTGAGACCCATTGGGAGTTCCTCTACAGTAGCAACCCAACCTATCTGAGTAAAGATCCCACAAAGTAGGTTTAATGTGGTAATAATAAGCTGTTTGGAGAACTGGTTGGCACTCTAAATTTAATGCGTAAGCATGAGTGTCTTATTTATAATGTAAAATTAGAACATTATAATGTAAAATTTGAATAAATAAACTATGGACCAAAATACAGTTTGTTATGTAATGTTAACATATATGTCGATTGGTTTATTTATCGCATTATCTTCTTATAGTTAACGCTACCTTATCACTTCATGATATCTTTTATATAATCTTATATATATTATGCACCAACATTTTATACAGTTAAATTATAATGATTTTACAGATGAATTTACAGTTATATGCATATTACCAAATATAAGATCATCAAACAATACAATCCATTCATAATAAACGGTATAAAAGACGTAACATGGCTAAATTATGTAAGGTAAACAAAATAAACAAACCAAGAATCTTCAACATTCCAGGAAATACTTCTAAATACAAACCAAAGTTATCTATCCAGGAAATACTTATAAACACAAACTACTAAATATTGTTTCAGAAATCTAAATGTCAACACTGTTCAACATCTATGAAATATTTTTTTGGTGTTGTCATGAAAACACCATGCACCATCATCGGTCAATTAATTTCCAGCTTCATTATCAATGTGTCCGCATGTCAAAAGAGTATATGCTATTTCTGTCCTGAATCTTGCAATGTCTTCATAGCTGAAGTCCAGAGTCCTCCCTTCACACAAGTACTCTATTGTCTTCATCACGTAGACACCGAAATCCAAGCTGTGAGGAGGTTGTTGCGGGCTGTCAACCACATATTATCTCCCAATCATTCATTGTTTCGTCCACCAGGTATGCCAAAGCATTCGCACATCCAGGCATGCTAAAAAAATAACTTGTTAATTTCCATTGTAAACATAAGATGTTTTCAATAAAAAAAACATATTGTAATTAAACATACCCATTTTTTAGCATCTTTTTTGTGAAATTTTGACCCTCTCATCGAGTTATATGCATAGAATTTCCTCGCTGTGAAGTCTGTGACCAAAAGATGCCAGTGATTCTTGGTATGAATAACTGTGAAAACCTTACACAATCCAATTAGCCTTTCATCTTCCAATTCATGAAGGCTGTCCAGATTATTGATCTCTTCCTTTGTAGCTCTATCAACCGTATTTACAAAATATTGCTGCATATAGAAGTTGAAAGTATTATGATTTATTTGGAGATTTATATGTGATTGAAGTGACTAACCATCTTGTAAATAGGTGTGAATAGGAATGGGATCGTGTCACCGGTACAATATCTATGTCGCATAACATCCATGAACATTTCCAAAATCTGTATTCCAAGTAAATAAATCATCTTTGTATTTTATTGTTTATATAAAAATCTGAATTAAAATAATGTGATTACGCTATCTTCAATCATTTTCTCATATAAGAAATGATGTATCTCTTTTCCCTTGCAAAAAATTCCAAGAGGTGTGAAGTATGTGGCGTTGAACCTACAGTTTTGAGCAGAATAACATTAAATTTTAATTACAAATTTCTATAAAACATAAGTTCTTATCTTAAATTACAACTTACTTGTCCGCCGGGTCTCTTAGGAAATCCTGAATCAATCTCCTTTGATCCTCGGTTATGTTAGCATATCCGATAAAGTTAGTCGCAGGATTACAGAGATACTGTAATGTTTATATATATTTTTTTAGAATATTAGTCATTAATGTTGTATTGAAAGATTGTATTTAGACTTTAATTGGAAAGTCTATGTAATTACAATTGGAAATAATTTGGTTCCAATTGGGAAACCAAATGGTTTGGAGGGAAAGTTGGGAATTCCCAAATTTGAAATATGGAAGTTTGGGTGGAAGTTTAGTCCCACATCGGGGAGAACTAAACTTTTTGGTGGACTTATATACGAGTTCACACCCAAAGCTCTTGTAGCAATAGTAGAGAGGAGGAATAGAGGACCACACGCGCGCGCGCGCGCTCCGCTCCGTCTCTGGCTCGGGCTCGGGAGAGTTAATTCTAATCTCGATACTTTTGCTGCGGTTTTCATTTGTTAAGTCGATTAAATTAATCATGCGATTAATTTCGTAAGTCGACTTAAATGGGAATTTATCTCGTCGTTATGGGCGCGTTTTTTGGGATCCGAAAGGATGCGTCTTCGGGACACGTATTATGGAAACCACAGGTCGCGTCTTATGGAAACCAAAGGTCGCGTCTTTTGGAAACCAAAGGTCGCGTCTTTAGGACGCGAGACCCTCTATTTATATCCCTCACCCGACTCAATTTTTGTACACTCGCAAGAAAAACCTCTCTTTCACGTCGTCTCTCTCTGGTTCTTTCTTTCACGGACGAACGTTTTCTTCTTCCTCTCTCGGCTGCAGTTCTCTGAGGTATAATCGAGGACGATCCCGTTGGTGTGCGCCGACAAAGATCGTGAGCCGTCGTATCCTGGGACCAGTACCCTACGCAGCGGTATTGTGGGGGCGATATCTTCTCTAAGGACAGTCCATTTTTATGGACGCTTCGGTGACTTCTAAACTGATCTCCATTTTATTTTAGTTGCCGAAATGTGTTTATTGCTTTACCCTTTCTGGATCATTCCCGTGTTTATGTTTCTGTTCTATTAATCGGTTCTTGTTTTTATTGTATAATCGGATAATGATTGGGAAACATACGTTTAAACGTAATATTATTCGGTATTGTTTCTCTGTTAATTCATTTGAATCCGATGTTTTACTGTTTAATATATGCAATGGCAACCCTATTTACAACAATTAAAACTGTAAATATGTCATATATATTCTCTGGAAGAACTATAAATCATTGTATGATTAATAATCAAGTTCTAATACACACCTCGTGGTCCGTTTCACTTGTAATAGTTTCTCTTGTTTCCCTTGCATCTCTTTTGGCTGCATTCCTCTCTTTGACTCTTTTTGTCAACGAGCTAGGATGCACTTCTGATCTCTCCTTTCTTCTCTTCCTTTGTACGACCTTATTTTTATCCGTGACAACGGACTCATGCTCCACAATTCCAAGATCAAAATATAGAATACACTCTTTTTTGGATAAATTAATTTCTCCTTCTTGTTCTGTATCCAACTTGGTGACAATTTCAGAAATACTTTCCACCTCAAGTGTATTTTTATTATCATCAACCTCAGACAGTTTCTTCTCTCCTTCCATTATCAATTTCTCATTGATTTCTTTGTCCACTTCTGCTGGAGTTGCTTTTTCCAGTTTCCCTCGCAATTCTTCATTATTCATTTCCAACCTTCTTAACTGAATTTTTATAAGCTGTGATTTTGGCATCCTTATCTTGATGTATATCATTCAGCTCTTCTATTAGCTTCTACAACCTGTCTATTTCTTTTGAAAATTCATCACACATGCATTGCTTGTCAGTCCCTTTTCCATCACGAATGTTAGTTTCTTGATTTATACTTTTACAATTTGAAATTCTGTCCTTTTGTATCTCCCTCTCCTTGCAGGTCCATCCTCAGACACTTTTATTCGGGATTGGAGGTTTATCTGTGGCCTTCTCAAATGCGGGAAAACATATTCATCTGCTCCTATTTTAAATATTTCATTTTTTTGTGGATGCAAACCTCCTATAATCTGATACATTTGCAGTTTATAAAAAAAAGGTATGTCAACTTTAAATTACTATCATTTACAACATTAAGTCATATATAGTATTATTTATGTGCATATACTATGTCATACCTGTTTATTGGTGAGTGAAGCGATTCTCCTTGATAAACCTTTTATTGAGCCTGCCCATTTCTGTATCCTTGGACGTAGATCTCTGTTGATGACAAGATCTTTGCAATAGTATTCTAACATCCAGACCTATTATAATTTTCAAAAATATCTGATTAGTTACGATTTTATAAATTATTATACAATAACATGTTTACTTACGTATAATCATGCTACACAACCCGTAAGATATCCAAGAGTTGTTCTTGACGAGCCTTGCCTCCTCTGATGTATTCTATGCAATACATCTTCCATGTTGAACAAAATCATTTTTACTACAGCGTCTGACCAGTTAAAAAATCAGGTATCTTCCAAAGATTCAACGTAATGGAGTAAATCTCTTGGGAAAGAGTATCCACAATCTGGGAACAAGAACGTGGAAAACATGAACAATATCAAACAAGTAACGTAAACAGCCACCGAGTCATCATCATCTCTATCGTAGAAATCTATCAAAATATTGACTAATTTCCTCCTATTGAAAATCATTCCAGAATCAAATATCTCCTCTGAAATATAGCTCTTCCACTGTAGGTGTCTGCCCTTTACAGTCACTGCAAAGCCTGTGCTTGGAATTCCTAATATTGCTCCTATGTCTTCGTCCGTGAAGTTCAGAACCCGATTCCCAAATTTAAATTGGCGTCCTCCTTGATATTGTTCAACAATCCATTGCAGAATCCTCCATTGAATATCAACCTTTCCAATGTTTATTAATTTCGAGAATGCAGTCTTATTAATCAGACATTGTTTCTTTGCTGTTGGTCTATGAGCATCTATGAATTGAACAAAATGCTCCACAAAGCATCTGTGTTGTATGTAGCCCTTACCTTTATAGAAGTAAACACATTCTTATAGTAATTTTGTATAAAACACATATAACAGATTAAACAATAAGAATTTACAAAATTATCTAAAGGGATATGTAATTTATATCTTACTGCCATATTTTTCAGTCATGCACTCTTCAATAGCTGCATCTTCTATGTTAGGGATTTTACTCATTCCTTTACCCTTCCCTGTAATTAAAAAATAACAAATACATTACATTTTTAGAAGACACGTAATGATTCAGTTTTTAATTAATTTCATGTACCTTTCATCACCAATGAAAATGTGCGGTTTGAATCAGCAGCTTCCTTCATTTTTCTTAGTCCCCTTATTTCATCGAAATCTGATTCGCTGCAGCTCATATCTACAATATTTTCATTATAATTTCTTATATGTTAAAACATCATAAATAAACGTTTAAAATATTCATCTGTAATTTTAATATTACACAGCAGACATGAATGTTGTTGTTAAAATTTTATCTTTTGCTTTCGCGCAGCAGTATATCTAAGTTTTATTGTTTACATATTTTTTGTACTGTCGTAATTTTGCAAAGATCATTGTAACGAGATATGAATAATCTGATAATTTAAAAATCCATCCTTTGCAATTAAAATATAATCAGATGGTTAAAATATATACAGTTCTCTCATGCATTTTCTACGGTGATGATTATTTTTTGTGAATCCAAATACTAAGAAATCTAATCATTATAGCATTTTAGAGCTATGTTTGACATGGTTGTCTTCTTCTTAGTTTCGTCATCTTCGTGCCTTTACCGCCGTGGATCGAAGGTGACAAACCCCCTAGGGTTCTTGAGTCGCCAAAGTCGTTCGGAGAGGGAGGGAACTCTGTTTCTGTCACCTTGTAACTGAAGGCGGAAATCACGGTGATAAAGTCTTCCTATATATTGCTTTAAGTTATTTAAGTCAAATTAATTATGTAGCTGTATAATCAATATTTAATAGTTGATTGTATTAGCTAAAAATAGAAACATATTATTCTCAAATAATCCTATACTCTCAAATTTCAAAACTATTCCCGTCATTGTTCATTCCACAACGTCTTTAGCTTCTTCACGTTTCCAGGTATGAATTCTTTCATCCTTCTTCCAATTTTTCAATGCTATTCTTTATAAAAATTTAGAAGAGATTTTTTTTGCATCGTTATTAGTATATAGTATTCATTGATTCATTCAAAAATAGATTTATTAGTTAAATTTCGTAAGATCAAATTGTCTTATATCATGCTAATTGAATGTTTTTTAATATTTCTTATCTATCAAAAGATGTTATTTATTAAATCGAATCCCTGTTAAGGGATCGTTTTATTTTCTATTAGATAATGCATTTTTTATAATAAATAATGAATATTTATAAAGTAATTCATTTATTTAACAAGTTCATGATTTAGTATATATTAAATTTTCATACTCTAATTATTTTAAGATTCATAACATTATATTTTATTTTGATGTTCTATTTTTTACGTTATAAAATGTACTTTATCGATCAACTTTGTATTTTAAAGTTACAAATAGTAATATGCGGGATATAATTTACTGGTTCGTTTTGTAATAGTTGTATTTTAATGAACTCCAATGTATTGTAATGTTATAATTTGTAAATCTATGTAAATTAAAGTAAACCCAACGCTCTTATCAATTGTGATTTCAAAATTATACTCAAGTTCGATTAATACTTTTAGGTTTTATTATAGAAATATTTCTCTTTGAAACTTGTTTAAAAAGGTAGAGTTCTTGTATGCACAAATTGTGTTATGCTTTCTCATATAGTAGTTTTCGGAGACATATCTCATTAATTTGATAAAAAATGTAAATTACATGACAATTATTGCATATATGTGAGTATTTATTATGTATTCCTTTGCATTGTTTTGTATTGTAGTACATATTATTGTAATTATTAGTAATTTAAAGTAACACATTGAGCTTATTGATAACCCGAAAACCCTCGAAGACCCGGGTGAAGGTAATAAGACAAGGGTCGTTGTGACCCGGATCTCAGAGGATAGGTATATCAAGAAAAATCAACCACTCGAAAAAATATGTGAAATCAAAACAAAGCGGTCCTGCTATGAGATTAACCTGGTATAGCACCCAGGGTCGAATACAAGGAGCACGGATTGGCTTAAAAAGCCTACGAAGTAGTCGAAGAATCAGAGAAAAAGGGAAAACATTTTTAGTGGTTTTTAATTATTTTTAGATTTTTTTTGGATTTTTAATATGTAAAGAAAATAAGAAAACACAAGAACAAGCACACTTGAGCAATTTATTTAAAGCATCAAAAATCAAGCAAAAATTCAAGAAAAATTGTTTTTATGTTTTTTAGGTTTTTAAGTGTTTTTGGTGAATTTTTGGGGTTTTTATAAGGTGTATTTTATTTTCTAAAAAATCAAACAGTGCGAAAAAGGCAAGGTACTGTCCAGCCAGGCCCAAAATCCAAAAATAAAATATTTAAGTATCTCAAGAGGGCCTGGAGGTAATTTTCCTGTATGCTAGAGAGAACAAGGAAAATTTGAGCACCAAAATTATTGTTTTTGGGTTTTTAGATTATTTAATATGATTTTTACGAGTTTTCAGGTGTTTTTGAATTTTTAGGGTTTTTAATCAATGAAAAATAGCCAAAATTGGCTAGAAAATCAAGCAACACACAAGAAACAGTACCTAATTTTTATAGAATTTTTCAAGGAGTTTTTAGATTTTTTTGTGATTTTTCAAGTTAAACAGTGCCAAAAATAAATGTTTTTGAATTTTTAAAAATAGCAAATAAACTCAGAAATGTCCTCAAAAATCTACAAAAATCCTACACCATGGCAGAAGCCATGTGTCAAATTTTCGTTGGATTTGGAGGTGATTTGATATTTTATTCAAAAATGACAAGAGGGCACTGTGCACAGGGACCCAAGTGCAAATGCCCAAAGTTCTGGGAGTCCAGGTGCAATTAACCCAGCAAGTCACGCGCGTGGCGCGTGCCTGGGGCACTCAGGGACCTTCTGGTAAGAAAAACAAGTCCGAGGACCTTTTGGTAACTCGTACCAAAAAGTCCAGGGGCTGTGTTGCAAATAACCCACTAAAAGACGCACATGTGCAATTAAAACACTCACAGGGGCATATATGCAATTACCAAAAAGTTTTCATTCATTAATAAACAACCAGAACTACAGGACTAATGTTGCAAATACACCAAACATACACGTGACGAAGCACGTGGCTCACACATACAGGGGGATAAGTGCAAATACTGAAAAGTACGAGGTCCACTATGCAATTGTCTCAAAAGTAAAAGAGCTACGCTACGTATTTACAGGACTAAAGCTAAATGCCGGAAAGAAAGGGGGACGAAGAACAATTTACCCCTTTTATTAATGTCGAGGGACGGATGCGCGACACGTGGCAGATCAGACGGCTGAGACGACGCGCCGCACACCAAAGGAACCCTCGAATCGATCCGACGGCTGGTATGTGTCCACGTGGAAGATCGGACGGTGGTGCTGCAACGTGGGTCTGCGAAGGAGGGCTCGCTCGGATCGAATGGCGGTGGTGAAGCCACGTGCTAGATCCAACGGCTGCAATGCTTCGTGGCTTGACCTCGCTGGCTCAACGGTGCTGATCGACCCTCTGGAGATCTGACGGTCAGGGATACTCCATGGATGAACGGTCAGGATCTAAACTGGAGCGTCGAGGCCGATCTGACGGTGGACGAAGGTCCTGGAAGAACTAGTCGCCGGCGACTTTCGCCGGCCTCGTGCGAGCGCGGTGGTCCTCGTCTACCGCTCCTGAGGTGCGGGAAGGCTTCGCCGTGAAGCTCCGCACCTGGTGTGCTGCTCCGATGAAAGCGAGGAGCTCCAGAGAGCTCCGGCGACGCGGAGGGAACGGGAGCTGCTGTGCCCAGAAGATTCGACCTCCAGATGAGGTCGATTGGCCGAGATACCTGCACAGGAAAGAAGCTGGGTCGAGGGCAAACTGCCTCGACCCGTCAGAGCGGGTGGAAGGTGGCTGGTGGTGCGATGCGATGGCTCTCCGGCGAGCGGCGGAGGGAGGAGAGTCGAAACCCTGCTCCGGGGCGAGCCAGGGGGAATGAAGGGGCGGAGAATGTGGAGAGGAGTCAGGCGAAGGTGGTGAAGTGGTCGGACGGTCAAGTGAGTGGACGGAGACGACAGGTGAAGGCGGCGGAGCTAAGCTACTGGGAATCGAAAAAACCTATTCTACGCTAAACTAGAGACTATGGAAGCTACCTGATGGGCGCATTCGACTGGGCTGGAGCCGATGAAGCTCCCGGTCGTTGCCTCAAGGGGCCGTCGAGTTCCCCGAGGCTCAGCGCGCTCGCGGCGGCGCACAGCGGAGTTACCCACCGGATCAGTGGCTCCCGGCTTCCCGGGCCTCTCTGCAACTCCCAAGACCACGGCTGTCACTCAGGGACTCCGGAGGAGGTCACAGGCACTGAGGGGAAGATCCAAAGATGAAAGAATTAGGTCGCCGGAGACGACGTTATATATGGCGCTGGGTCCGAGAAGGTGGTGATCGGGCGAGGAGCTCGGGCTTCGGATCCAGCAAACCCACCCCGGGCGAGGGTCCTGGATGATCGGAGTGCAATCGGAGCCCAGGGTTTGGGTCGATGGCGGTCGGGTCAGGCGGGCAGAAGATCGAGGAAAACGGGTCGGTTGCCTGACCCGCGAAAGAAGAAGGTCCGCGGGGGGAGTTGACCGGGGTCAACAAACCCCCGTGGACCAATCAGAAGCCGCCACGTATTTTATTTTTTGTTTATTTATTTTAGGCTAGAAAATGATGGAATTAGCAAAAACTTAAAACATGAAATATTTTTCTTTTATTTTTTTTTCTATTTTTTGGTGATTTTTAATTAATTTTTGGAAGTAAAAATAGACTATAGACATATATGTACTAGATATAGGTATATACAATATATAGGCTTTTGATTTTTGATTTTTTAATTATTATTTTTGTACAATTTTATTCCTATTTTATATTTTTATTTATTTATAGTATAAAATAAGGAATAAAATGATATTTTTTATTTTATTTTTATTATTTATATACATAGGTGAAATAAATAGTTAGGTATGACTATATACATGGCATATGTACAATATATTTTTGTATTTTTAATTTTTGTTATTTTTATTTGATTTTTGTTTTAATTCTTTTTATTTATTTTATTTACAATATATACCATAGAATATTCACAAAAGTTTTGAGAATAAATACATTTATTTACAAGGTTAAATACATAAGGAGGCATGGTCTATGTACATGGGAAAGGGCATTTTTGAATTTTTGATTTTTTAGATTTTTATTTTATTTTTAATAGTTTCTAAATATATACAAAATATGTACAAGCATATTTTTGGTTGAGGAAAATATAATTTTATTTATTTACATGAATGTTTACACATGAGCCCCTATCTCTCTCTACTGTGGCTTTTATGCGGTCAGGCCCATGCTGAGCCCTCCCTTGGGTTAGGTTGCTCAATATTTATTCTAAATATTTCCCTCTTTTTCTTTTTACTCTTTATTCTTTTATTTTTGCACAAAAATATGCTAATTACAGGTTTTTACACAATGCATGCTTTTGGTAATTATTTGTATTTACACATATCTACATGTATTTGCAAAGGTTTTTGTAGCTAAAAATAGAAGAATAAAGAGTGATGAATGGGTATTCATCACCCCCCTATACTTAACTGTGCTAGTCCCTTAGCAAACACTTATTTGAAAAAGAAGTGAAAAAGAAAGAAAAAGAAAAAAGAAAAAGAGGATGTACATGGATCAAAGTTGAATTATTAAACTTTCCTTCATTAAATTGAAATATGGAGCTCGATCAGATCTTTGGATTATTAATGTGTCGGAACCTTATTTAGACTTAAGCTTAAAACTCAACAGCCTCCAAGTTCCACCAATCTATGGGCAAGACTCCTCAATAAACCAGATCAGAACAAGTCTACATACACAAACTCTAATGACCATGAATCTTTCCATGCAGTGTAAGTGATATGTGGCTCCCCACCTCAGAAGCAACAAAGAAACAGTCTCCCTCAACCTGGTAACTCTAATGCCTCGGTCTAGCAACTCTTTCCTCGAGAAGCGGGGTATTCCCTTCTAAGTTCAAGTGCAACCGGCTCAAGAAGAGGGGGGAAGAAGTATAGAGTTTTGGAAGCTTAGCCAGTGTAGCTAAGTCTCCCGCTGCAAGCTTCATGAGATTTAACATGGATACCATAAGCTTTGCTTTATTTGACTATGTACACTCCGGTGGGGTTATTAAATTTTCAATCCGACCCACCACTTTTTTGGAGTTCTTTTTGCATTTTTGCATTTTTTTTGTTTTTTTTTCAAGGACTTCTGTACAACATATCTACATGGTGCAGCATATATACAAGAAATTTTCCTCTTGAGCCAGTAGACTATCCCTCTTTTGAAGCTTTATTGCAACCCACAGCTTCTGTCTTTAGCCTTCATCACCACTAGACCAAGTTGAGACGCACTTCCTTCACTAAAAGAAGAAGAGAGGTTCCGCCTAGAAGTACTACCCTCATATGCTACCCCAAGCCAAAGGAAACTACCTCCTCACCACCTCATCCGTGGAGAGCCATGTGTAAAGTGCAGGTGCAAGTCAAGCCATTGTCTCTAAGAGTCATGCGTGTGTTGTTAAGTGTTCTACTTAGGCTCATCAAGATGACATATGCTCATAGCCTAGTGGACTCAAAGAATTAAGTCCTTATGGACCTGAAAAGCCTTAAACCTAAATCCTATAAGGTTCCTCCTTGGAGTTAAGTGGATTAAGATCTTTTTCAAGCTCCATTTCTCAATTTAATTCCAGGCTTAGTTTAAATGTCAACTCTCATCCAGGAAAAAATATATACATATATGTACACAAGATGCTATTTACAAATATTTACAATCATGCAAAATTTTTGAAAAATGTTTTGAAATCATGGATGATGATGATGCATGAAGTGCGAGTTTTGCCAAAAAAGATATTTACAAACATTTACAAGCATTTACAAAAGATTTTTGCAAACTTTGATTTTTCAAAACGTTTTGGAAAAATTTTGTACTATATACATAATTTTGATACACAAATATTTATACAAGCTTACACAAAAGATTTTTGAAATCATTTTTACAAAAATACTTTGTACACTAGCTATGTATGTGCAAGGATAAAAGAGGTTTATGTACATGAAAATTTTTAAATTTTTTGTGATTTTTAGCCATTTTATTTATTAACACACTCACACAAAGTACGAGTTATGACTAAAGTATATATGAAATATATACACACCCCCCCTATACTTAGCTCGAACGATGTCCTCAGAGTGATCAAGAGCGATAAAGAAGACATAACTCAGCTTAGTAAAAGGGAAGTGAAAAGGAATGGCTAAGTACAGGAACGAATAAATGAATAGAATGAGAGGAACTCGGTGGTTTCCCCCTATTACTTAGGATTAACTAATCCTAAGTATAGCAAGCTGTACATGAAGGGAAAGCCGAGTGAAGAAGATACAGAGTCTGCTCCCCCTATACTTAGGGTAAAATATCCCTAAGTATAGGCAGCAAAACAGGAGCAGAAAGAGTGAAAAGAATATCACGAATATATACAAGAAGGAGGACATCACTCCCCCTATACTTAAGGTGGAGAACCTTAAGTTAGGCAACAAAACAGAAGTGATGAAACAGACGAATGAACAACCCGGTGTTTCCACCCCCCTATACTTAGGATGAGCAATATCCTAAGTATAGCAAAGATAATCCTAAGCGAGACCTGGGGTGAAAACAAGAACGGAAGAAAGAAAGATCAAACAAGACGAAACACGTATATACAAAAGAGTACAATGTTGAGGTGCCTCTCAACAAGCGCTAGTTTTTACACCCCTAGCTGGGCGCAAAGGCTAGGGATAATGTAGTATCAAGGTTCAGGACGGCATCGGTAAGTCGAATGCCATACTGTCGTCGCAGTCTCGGTGTGAGAACAACGACGAACTCAACAGTATAAAGTAAGACACCCAGGTATGCAATCAGGCGGGTGTCTGCTACCGGCCAATGATATGAGCATAAGTAATCGGGATCCGGTAGCACAAAAGAAATCAGCGGCTCTGTATCATACTGGAGTGAGAGTATAGAGCCGAAGAAATCAAACGTGGAGAAAGATGGATCAGTCATGGAATCCTCCACGTCAATCAGTGTCTCAAACAGGTGTGGACAATCAGGATCAGGAGACTCTCTAAGTAGAATGATATCCGATGCATGTAATAGAATCAGATCAGGCAAATCATCGAATATCTCCAAAATGGGCTCATCCTCGCGAGGGTCATCGAGGTGAGAAGACTCAGAATCAGAATGATCTAAAGACCCGGTTTCGTGTTCCGCCAGATCGGAAACACTCTCAGCAGGTGAAACCGAGTACTCATCGAGTGCGGCATCCTCCCGCAGATAACCCTCGGGGAGAGATGCCAGATCAGAGTGACTAGAAGAGGATCAGGATCTAGATGGTCATCTGCGCTGCTATCAAGTATCCACTCCCGCAGATAGCCCTTATTTTTGTAAATTTTAGTAATTCTAAATACCACATCGAGCTTAACAGTTTTTGTAGTGTTATACAGGTCGTATGTTTTTCGTAAGGTTATAATTTATTTTAGGTATGTTTTATATTAGTAATTCGTATTAATTGTAGAAGTGTTTAAATTTCAAAAAAATTCCAAAATATTTTATTTTATGTTAAACACTCATTGTCCTCCTTAATATTAGTTAATTAGTTAGTTCGAATACCACTCCTACCTTTTCCTTGGTGGTTTTATTCTCATCCATTAGATCCCCATCTTACGGTCATTATGAGTAGCTTTCCAAGCACCCAGGAAAGGTGCACCTCATTGGAAAGGCCCTATATATATGTACCTCATTGGAAAGGCCTATATATATATATATATATATATATATATATATATATATATATATATGGAAAAGGGATCCTACACCGACAGGTGCAGGAAATTACCTACACTAATTTTTCATTATTTTTTTATATTTTTGAAATGAAACCTTTGGGGATTTAGATCACAATGTATCACCATGTTGTCATTCCAAATTCAACTTAATTCGAGACTTCTATCATCTCCATCAAGACTACCTAATTTTAACGGTCTCAGAATTGCTGAAATTGACCCATTTTAGATGAACATGCTAGGAGTGTTTGTTTTGCATGAAACTTGAATCACATATTCAACTAACTATATTAAGTATATCCCCCAAAGATTTCTTTTAAAAAAAACTAAAAATAATGGGAAAAATGGCCGGGTGCAGGAACATACCTACACCCCCCGGTGCAGGCTCCCCAACCCCTATATATATATATAGGGTCATATGTGGCTGCCCCCTTGGCTGCCCCCGCCTTATTTGGGCAAATTTTTTTATTTTTTTGAAAAATAACACCATGTACATTCATCCCTATATCTCTCCTATATACCATTCGAATTTCGTCAGAAACAGAGACTCCTACGGCCTCGATCTGGACAGTAATTTTTTAACGGTAACAGGATTTTTTTTAAATCGATACCATCGAGATGGAGGCCGTAGGAGTCTCTGTTTTTTGACGAATTTCGAATGTCATATAGGAGGGATATATGGATGAATATACATGGTTTTATTTTTCAAAAAAATAAAAAAATGCCGAAAAATGGGGTGGGGGCAGCCATGTTGGCTGCCCCCAAGGGGCAGCCCCATTTTTTCCATATATATATATATATGGATTAAATGGGGGCATGGGGCTGCCCCCGGGAAGTAGCCAACTTGGCTACTCCCACCCCTATTTTTCCCTCATTTTTTATTTCTTTGGAAAATAAAAATTTATAAATTCATCATTATATCCCTCTAATATTCTATTATAATTTCGTCAGAAACAGAAACTCCTACGGCCTCCATCCAAATAGGGTCGATTTAAAAAATCCTACGACCGTTAAAAAAAATGACGTCTGGATGGAGGGCCTATGAGTTTCTGTTTCCGACGAAATTTTAAAAGAATGTTAGAGAGATATAGTGATGAATATACAAATTTTTATTTTTCAAAGAAATAAAAAAAATGAGGGAAAAAGGGGGTTGGAGTAGCCAAGTTGGCTACTCCCAGGGGGCAGCCCCATTTTACCTTATATATATATATAGCTTATCCAATGGATCCTGTGCCAATTTGAGATGAGATGAGCCCACTCATATTTTACCAATATTTTTCATCGTTTTGAGTTCAATGCCTATTTATTTACAGTTGTTATATCATATTCTTACTATTAGTAACTATTTTCATATAAAGAAAATCTTAGATTCACAAAAAATGATCATTAGTTAGAATAAAAAAGAGACTAGTAATATAAATAATAATACAAATATTTTGTATGAATTTAAGGTTTTTTTCTGAAAATAGTTACCAGTGGTAAGAATATAATATAATACTTGTAAACAAATACCTATTAAGCTCAAAAAAATAGGAAATAATGGTAAAAAATGAGTGGGCTCATCTCATCTCAAATGGGCACAGGACTCATTGGATAATTTCCATATATATATATATATATATATATATATATATATATATATATATATATATATGAGGATGGAGAGCTTGCACCATGGTGCAAGCAAGTTCCATGCACCAGAATTCTCAGCCGCTGGATCAAAATATATCCAAGGGATGTGATCAATCCTCTTTCCCCCAAAAAAATTTCATTCCCGATGCAAAGGCCCCCTGCCCATGTGAATAGTATCCCTTCTCCTCACTCCCTTCTCCTTCTCGCCCGATCCCCTCCCCTCTTATCGATCGTCAGGGCAACGACACGTGACCCTCCACGCTCTCCAACACCCACCTCCGGCGAGGAGTCCGTGACCCCCTTCAGCTCTCGTCGGCGGTAACCTCTAGCGGGAAGTCCACTACACCCTCACCCTCTTGCCGGCGGCAACCTCTTTCGAGCGTCGACGCATATTCCCCTCCTTGCTCTTGACCATCCTTCCCCTCTCCTCTGTTTAGCTATCCGGTGGCCCTCCCTCTACCTAACAAGGAAGCCCTTGTTATATGTATGTATGTATTGTATATTGTGCATCGAACTTTTAATGAACTGAACATGAGCGAAACTACATTGTGCATCAAACTTTTAATGAACCTAACCTGAGCGAATCTACCATTTCGATGTTTGATTCGTTTAAATAAATGAGGACTTTTTGTGAAACTTTCCTTTAAAATACACATGGATTAATTTAAATTAAGAAGAGAAATATATAATTCGAATTTAGTGGAAAATAGTTATTCATGGAAAACATTCCGAAATCTTGAAAATTTGATGGACTTGATAGATTAGATTAGAGTCTCGAAATAAATTGAATTTTTTAACGAGAACATGCTAATAAAATCTTCCAAGTATTTTTTAAAATATTATATAAAAGTGGAAAAATACGAAGAAAAACAAACCTAACTCCTCTAAAGGGGTTATTCGACTGGGGATTTACCCCTCTTGGGGCGGGTTTACCTCCAAAGACTCCCGTTTTCTCTTTCTTATGGGATCCACTATCTACTCTTTATTTAAATATTAAATAAATTACTTTTATTTCATCTATTCCATCAAAAAATAATATATTATACCATCATATCATCTAAAAATTATAAATAATTCAACTTCTGCTCACTTTCCAAACTTCAATACAACCACATCACAATAACTGCTCAATTTTTCAAATTCTAATACAAACACATCACAATAACTACACACTTTTTCAAACTTCAATACAATCATATTGCAACAAGCCCACTACAAACTCATCCCCAGTTTAACCCTCTACCCAAATACCAAAAACAAAAATAAGTTACCCCCGTCCAGTTTAACCTTTCCTAACCTGCGTACAAAGCGCACCCTAAGGATCAGTTCGGTAAGAGGGTTTACCCCCCTTAGCCCTCTCCCCCTCTCTCCTGCACGGGTCCCATTTTATTTCTTTTTAAAAAAAATTAAATAAAGCAAATCTCCATCATCAATTCCATCAAAAAATAATATATTATACTATCATATCATATAAAAATTATAAAGTACTCTACTTTCACTCACTTTTCAAAACTTTAATACAATCACATCACAATAACTACTTACTTTTTCAAACTCCAATACAATCATATCACCACAAACCTACTTCTAACCCACCCTCAGTTTAACCCTCTATCCAAATACCGAAACACAAAAATCAATTACCCTCTGTCAGTTTAACCCGTCTTAACCCGCGTACCAAACGCACCCTAAAGGCCCGTTCGGTTCGGAAATAAGCAGGAATAAGGAGAATAAGGGTCTATTCTTTGTTCGGCTGGAGGATAGGAATAAGTAGAATAAGGTGAAATAAAGGTAGGTAAGGTGGGATAAAGATAGGAATAAGAGTGAAATAAGATGCAATGAGAAGGAATAATCGTACCAAAAAAAACTATGTCAGAAAGAGAATAGGTCCCTTATTCCCGGGCCTATTCTCCAAACGAAGAACAGGCCATAAGTAATCGTGTTTTACATGTGTATTATATATAACAAGTAAAGCCGCGTTAGCAATATGCGGTGCCGGTGCATGCCACATGAAATGGTTGACTGCGATAATGATGTGTACCGATACAGAAAAACGTGTAGATCTCAATCATACCGTTCGATAATTTCCACGAAAATTTGAGTATACGTTCCTGCGGTAGCAATAAGATGGGCAAGATTTCAGGGGAATTGTTGTTGAGGTAGCAATTATCCGTTTTAAAAAAAATATAAAAAAAAGAGAAGAAATGGAGGAGAGGGCATTCGTGATTGCACCGCCCCATTTCTGATATTTTGCGCACTTACAATCAGATCCACATTACAGAGGATCCTTGAGTTTTTGTTTGCCTCAGGGACTTCATGTTGTATATTCTCCCACTGTTTTTTGATGTTTTTAAAATTTGGCTGCACTTGCTAGCCATAACATTTCTGTATGTTTTCTCATGAGAAATATAGAGTTTTACACTTATCAAAAAAAAGGAAGCAGACATTGAATGGCACAGTTACAGAGATGGCATCCATGATTGACCTCCTTTGCTCCAATTCCCATATCAACGCTTCACGTACCGGTAGGACACCGATGCGACGTTTCCAACGTCACGGTGCCAACTGGCTCCGCCAGCAGCACGGAAAGCTTCACCGGTCCTCGCCAGAAACATTAATTTCCTCATCAAATCCTTTCACGTGTCCAACGAGGTTTGACCCAGACATCAATGCCATGCTACGAGTTTCTGGATCTGCAGAAGACCATGACAATCATCTTCTCGGGGTACTGTACTGTACTCTACTGTATCTGTCTCCACCTTCCTCTCGAGCTCCCGCGGTGGGGGACCCGTATCTCTCTCTCTCCCTAATCATTGGTTTTAAAAATCTGATCGAATCGGTCAATTTTCATTTTGGTCCAAATTGATCGGACCGGTGATGATGTCAGCATGACGTCATCATTCTTATCGATTCGAAAAAATCGGACCAAGCTTAATTTACTGGTCTGACCGGTTGAAGCGGTTTTATGAATCGATAAAATCGGATATATATAGGAAAAAAGGAATATGCTCCCTGTGAGTAGCCAACGGGGTTACTCCCACCCCTATTTTCCCCCATTTTTTAGAAAATAAAAATTTTATATTCATCACTACATCCCTCTAACATTGTATTAAAATTTCGTCAGAAACAGATCCAGACGTCATTTTTTTAACGGTCGCAAGATTTTTTAAATCGATCATGTTTGGATGGAGACCGTAGGAATCTCTGTTTATGATGAAATTTTAATAGAATGTTAGAGGGATATAGTGATGAATATACAAATTTTTATTTTCCAAAAAAATAAAAATTTTTTGGGGAAAATGGGGGTGGGAGCAGCCGGTTGGCTCCTCCCAGGGAGCAGCCCCATTTACCTCATATATATATATATATATATATATATATATATATATATGGGTTGATGGGGCTGTCCCCAGGCTGCCCCGCCCCATTTTTGGGTAATTTTTTTTTATGAAAAATATCGCCATGAATATTCATCCCTATATCCCTCCTATACGCCATTCGAATTTCGTCAGAAACAGAGACTCCTACGGCCTCCATCCATACATGGTCGATTTAAAAAATCCTGCGACCGTTAGAAAAAATGACGTCTTGATAGAGGCCGTAGGAGTCTCTATTTCTGACGAAATTCGAATGACATATAGGAGGGATATAGGGATGAATATACATGGTGATATTTTTTCCAAAAAAAATTGCGAAAATGGGGCGGGGGCAGCCATGATGGCTACCCCTAGGGGGCAGCCCCATTTTTCCCATATATATATATATATATGGTTAAATGAGGTTGCCCCCTGGGAGTAGCCAACTTGGCTACTCCCACCCATATTTTCCCCGCACTTTTTATTTCTTTAGAAAATAAATATTTATAAATTCATCATTATATCCCTCTAACATTCAATTAAAATTTCGTCAAGAACAGAGACTCTTACGGTCTCCATTTAAACAGGGTCAATTTAAAAATCCCGCGACCTTAAAAAAATGACATCTGAATGGAGGGCCTAGGAGTCTCTGTTTCTGACGAATTTTTAACAGAATGTTAGAAGGATATAATGATGAATATACAAATTTTTATTTTCCAGAGAAATACAAAAATGAGGGGAAAATAAGGGTGGGAGTAGCCAAGTTAGCTACTCCCAGGGGCAGCCCCATTTTACCCATATATATATATATATATATATATATATATATATGACAGGGAGCCTGCACCCAGTGGTGTAGGAAACTCCCTGCATCCATCCCATTTTCACATTATTTTTTTATTTTTTTGAATTAAAAGTTGGGGGGATTTACTTAATATGTTGTGGGGGATAAGTGTTTCAAATTTCATGTAAAATAAACATTCCTAACATGTTCATCTAAAGAGGGCCGATTTCAGCAATTCTGATACCGTAAAAATTTGGTAGTCTTGATGGAGATGATAAAAATGTCGAATTAAGTTGAATTTGGAATGAAAACATGGAGATACATGGTGAACTAAATTCATCAATGTTTCATTTCAAAAAAATCAAAAATCAATGGAAAAATAGGTCGGGTGTTGGGAATTTCCTACACCCATCGGTGTAGGGTCCTTTTTCCCACACATACATACACACAACACACACACACACACGCGCACACACACACACACATAGAAGATGGGGAGCTTGCACCATGGTGCAAGCAAGTTCCATGCACCAGAATTCTCAACCGTTGGATCAAAATATATCTAAGGAATGTGATCAATCCTCTTTCCCCCAAAAAATTTCATTCCCGGTGCAAAGGCCCCCCCGGCCCGTGTGAACAGTATCCCTTCTCCTCACTCCCTTCTCCTTCTCGCCCGAACCCCTCCTCCTCTTATTGATGGTCAGGGAAACGACACGTGACCCTCCATGCTCTCCAACACCCACCTCCGACGAGGAGTCCGTGAGCCCCTTCAGCTCTCGTCGGCGGTAAACTCTAGCGAGAAGTCCACTACACCCTCACCATCTTGCCGGCGACAACCTCTTTCGAGCGTCGACGACGCACCTTCCCCTCCTTGCTCTTGACTATCCTTCCCCTCTCCTCTGTTCAGCTACTCGGTGGCCCTCCCTCTACCTAACAAGTAATCCCTTGTTAGTAGCATCCGATTTAAGAAAATTAAAAACGTTAAGTTGGCGCTGAAACGGTGGGCTTCGGAGGAAGCCAATGCAATTACCGATTTAAAAAGAGCTAAGTCCTTCCTCCTGGTCATTTCGTCCGCTCTTGCGGAAGAACCTCTTGACTCTTATCTTGCGCAACTTGATTTGGATGTCAAAAAAGTATCTGTTGTCATTGGATGATGACTTAGAATCCCCGTGGAAGCAAAAAAGTCGGGTTGACTGGTTAAATCTTGGGGACCACAATACTCGCTATTTCCATCTTGTGGCTAATTCTCGCTGCTCCAGGAACTGCATTACAAATGTTTTGGATCCTGCTGGTAATACCGTTGTGCGCCAAAATGAGGTTGCTAGGGCGGCAGAAGATCATTTCCTTGATCTTTTAGCCCCTTCTATGGATGGTGCCTCGAGGCTGGCTCCCCCTCCTCCGAGAAGATGTCTTACTGAGAATGCTAGAGTTTGGATGGATAGACCATTTACTGCTGAAGAAATCTGGGAGGCATTGGCCTCCATCGGCTCGGCTAAGGCCCCTGGCCCTGATGGATTCAACGCTAAATTTTTCAAGATCCATTGGCCATTGCTTAAAGACTCTATTCTGGCTGCTATGCAATTCCTCTATAATGGTGGGCGGATGGTTAGATAAGTTAACCATACTTTTCTTACCCTCATCCCAAAGGTTCAAACCCCGACCAATATCGGTGACTATCGGCCAATTTCTGGCTGTAACGTCACTTATAAGATCTTTGCCAAGATATTGGCGACTCGACTTGCTGCGGTCCTACCTTCCCTGATCTCGCTCAACCAAACTGCATTCATTAAAGGGAGACTTATCAGCGACAATATTCGATTGGCTAACGAAATTCTACATGGCTTCGATAGAAGAAGAGGTCGCTCAACAAAACATGTCTCAAGCTTGACATCTCTAAGGCCTTTGATTCAATTGATCACTCATTTATTCTTACTGCTCTTTCGGCCATGGGTTTCAGCCACCACCGGATCTCTTGGATTAAGAATTGAATCACTACGGCCTCGTTTTCAATATTGATAAATGGTTCCCGCCATGGATTATTTACCAGCACTAGAGGATTGCGACAAGGAGACCCTCTAAGCCCCTTACTCTTCACAATTGCTATGGAATCCCTCTCCACCATTGTCGAGATTGCTACTTTGGAGGGTCGTTACCTCCCGTTGGGGCGTGGAAGCACTATTGCTCCTACACATCTAGTATATGCAGATGACCTCCTTTTCTTTTGCAAGGGTTCTCTCCGCTCCCTCGCTCTTATTCGGGACATACTTCTTGACTTTGAATCGGTCTCGGGCCTTAAACTTAACCCCAGGAAGAGCAGAATTTACAGGCCGAGATGGGCCATTCTTAACTTCGCCGCAACCCTCCAAACGGGGATGCTTCAACAACGCCTTTCTGCTACATATCTGGGCCTCCCGATGGCCTCCTCCTACGGTCGCAGTTGTGATACGCGAGTCCTTGAAGACCGTATCAGGAACCTTTTCAATGGCTGGAGTGCTAGATGCTTATCTATGGCTGGTCGAGCTCAGCTCCTGCATACGGTGATACATGGTATTATTCTTTACTGGGCAACATGCGTCATTATTCCTATTGCTAACATCAGACATCTTGATAAAATGTGTGCTCATTTCCTCTGGGGGCATAAGCGACATGAGATTGCTTGGAGCCGTTTTTGTCTTCCGAAGAGGGAGGGGGGCTTTGGTCTCATATCCCTGCTATCCATCCGCCCGTACTATGATTGCTTCATGGGTTTGGAGGCTTCTCTCGGCTGATGCCTCCATATGGGCCGAGTATATGCGTGCCAAATACCTCAGAACGGTTCCTTCTGGGATACCACGCCCGCATCCTCCTCCTCGATTCAATGGCGCAAAATGCTGGCATTGCGTCCCAACTTGAGGGAGGCCATTCGGGGTGATATTCCGACTGCATCTTGGCTCCACTCGCATTCGGGCTTCTCTTTTGCTAGCGCTTACGATCTTCTGCGCCAACGGACTGATCTGGTCCACTGGTATGATGTGGTTTGGGACCGCCACAGTCCACCTTCGTATGCTTTTACTCTCTACAGAGCATTCCTTGGTAGACTCCCTACTACTGATAGGCTCAATGCGTTTGGAATAGCCGTTCCAACCATCTGTGGGCTCTGCACGGCTGCGGATGATTCACATGATCATTTGTTCTCCTCTTCGGTTTTGGCTGGGCGCCTGTCACTCCATCGGCCTCTTCTCTCCCGCTGGGATCGACCTGCAGGATCTGGTTTAATTGGATTATCAATTTGTCTTCGGGGACCGATTCGCTCCTTCTACGCCACCCTCCTCGCTATCGTGGTTTGGCACATTTGGCGGGAGCATAACCCGTATATGGTCGTGCTCGTGCTGCTTCTCTTCTGAGCGCCTGATTTCCGACGTTCTTGCTACTTACATAGCCATCAAGTTCTAGGCCGGTTGCTGAGTTTTTTGTTTCCACTTGGGATCGGCTTAGTTTTTGTTTTTTCGTTGCATATATTGCTTTTTTGGCTAGTTTTTGTTAGTCCCAAAATGCTGTAACCTTCCATAGCCCCATTTTTTGAAATATATAGTTTATTTACACAGCAATTAAAAAAAGAGACACACATGCGCGCGACAAGTGGAGCAGCTTAAGCTATTCGAATCCCACCTCTCTCGTTTGCATAGCGATGGGGATTTTTGCAGAGATGCTCCTCCAAACTCTCCAGTTTTAAAGGACAACCCGAACGACTGATATAATTCGCCATATTTGCAACTAGGTTCTTGACCTATTTGGTATTTTGAGATATTTTATTTGCATTTTCGTCTAAATTGTTGCAAAATTCGTAATTATTTCATTTCTTAACATTTTAAATAACACAAACATTTGGCGTAGGTGTTAGGATTTTTAGATGTTATTTTTGATTTACTGCATTTTATTTTATGAAATTAAGGTTATTGATCAAAATTCATTTTAGGCGTCTACGAAAAATTGCTTGGGTGGGAAAAAATCAGCGTTGGATCCCATCACTTAATGAAGAAAAGTTTCTTCATATTTCAAAAATTCAACTTGCGTGAAGTTCTGAAGATATCTTTTATTTTTCAACTAATTTATTATTATGGAGCTTATTTGGTAATATATTGCAAATTCCTTTAGATAAATATAGTCCCCTGCTATTTCTCTATCGTCCCAATTTTTAGTTTTCAAAAATATTACATTTTGAGCTCATTAAAGGTCAAAAACCAAAAATCAACCCCTTTTTTGGTACACAATTTGTAGCATTTTTAGATCTTCTACCCCTTAAAGATACCCTAGGTATTTAGAAAAGTCATCTCCTTCTTTATATCGTATTTTCTAGCACTCATATTTTTACTTAGGCTTTATTTTCTTTTACAAAAATACCCTAAAAAACTAAAAACCGCAAAAGCAATTCCAAAACATTTTCTCAAGAATAAAATATCAAAAATATTTTCTCCTTTTTCTATATTTTCATCTCCATTTGATTCATGTAAAATCACTAAAAACTTAAAATCCTTTATTCAAAGTATAAAGATAACTTCAAAAAGTATTAACAATATTAAAAATATAAAAAGGAATAAAAATATAAATTTTAAAAAATAAAAATAAAAGTCTCATAAAAATACACAAAATCTAAAAGTCGCAAAAATACACCATAAATCGCAATGTTAAAAAAAAGCGAAATCATTCTCTATGTAAACCTAGTAGCTCATTAATTTTACCTTCTTGAGATCGATCTTGAGGCTTGCCCAAGTAAAACCACCAGCTTATCCTTTCTATCTTTGTTTTAAGTGTTAAGATATCTATACTACATTTAACGTTATTTCCTTGGAATTAACATTTAGAGAAATTGACATATCAACCATCACATTATCCATTTGTTGTATTGTTTAACTAAGACAAACTCAATCCTCATGAGCTGAGCATTTTTTTTAATAATCTATAGTCCTAAGAGTGCATGCAATGAAGGAAGCAGTAATAATCTATGGTTTGAATAATAACCCTCAGATCGATCGTAAATCATATTCAAACTTGTATCAAAAAAATAAGAAGTTAAGAAGTAGTCCGGTAGTAGTGCAGTGTGCCTACATCCTTAAAAAAACTCGGGTTCAAATCCCATGGAAGACACTCCTAACCCCTAAAATTATCGAGCCTATTAATAAAAAAACTCATACCAAATATTATGTCAAAGCATCTATGGTGTTAAAATCTTATGTATCCTTTATTACATACTTACAAGTTTTCAAAACTTCTAAATGCTCTTTTAATTAGATTTGTAACATAAAACTTGTTACTTATTTTATTTGAAATAGAATAAATGATAAAAGCTTTTTCATGGATAAATGATGATTAAGTAAACAAAAAATTGAGTTACTTACATAAAAAATTGCTTAGTTTGATCTTATTGCTTCTATAAACTAAATTTAATTTACTCAGAATTAATTCATTAGTTTAATATTTTTAGGATTTGATTTAGTGGAAATTGCTTACCTCTGTTCAATAATACATAAATAATTCGAGAAAAATGATTATAAATGATAAACCCATTTTCTAAATTTTGCAGCATATTTTTTTAGTACATAATTCATAAAAAATGGATGGAACCGATTTAATGAAAAAAATACAGAAACTAAATATTTAAATTTGTGCATATATTTTTTAAGAAGAAGGGGTGGAGTCCCTAATTTGTGCATATTTGCTAATATATCCGCATGTATTCATATTTAATAATATAAGTATCATAAGAAAGGGATAAACACGTCAACATAAAATAAAATAATTATGAAAGATATGTGGCCAAGGCAAGTAATTAACAAGCAATAATCTTTATGCGAGTTATAACAACATTCTGAGGGCGTGTTCGGTTCAGGATTAAGCAGAAACAAAGATGTGGAGTAAAGAGAATAAATGTCTATTCTTTATTCAGCTGAAAAGATATGAATAAGGAGAATAAGGTGGAATAAGGTAGATAAGGTGGAATAAAGATTGAAATAAGGATGGAATGAAGTGAAATAATGAGGTGTGGATGGGAATAGCCATACCTTTGGGATCTGCATCGAGGGGAATTGACCTCTTATTTCAGTGTTTATTATCCAAACAAACAATGAATGAGTGCTTAAAAGAAAGCGCATAGCCTACCCATGAATGAGTAACCGCTATGAGGAAATCGTCAAGGAAATGCATTAACACATGCACTTAGCTGCCTAACTGTAGCCATAGTATATCTTTATATTGTTTCGTATATAAATCCATAGTCCATCGTAGTGCTACTTTCATATGATCCGTACATGAGACGTACGCCACCCATCCTACCTAGGGTTCCTTAGGTTCCTGACCTCTTTGGGATTCATTATCATTAATTAGTTCGAAAATGCCTTCGTTACCACTCTTAAATAACACACCCATGCCCATAACCTATAATTTTCATGTATTTGTGCATATCTATCTTTTTTGCTAATTGATGTTTCTATCTAGGATGTGATTGCAACTCATAGCATGCAAAGAACTAGCTTTTATGTCATTTAGAGAAGTGTATAATACATGGTGGGTATGTATCTATTTTTTCCCAGATTTACTAGTAAACATGTCCGAGTGTATCGATACACTTCCTTCTTTTACACTGCTACTAAATTCAAGTGCATGATACATGTATTATATCTAACATTTCAAATTCGTTTATTCCGACGATAAAATATGGAATAAACGTACGAATTCAACATTGTTATGTGTAATTGTTATCTTGTATATATATGTATCTGACCACCATCTTATCTGCTTTTAAGCAGATATATATATATATATATTGTTTTATTTTGGTGGATATACATATGATTTTTTTAAGATATGGATATATATATACACACTTTTATTTTTTCAGAAGACATATATATATATATATATGGTTGCGAATTTTTTCAGTGGATACTGATAACTATATTACTAAATTTGTGCATATCGTGTGTGTGTGTATATAGATATCAATGGTTGTATAAACAGATATCTAAATATATTATAGGGTTACACATAATATAATATAATGCATTTTAGAGTCATTTTCAAATGTGGAGGAAAAATATATAGGGTAAATTACATAAAAGACCCCAACTATATCTCGATTCAATTTAGGACATTTTTTTAAATGTAACAAAAATGAGTCCGATTTTTTTGTCTCAAATAGAGGATTCCGTAAGCTTTTGCGATCCTTCTATTTTGGTGTTAACGCGATAAGTTGAAAGTCTAACATCCTCTTTATAACATTTCAAAAAATGAGCCTCCTAGTAGAAAATTTAGGCACAGTTAGAGCTTTTCTTTTATAATCTATCCAAAGATGTATGCTATGTTGTTTAACTAGCTATTTATAATAAATGTTATTTAATTTAACATATTACTTTTTTTCTTTTTTTATTTCATTGGATTTATAGTTTATCTAATTTTGATTTAATTAACAATCAATTTCAGCTTCAGAAAAATATTTATATTGAATTTAAGCGTTAGGAAAATTTTATTATTCATATGATAATTTGATATATGTTCATAAAATATTCATATAAATATTATGACTATCCATTTCCATAACGGTGTTCGTATTTAAGGATATGATTTGTGAATAAAATCTACAAGGTATCTGTTTTTTTCCGTACTTCAATTTTAAAAAGATAATGAAATGGTAACACACACACATATATAGATAGATAGATAGATAGATTTAATGGGTCTGCCCCCGAGGGAGCTAACTTGGCTCCCCCCGCGTTATTTCGCTCGTTTTTTTTGAAACTTTCTTCCATGAATATTCATCATTATATCCCTATATTATGCTATTAAAATTTTGTGCGAAACATAGACTCCTACGACCTCCATCCAGACAGTCATTTTTTAACGGTAACAGAATTGCTAAAAACAATCCCCCTAGATAAAGGCCGTAGGAGTCTCTGTTTCATGCGAAATTTGAATGATATAATATAGGGATATATTGATGAAAATCCACGGAAGAAATTTCAAAAAAAATAAAAAAGGGTGACGAAATGGCACCGGGGGAGCCAAGTTAGCTCCCCTATGGGGGCAGCCCCATTTTACCCTATATATATATAGAGAGAGAGAGGAGTGATCCTATGAGAGCAAAAAATTGTGAGCATGAGAGCATGCATTCTGGACCACATTATCCAATCAGGAGAGAGAAAACAGAATCATGTGGTCCAAATGCATGCTCCCATGCTCTCACATTTTTTTGCCTCCTATATATATATATAGAGAGAGAGAGAGAGAGAGGGAAAAGGGAAGCTACACCAGGGGGTGAAGCCAACTAGCTACACCCGGATATTTTTCTCTTTGATTTTTGATTTTTTTGAAGGAAACTTATGGGAGATTTACTTAATTTATTGTATGGAATATGTGTTTTAAATTTCATGCAAAACAAACACTGCTAGCATGCCCATCTAGATATGGTCAATTTCAATAATTCTGAAACCATTAAAATGTCATAGCCTTGATGGAGATGATAGAAATTTCGAATTTAGTTGAAATTGGTATGATATCATGGTGATATATAGTGATTTAAATCCCCCTAGGTTTTATTTTAAAAACATAAAAAATCAATGAAAAAATGATCGGGTGCAACTAGTTAGCTACTCCCCCGGGTGCAGCTTCCCCTGCTCTCTCTCTCTCTCTATATATATATATATAGAGAGAGAGAGAGAGAGATGAGTGATCCTATGAGAGCCAAACCTGTGAGAGCATGAGAGCATGTGTTCTGGACCACATGATCCAACTAGGAGAGAGAAGACCAGGAGAGAGAAAACAGAATCATGTGGTCCAGAATGCATGCTCTCATGCTCACATTTTTTTGCTCTCATAGGATCACTCCTATATATATATATAGGAATGATCCTATGAGAGCAAAAAAATGTGAGAGCAAGAGAGCATGCATTCTGGACCACATGATTCTGTTTTCTCTCTCATGGTCTTCTCTCTCCTGGTTGGATCATGTGGTCCAGAACGCATGCTCTCATGCTCTCACAGGTTTTGGCTCTCATAGGATCACTCCTCTCTCTCTCTCTCTCTATATATATATATATATATATATATATGGAGCAAGGGAAGCTACACCCGGGGGTGTAGCTAACTAGCTGCACTCGATCATTTTTTCATTGATTTTTTGTGTTTCTGAAATGAAACCTAGGGGGGTTTAAATCACTATATATCACCATGATATCGTACCAATTTCAACTAAATTCGACATTTCTATCATCTCCATCAAGGCTATGACATTTTAACGGTTTCAGAATTATTGAAATTGACCATATCTAGATGGGCATGCTAGCAGTGTTTGTTTTGCATGAAATTTAAAACACATATTCCATACAATAAATTAAGTAAATCTTCCATAAGTTTCCTTCAAAAAATCAAAAATCAAAGAGAAAAATATCCGGACCATTTGTGAAAAACTCATAGGGGCTGCAGGAGTAATTGGACAAACTCACAGGGGCAGTTGTGAAAATATACAAAATAGTTTTCCTAGGACCATTTGTGATAAATGCAGCGCACATCAGGAACAACAAACGTGACCCCCAATTACATAAACCCCGCCCCCCAACTTTACCACAGGCGCAGCAAAGCGCAGACGGAGGAGCAGAAGCTCCACGCCATGGGATCAATGGAGTACGAGCGGACGAGGAGCAGCGACGAGACGAAGACGACGAAGAAGAAGAAGAAGAAGGAAGCCACGAGTCCCCCCCTCCCGTGGAAGACCAAGATCTTCGTCTCCCTCATCTCCTTCGTCGGCGACGTTCTCCGCCGCCGCGACGGCACACTGCACCGCCGCCTCACCACCCTCTTGGATCACAGGCGCCCACCTTCCCCCACCCACTCCAGCACCCGCCGCACCACCTCCCGCGACCTCGTCCTCGACCCCTCCCGCCCCCTCTCCGTCCGTGTCTACCTCCCCCCCGCCCGCCACTCCTCCCCCCTCCCCGTCATCGTCTTCTTCCACGGCGGCGGCTTCGTCTTCCTCTCCGCCTCCTCCCGCCACTACCACTTCGTCTGCCGCCGCTTCTCCCTCCACACCCCCGCCGTCGTCGTCTCCGTCGACTACCGCCTCGCCCCCGAGCACCGCTTCCCCGCGCCGTACCTCGACGGCCTCGACGTCCTTCGCTTTCTTGACTCCACCGAAGATCCCGTCCTCGCCTCCGCCGACCTCCACCGCTGCTTCCTCGCCGGCGACAGCGCCGGCGGCAACATCGCCCACCATGTCGCGCGTCGGTGGTGCGCAGAGGGTTACGCCGCGTCCGCCCGGAGGGTGCGCCTCGCCGGGCTGGTCGCCATCCAGCCCTTCTTCGGCGGGGAGGGCCGGGTGGTGTCCGAGAAGCGGCTGCGCGATGCGCCCCTCGTCAACGTCGAGCGGACGGACTGGATGTGGCGGGCGTTCCTGCCGGAGGGGGAGGACCGCGACCACGGCGCCGCCAACGTCTTCGGTCCCAGGGGCGACGGGGAGCTCGGCGACGGTTTCCCGCCGGCGATGGTGGTCGTCGGCGGGTTCGACCCATTGCAGGACTGGCAACGGAGGTACGCCGCCGGCCTCCGGGAGCGGGGGAAGGAGGTGACTGTCCTCGAGTACCCCGCCGCCATCCACGCGTTCTACCTCTTCCCGGAGCTCCCCGACGCCGGCAAGTTCATCGGAGAGCTGAGGGCATTTGTGGAAAAGTGCACCTTAAAATGCGATAACTGTTCCCAGCCGTCGGATCGTGATCCGAGTGACATCAGCTCCCCTCCTCTCAACGGAGGGCTGATTGCTCACGGTGAGTCGTAGAGGTTTCCGCATCTGTGGTGGAAAGCGGAAAATATGCATTATATGAAATTGGAGTAATTTGGGTTAAAATTTACCGATTTGGGGATTCTGATGTATTACTTTAAGATTCAGAGGTGTATTTAAATAAATCAAACGGATGTGGTCGTGTTCGTGGTTAATGTTAGGTGTAATTTTTAATATTATTCCTAAACCGCTGCTGATGAATTTGGTCTCTTCCTTGTCATAATTAAATAGGTGTCCTTTTTCTGACTGATTCATGCTTGTAGGAAACATAGTTAATTTAAAAAAAACAGCAATCGTGTAAGTATTTCTTATTAAATTAATGGGTATAAATAAGCTTTTTTAATAAAAAATAGGGGATTTTACAGCATGACCCCTGTAAACTTTTAGAATTATACCACTATCACTGAAATCTTCATATTAATCCCACGACCTCTTTAATCTGAATCACTTTAACATATATACCCCTTTCGTCACCCGACCCCACTAACATTATTGTAACATCCCAAAGTTTCGAGGTATAGGAATAGCGTGTAAGATCGGTTATCGCATACCCGTGTGATTTGGTGGCTACTCGACGAAGTTTTGGAGGATTTTGTCTTATCGTACATATAATTAAGGACGAGGTTACCGTATGAAGGTCTTGTGTTCGACGACAATTGACAGAGCAGAACTGCAACATCTTATGTATGAGCGTGGAGCTCACTGATGATGTGGCAAGATGGCATGGGGAGCTAACGTGCCATACTGGTGGAGCGGGTGATATGGCGCCAGTTGCAGAAGATGAAGGGATTGAACGGAAGATAAATAGTCGAGGCATGTAAAGAGTTACCTCGAAAGATGAAGAGTCCTTGTATTCATTATACATGTAATATTGATGTCCCTTTGTATACCACAAGTTTGTGTATATAAGGAAAGGTAGAGCTCATTTGTAAACAACATACACTTGAGAGAGACTCTTGCTAATACCAAAGAGAAGTTGGTATCATTGTTGTTTTGTTCCTGAGTGCTTGCATGTTCGAGGTGTTCGAGCAACGCGGTTACTCAGCATGTTGTTGTACGTCCACACGCGTAGGGGATGGATGGTTAGCGTGCGAGAAGCAAACGCCGTACACGTTAGCCTCAAAATAGGTGTTGAGATTTTACACTTGTGATAATTGTTATCAAAGCTTGCGAGATGGTGCTCAATAACGGTAATCCCTTGGAGGGAATCGTGGTGGAGATCCGGTCCACACTGAGTACTCAAGCCAATGTTTGGCTCGTTTGGAGGATGAGTTAAGCATGGGGTCATCAGGCATCGATGGTGGGAATCTGTGCTCGCCTGACGTCGTGAAGGTGCTTGGGGAGAAGTTAGAGGAGCTTGAGGCTCTGATGCAAGAGCTGCATAAGGAGCTCTCCATTGTCAAGAAGGTGGTAGGAAATGATGGCAGATCCAACGATGCACCATTGCCAAAGGTTCTAGAACTCAAGTCCTTCTCATGTATGCAATGTGTTAAAGACTTGGAAAGCTATTTGTGGGACATGGAGGTGTATTTCAAGGTTGTCAAGACTCCTGAGGTGGAGAAGGTATCATTGACGGCGATGTACTTGTCCAACCAAGCGACGCTATGGTGGAGGAACTGTGCATTCGAAGGAAGATGAGACATCTCATCTTGGGACGAGTTGATGAAGGAGATGGAGGAGTAGTTTCTGCCCACCAACATTGCTTGGGTAGCGAGGGAGGTACTCTGAAGGCTAAAGCAGATAGGAACCGTACGGAAGTATGTGAGGCAGTTCTCATCATTGTTTCCGGACATCAAAGGTATGTCTGAAGAAGACAAACTCTTTAACTTTATGGTGGGTCTCTAGAACTGGGCTCAGACAGAGCTTAGGATGCAAGGGGGTGAAGGACATCTAGATGACCATCGTCGTGATGGATGCATTGGTCAATTATAAAGTCCAACCCACTGTTGAGAAGAAAAAGATTGAAAAGGAGATCAGCATGCTTAACAAAAATAGCAAGGGAATGTTTAAGAAGCCTGGTAAGGCTGAGATGTTGATGGAGGGTGCATAATTCTCTAAGTTGAGCAACCAAAGGAGAAGGGTTTATTTCATCTGTGACGGGCCACATCAGGCGCAGGAGTGCCCAAAGCAAGAGAAGCTGAACTCCATGACAATGGAGGAAAACTTTGAAGAAGAGGCACACATGACGAACCTCAAGTTGTTGTGCAACATTCACTTGTGTCAATTGAAGTTGGGTAAAGACGCGAAAACAGAGGTGGATCTTGAAGATCCACAGTTGGTATACCTTCATGCTGTAGTACACGAGAAGACCCTTTCAACCATGATAGATACTGGAGTGATGCACAACTTTCTATCCTACAAAAAATTCGGGAGCTTGGGAATTTTCATGGAGGAGATCCAATGTCGTGTGAAGCTTGCCAACTCTGAATCACTACAGATCGAATGTATGGCCAATTGTAACATCTAATTGGGTGACTGTAAGGAAAGTTGCGCTTCCATGTGGTACCTCTTGATAACTTCAAATTCATTATGGGAGTCGAGTTCTTGAAGAGGGAAATGGCATATGTGACTCCTTATATAGGAGGAGTCTTCTTTGCGATTGGAGGTAGCCTTTGCTTTATAAGGGCTATCAAGAAGAAGGGACATGCTGGAGCCATGTCCATGATACATGTTTCCAATGGGCTAAAGAAAAGGGAGATGATGTACTAAGTTACAATATGTATAGAAGAATATGACGAGGAGATTCAGCTACCAAGGTAGTACAAAAGATGCTGGGCGAGTTCAAGGACGTGATGCTGAAGGAGATACCCAAGGAGCTTCCACCTAATTGAGATGTCGATCATGTCATCGAGCTGCTGCTAGGAACAATGCCCCTTGCAATTAAACAGTACAAGATGCTCAATGCACATTTGGAGGACTTTCGGAGTTAACTCAAGGAGCTAGTAGACACTGGTGTGATGCGCACAAGCAAGGCCCCATACGGAGCACATGTGTTTTTCCAGAATAAGAAAAATGAGAGCTTGCAAATGTGTATAGACCACCACGCATTGAACAAGGTGGTGGTGAAGAATAAGTACCATGTCCTTGATTTGAAGACCTATTTGATTATTTGGGCTAGGACAGATACTTTTCGAAGATGGATCTCATGTCGGGATACTACCAGGTCCGCATCAAGGATGGAGAAGAACTGAAGACAACGTGTGTGATGCGCTATGGTTCCTTTAAGTTCCTTGTAATGTCATTTGGGTTGACTAACTCTCGGCTACTTTCTGTACCCTCATGAATGATATCTTCCGTGAGTACTCTTTTGTTGTGGTTTACTTGGATGACATAGTAGTGTACAACAAGACCTTGAAAGGGCATGTCAAAAATCCGTGGATGGTGCTTGAGAAGCTGAGGAAAGATTGGTTGTACTTGAAGATGGAGAAGTGTGACTTTTGTTTGTAGACCATCTCCTTTCTCGAGTATATCATATGCGGAGGCATGATACTCATGGAACCCATGAAGACTCGTATGATTGAAGAGTGGACGATCCCCATAACAATCCTTCCTCGAATTGGTGAATTATTACAGGAAGTTTTGCCAAGGGATATTCCAAGAAGATAGCCCCTTGATGAACCTACTTCAGAAGGAACAACCTTGGATGTGCACACGTGAATCTCAGGAGGCATTCCATAAGCTGAAGAGGGTGGTGGTGGAAGTGTCTATTCTACGACTTCTGGATTTTGAGAAGTTGTTCGAAGTTCTGATTGAATCTCCGACAATGCATTTGTAGGTGTATTGGTGCAAGATAAGGACCATGTGCCATATGAGAGCCACAAGTTGAATCCATCAGAGAAGAGATACTTCGTACATTAGAAGGAGATGACAACAATGGTCCATTATCTAAGGACATGATAACACTACCTCCTCGGATCTAAGTTTGTGATACAGATGGAAACGTGCCAACGAACTGCTTTCCACATGGAAGAAGCTGACTCTCAAGCATGCGTGATGGCAAGACTTCCTTATAGAATTCGACTTTGAGCTTCGCTACAGGCATGGGCAGACCATCCAAGTAGCAGACATGCTCTCAAGAAAGATCAAACCAGAAGAGCCAAAGGGTGCAGTGATTTCATCGATCACTCGCATGTTTGGAAACATGCTCGAGAGCATCCGGGAGTACTCAGGAAGATCCGATCACATCGTGCTTGGTGCAATTCTTGAACGATGGGGAAGTCCGAAGACTATAGGTAGAGGAATGTATCCTCTTCGTAATATCTCCCTAAGTGTACACGACAGATATCACAATGAAGTTATTCTTGTAGAACGTGGTGAAACACTAAGCATACTGATGGACATCATGAGTGATTGTGATGCACGATTCACATGTCGATTCTAAACAACCTTATTCAAGATATTGGGATCTGATCTCAACTTCTCTGCCAGCAATCACCTGCAAATAGATGGACAGACAGAGCATATCAATGCCTTGCTAGAAGAGCATCCAAGGCACTTTGTGATGGCCAATCAACACAATTGGGTGAGTTTACTGGATATTGTCCAATTCTGCTACAGCCTACGTCAAACGTACACCATAAGTTAGAGTCCATTCGAGGTTTTAATAGGCAGAAAACCCATGACTCCACACGAAGTGCCAAAGCAAGACAACCAAGGATGGTGTCTAGCTGCATATTATCTCATATGGGAGAGGTAAATTTGGTGGGAGGAAGCGAAGAATGCATTGTCTCATGCTCAACGCAGGATGAAGAAGGCAACTAACAAGAGATATAGGATGGTCGAGTTCCTGGTTGGAGACGAGGTACTGATGAAGCTAAGGCCCTAGATTCGAAAGAAGATATTGTAGAAGACAACTCACAAGAGTCTGATTCCTCGTTACGATGAAACTTTTGAGATAGTTCGACGCCTAGGGCTGCTTGTCTATCAACTACGTATTCTGAAGAGACTGAAGATGCATATCAATGCTCCATGTTTTCTTCCTAAAGGAGTAGTATGAGGACGGAGAATATAGCACCAAGAGGGCATCGAAACGTGCCCCTCCTAATGTCTGAATTCAGCATACAAACGTAGTTGAGAAGTTTTTTGGCAGGCGTGTAGAGGGTTAGAAAAAGAAGAATCATATGATCCTTTTCCTTGTCAAGAGGATGGGACTCCCAGAGGATGAGACAAGTTAGGAACATGATACAACCTTGTGGCAGTTCTGGAGGATTTCGCCTTAGCATACATATATCTATGGATGGGGTTTACTGCCCGAAGGTTCGGAGGCCGCGGGTTCTCCTTGGCACAACACAAGTGTTCGATGACATTTGATAGAGCAGAGCTACAACTTCCTACGTAGGATAATGTGGCTCATTAATGATGTGGCAAGATGACATGGTGTGTGGACATGGCATATGACATGGTATGCTAATGGAGCAGGTGATATGACGTCAGTTGCAGAAGACGAAGGGACTGCACGAAAGATGAAGAGCTGATGCATGTAAAGAGTAACCTCAGAAGACGAAGGGTCTCGATAGAAGATGAAGAGTCTTTACATTCATTGTACATGTAATAATAGTATCACTTCGCATACCCGAACTTGTGTATATAAGAAGGGGTAGAACTCATTTGTAAGCAACACAGAGTCTCTTGCTAATAGCAAAGATAAGTTAATGACATTGCTCTTGTGTTTTTGTGCGTTTGAGTGCTTATGTGTTCGAGACGTTTGAGCGGCATAGTTATTCAATGTGCTGGTGTACGTCTACATGCATAGGGGAGGGCTGGTTAGCTTGCGAGAACCTAACGTTGCACAGGATAATCTCAAAATCATTGTTGAGATTTTACACATGTGACACTCACCATCTTGAGCTAATCTATCGTTTTAAAAACAATCCATTGATTCGTATTGAAATTTCAACTTTTTAACTCTTCCGTCAAACCCTTCCCTCTCTGGCATCCATGTGCTTCTAGGCATCGATGTCATCACGACTATGGGCGGAGCGAGACTTGGGCTTTCATCCTCCTACCTGGGGATTTGTTTGTTTGATGTATGGGGAGAAGTATCGTGAGTCGATGGAGTTGTATTATTTTGTAAATTTGTTTCAATATCAAGAACATATTTCTAATGGATTGTGTTCAATTTAACGACAATCGAAGGATCAGTTGCTTCATGACGAGCAAGCGAGAGATCAGTCACCATGCATCATCATCGGACCGCAACAAGAACTGGATATCCACCTGAAATATCTTCTACTACATTGAGCTCTCATATTCTCGTCCTGGCAAAGCACCATGTTACCTCGACTACTACGACGATCACGCACTAGAAGATCTGTTGAAGGACGTGGATTTCTCCATGTGCTTTCTTATGGGGGACAATGTGGGTGTTGCTGAACTGTGGGAGAATGGGTATACATGAGTTGATAGTCATACAAGCAAGGAAGAGTGTTGTTGGAGGTGAGGGAGATGTGGATGTAGTTGTTGAGCAAGACGTGGTCAGATTGGATGTGGAGGGCAACGACGACAACGATAGAGGTCGATGGGGGCGGTGGTGACGACGGTGGAGGTTCGAGGAGAAATAGGGCATGACGAAGACAGAAGAGGCGGAGGGTGAGAATGAGGAAGGAGGAGCTCAAAGGTTTAGTGTTGTAATTATACAGAGCTTTCCGTCAAAATTAACAGAGAAATTGGACGAAAGTTAACACAAGGTTGTCGTGTAATTGTCAACAACTATTCAAGGCTCTACGTGTAATTAAAAATTATGGAGGGTTAGGGATGTAAACGGTTGGATACGGATACAGATGTATGTATTACCGTATCTTTATCCGTTTTTTAATATGAATGCGGATATCAAAACTATCTTACCATATCCTTGAAAAACGAGCATGGATGTAAAACGGATATTAATCGCATACGAGTAATGTTAGAAATACTCTAGAGAATCGACTTAAATATATAAGAATTGGAGGGAAAACACATGATATTAATTTACTAAATGTGTTTGTGTCATAAAAATTATATAAATATGGTAAAAGAATGTGTATAATTATGTTAAATAGGGTTAAAAATAAATCTATGACTATATTTATATATGAAAACAGATATACGGATATGGATAGAGATTTTTGCGGATATCAAAACCATATCCGTATTAATTTTAAAACGGATACGAATGCCAAAATCAATATAAAACGGATATGGTGACGGATCATATACGGATACGGTGACGGATCAATATAAAACAGGGAACAACACAAGTAATGTTGACAAAGTTCAAAGGGTGAACGTACAAAACCCATTCCATTTTATTCGAAACAACTTATACATACATACATACATATATGAGTTTAATGGGGTTGTCCCCTTGGGACAGTCAACATGGCTGCCCCCGCGTCGTTTTCGGCGTTTTTTTATTTTTTTGAAATATATCGCCATGTATATTCATCTCTATATCCCTCCTATACGTCATTTGAATTTCGTCATAAACAGAGACTCCTACGGCCTCCATCGAGATGGTGTCGATTTAAAAAATCTTGTTACCGTTAAAAATGACTGTCTGGATGGAGGCCGTAGGAGTCTCTGTTTCTGCCGAAATTCGAATGACATATAAGAGGGATATAGGGATGAATATACATGGCAATATTTTTTTAAAAAAAATAAAAAAACGCCAGAGGGCAGCCCCATTAAACTCTACACGCACACACACACACATGAGTGATCCTATGAGAGCAAAAAGTTGTGAGAGCATGAGAGGAATGATTCTGGACTACATGATTCTGTTTTCTCTCTCCTGATCTTCTCTCTCCTGGGTGAATTATGTGGTCCAGAATCACCGCTCTCATGCTCTTACAATTTTTGCTCTCTTAGGGCATGTTTGGTTGCAGGGTTGGGTTGGGCAGGGGTACCCTGTGAATAGTAAACTGTGAAGAGGATTGGGCCGTTTGGTTGGAAGGGTAACCCGGGTTGGGCCAACCCAACCCTGTCAAACCCTGCAACCAAACATGCCCTTAAGATCACCCCTCTCTCTCTATATATATACTATATAGAGAGAGAGAGAGGGAGGGAAAGATGAGTGATCCTGTGAGAGCTAAAATCTGTGAGAACATGAGAGCATGCATTCTGAATCACATGATTCTGTTTTATCCCATGTGATCTAAAATGCATGCTCTGATGCTCTCGTAAGATTACTTTTATACAAGTAGTTGCGTGGACGTAAGCGTCAAAAGTAGGATATTATCTAATAGAGCGAGAGCGAGAGTGAGAGGATGACAAAGCTTCCGGGAATTGTTGGACTGCTGCTTGATCCCTAATGGCCAAATTCGTCTTACCAGACCAGATGGTTCCCTACTAGAAACTTCGTTTGATTGCTATCGTTGCGTTTTCCACGTGGATGTCCGTGAGAGCTGATATAATATATGGGAAAATTAGACATTTATGAAAAATTGCGATCCCCACCGTGTTAAAATTTTTTTTGGACAGAGAGATCCAGAACTAACTGTCGAGACTTCGGGCTGTCGTATGAAGCTGTGAAGGGTAAATAAGATATTTTCTCAACACTTTGTGCTTACTGTCTACTTATAACCTAACAGTCAACACAAAGGGCTATGGTGATGGTGCAAATACGAAATAAACAGAGGCTATAATATAATTACGTTGTATTACTTGGGTTTGTGTACAAATATCTATTGTAGTTATGGTGAAAATTTTGACGGACTTTACACAGAGGGGAAAAACAAATATAATTACGTGCACCACAAGAAAATTGAATTATAGTGATATTTTTTTAAAATATATCATGACGATATTATTTGTCGTGAAATTATTTGTTATACTTGAAATTAGCAATGAATATAATATATGTCGCTATATCATTGGTTCGCTAATGATATAGCGATGTATATTATATCCGTTGCTAGTTTCAATTATAAAAAAATAATTTCGCAACAAATAATTCATTATTATATATTTAACAATGGATGATTTAGTGATGGTTTTGAAAATAGCATCATTATAGCCTAATTTTATTGTGGCGGTATAAGCTGGAGTAAAAATATGTTGTTTCACAATCATATACATGTAAATTTTCCATGTAAAAGTAAAGACATCTTATTCGGTTTGAAGGTAGAGATGAGCATTTTACATCAGGTTGGACTCGGGTTGAAAATTTGGTCAGTTAGTTAAACAGGATGGGTTTGTACCTACTTAAATGGTCTGGAGGTAGACAGTGTGTCTACCACCCAAAAGATCAGAGTTCAATTCCCCTTTTTATGGGGTTTGTGTTAGGTAGTCGACAAACAAACTAAAAATTAGTCGAATCTTTTAATATAGATTTGAGTAGGAATCCATGTAGCCGACCTTACTTTTAGTGGGAGAAGACTTCACCATTTTTTTAGTTAAATGGGATGAGCTTGGATTGACATCAACCAAAAGCTATTAGCCTATAGGTCCGACCCGCTAAGAACCTAATATAATGTCACATATAATATATAATCCTGCATTATTATAGTTTAGTTTTCTATATTGTCATCAATCTTTACTATCCACATACATATAATTCGTCGTCGTCTCCTCTTAGAGCAAACTCGTGGTTAAGCCTTTCTCATTATTTTCATCATAACGTCATTTTCTAACTACTTGATGAGTATCGCTTCTCTCATTGTTTTCCTTATGTGCATCTCGTATAATATACTCTATTTTATTCATGAATAGTTAGTTTTCAAATAATGTTTCATATACCAATAATCTTCGCATACACATTCGTCCTCGTTATTCCATAAATAGCAAATGTACCTTCAATCAAACATTTTCCTTTCCCATACTCCCATTCAATTTTTTAATGATCAGACTCAACCTGAGTGTGAGCCCATATTAATCGGGCAGGTCGTGACATGGGCTGAGCGGGAGAAAAAAATTCGGTTTCGACCCAGCCCACTGTCATTAATTTTATCAGGCTTTGGACCTGATCACCTTGGACCCGAAGGGACCTGGCCCGATGCTCATCCCTATTTGAAAGTGAGGACGGGTGTAAATGTAAGATTTGCACCTTTAATATGAAGGTAATTAATTGGGTAAATTACAAAAAGGGCTTCAACTATGCATTGATTCTCAATTACGGACCTCATTTTTTAAATGTAGAAAAGATAGTTAGGGTGGAGCATTGGGTCGGGCCGGCCCGGACCCGACCTTACCCGACCCGCAAAAGCCTGGGCCCGACCCGAACCGATGTATAAATGGGTCGGGTTCGGGCCCTCATATTTCAAAAATATTATGATCGGACCGGGTCGGGCCCGAACCCGAAGTACAAATGGGCCAGGCTCAGAGCCTCATATTTCAAAATATCATGTTAGAATCAAATTACGAGACATGGATTTACAGTCACAATACATCCAATATTTCCTTCATCCGTGAATACTAATATTATATCATAACAATACATCCAATATTCATGTTATGGATGAATTATGTTCATAACAACAAATTGGAATCAAAAAGCAACTTCATGGAATCAAAATGGGTGTGGGTTGAGCCCGACCCAAACCCAAGTCCGATGACATGGGCTTTGGGTCGGGCCCGGGCCCTCGATTTGTTAAAAAAAGTAGGCCTCGACCCGGCCCAAGGCCCATGGAAAATTGACAGGCTCTGGTCGGGCTTTCCCGGGTTGGGCCGGATCGAGCCCAATGCTCCACCCTAGTTACGCATCGACATAAACGGGCTTGTGGAAGCATGCATGTATCTGAGAAAAAAAATAAAATCAGCTCATTTTTATTACATCTGAAAAATGAGGTCGATAACTAGGATTTTGATGTATTTTTTTATGTTTTTTTAATTCACTCAATCTGATCCGCTCTGCTGCATTATTTTCAATTACTTGTTTTTTTAACGTTAAAAGCATTCCTCCATTGCTTCTCTTTTCCTTTTTTACATAAGCAGAAGAAAATCGATTATATACGACTGCTTTACAAAAACACATTACTAAATTTCACAAAAACACATTACTAAATTTCAATTCTTTCCATTCCTTGATACAAACTACAAACACAATACTTTTCTTATTTTTCCTTTTTCTGATAGAAGATAACACAAACAAATTTGACAGCAAGAAATAGTGTTTGAAAGTTCCAATGCTCTCTCCAATTAGCAAAGACATCTGTGATATTCAGAAAGGATTTACTTCATACTCTTTAACAAATCAGGAAGATCATCAAAAGAGTGAAGCTTTGGTGTTTTCTTGATGAGGTCAGTTATGTATAATGCTTCCAAAAAATGGAATCAACCATCATTATTTAATGGGTAAGACCAATTCAATCTAATTTTCTACAAGTAGGTAATGGAAGATAACAAAGAGTTTGTCCCTCCTCCTTTCTAACCATGCATCATTTGAAGCACATGAAAGATGTACATTGTGTGATACATGCTTGGTTTGCATTTCTTTCTAATATTTGATTTTTCTTCTCCTTGTTTATGTCATTGGAGCGGTTAGTCCGTCCTAATTGCTCGTCTACGGTGGAGGATCGCATGCTTCCTTTACATGCATTGTCCCATATCTGTATTCCTTTTGGTTTTGTAGGGTTGGTAAACTGCGAGTACAACCTATGCTTTACAGCAGAGGATTGTTGTAAAACCCTAGGTCGCCCGAGCCGCTCGATCTTGATCGAGCAGTTTGCACGAAATCGGTATTTTTGCGGGCCCTTACAGTGGGAATTCATGTGAACTACTCGATCAAGATCAAGCGGCTCGAGCGGTCGATGGTTTCACAACAGTCATCTACTGTACTATAGAGGATATGCTCTCTGGTATGCTTGGGTTTTCGGACAGCCTGGGCTGCTTGATCAAATATCTATGGACATTTTTACCCTTATCGTGTGTCCCTAGTTGTCAATGTATTTCTTTTCTCCTTATCTTATGCTTAATCACCTTGACATCTCATCCTCTCATACTAAGTCGAGCTAAGTGCATTGTGATTTAGACTATTCCACGACATGTAAGTGCATGTCCGATCCGCGAAGTTCTAAATCATCTAGGAATTTACATATTAAACATGTATATTGGAACTTGAGTAAATATGTTTAAAGATCCGAAGAGCTTGAATTTCTCCTATATAAGATAATCCTTTGAAAGATTAGGTTGACTTAGGCCAAGTTTGCATATGATTCTTGATTTAAGAGCGCCTTGATTGTTTGTAAGTTCTCCAAGGGTGAATGCATACCATGTAAATAGAGATTAGTTATCCTTAGATATCCTAGGTGGTCTTGAGAGAAGATGAAAAGAATAGTGATCCTCAATGCATTCGAACTTGAAAATATATAGAAATGCATATTAAATATTTTGAATATGTGATTTTTGCAGTAAAAAATTTTGATATACGTTTTTTATTAAAAAAGGGTTTTTAAAGAATGAAAGTTTTTTGGATTTTTAAAAGATGAGAAAAAAATGAAAAACAACTACAAAATGTTTCTTAGTGTATTATTTAAGAGCATGAAAAAATGAAAACAAAATCTTGGGTTTTTCAAAAGTAAGTAGTGATATATCAGAGGAATCGCCAACAATCACAAGAGAAGAGAAAATAAAAGGAATATTACGTACAAGCATGACAAAGAAAAGTATACCATATTCCACTATTGGATGTATAGGTCCTCTAGAGAGGTTTGGGCTCTTCAATTCACTAGATAGCATACACGATTGATCTTCTCATCATGTCCCTCTAAATATCCGAGGATTCGATATTTGGTGGAAGTAAAATGAATAATTTCTCCTCTTTTATAAAAAGGAACCTTCTTCACACACACACATAGAGAGGAGCGATCCTGTGAAAGCCAAAATTGGTGAGAGCATGAGAGGAGTGATTCTGGACCACAAGATTCAACTCACCAATTTTGGCTCTCACAGGATCGCCCCTCCCCCCCTCCCTCTCTCTCTCTCTCTCTCTATATATATATATATATATATATATGATTTCTTTCAAATAGGACGCAGTCCTTCCTAAGTTAAGGAAGGCCAGACCCCTTTTTTGTATAACACATGATGACTTTAGTAGAATACATATGCAGTTTTGTATTATAATGTGCAATTTTAATGTTTGTATTATAATGCGCATTTTTGTATGCGGCTTTGTATTTATAACGTGCACCTATAATACAAGCTGTATACGTATTCTACTAAAGTGCTCGCGTTTTATACAAAAAAGGGGCGGGCTTCCTTAACTCAGGAAGGACTGCGTCTTATTTGAAAGGCACCCTATATAGATATATTTCACTTGACTTTCAGTCCTTATTCGGCATGACTATATACATCATTTATGCATTGACCTAATCTCTAGAGTCATGAGCATGATCGATGATGTAATTGAGTATCACTAATCTTGTCAATCGATGTCATGTTTTTGGAGTAGCATGATGATCATGAAGATTACGCCCCTGCTGACAAGGTTCGAGTAGGAAGCTCCTTGATCATCGAGGCGCTACAAGGATGTCAGAGTATTTAATGGTGTTTCATGAGGTGTTAATCAGACCATGTATCTGAACACTAAGTCTTGGGGACTCCTCTTTTCGAGGCTATTTTGAGTCATTTTTACGACGATGGCATAAGCAATTGATAACCGCATCTTTTTGGAAATCCGAGGACTCAATATTTGATGGAATTAGAATGAATAGCTTACCTCTCTTTTTTTAAGGAAAATTGTCTTCTTATATACACTTATTGGACTTGGAGTTCATACTCGGCATGTCTAAACATTTGGTTTAGGCATGACCCTAATCTCTAAGGTGATCTATATGACTAGTGCTGTGCCGAGTATTACTGATATTGCCAATTGACAGCGTCAAGTATTTATGCTAATATAACGATCATGAAGGTTACGACCTTGCCGACATGGTTTGAGTAACCATGTCCCTAATCCTATAGGTTACAAGGTTATCGGGGTGTTTAGTGGTGTTTCACGAGGTGTTATTCATGTTATGTATCTAAATACTATGTCAGATGGATGCCCTAATGGGCTTGGGGGACTCACTTCTTTATTCGAGACTATTTTTGAGTTATTTTTGCCACGATGGATAAAACTGATCTTCTAACGAACTCTCTTTGAATATATGAGGACCCAAGAATTGCAAGAAATCTGATCGTTTACTAGCACACAACTGCGACCTATTTGTGGTCGCACTAGATTATGAGAGCACAAACTCACTACTCGTGGTCATAAATGTAAATATGCGACCACAAAATAAAGTATGAATTTTCGTGCTTCATAATGCGGCCACTAAGGGTCGAAATAATGTGCTAGCAGAGATGCGACTACTGTGGTCGCATTTGTTCTCACATAGTCTGATAAGTAACCCCGAACAAAACCTATTTTTCCTTCTCCTCCTCATTTGAAACTCGTACCCTAGAGCTCCCACCTCCTCCCTCCTCCTCTCTCCACCCTCGACAATACCTCTCATCCTCCCTCCGCCACCTGATGACATCATCTTCTGCTCCCTCCACCCCAACCTCCTCCTCTGCTTCTCTCCTCCGACAACTCGTGTCCTGCACCTCCATCTCCTCTACCATCTCTGCTCATGAGGGGTCCTCCACCATTTCCTCCCTTACTCCTCCATCCAACGAGCCTCTCCTCCATCTCCATCTCACCCATTGGTATATTTTCTCCTTTATTATTATCATGTATTAGTTTGATTTTTTCCTGATTAACGGTTGTATTTCAGTTTGTATGTGATATTTCAATTGCATTTAGATTTTGTTGAAATGTCTAAGAAAGATTTATGGATTAAATATGATTTTTCAAATGTGATTTATGTGAACTTGTTGTAATATGTATTTTTGAAATGCATTTGTATGTACGTGTATTTAAGTGTATCTGTTAGTGTTCATGTATAAGTGTGTGTGTGCGCGCGCACGCGCATGCATTAGTGTTTGTGCGTATGTGTTAGTGTACATTATAATTTCAATGCCTACGTGCTTGATAGTGTTAATATGAAATCAATGTTTAATATAAATTCATCTGTGATGTAATCACAATTTTATTAGAAATTAAAGGCCAATTATATCTCTTTTGGATAGGCCCATCAAGTAGAATGCATTTAGAGTATTGCACGAAATCGCATAAAAACCTCATTCATACATGTGTGTTCTTCCATACTAGGCTAAGTGTATCCCTACACAAAGTGTGGTGTATGAAACAAATTTTGGTAAGTGGTGCCTACATAATGTGTTATATTTTTTAAAGTTTTCACAATTGCCGGGGTCTTTGCTTTACAATTTAGGAAATGCCCCTCATGGTACCGTGCCACTCTTGATGTTTGTTTTGTGAGTACCAAGGCAGGGGTAGAATATGTTAAGCCAATGTATGGAATTGGCTCGTATCGAAACTAACTTAACTCATGTGTTCTTATATTCGAGCGGTGTCACTCGCTCATCTAGTGCATCATCTTATAAAATTCTCAAGATAATAAAATAACATAATAAATGCGATAAAAAATAAAAAATCAAACTACCAAATCTTGAAAAGTGGGTATATATGCATGCATGTGGTATGTATGTGGGCTTATATGGGCTTGCATGTAAGTATATAAGGTATATGGCTATGCTTGTGGGTATGTAATAATGGATATAGGTATGTTGATGTTAGCAAGTATATAAAAGTATGTATGAGTGCATATGTGAATGTTAGCTAGGTTGAACACGAGTATGTATGTGGTTGTATTTCTAGGTATATGGGTATGCTAATATGTATAAAGTATGTACATGGGTATGCTAGGTTGAATATGAGTATCTATGTGGGTGTGTAAGTAAATGCCTATGTAAGTATGCATATGGATGTAGGTATGTATGTAAGTTTGCGGTGTGCATATGGATTTTCGATGTATGTTGGTGAGTGATGGTACATGGGTGTTGAATATAAGCATGCATGTGGGAGGTATGTGGGTATGTATGTAAGTGTATGGAGTATATGAGTATGCAAGTGGGTTTGCAAGGGTCTAATATGTGTATGTGAGAATGTTTATAAGTGTATGAAGGTATACTGACAATTATGTAAGTAGGAGGGTATGTATGTGAGAATCTATGTTAGGATTTGGGTTTGTAAGGGTTTATGTGGGTATTTGGTTGTTGAACGTAAGTGTATGTGTGTGTATAGGATTTCTTTCCAATAGGACGTAATCCTTTCTGAGTTCAGGAAGGCCGTCCATTTTTTTTGTAAAACAACACGATGACTTTAGTAGAATACGTATATAGTTTGTATTATACTGTGTAGTTTGAATGTTTGTATTATAATGTGAAGTTTTGTATGTTGTTTTGTATAATGTGCAGCTATAATACAAATTATATATTTATTCTACTAAATGTTCGTGTTATATATAAAAAGAGGACGGCCTTCCTGATCTCAGGAAGGGTTGTGTCCTATTGGAAGGGTCCCCTATATATACGATGTTAAGCATGTGGGTATAAATGTGTGCATTCATTTAAGTATGAATGTGAGTGTATATGTGTTTGGGTATGTATAAGCATGAATGTGGGTAATGTAGCATGGATGGAAGTGTATATATGGGTGAGTTTCTAAGCATGTGTGATTATTTGGGCATGTATGGGTACATATGCTAGAGGATGGCTATGCAAGTGTAGGTGTAAATAATTGAGCTATGTTAGAGGCTCATGGGCTATTAGAGGTTCCGGGCATGTGTAAGTGTATGAAGGTATATGGGCATGTGTCCATGAGGATGGATGTGGGCATATATGTGTGGGATTAGTGTACATGTATGGATGTGGGTGTGAATTACAGGTATGTGTATGGGCTTAATGTAAGTGGGTGGTTATGTGAGAGATATTTGGAGGATTCTAGTTAAGCATGTTAGTACGAATGTCGGTATTCTTGTAGACATGAATCTGAGTGTATATGTGTGGGTATGTATACATATGAATGTGGGTACAGTAGCGTAAATGTGAGTACATGTATAGGTGAGTTTCTATGCATGTGTGAGTATATGGACATGTATGGGTATATATGCTAGAGGATGGCTATACAGGTGCATGTGTATATAGTAGGAATAATTTTATAACCTCTACGAGTATAGGAGACAACATATGAAATTGATAATTCAACCAATTTTGAGCTTCAATGATACCCAAACATTTCCCTATGAGAGCAAAGGATAAGGATGGGAATTTTTATACATAATAGACACGTGTTAAGTAAAAAATGGAGAATGGATGACAGATTAACGATATTAAGAAGGATGCCTTTGTGTTGGTGGAAACCAGTGGAGCCTCATAAGAGGGTCAACCTTCAACAGACCTATTGATTTCCATAAGAGAACATCATCAATAAATTTTTATGTTACTTGAATGATGGGTTATAACCATAAATTCTATCCTTTTGTGTAATTTTCTACTTATTTATTCATATTTAATTTTCATTACTTAATATTATCTATAAGTATTTTAATTTTCAATGCAATGAAGACGATTACAAGAAGTGATGGCTCCTCATCTAGGAGGACCGACCCTGGAATACGAGGTGGTTCAAGAGATGACAACCGACCATCTCCCTCAAACCCTGCATATACCAAAGATGGTAATGAAAATGTTTTATTGTTTTATGTAATTTTTTGGTATCTTAGTGTGTTCCATTCTTATATGTAGTTGGATAGTTATGGGATCCACAGACTAGCGAATTCATTTAGTAATGCATCGCTCTTGGGATCTAGGTATCCCTAGGCTTTCTACAGAATGTGGTATCCGCTCCGAGCTGTCCATCTTCGAGGGATGATCATCAACCTACCCTGAGGGTCTTCACGCTGTGAGGATCATATGATGCTCGATGTTGCAGATGTACCTCACCGTCCCATCTCTACTACGGACAAGGCTCCGGTTACACGTCGATTCATGGAGTTCCTTCCCGATAGGTATCCCTTGCTCCTTTTCAAAGTTTACTAAATTACATACATGTCAAATGCAATATGTTATGATTATTTCTCACTATTATTTGATCCAGGTAAACTCTAAAGGGTCAACATAATGTCGCAAAGGAGTTGTGGAAGGCCTCAAAAAGGTTCCAGGACTGTGAGGACTATAGATGGACTCACATGAGTCCATATGACCAACATAAGATTTTGGATGGTGTTTAGAGTACCACTATTTGTATTAAATTAACAACTATTTTGTTCCCAACATGTTTAATTGTGGTATTTATGAAATGCATAATATGGATGACTTCCACCCCGGTTACACTAGGGAGATGTTTCAATTGTCATTGACTCACCTAGCCATAAATAGGATCACAAATTACATTTATAGGGTGAGGAAGATCGCGATAGTGAGGCTGGATGGAGAGGTGACTTGGGAGAGGGCGAAGTAGTTCCACCCTTCATGGTGCACACTAGAGAGGTAAGGAATTTTGTCGCATAATTTTCTTGACATTATTTTAGATTATTTAAATAGTTTGTTTGGAATTGATATTGTGATCTCTTTGCTTCCAATGACTTTGAGAGGCATTCAATTGCGAGGAGGATTGATTGGGGGAAGCATGAGATTAAATCCAACAACGGTGCCAAGAGCTTTGGGGATGCGAGGGCTGAATTGGTACATATACAACATCTTCGAAATCGAATGAGCTATTATGACATTGTTACTTTCACCATTATCGCAACATGAAGCTTCTCAACGTGAACCGACACTTGAATGGTGGGTGAAGACCCACATACGACGGAATGAGTGGTTGACAGTTGAAGCTCAGACTGCGGCATTGAGTTCCTTTATGTCGTTTACGATGTTCAATGTGTCGTTCTTATGGATAAGATATTTATATTTAATTACTAAATTTTGATAATTATGTAACCAATACAATGCACTTTTCGGTGAGTAGTATGGCTCTATTCATACAGAAGAGCATCCACAATTTAACACTAAAATATGGTAGCAGGTGATTGATCAGCGACATGTGTCGTCGAACCGAAGGCACACATTGGGGGAGGGGATTATCATCACGGTATACTCGGACATCTTTAGGTGATGTAAACCCGGCCCAAATTAACTAGATGTTTACTAAACTTGATAGTCTTTTGAACGTATCGAGTACCGTGTAGTCCAGACTTGACACCATGGAGACGCTATTGACTACTCGGTAATATACTATATTAGCAAATTTGATTTACTTATATTAGTCAGATTGGCTTACGTGGTTGAATGTAGCAGGTTTGGAAAGAAGGTTGTCACTGACGATGATGGGAGTGCCGACGACATAGATGAAGAGGAGGAGAATGTCCAAGATCATGTTTTGCAACGAGCTATTCATCATAGGGTCATTATCCGCGAGAGGGATGATGAGGTGAAACAACAGATATAAGGTGACACAAAGGGAGAAGAGCGGAGAAAGATAAAGAAGATGTTGCGGAGGTTGAAGAAGTAAAGTAGACATGTTCATTGAACTTGTTTCCTTCTCATTTGAAGTATTCATTTATATATAGTAATATTCAAACTTATTACTTTGGTTTGATTTTAATAATTACTTCTCAATTTGGTAAGAGTTACGAAGTAAATTGCGTATGAATGAATTTCTAATTCTTCCTAATCTATATGCTCAAATGAATATGCATGCTATGCTTGAGTGGTGAGGGAGATCGATGTGGGTTATGGTAATTGAATGGAGATGCATTTACTATGGTCCTTCAATATGCTCAAACGATTGGTTGAATCACGTGCAGATGCTCGAATGGTTGGTTGAATCATGCTTTAGTGTTTGCACATCATTAATGCGTGAATAGTTGGCATGCAAATTATATATGGTTGGTATGATAAGATGTATATAGATATGATTCAAATGTTGCAAGGGTAGGCTACATGCAATTCATCTAATGTTTTTCCCACAATTTGCAATAAATACGACTACTTGTAGTCGTATGTGTATTAGTATAATCTGTGTAGTACTTGTACAATTCATCGGGTGGGTACGACTACTATCCACTACAGCTAGTAACCCTTGACCACAATGCGACTACATTGTGGTCGTAAGTCCATTTGCAGCCCCACCCATATGAGTACATAGCATTCGACTACATGTAGTCGCAACCACTTTGGGACTACAATACGAGCATAAAACGACTACATTTATGCTTGTAAATGATCGGATTTCTTGTAGCGAAGACTCCATCCAAATGTATCAAAGGATTCTCCCACAAGCTAAGATTTCACAGGTTACTTGATTAAAGATTGAGACTCTATTTCTTTAAACTAAATTACGGAGATCTTATATAACCATCTGGTGGAGATGGACATCATTGTCGAGTATATAACAATATACATCATAGTATTGGTTCAAACGTGCTTGTTGTCTCTTTATTGCACATGTACACTCCTTGCTATATCGATATTTATTTGAACATATTCACCATTCACTTCAGTATTTGTGAACATTATTTAATGTGCATCGATGCTTTTATACTTGTATTGCTGTATATTTGTTGTTAGTTTGTTTTGCACTAGTAACAATATTTAATACTAATAGATCTAAAGTTAAGCAATAGATATTTTCTATTAATTTTGACTTGATATTTAAGTATCATATATATATATATGTAATGCTTTTTATTAACCCATGAAAGGACCTTTAGGTAACCTAGACAAATCACTCAACTCCACACCTCAATTCATCCTTTGCGTTGTAAAAAAGATCCTCATATAAACTTTTTCTCAAATGAATCCAACTACTATGAAAGCTTCAATTGTCTTCACATCCCAAATTATTCTAAATTACTTTGGAATTCATTTTACTTCGAAGTCTCTTCAAATTCTATCATATTTATATTTATTTTGGCTAAAAAACATTCCAAGTAAAGGCCTTTCTTCATAAATGGAAGAAGAGCCCTTGGAGAGCTAAATTATCAAAATTGTTTTAAATCTTTGGCTATACTAGAAGTAGTTCTTTTGGTGGAGATTTTGTAAATCCAAAGTAGAACAAATTTATACACTTGATTCCACACTTTGTTATTCTTGCTCGAACTCTCCCAAATTCAAGTCATGAACCCATCTCTTTCAGTGTAGCCACCATACCGGATGGATTTTCACCTGGGTCAGAAGCAGCACTGGCGCTCTTTCTCAAATCCACCAATATCTCACACATACCGACCTCGCTCATTCTTCTCGACATTCCACCCTCCAAAATTCCTTAAAAATATTCTCGATTCATACTAGCTCTGCTTATTGGATTATCTTGTGCATTAATAACTCTATGAACACATGGTAACAAGGTGGAATGCTATTCATATTACCCTAGCTCATCTTTGTTACTCGCTTGGCATTTAGAACATCATTAAAAGTGGCATCGTTAAGAAATTACCTCTTGCCATAACCTCTATTTGTTATTAAGATAATGTCAATGCTTCTAAAGGCAAAGACACTTTTCATTTAGCATCTATAGGTCGCAACAAGTATGAACTTTCATTGATACACACCAAATTGAGACTAGAAATGTTACGTCCTTGCCATGGCTCAATAATGACATTGAGCTATCTTTCATTTGACCCTCATGTATGGCTATTTCTAAATGGATTTTTTTGCAAATATTTGTTTGCTCTATGATCTTTTAGTGTTCGTAATTTGTTTACATTTTTATTTAACACTATTTACTCTACGTCTAGCGCCTTTTTAGACGCACCTATATGGCTACATATCATCCCATGCGCGTTGGAGTTGTCTTTGCCAATTACATCTAGGTCAGATGTTGAGAGAGGTCCTCACTTGAATTTGTCGAAGAGTGTTGGATATATTCGAGACACCTTCATGAGCTGTGACGATGGTTGCTGCTATGCATCCTCAATAGCGAAAAAGATGGAGAAAGAAGATGGAGGTTATACAAGAAGACGACGTTGTGGTGAAGAAAGGCATGGTTTCATGTACAAGGTTTTCGAACGATCACATTGCTCTTTGTATTAGACATTTTGACCAAGTAGATATAGTCGAGAAGCACAATCCCAACCCATGATTCTTCGAGTCGTGGTTAATCCAGTCCGGATCCACATGTGGGTTATATAACAGGTAAGCTAACTAAGTCTGAAACTAGAAATGCAAATATACACGTGCCGATACATGTACTAATGCATATGAAAAATGTGTACCGTATATTAAAGAGGAATAGAAATATGAAACATATACTAATAAGTACTATGTACACTAAAGATGGATAAAATAAATACTATGTAAATAAGCTTAAATCTACATGTACGAGATAGCTTATACTTGTAACAAATACATTAAATATTTCCATTTAATACATGATTAAATACATATTAAAATGGGTTTATTGGGGCTACTCTCAAGGAGGAGTCCTATTAAAACTTATATACGAATATAAATATTTCTCTTTGTGTATATCTAAGCGATATATTTATTAGTGTCCTATAAAAATATTTATGGATTCTGATTTGTTGAGGAAATATTTAGACGTTAAAATATGTATTAGTGTAATGAAGGGTCATAGGGGTTATAGTGTAATAAAATAATATTTCAGGGGTCATAGTGCAAAAAGCCTTCTTTCGAGAGCGCTAATGCCTTTTTTATTGAACTAGCACTTGTAGAATGTGTACAAGTGTATCTTAGGTCCAGATCCACCATCCTCGTCCTCCGACCTTCCCTGGCCATTGGCGGTCGCAGAGGAGGAGAGATAGCTCGCGGCTATAGGGTTTTCGTGGAGCGGATAGCAGCTACATCCGGCGACCGGCGGGGCGCATCTATCAGAGAGGTGAGTTGGATCCTCTCCCTCTCCGGTTTTGTTCTTGGAGTAATTGATATTGCTGCCGCTTTCTGACATGATTGGCTTGTTGTCGTTTCCGTTTCAATTCCCCTCTCGTCGATCCGATGGGATTACTACAGCATTCTTTTTTCTGAATTGATATTGCTGCGCTTGCTTTAATTTTTTTTGGTTGTACGCCATGTGATTGTTGGATCTTGATGTATGCTGCCCATTGTTAATTTTTGCGTCATGCGGCCAATATTACCGATTGTTAAAGATATCATTGGTCCTTTCTTTGAAAATTCGAAAAACCAAAAAATTGCACACTCCGCATGTAAGCCGGGCAAATCACCCGCGTAACCGCGTAATCATTTTGGACCGTCTGGTGGAACGGTTGATGCGGCTTTCTGAATCTTGCACGCACCCATTAAATTTCTTCACTACATTGGGTACCCAATGTGTATCACATCTAGATGGCTTTGTTGTGGTGAACATGGACGGAAGAAGGGATGTGGTTTGTATTCTCCATGCTTAAGGAAGTAATGATGACTGGTCAATTACTGTATAATCTCTATTGTTAAAGCACGTTATGACCTTTGATTTATTAAGCCATTGGATTCCATTGTTTTTCGCTTATAAATGTGACTACGGGAGAACTATTCTGGATGGCATGTGTGCTTTTGTATGCCTAAGCTTTGTAGATCAGTTTTTTAATGGAAAATTAAGCTTCACAAACCTGACATTCTTGTTAATTTATTTACTAATTTATGCATTTATCTACAGCTCTGGAGATTACACGAATATCTTGATTATGCTACAGTCTGGGTTATGTGTGTTAAGTGACGTTCTTTGTAAAATTGGCGAATGATATTTTGAAACATTAATGTATTGTTTTTTTTAAAGAGGGATTGATGGCTGTTCTCCATGATAATAGACCCTCTTAATTATGGGAAAAGTCCATGTTAGTGGACATCAAGTGAGGAAAATGCTATGCAAACTAAAGCAGATCTAAAAACAATAAAAGAGAGAATATAAAGAAGAAATTTAAAATCTAGTGGAAACTAAAGAAAATTATAAATTCCAGTAACTAAACACTGTTCTCGAGTTGTGGCTCCCAACTCAATTAAGCTCGTTCGAGGTGGAAAAATAAACGTTGCCTGTTGAAGCCAAAACAATGGAAACTTGCGAGGAGTGGTATATAGTGGTGGCATCCGATGGAGTGGCAGTGATCACACAAGTTTGATAGTGTTCTGTGCTTAGTGTTAGGTAACCTTGGTCGACATGGCAGAGTGGTGAGGCATGGTGGTCGAGGTTGATGTAGAATGGAAAATGAGTGATGGAGGAGGTCGATTTAGGAGAAGGGGATAGGAAAAGTAATGATGGAAGTGGGACTATGGTGGCGGAGGGAGGAAAGAGAAGGAAGATGAAGGTAGGAGGATGGGACAGGGAATGATACGAAGTGGGAGAGAGAGAAGAAGGGTGGGGTGGAAAGCAAGAAAGAGGAAGATGGAAAATAAGGTGATGATGATGATAAAAAGGGATAAGAAAAGATGAAAGGGGGAACACTGAGGAAAGAGGAAAGGAGAATGAGAAACAGAAGTATTGAGGGAGAAAGGAGAGGAGAGGGAGAGAGAGAAAGAATGAGAGTATGTGAAGAGCTAAGAGAGAGTGAGATTTCTTTGAGAGTTCAAATGCTTCTTGATGTACCATTCCTTTGGCAAAAAAACTCTATTTATAGATGGGCCATACAAAGTGGGAGTACATTATTCTAGAATGTTTTCCATTTTGGAGGAAAAAATAAGAAAGAAATTCTAGAGAATCCTAACCTATAGGATGATGAGGATTCTAGATCTTTGCCCCCCTTTAAATTTAAAACGCTATTGCAACAAGGCACTTTACATTCAACATCTTACAAATTAATCCAAATTCTAGATTTTTTATTAGTCATAAATGTGTGAATTAATGGGCTGTATCAATTACGTTAAAGTAGAAAAATGATACATTTTCTTTCTTCAAGTTGTATTTATTTTCTATTTTTATGTATGATTTCCTCACAAAATTAACGATATCAATCTTCTCAATGATATTATATTTGAAAAAGTAACGTACTAAGAAAGGGGTATCCCATAGCTACGAAGTCAATAATTATACTATATCATGTCCAGTCATTTGTACATGTGTGAATGCATGTAGGTGGGGGAGTTAACTAGAACATGCATTCGCATATTGGGTTGTGGTTGGAGGGGGGGGGGAGGTGGTTAGTTAGAAGTACTATACATAAGAATATTTCTCAAAGGAGTTATCCGATTTGTAACAGTTTTTAATTTTCAAAGTAAAAGTTGCAGAAGTATTATGCATTGTTGCACTTTTAGGCTATTGGAAAATCTACTTTCCTCTATCTTTCACATAACGTCTCTGTCTCTCTAATATGGTGAATCGATGGAATTCTGCTTTCAACAGACAAATATGAGAGTTCAGTATTTACAATTTTCTCTGCGTGTTTTTGACATTGAACACTAATAAGTTCAAGCGATGTTTTGAATCTGAAAAATCAAATAAATGAACTCAAACTATAGTGACTTTTGTTCCTATTTAAGACAGTTTTTTTTGTAATTTATATTTAAAAATAGGGAACTTTAAGGGCAACAACTTGGTGTTATTGTTGAGGTTTATATCTTTTGAGTGACATTTTGTTTACATTCTATATTCTTCTTTAATCAGTAGATTCAGTACCTTTTATATGTTTGTCCGTCTCTTTTTGTTTATGTTGTAGGTTGTCAAGTGTTGAGATCGATGAACTATGCAGAGATCACGTAGAGCTCTTTTGCAAAGAAAAGCTGCTCTAGATAAGGTCTTTTCAGGAAGGAAGAACTGGTTCAAGGTGTCCCTTTCAGTCTTTCTCGCATCATGGGGTCTTGTGTTTCTTTTGAGCACTTTGATTAGCAGGGGAAACAGCTATCAAGGTAAAGTGTATAGAGGTCGCTTCCATGTGAAATCTCTTTTCTGTTGCAGCATGCTTCGGTTGTTGTATTTTGAACACTAAGGTCTATAAAAATTATTTGCTTGGATATTAGGTTTCTACATATGTACCGCATGCAGTGTCCCGTATCATTCTTATTAAGATAATTCTGTCTCTAAATGTTATACAACACCAGTTTATTCCATGAGTAATTGTCATAGTTGCAACATTTAAACCTTCTTGGTTCATACTTATTGTTTCATCTTAGAGTTTTCTTAAAGGAGGAACAACAGTACGTGGTAGAGTGAAGAACTGCAAGAGGAACTTCAAACGAAAGGGTGTTTTTTGAGGTTTTCCCTCAGATAGAACAAGATATTAAAATTTACCACCTCGATTTTAGGCTTCATGTTCATGACTAAACTCTAGCATGCGACCACTTTTTTGCAGACCTTTTCCTTTGAGGTGGAAGTTTTCAATTGACAATGCTAGTCTCATCGCTTTCTCTAAGTAGGAGAGCTACGTGGGCCTATCACAACATTTCCAGCATGCTCACCATTTTTGATGTGTACAAAAGTTTTGGATCAATATTTAATTTTCTCTTAGATAAGTGAAGATAACATCATGTGTATTTATACAGAAAGCTCAATCATAAAGGAAAAGAGATATCATTAAACCTATGCAAAAAAAGGATAACAAAAAGATTTTAGACATTAAAGGAAAAAGAAGGAAAGGATGCCTTGATGCCTTTTTTCTTTGTTGAGAAGAAGAGAGGACTGGAGCACCCTTGGTAGGTGTTCACCAAAAAACTCTATCTATTAATATTAATAATCGAATAATATTTTTCAAAAGAAAGTTAGGTTTGCACCCACTACATCCAAGGTATATATAATAATCACAAATATAGTTACAAACCCTAAGACACGAGAATTTTGACATGTTCTAAAATGCTTATAGTATAATATCTCTCTTGACAGAAAAAGAGTCCATTATGTGCCAATCATATCGCTTGTAAAACAACAAGAGGCGCATTTTTCCCGCATGTGATTTGCAACACACAGATCCAAAAGAAACTTAGTGTCCCTCATCACAAGTGGAATCCAACCAATCAATCATCATCCTAAGCCATACCTCCCTAGATCGAGCACAAGTGAAAAAGATCTTATCTACATTTTTGGAGTGGCCGAGCATCTCAGGCAAATCACATCATTTTCATTTAAAATTTTGGCTTTGTGAACCTTCATCATCACATAACTTCTACTTAACAACCAAAGGAAGGTTTTCATGTGTGACGACATCATAATGCTCCAAATTGACATGTAATATTGGGCTAAATATCCATGATCAAACACCATGGGAGTATAGAGAGAGCTCTGTATGTCTTCTTTACTGAGAAATTTCCAGCACCCCTTTAACAAGGATTTACGCCCATCACAAGGGGCCTCACCCTCTTAATTAGTCAATCGACCTCATGAAATCATGGATCCCTTGTTCCGAGAAAAACAACAATGAACGTAGAGGGGGCTTATATCCCTACATACTACGCCTTCACCATATAGGCATTGATTGGATGCGATAGTAGAGCCTCAGGAAACGATCGCATAAAGTCCCTTCTTTTGACTAGTCATCATTTCAACACTTGAAGGATTCAACATTCCCCACCACCAATCTTCAAAAGGGCGTGATCTTAGGCAAGATAAAGCAAATCCTTCGCCAAAAGCCAGGAGATGACCATGTATTGCCCAACTCAATGGGTAAACTTGCTCTAACACCATATGTAGTTTACCTCAGATGACATTGAAAATCATCACTCCTCCCTAGACTCTCAACACCCACTTCACGAAAAGGACCTTGCTTATCTTGTTGAGTCTCAACACATCGAAATCCCTTTCATTCATTGGCTATATCACTATCTCCCAATCAACCAAAGAGATGCCTCACTCTCTCCTCTTGAGCCAGATCAGAACACACATTTCATTAAGGACTTCATATGTAACAACACTCTACGGATAGTAGTTGAGTAGAGAGAAATGAAATATTGATGACCATCAATACAAGTTTTAAGCAACACACGATGCTCGACCCTTGACACACATTCCATCCAATTAGCTTTTCTCAAGCTTCTCCACCAATAGGGTCCGACTAGCCTGTCGAAGCCCACCATCAAACAAAGGCAACCCCGTATTAGTGAGTGGGAAGCATGCATGCAGACTACTTAGAGCCCTCCTCACTCTTCCACACACTATATAATAGATTAAAAGAAATAAAAGACAAGTTATCCTTGCTCACTTCAAGACCTGAAATGTCCTCAAAAGTCTCCATGACCATCAAGATTCGAGATCCCCCTGGCCTCAAGTGCTCTCCCTCGATAAAGAAGATTGTATCATATACATACTGAAGAACCCTGATAAAGACATCCTCACGTTTATATCTTGAGCCAATGCCATCTAGCACAACTTGCCTAGACAACACATCCAACATATCTACCATATAACAAATATAAGAGGTGCAAGGGGTTAAAGCTACATGACCCCCATTTGTTATCGAAAGAAACCATGCTCCTGTCTTACGTTCACCAAAACAGAACAGGAAACCGCCTCTTCATCTAGGTGATCAATTCACACAATCATGTATCTTGGAGAAATCCATCTTCCATAGTATTTTCTTAACCTGCCTCCTTTTCCAGACTGCCTCTATCCCGTAACCATCACCAGATTATCCGTAATAAGTCATCCTAGAACCACGGTTTAGGAAAGTAATATGCGTATACGTTCGGAAAGGTCACCGAATAATGATTAAGTGGTATGCGGGGGCATGTGCGGGGTATATGCAGTTCTACGTGATTTCATAAATTTTAATTTATAAATATATAAACATCTAAACAACTACTACAATTGATGCATACATGGTATATAAAACGTTATTTCTTATAGGAACGCTTAATGCAAAAGCTATTTCTTTACTTTAATACATATCCAAGAACTATTGATACATATCTAGCAACTATTGAAGTACAAGAAATACATATCCGGTAACTATTGAAGTACACAAAAAATATTTCTGTACTTTAATGCATATTCAAGAAGTATATATATCCAACAACTATTGACTGTGATATTACATATGGGATATATGCATACGACACCAATAATTTCAATCTCTACTTACAATATGAGTTTTAATACATATCCAGTAACTACAGTTTCAATATTTCTTTATAATTTACATTTAATGCATATAAGTTTCAATGCATATATTCAAGAAATTACGTGATTAATTATGTGAAAAAAAGCTTGGTTAATGTGAAAGAAAGGCCTGATTGACACCGAGTCCAATACTAATGTAATGGAGCCATTAACTAAAGTGCACGAAGACCAAATGTATCATGGGAATAATTATTCAGAAAAGTGGTCAGTCATGCAATTCGTAACCACTTTATAACTCCATATTTAATGTAATATTTATCAGGAAAATGAATGCATATGCACTCGAGAATGATATATTGAAGATATGGCAAGCATGGACAGAGAAGAGTCTCATTTAGTTAACATACACTTTACTATATTGGAGAGTCTGTGGTGATTGCAACGATCATCTTTTATCAAGAGTTTTGTAAATTATCTTGTATAATTTCTCTGGTTTTAGAACAATAAAGGTGAACATATAATTTGAAGATTTTGACTACATGACGATCAATTACTTCAATAGATAATTGCTTATATTCAGTACGAGTTGCATCTCACATATGCTTATGCATAAGCGAAATATGATGAAAAGTCATGTTTAAAATTTTGCAGTCATGAGTTCATTCCCCTGCCTATGCTTTGTGCAGATGCAAATGCTATTTCTGAGGTGACTGACAAAGAAACCTGGAATAAAATTGAAACTGACAGAACTCTAGGTACTGAACACGTGCCAAAATACGAAGAAGCGGAAATTTTTGACCCTGTGAAGCAGAGTGGTTCCATAAAAGAGTCTCAGGCAGTGCAAGAAAATGTTGAAAGTCAACCTCCTATTGATCCACAGGAAAATGAGAGTGTCTATTTGGAAGCGAAGGAAGAAAAAAGCAATCTAACGAATAACAATAGGTTGTCTCTTGGACTACCTCTCACCTTTGATGAATTCAAGAACAAAGCAATCGCTGCAAAAGAAAAGCCTTCAGCCGGGCAAGCTGGTGGCATTGTACATAGGCTTGAGCCTGGGGGAAAGGAATATAATTATGCATCTGCCTCCAGAGGATCCAAAATTCTGGCTTCAAACAAGGAGGCGAAAGGTGCTTCGAACATTTTAGGCAAAGATCAGGACAAGTACCTTCGAAATCCTTGTTCAGCTGAAAAGCATCTCATTATTGAGCTATCTGAGGAAACTTTGGTGGCTACTATTGAGATAGCAAACTTTGAGCACTACTCCTCTAACTTGAAGGATTTTGAATTGTTCACTAGTTTGGTCTATCCTACAGATAATTGGGATTTTTCTGGGAATTTCACAGCAGCAAATGTGAAGCACGAACAAAGATTTGACCTTCAAGAGCCAAGATGGGCTAGATATCTAAAGATAAATCTTCTGAGTCATTATGGATCAGAATTTTATTGCACATTGAGTTTGTTGGAAGTGTATGGTGTGGATGCCGTTGAGAAAATGTTGGAGGATTTGATATCCACTCAGGATAATCATGCTGCATTGGACGAGCCTACTCATTTATTATTGGATCCCAACAATGAAAATGATCTAAATCTTGAACAACCGACTGATGCACGCCAGGCAACAGAACAAGAGTACCCCATACACGAAATTTCAAAGACAATTACTGCAGATTCTACTTTAGAATCGCGACCATCTCAGGTTGGAAGAATGCCAGGAGATACAGTTCTTAAGATACTGATGCAGAAGATCCGTTTGCTGGATGTGAATCTTGCTATCTTGGAGAAATACCTAGATGAAATGAATGGAAGATATGGACAACTTCTAAAAGATGCTGATAAAGAAACCGCTGATAAGAACTTAATTTTGGAGCAGATCGCAGTTGAAATGCATAATCTCTCTACTAATAGAGATACCCTTGTATGACATCAATTGCTTCAGCTTATTTAGTTCATGGATGACAATAATTTTGTTTTCTTTTGGACTGACATCTATTCATTTCAATCTTTCAGTATAATGACATTGAAGAACTTTTTGGTTGGAAAGACATCATTTCCTCAAAATTAGACAGATTAAACCTAGATAATAAAGCTCTCAGGTTTGCTATCAATTTTCCACCTTTGTATATACAATTTACACTTCAATATTCATCTTAACTGCAACTTCATATATTGTCTGTAATGTTCTTTACTCATTAGCCTCTTTCTTGAACTAAATCTACAAAGGTCAGCTGGTTGGCCTGGAAAGAAGATTCTACCATTGTCATTCAACAAACAAGAGACTAGAGATATATGATTTTACACTATTAAATTGATACATAAAATCCAATCATATGTTTATATACATCTATTACGTACATGCACTAATTTGTATGACAATGTTCATGCGTGTTTATCGTGTATTTTATATAGCATCCCAATTCCAACAACCAAAATAGTTCCAGACCCGAGCTTATATGAGAAATTATATATATAACTAACATAGATGGATACAAGCAGATTTATAAAAAAATAATTAGGAAAAAGTGACAAATTATTGCATGTGCCACGTAAGCTTCTTTATGGGTTGTTGGAGAATGTATATAGTGGTAATTAGATCTCTCCAAGATCCAATTACCACCCACTCATGTTGAGTCCCATATCTACTATTTGTAGGACCCTAGTCTGTTTGTGAGGCTATGTATGGAGTCCCACAACCCCTGTATTCAATGAGAAATTCAATAGACACATATGGTCCTTTGAGGCCTTCTCCCGTGGTTTCATCCTGCTCCTTAGGGAGTAGGGTTCCACGTAAATCCATGTGTCAATGTCTTATCTTTTTCATATTTCTTGCTCTGTTTATCAAATCGCTACTTGTGGCTAGGAAACTTTTTTTGGGGCAACTATACTTTTGTGGTACTGTTATTGGAGTTATACTACTTTTACTTTTAGCTTCTTTTGAGAAACATGTTTATGTACATGTGTGTATGAACATATTTAAATACATACATGTATATTTTGTGGACATGGACTGTATCATGGATTATATGTGAATGAATGGAAGAAAGTAAAAAAATACAATTTCCGTCTTTTATGCTATTTTCTCTTCCTTGTGTATTCTAAATGTGGAACTAGTATGCATACGAAAATGGTTTACTGAGTATCCAGACCCTAAGGGTGCCCCACGAGGCCCATTAAGGAGGGAGGTCTAAGGGTACTACGTCTTGGAGATATGAACAAAGTGCTACTTTTGATGTGAGCAGTGATGATCTGGGGCAATGGGAACACCTTGCTCTTTAGGTTGGTGAGGTCCACCTATGCTGTCTCACTCAGGCTATGCACATAAATGGACACAGTAGCCTCGTTGTTTACCTTTTAGAGGGGTATTTATTCGATTGTGCTTATAGTAGCTACCTCGCTTCGACCAATTCTGGGTAATGGAAGCATATTTTTATCTGGAAGGATTATTGGAGTGAGGAAGGAGCTCTGTGCGACTTGTTCCCTAGACTGTTTGCTTTGGCCTCCAACGAGGAGGCAAGTGTAGTTGATGTTTGGGATGGTGGATCGCGGGCACCTATTCATGGCAGAGTTGTCAGAGTAGAGATTAGAAGACTTCATTCCTTTGTCAGGCATACTATAACGGATGGAGGAACCATCAAAAGAAAGAGACTCTTGATGTTGGAGAGATAGGGTTTTTACTGTTAAAGAAGCATACAATGTTAGTTCTGGTCAATGTTCGTCGATAAATAAGGAGATATCAAGGGATTGCGCAAGGATATGGGCATGGAATCCCCATGAGGATTAAGGTATTCCTGTGGCTAATAAGAAGAGGATGAATTATGACAGGAGCTAGACGAGCTAGGATATTCCCTGGGTGTGATGAGACTTGCAATAGATGTGGAGAAGCGGCTGAAGACATTAAACACTTGTTCTTTAGATGCCCTGGATCAAAGGGAGACCTGGGAAACTATGAACCTACCAAGGGCATCCAATGGGATGGAGTGACCTCGTTCTGGAGCTCACTTGGTAGAGGTTGGATGGGTTCAACTGAGGGAAGAATCAATGTGTGTGTGCATGATAGGCCATCTGGCTGACCAGGAACAACTTTATTGTCAAGGAGGAGAGATTCTACTGTGAGAATGTGATTGAACATGCCAAAGCTCTATTAGGAATTTGGCGTATGCAACTATTTTGTCTATAAATATTAAATATATTTTTTAGATGGGCCTCTAATAGAGATTCATCCCTTCATTTCTAAAAAAAAGGAAATGCTGTCACTGAGAATACCTCAATGGACAAAGTCTCACAACAAGGAATCATCTTCTTTTTCAGAAGAAAAGACTTGACACAGATCGTCTTTTAACAAAGAATAAAGTAAAATACAAGTGTACTAATAAAAGCTTTGAAACAAATAAAATGTAAATGCAAACTGAATTTGAAGTTAGAGTCACAGGTTTTGAGAGAGCAAAGCAGAAGTCACGAATAATGCGATGAACTGAGAGCACTCTACAAGGTTAGATCTTCTTTTGAGCATAAAAATAAATCACAAAAGTATATAAAATAGTGTATATGAGTAGAGAACTTGTGCTCTTGGTGTGTACTGGAATAATGAGTAGTGTCCTTTTATAGAGTGGAGAAGGCCTTAAGAATAACAAATATTCAATTCACCATCACAAAAAAAGACCGATAAAACAATGCTCTTTCTTGGTGTACCAGTGCAACTTGACATGTATTGGTCTAAAAGTGCATAAATACATTATAGGAATAAGTATATTGTCAGCATGTACTTGTATACAAATTTGTGTTTCCAAAAGTACAGACACATTATAGGAATAAGTATGCTGTCATCATGTACTAGTATACAAATTTGTGTATCGATGCAATTCCAGTTATGAATCAAGGCACATTGAAACAACTAAGTTCAAATGGCTAACAATAAGTGTACCGATGTAACAATAAGCAAAAACACTTGAATTTCGAACTTGTCAAGATGTGTACCATTGTATCAAGATACCATTACATGTAACAACACTTGTACCAATGTATGTAGATACGTATCGAGTAGTACTCGAATTATGCATGTAAACAATAAAGTATATATTAGTTGACGTGTGCCAATATAACAAAACTTGAAATATGTGAGTAATGCATATCTTTTTGTTTTGAAGGTTGTGTACAACATAGACTATAAACTACAAACTGACTCGATAAAATAGAAGATGACACTCATAAGGAGTTGCTTTGTCTTCAACATCATTATTTGTAGCGTGTACTCATTAATCACTCTGAATCTGATTAAGAAACAAGTAGGCGTAGCTCCACTTTGATACAATCCTGTGCAAAATATATGGTGTTTGCAACATGACTTAGTCATGCATAAAATTACAATCTCATGCAATAACTTTATATTTTTGCGTCAATCAATTAATCTTTTGTTCATTGATCAAAATACTTAAGAGAAGACATTTCAACATTGATGAGTGTTGGAGTATATGCGCCACTTATGTAGACGGGTAATTGGATCCCTCTAGGATCCAATTACCACATCGAGTTGTTTAGTCCCACATCTATCAGTGGTGGGACTTGGAGGGTCTGTGGAGGCTATATAAAGAAGCTCCAGACCCTTTAGGTGTAATAGAGACTCAACCGCCGAACTCTAAATCAAGCCTAGAAACCTCAAATATGATTTAGGCTTTCTACATATGCATCGTCCGGTGACTCTTGCTCCACTCCTGGCTCCTCTGCCATTGGTTCCTCAACTATGGGGACCCCCCTACTTCACTCCCACCTTCTTCACTAGTAATCTCCACAACCTCCGCCTCATGTATCAGATGAGAAAGATAGATGCAACATCAACCCTGTGAGGTGTTCTCCCGTGGTTTCATCTCGCTCCTTAGGGAGTAGGGTTCCACGTAAAAATCTTGGTGTTCTTCTTTTATTATTCTTTATCCCTGATTAAGCTTTTGTATTTCATATTTCTAACATGGTATCAGAGCAGGCTAGATTCTCGAGGATTATTTTTATGTTCATGTTTTTTTCAAGATTCGACTATCAGAACGGGTTGCGTTCATGATTGTGATCTGTTCAAAGTTTCGAGAAATTCTATGGTTGTTCCAAAACCCTAATTTTTCATATGTTCTTGAAGATTTATTCTTCAAGATTATTCATCTATTGTTCCAAGTTTCTGAAGTTTATTGCTACTACGTTCAAAGGAAAATTAGGCTTTCAGGAACCCTAATTCACAACATCAAGATTACAGATCTCCGCATATAGATGTTCAATTTTATGTATGTCGGGTTTCTTCCTGAAACCCTGGTTTTGTGCATCCGCGATGTAATTTCGGCCAGTTCGAGAAAAGTTTTAGGGTTCCTGATGGAACCCTAATCATAGTCCAACTGCATTTTCTAAGGTGGTTCCCTTCTTCCTGTCATAACCAGCGGCGACGATGATCATGTCCTGCTACAACCGCATCTAACGGCAACATTCATCGTTGCTCGATCCAAAAAAAATCGATGAAGACGAGCCCCATCTTCTCTAGGCGACGACCCTATCCTCTCCTTGATTGGTAGAGTTCGATGCTCCTGGCGACTCTTCCTCCTCATGCAGGTACATCTTCTCCAAGCAAAGTTCCTCCAGGCAGCGCTACGAGAACTCCCGTCGTCCCCTTCTAGAGCCAGGCCAGATTCTCCATATATGAGATCCAGATCCAACGCAGTGGTGCTCCTCTCCACTCATGCGATCACTGGGAGTCCATGACGATTAAGCCCCTATCGTGATGCTCCTACGGCGATATCGCCGACACTCCTCCAGCCATCCACGTACACATGCGATCCTCTCTACGCACGGGCGGCGATGCACCTCTAGTCGACCACCTCTCCACTCAAAATCAAAGCCCTAGGCAACAAGCGCCCTTCATGCAACAATGTCTACATGAAGACCTCCTAACGACAAGTCCTCTCATCTTCCTGTCGAGTTCCATGCCGCATCACCTCCTCTTTCTGCCAGACTCCTCCAAGCTGCGGCTATTAACCCCATTGCTCCACATCCATGAGGCGACGGAGATATTTCCAGTAAAAAAAGGTTCCCACGATGGGAAACCTACTTTTCGGGGGCAATTGGAGTTGGGTTCCCACGAGGAGAACCCTAAATAACATGTCTTGCATTTTTTTCCAATGAAAATTTTTGTAAAGGCCTAGTTGGGCTGAAATATATTTTAAAAAAGGAGAGAAAGAAAAAAGGAGAGGGGCCAACAAACAAAAAAGAAGGGGCCCATGTTTATTTTAGCCCAACAGTAGACTACTGTTTAAAAAGGAGAGAGAGAATTTCTTTTGAAAAAAAAGGCGCGTACAAAAAAAAACCATACCCTTTAAAAAAAGGGAGAGTCGCTATAAAAAAGGAAAAGAAAATAGCCAGAAAAATGGAAAGAAAGGCCATAAAAATGGAACGGCTAATAAAGGAAAACATCAAAAAAATTACGACGTCTTATTAGTTTTTTGTTTCTCCTATTTTCATGTCTTCTATCAACTTTGTCGATGTCATTATTTTCCGACAAGTATGAGATAAAGGGGGAGTATTGTGTAGAGTTCTACTGGCCAGTTTTTTAGATTATCCAGATTCCAGGCCGACCAGATTTCAGACTTTACAGTTTAGATTTCAGTCTCGATGTTCAGATTCCGAGTTTTCAGTTTGATGAGCACATGTTTGGCATCATTTGTGTGGTCTCCATCTTTGTTTTTGGTCACATAGTTTTCATGTGATCCATATGGACTCCAGAATATATATCCCATTCCCTATGCCATATGGGCAAGGTTTTTCATTTGATTTCATATGGAATCCATAGTAGAGTCCCATTATTTGAGCAAGTATGGGAGAAATCTAGCTCTCGAACTAGGAGACTTTCGGACTCCATTCTCCAGCGATCGTGGACTCCGACGCGGATGTTTCCACGATTTTTCAGTTCGACCCTTCAGAGATGGAGCAGTTATCCGTATGATTCAGTCTTCTACATGTGGCGGGCCAGAGTACTCCGACGAGGAGATTCGGTTTTTGTGATTCGGACAGACGCAATTCAAAGCACATGTTCTTCGACAAGAAGACAATTTGACTCACACTTCAGACTGTTTGTTCCTCTTCACCTGCTCGACTTGAGAAGCAATGTCCTCGACAACAACTGATAGTTGTGTTTGCATTGAGTTGATATTGTATGTAGTGTCATGTATTGTGAGTTTGAGATTTCTTTCTGTTTGTCCAAGCTGAGCATTGCATGCTCCGGCTTGAGGGGGAGTGTTGGAGTATATGTGTGGAGGCTATATAAGAAGCCCCAGACCTCCTTTATCAGATGAGAAAGTTGAATGTAACATCAACCCTTTGAGGCGTTTTCCCCCGTGGTTTCATCCCGCTCCTTAGGGAGTAGGGTTCCACATAAAAAACTCGGTGTTCTTCCTTTATTATTTTTTATCTTTGATTAAGCTTCCGCATTTTATAATATAACAATGAGTTATATCGAACTATTTTGCCGACATCTCTAAATGAAGATAAATTGACACAAACATAGAAGAATATCAAATCTAAAATAAGGACCTGTTTGGGCATCTCTTAGGTTTATAAGAGTTAACCTAGCACCATAGAACCTTCATATGCATTAGGGAAGCCTCTGAATGTTTCAAAGGGTTTTAGAGGTTCAATAGTCCCTTTGAGGTCTTGAAATCACCAAACTGGCACGACACACAAGTGGTGGTACAAATCAGTGATGCTCGAGGGGCTCAGGCATTGCTGGCAGTGGCCTGATGCGGTTTTTCTTTGGATGGTGACAACTCAAGTTGCGATGACGCTAGATGTACGGGATAGGGGAGAGGGACTGGGGTAGAGTTTCGAAGGGGTACAGAACCATGGTTTATGACCGGCAATACTCTGAGACCATATTATACAATAGGATTTGAAGAACTTGTTTCATAGGAAGAGTCCAAGGGTTTCTTATATAGGGGAAATATCCAAGTGCCAAATACAATGATAACCACTCAGAAAACATGCTAAATATGGTAGAAAAGATGTCTATATCTCTACGGTTTTCACAGCTAGCTTCCTTCTCCTCTTAGATTTGGTAATAAGCCTCTTGTAGTGAGAGAAGCTTGTCGAAATTGATAATTTTCCTTTTAATGTTGTCGTATGTCAGGTTGAGCCTTCTGAGGAACATGAAAGTGTGCGTTTTGCAAGTCCGATACCATGGTGCTTATGGTCTTTAGGAAATTCTTAAGCTTCACCTGCATAGTAATGTAAGACTTGTTTTTGAGAGGTAGTAATCCAAGTCTTCCCACTTACAATTTTAAGTTCCATAGTAACTGGCCACTGAAAGTTTGAGGAACTTGGTACGGTAGATGGTCCCCCGTCATATATGGACCTCTCTATTCCGGTTGTGTTTGGTCCTGGCAGTCTGCACCGTGATTATAATTTTGTCTAGAGTACAAGAGTCCTGCTGCGTTAATTTTTTTTGGCTCTTGTGATGTAATAGAAACATGACTAAGGACCAGAGGGTAAAATTTTCCCTTAAATGATAACGTGGATGTCCCAGTTTGTGGAGATAGTTCGAAAGAGTTGGACCATTTTTTCCTTTCTTGTGCATGGATAAGAGAGGAATGGAGGGGTTTGTCCATCTCCTAAATTGGTTTTTCTTTCGTCAAAGAACTTTTGGATATCCCTCGTTTCAGCTTAGTTCAGGTCAATCAAGGAGCAGAGCAGTTGAAGCCATTAAAATGTTTATGGGCTATTTGGCTGATGCATATTTGTGGTGTTTTTTTAAAGGAGGGGCTTTATTTTGAAAATGTATCACACTAACTCTTCTTGAATGTTTCCCTTTCTCATTAATAAAACTCCCTCTTTTGGAGATCGTGTATTTTATGAGTGAGTTAGTAGATTTGGATCTCCTTTTTCTTCCGACAAAACATGCTTGCAAGGATGCTCTATTGGGCGAGAAGTCTCTTTTCTAATGATCAATGGCTACAACTCCATAGATCCGAAGTTGGTAATCCATGTATTAACCTTATTGTCATCGAGGTAAGCACGTTCCTAAGAGGCTATTGTCATCGAGGTCATCTCCTTGGAGGCTTTCTTTGTCCCTCGAAGATACCCTTGCCATCATGTCTAGCTATTCCCATTTCTACAAAAATTACCCATACAAGATAGATGTCCTTCAGGGGATTTCTGGATTTAATTTGAACACTAGTAATATCAGACAACCATATGAAAGGATCGTGACACCCTCATCTCATTTGGCATCCACCTTCTCAGACAAAGTGATCGACCAAGAATGTCAGGCTGATCGATCAGAAGATGGACACGAGAGATGGACGACTGATAACTTTGATCTCAATAATCGATCACTCATTAAGACTGGAGCCTATTGTGATTGGTCACATGGTCTGAGTGATAGAGCACCCGAAGATAGAAGATACGAGTGATCAATGACGTTTCGAGTACAGGGATCATCCTAATGGTTACTGGGTTGGGGTGAGATGGGGTATCCTCCTTTGAATAGTAGCTGTTTGGAGGGTTGGGAGGGTTGAATGATAATTGTGATGTGATGTGACATTTATTATGTGTTATATTAACTTTTTTAATGATTATAATATATTTTTTATGTTAATAAGTTTATTTGAACATGGTTAAAAAATATTATACCAAATAAAATGTACGGTCAATACAAGCAATCCCAACCCAGGAATGCAAGGTTGGAGCCAGGAGTATGCCAGGGTACCCCAGTATACCCTGGCAACCAAACGGGCCCTAAAAGACAGTAGCTTTGCATGATTCATCAAAATGGTCTGAGTAATTGTTCAAGGTCTCTTCCTTGTAAAAATCAAAAGAAGCTCATGATCAGGTGCTTAAAACCTTAGTATTTTGGAGTGACCATTAATCTCTTGAGGGAATCCTGACTTTTAGAAAACACTGGCTAATTATTTAGCCTACTGATAAGATGCTAATTATTTTCTTGGTGAGATATTCTACTTACCTTCTAAAGAATAAATATCATGAGATGGAATACACTGGCTGAGATATTGGTATGTATATACATTGATGCTGTTTGTGCTGGAATACACTGGCTGAGATATTGGTATGTATACATTGATGATGTTTGTGCTTTCATGTGCTTTATCTCTGTTGGGTAAAGAGAATCAGTTGTTTATTCTTAAGAATCCCGGGCTCTCATAGAGAGGAGAAATGTATGGGCAAATTACAGAAGACAAACATATGTAAAGAAAATAAAGAAACAACACATAAACATAAATATATCTCTACACTCCCCCTCAAGATGGAGCATAGATGTCAATCATGCTCTGCTTGGATGAACACTTCTGAAACGGTCCTCTGAGGAAGGCCTTGGTGAAAATATCTACAATTTGATCTCCTGAATTGACATGGAATTAGAGATAAAGCCTTTCTGGATCATGTCCCGTGTATAGTGGCAATCTACTTCAATATGTTTAGTTCTCTCATGAAAGGAAGGATTTTTCGCAATAAATAGGGTAGCCTGGTTATCACATTGTAATTGCATAGGAAGAGGTACATCTACATGTAGGTTTGCTACCACTGCTCGAACCCACATCATCTCTGTACTCGCTTGAGCTATAGCCCAATATTAGGATTCAACACTTGATCTAGCATCCGCAATTTGCTTCTTACTTTTCCAAGAAACAAGGGAACCACCAACAAATACAACGAAGCCTGAAGTGGACTTACAATTGATCATCATATAGAGAAGCTTTCTCTTCAATTCTCTATATCTTCTTCTGTCTACCTCATATGTATGATCATCATATAGTCTCATAGTCTCACACTGGGATCCATATGAGTAGTAGCAGGTCGGCATCATGCATGTCTCAACTAGCATGTATGTGACATACTTCCGTTGGATCATTACAAGACCCTGCCGATTTATGACAAACTCTAACCTCGAGAAATACCTTAGGGTGCCAAGGTCCTTGGTGACAAACTAACAAACCGGAAATTCATTTGTTCTTTTTATCCCATGCACATCATCTCATGTAATAAGTATGTCATCAATATAGATCATGATAACAACTGTACCTTTGGGGGTTCTCTGGACAAACATTGAATGATTTGCATTTGACCTCTTGAACCCTTGCTTTTCAATTAAATACGAGAGCTTTTGAAACCATGCCGTTGGACTCTGCTTAAGGCCATATATTTCCTTGTGAAGTCTGCCAACTTATTGATACTCCTCAACAGCAAATCCTGGAGGTTGTTGCATGTAGACTTCTTCTTGAAGATTACCATACAAAAATGCATTTTAATATCAAGCTGAAATAAAGGCCAATCACGTACCACTGCAACTGAAAGGAGAACTCGAAGGGTAGAGTGGCGTGCAACAGGTGAAAAAGTGTCCATATAGTCTTCCCCATACATCTGAGTAAAACCAATCTGGCTTTGTAATGATCAAGGCTCCCATATGCATGGTGTTTCACAGTAAATACCAAGATTCAGGAAAGCGGTATGCGTTCAGACTGGTCACCGAATACTGATTAAGCGGTATGTGAGGGCATATGCGGGGTATATGCGGTTTTAAGCGGTTTTCTAATTTTTAATTTAAAGATAAAAAAATCTATGAATAACATTGCCACTGAAGTTATGTATCTAAGTGGAGTTAAAAGAGATTTAAGAAAAACGGTTCATGTTAGATGGGTGTGCATATATACTTTTAATTGCCTTATATTTAATCACAAAAAATATTTACCATAAAAACTTCACATTATATGATTCGTAATAACAAAACTTCAAGACACATATATGCACTACATGAGCAAAACCTCAATCGGCATATATAAAAAATATTCGACGATACATTGCATATACTTGTGAAAATAATACATGAGAAAAACATAAAACATTGCATATACGTAATGGTATACTGCATTGCAATTATATAGAAATGCATGTCATATTCTAACAATTGAATGAAGAGGCATAGTTACAGAATTAAGGACCTGAATGAGAAGATTGAAAAGTTGGAGCTGCTGGAGTAGTATGCGGGGCATATGCGGGATATGCAGGGCATATGGGGGCCGCATATGCGGGGAGGGCGCATAATGCACTGATTCAAGTAATCGGTGCGGTCTGCACGTCGTACGGGCTTATGCAACCGCATATACGGCCCGTGCAGCTGATTTAGTGAACACTGGTAAATACCCATTTGCAACTGACTATGGATGCCCCATTGGGAGTGGGGACCGGGATATAGGTACCATGCGACTATATTGCAACCATATCCTCTTCCATGGCTAGACACCATCGACTATCCGTCAAGGCCTCCTGGTAACTCTGTGGTATTTCCACGACTCATAGAGCAACTGCAAACCTCCTGAAATCCCCTGTCAAGCGATCGAAGGAGACCTGTGAAGTAATATGATATGAGGCACATGTATGCTTCTGCTTCTGAAGTGCAATAGGTACATCAAGATCATTGGAAATTCCTTCAATCTCCTGTAAAGCATCCTCGTGTAAGGGTTCCTGCTGAGACACATCCCCAGACCCGCCATTAGAAACGTTGAATTCAATACAAAACTGAGGCGTGCTGGATGACGGACGATGAACATTAGAAGGAGCATGCCGACGACTATAGTACTATGGTAAGGGTGGGACTGGACAATGGGAGGTAGCAGGGCTGGAGGAGGTGATGGAAATGGTGGTGGCAGCGGTGATGACAACGGTGGTGGCAATGGCAGTGGCGATGGAGGTGGTGACAACAATGGTGAACTGATAGGTGGAGGTGGCATGTAGACCTCATTATCTGAATATGAGAAAGTCAATCTATCACCTGTAGAAGAAAAATACATCATTGACTCAAAGAATGTGACATCTGCGCTAACATAATACTTCCTGTTTAAAGGGTCATAACATCTATATACCTTCTGCGTCCTGGAATACCCAACAAAAACACAATTGACAGCTCTAGGATAGAGCTTGTCAACACCTGGAGACAACTTATGGACAAAGGCAACGAAACCAAAAATACGATGAGTGAGAACAACTCATTCTCTGGAAATGTCAACGAGAAGGGAATTTTCTCACCAAAAACATACGAAGGAATTCGATTCACAAGATAATAGGTAGTAAGAACTGCATCATCCCAGAACGAATGTGGCGCATGACTCTGAATAAGTGTGCGGGTATCATCAACTAATGATGATGCTTTCTTTCTGCAGCGCTATTCTGCTGAGAAGTGTAGGTACATGATGTTTGATGAATAATACATGAAAAGAATTGTGAGAGTGCACGAATACAGAATTCCAATGTATTATCAGTTCTCACAATTTTAATAGAAGAAGAAAAAAAACATTCTGTACTTCATTGATAAATGTTGTAATGAAATTTCCATCCTCAGATTTATTCTTCAACAAGAAAATCCATGACAAATGAGAAAAATCATCAACAACAACTAAATAAAACCTGTGTTTCTGGTGATCAGGAACACAACTCGGGCCCCAAATGTCAACATGAAATAACTCAAAAGGGGACCTATTGCTCCGAATCTGACGATAGGGGAAAATATACCAATGATCGGGAAGTGAGTCCCATCGGCTAGGACAATGGCTCTTCCTGGAGGAGCCTGTTTGTAAGCTGTAAGCTTATCTCTGTCTCCACACAAGTGATGTGTTGCCCCAGAGTCCATAACTCATTATGTAATATCAGTTCCGTGACATGTGGTAAAAGCATGAATGCTACCTGAGGTACCGACATCGACGGTAGCAGCAATATCTGAGTTGTTCCCTGGAACATGTAAGAAAGCACTAGGACTAGCATGAGGCATAATGTCACTCAATTAAGAAACCAGGTCGTCATATCTCTGATTTGAAGGAGCTGTAGGAGAGTCAAGATGTTCCGCTACACGAGCTGATGTCCGGAAGCCATGCTTGTAGTAGCCAATGTTCAGGAAGGCGCTATACGGTATTCAGTCGGAGGGGTCACTGCATAGAGAATATGTGGTATGCGGGAGAGTATGCAGGGAGTATGCAGTTTTATGTGGTTTGGTACTTTTTATTATTAAAAATATAAATAAATATTTAATATTATGTTAATATCCTCAGTCGGGAGAGTATGTGGGGAGTATGCGGTTTTATGCGGAGAGTATGCGATTTTATACAGGGATTTTGCAGTTTAATATTATTATGTGGGTGGGGTTATTTGATTTTAGATTAAATAAAAAAGTTCTATCAGAAAAGCGACCGAGTATGCGACCGCATAATGGATATACTCGGCTGAGTATGCGGGTCAACCCGCATACATGGTTGTTTCATCACATACTCGGAGCTGCAAGGCTACCGAGTACGAGTATGCGGCTTACTCGACCGTTTTTCTGAACACTGGTAGTAGCATCTATCCTCTGTGTGACCAGGGCGATGACAGTAAGTACTTGGCCGATGAATACGACCTCCGCTACCACGAGATCCACAATCACAGAATTAAGAAGATCCCCATCTACCGCGGGAGGTTGTCATTGCATAAAATGATTGAGAAGAGGCATGTGATGAGAGAGTAATCCTGCTAAGTCTGCGGAATCGTAGTATTTGCTAGTATCTATGAACGAGCAGCCTCATATTGTAGATCAAGTGCTGCTAGGAATTTACCAACTATCGTGGCATTCCTGTAAGTCTTTTGCTGCTTAGGAATGGATGTAAGAGGCATAAAGCTGTGGAGCTTCTCATACATTCCACGTAGTGATGTGTATAGAGAATGAAGGGGTTGTTCGTTCCATCTGACAATAACGATGTCGTGCCAGAGCCGCAGAATCTTCATCTCATTCCTCGCATGTGAAGACCCATTGGCTAGCCAATAAGTCGTTGCGAGAATATCCCACGTAGCCTTGGATGTGAGCTGATGTAATACGTGACGGCATGGCCTCAAATTTCAGCGAAATTCAGTCGAATTTCTGTCGAATATCAATATCCTATCGAAATCGAAATTCGCCCGAAATGGCTGAAATGACCAAAATATGGGAGGCCTAGTACAAAATGATCGAAATGAACGAAATTTCGATTGAATTTCGACCGAAATTCCATTGAAATTCTGTTTTTCTCGCACCGAAATGGTAACCGAAACTGATATTTAGGGCCTTAAATACGTCATTGGCGATCTCTGTCCTCAACGTACCAGATAACTAGACATGTGCATAAGCATCATCTGCCTTCCACGAGGCATTGATCCCAGTTTTCTCAACCGACTCTTCTTCAGTAAGAATATGTTTCTTACTCGTGGACCTCATGAGGCTCATGAAATGCATGGCCCAAAGTTCATAGTTCGTCCCATCCATCTTGACAATTGGTGATGGACCTCTGAAAGCACCTGTGGCGGGAACATCAACTTTGTTCTCTGATTACTATCGTCTATCGGTTTGAGCAAAAACTAGGGCTTGTGGACAGGTAGAGATATATCTACACAAGGGGATCAACTCCTTGGCCGAAGTTTTCAAGGCGTTTGCTGCATTGTGGGTCATTTGGGGAGAAAGAAAAGATCTTATTTTTAGGGACAAAACTTTTATGCTGAAAATGGTGCATCTCATTGTAACGTGCTTTTTTATTTCTGGCAATCCAGGTATGTAATCTCTTCTTAATTAATGAAGTTTGTGGTGAATCCCAACTCGGGACTTCACCCTTTTTCGAATAAAAAATCTACACAAATATATTGGGATTTGATTCCATGTGTAGACCTAAAATGCAACCAAACTCATCAATCACGGGTGGACCTTGATGCAAGTAGGGTAGGCCGTGGAGAACCGTACCACGACTCACACACGCACACGTACGGAGAGATCATGTGCACACACGTGTGCCGAGGAAGGTGCGGCACCAGGCGGCAGCTGCCGCTGGGATGGACTGCAGCAGGTGGCTCGAGGGAAGAGGAGAGAACTAGCGTAAAATTAGTCGAATCTTTCAACATGGGTTTGAGCAAGAATCCATGTAGCCGACCCTACTTAAAAAGTGGGAGAAGGTTTAGCCATTTGTTTTAATTTTCCTAATTTAAGGAAATTTTAAATAGGGCAGCCTTGTCTATTTATATGTTTTTTTAGTAAAAAGTATGGCTAGCATTTTTAGCGTATCGAAACCTATGCATTGCCTCTCAAGAGAAGACTACCATCTGCCTTTTGCACAAATAGTAGCTCTGCTCATAAAAATGCTGTTAGTGAAGCAATCTGCTGCATATCGTTTAACTATTCTGTAGGAATATAAATAACATACTGACGAATATATCTTATAGACTTTGAGTGGTTTCTTATGATTGAGTTCTGACATCAAAATGATTTCCTGCAATCTAATCATGTTACAACAATCCAAATAAGATCTCAATGCAAATTAAAATGCCTCGTGGAGTTGTGTTGCCGTTTCTTGGGATGCAAATGGATATATACGAATGCGGATATTGGTCTTAAAGTGTCCATGTCGTTTTCAAAGTTGGTTACTGATGTAAATACGAATATCAAACAGATGGAAAGATGTCGCACCATATTCTTGAAAACGGATAGGTATACTTGTTGGTCGGATTTAAATAATCACTGGAGCAATATGTATTATTTATCGGATAACAGACACCTTATAAAATTTTTAAATATTTGGGCGATCCATAGTATTTAAATCACTTTAATATTATAGTAAAAATTGTTTAATTTAAATTTCCTCACTAAAAAAGTAATGAAAATAACAAAGAGCATGTGGGAGGAGGGTGGTGAGGGAGACTGAGATGAAATGAAAGTAGGGGCTGACTCCTAGAGCTCAGGTCAAGAACATTTGGTTGTGTTGTAATGACATGAACATTTGCATATGGGAGCTTATGAATATGTAACACAAGTGCACACTTCGCTGATAGAACTATTTATTGTATGCGTGTTTTTTTGTCTATATCATACACAATATCAGTTTCACATAAAGATGTACTACACTCCAAATATGTGAAGGTTTCTTTATGGTTGATTTCCTTGTGTGATTATTCACTGTTCTTCATAACCAGATCAGTAAGAAACTCAACCAGTTTCGCCCGAACGTGCTCCCCTTCTGATGTCTCTCATCTTCCCATGCTCGTGATTTGCAGGTCTCAAGTCGAAGCCATTCGCATCAACCAAGTCGACTTGGAGCTCAGAGGTTTTGTGGCGACATCCATTCTTTTTGTTTTCTGTTTTATAGCAGCTTTTAAGTTAACTGTAAATTTGTTGTTGAGTATATGCCAGAAGCACAGTTCTGTAGAGCTTTGTAACCCGATTTCTGGGTGGTTCCTCGTGCTGCTGACCTGCGGCATGATGGCTTTCATCCTTGCGTCGTAATAATAATAATAATAATTTTTTTGAGAGCGAGAGATTATTATGTTCATGCTTCCATCTTCAAGGAATCTCCTGCATTCTATTTTTCTCTGCAATATCCACTCAAAAATTAAAGAACTGTTGGTAGGATTCCGTCGTAAATATAGATCTGCTCTGTTTTCAAATGAATGATGAGGATTGAGTTTCTCTGAAGATTCTTAGCTTCGGCTTTATCTTTATGCAACTACCATAAGATTTTTGCCAGAAATGTAGGGTTAAATAATTTCAAATTAATTATTCCCCACCTCTCATTTGTTTTGGGGTGGGTGATCGAGGTGGTTTATTTTCTTTCCCTTAGTACTATTACAGAATTAGGTCTAATTTTATCGAGCTTTTTAATAACTTTAAGAGGTAATAAAGCATTTGTCATGGGTAAGGTGCTTCGGAGGATTTCCTAATGGCCATCAATTGCATTAGGTAGGGGATATATATAGGGTGTCCCAACGAATCTAAATTCATGAGTTAATGAATGGTCCAATCAAGCTATTAAGCCAAGCTAGTTAAGGAGCAATCAAGCAACCAAGCTAAACTATTGAGTTGAGTAAGGCTATCAAGCCAAGTTATTGAATGGAGCAAGGATATCAAGTCAAGCTAGTAAACGAGCTAAACTATTAAGTGATTCAGTTAATTGAATAGAGCTATCGAGCTAAGCAAGGTTCAACTCGAGCTTGTTATGACAACTTCATCGAGCTGGGAAGTCTAGCTTGAGCTCAACTTATTTACTCCTTGAATTGAACTCATGGTCAAATTAACAAGCCAAGCTTGAATTGAGTCTATCGAGCTTGAGCTTTCTTGAAACCCCTACCTCTACATCGCATGTGTCCATGCATCACCATTTATCATGATCATCTCCTTATCCTCACCTCTCTTCACCACATCTCTAGGAAGAAATACCAAAAATGTGATTAAAGAGAGGCGGTTGGCAGCGAGAGAAAGGTTTGAAATATTGATATCGTATCGGTCCGTCTGTAAAAGGATATATTGGGGATATCGACGATATCAGTGGAAATACCATAAATGGCTCTAAAAGCTATTTTTACCATTTTTTCGTAAATTAAGATAATCCAAGTTATTAAATCAATAAATAACCTATAAATACACACCTGTATCACACATATCGCTCATCTATTTACCCCCCATATCGCACATATCGATCATATCGAACATATCATTGTTAATGTTGATTGTTCAGTGACAGATATTGAAAATGGAGTTCGTCCAAGTTCTTAGAACAGTAAAGAACTTACAAATATACACTTAGATCACATATATCGATCATCTATGACCCTTATATCACACATATTGGTCATAACTTTCGTGGATGGGCAAGATTCTATTTAAATAAAGAATTAGTTAGACTTACAACAAGTAGAGATGCATATATTCACAAAAAATAAATGAAAAAAAATGCAAATTAATGCATTATCATAAAATATATTACGTAGTCATGACTTCAAAACCAAGAGTTATGTGGTGGATCTGTATCGCCCCACCTTCCCTGTTCTCTCTCATAATACATCGTGGATCCCATGAATTCACAGTAATTCTCACATGTCATGTATGGGTACATAGCCATGTAATCCATCACATACAACCTTATTGATGGTCATCGATGCCTATGAGTATCCTGAGATGAGGATAAGAAGACTAGATCTAATATCACAAGGGACACCATGAGGTTACGAAGTACTAGCTTGAGATCCTTAGGATGATGATGATGGGGTAGGAGACGATCTCGGTGGAGGAGGCACGATTGTGTAGAAGTCGGGGAAGATACCATAACTGTCACCACCAAAATAGCTGCCTTGGATTTGCTCAGGCTGGCTACCTTGATAGTTTTCACCAACGTAGCTACTGTATCCATACCCACTATAACCAATTGATGGAGGAGGTGCATGTGCCTGGGAGGAGGAGGTCTAGAAAGAGGCGTATAAAGTATTTTGGGAAGATATCAAATGGTCTCCCATCGTATGATGATCCATATCCCTCCAGGGGATTTGGTGTTGCTCCATGATAAGGATGGTCAATGTCCTGCAACTCAAGGAAACTATAGATGATATCAAATCATCCATGTAGTTGTCTGTAAGACGATGGCCATGTCCGTATGCTTCATAATACATAGGTCCAGGACTCAGACTTGGGACAAATGTTAATGTGTGTTTGTCTGTCATTCCTTATATTCACACCCTGCATGGAGCCCTTCCTCGAATCTTGTATCATGTGTTCCATGACCACCCCATTCGGACCTCCTAAATATGTTCCCCATCACCAGATCCACCATGACCACCCCATACTGACCTCCTGAATATGTTCCCCATCACCAGATCCACCATGACCACCACCACTACCAACATCATCATCATCATCACTTCTATTGTCACCCTTTGATTTGGATTTAAAACTAATGAAGAGAATGTCTTCAACAATTGCATCAAGCTCCAACCCACAAAGAAGGTTATGTCAAGCTCCAACCCACAAAGAAGGTTATGTGATCTCATGTATCTAGCCATGTAGTCATCAAGATTTGCTCCCATTTGTTGGCTTACATTCTGATTCGACCTTCCTTCCGGTTGATCAAACACTGGAGCACTATTGGAATCCATCGATCTCTAGAGAACAGACATCTTCATCTACATCGTCATCTTGCATTTTGAAAATGTATGCAAGATTAATAGGGTATGTGTTTCATATTTAGCCTCAAGTTGTAATGCACGTAGATAAGATCATGGAACTTTTGTTCTCCAAACTTGTTTCGTCTCTTCAAATGAATCAGGTTGAATGTACTTCAGTTCCTCTCACAACCACCTGCAGATGCAGTTTGCGACAATACTTTCGTTGCTACCTTTCGCATATTGGGAGCTTCAATCCCGTACAATAACCTCCATGCGACTACAGAAAATAAAAAAGAGACAACGTTTTTTGTATTGCATGTGTGGTTTGTCATGAAACTAGTCACCTCGACTCTATATTTAAGATGTTTTTTCTTAGAAATCAAAACATAGAAACACACATAGTATGTTAACACTAAATATTCAAGACTTTATGCATATTAAATATGTTAAAATAATAAATATAATAAATCCAAAAATTAAAATAAAAATATAAGAAGCAAATAGTTGATTGTTCTCATCATATGGCTCACGAATGTTTGTTGTATAATTTCTTCACAAGTTTTAGCAATCAACATCATGTGTTCACACTCTGGTTCAATATTTGATGCTTATGATGATTAGAGGGTCAACAAAGGGATTGGTTAGAGGTATGTCGCCCTCCATATAGCAACACATCGAAACCATAGTGCAACTTTTGTTGGAAGAGGTTGGGAGGAGGGGGATTATGAGGCTGAAGCACCACCTTGTTGGCAACAACAAGAATGTTGCTAAGTGCACGCCTTGTTCCAAAGATGTGAGGGACTTGGTGAGGATTAACTTAGACGGGAAGAATGACAAAGATATAGAGAGGTCAAGAAGGGATGAACAGTTCAAGGAATTCATATTCGAGAAAGAGTTCAATGTCCTCTCTGATTAAGATGACGATGACTTTGTCTACCACGCTGATATCATACCGTAGCTAAGAGGAGGGCGTACAGAAGGGTAACATGAAAATATCTGAGGAGCGAGTTCGAGAGGTGAGAACTCAGTGATGTACAAGAGAAATACTACGGTGCTGGTAGCAGTAGGAGTGGTTCTAGAGGTGCACCATTATCACCACCCACCAAAAACACAAGGGGAGGGGAGTTGGTCATTCTTGACGAGGAGCAATTCCATGCAGCACAAGCCAAGCAAAGATCTAATATAGAAAATAGTGAAGGGTATGTTTACAAATGCCAAAGAGAGTGGGCAAGGCCTCAATATGCTCTTTTTTGGGGAAAGCATTCCTGCAAACGTTGCAAGTGGATCATTTTTGCAGCATGCCATCGACGAGATTGCCGCAACAGGAACGAGAGTAAAGGCTCTCACATCCTACGAGATAATGAACAAATATCTCAGGATGGAGGAGGAGGATATGAATGAGTACATCACTGAGTTGAGGAGGAAATGACTAGAGTACGAGGTGATGTTGATGTGCAATGTGTGGACGAGCTACATGAGGAAGTTGATCATCAACATTCTCATTTATTGTAATGGGAAGATCATTTTTTTTTTAATTATGTTGATGCATCCAATCATGTGAAGAATTACAAGTACATGTTGAAGTTGATGAAGGGCATCATCAAGGATGTTGAGAATGATAGCATTGTCCATATTGTCACGGACAATGGCAGCAAATTTAAAAAAGAAAGTGAAACAATAATGGATTCTAACAGCTAGAACATTTTTTGGACATATGTGATGCACATTGTATTGATTTGATACCGAAGTACTTCAGCAAGAGGAAGATGGTCTCAAAGGTGGTGGAGCAAGCACGAACATATCACCACCTTTATTTACAATCATTCCAAAGTGATGGATTTGATGAGATGGATGTGTAAGAGTCAATTGGTGAGGTCTAGCATCACACGCTTTGCAATCAATTTTGTAGCGTTGCAAAGCCTTAAACAACACAAGATGGGTTTGAAAACCATGTATTGCAAATGGTAAAGTGGAGACATTAATCAATGATCTTCATTTCTGGGATGACGTGATAGGAATGACGAAGATTATGGATCAGGTTTTGTCTGCATTGCGGATCGTGGACAGTGACAAAAAGCTGATCATGTGAGTGATCTCTGAGACATTGCCTTGCATGAGAGAGAATGTCAGAGAAGCAGTTGGGAAAGGATATAAAGCATAGTTGGACATTATAGACCACATTGGATAAAGATGCACTTGCATCCTCTTAACAAGGCTGGTATGTAATAAATGAATCTATTCTTTAATTTTTGATAGCACTTTTTATGGATTAAAATATGTTGATTATGCATGCTTGTATCTAGCTTGTTATTTCAACCCCAAGTACCAGTACAAGTAAAATCTTGGTACAAATGCCAAGCTTTTAGCAGTTGTCCAAATTGTAGTGGAGAAGCTCGTCAAACATGAGAAATCGCAAACCATGTGCATGAATGAGGTAATTTAGAATTTAGAGTGGACTTACGTCTCCAAGTAGTCTATCAAAATATTCCTTAAATGTATTATGTGACAAACAAACAATGTCAAGGTTCAAGTACTTTAGGGATGCTTTGGGGTCCTTCAGAGAATATCGCGGTCAAGGGATGCGACAATAGTCTTCTTGGTAAGGACGAATGAGTCCATTGATTGTGTTGTAGGACGTATTACTAGTATTTGATATTATTAATTTATAGATCCATTATTTAATTCATAGAATCAATAAATTATTAATTGTTAATTAACATAATGGTTCTTAAAATCTTATTTTTTGTCTAGAACATGATATCTAAATTTCTCCTTACAAAACTTAACATGATTCTACAAAACTTAAAAAATCCCAAATTAATTATCCCTATATCTTACTAAATACTTCAGATCTTACAAAAAATATAAGAATATGCACTACCTAACCAATAGGAACAAAACCCTAAAAAAACACTCATTCGTCATAAAAATTAGAGAAGATCTAGTATTTTACCTTAAAGAGGCAAGCGAAGCCTTAAACAAAATGAGAATAGCTCTTTCCAACAGACTTAAGAGGAAATGAGGACCAACTTCACCTAAATATCAGGTATATTGGCCACTTAAGTGGATGCTACTGTACAAAGATACCATATGTCAGCGATATTTCACCGATACCCGATGTATCATCAATATATCAAGACCATATTATCGTATCATCGATATATCAAGACCATATTGTCGACATCCGAGAAATCAAAAGGAGCAATATCGATTCCCCTCTCTCGTCGATACAAATATATCGTGATATTTTGAACCATGGGTGAGAGGAGATGTAAAACAACAAAACATAGTATCAAATCTGATACTCACAAAATGTGAGAATGTATTTTAAAAGTAGGATGCTAATTCTTAACAAATTACGCTCAAGCAGTGGTTGTCAATATGTTCAATTGAGCTCGAACTTAATAAATTTCCAGGATCAATCTTCCTCGATAATGGTATGGTGTCCCATGAAATTAAAGGAGGGGTGATCAAGATGCTAACATATAGAATATAAGAAAGAGTATGGAAGTATAGATTTGTCAGTTAAAAAAGAAGTAGATTTGTCAATTATTTTTATCTTTAACAAAATGCACAAAGTTGAACCAAACCCTCATAGTATAATTGAAGTAAGACTATGAAGACATCTTTGTGATAATAATCAGCATGTTCAAAGTATTTATCCTTCTAAAACTACTAAATGATGGAGGCTATCACATAGAGGTGAGTTCTTGGGGGTTATAATGTAAATAGAAAAAAACAGATAGAAAGGGTTCATTACAATATTTTGCGGGGGTACAGGTGCAAAACTCCCATCCATAGCCTCCCCCAAACTGCCTCGTCAGCGCCCGCCACGTTTCCACTCGGGGTTTCCCCTTCCCTTGGAGGTCGTGGGTCCCCTCGAATCCAATCCCTCCCATTTCTCCGGACGTCCCCTTCTTCCTCCCGTGAAGAGAAGAGACCATTGCTGGTTAACCAATTCCATGAAGAAGCAGAAACCATGCACTTGCTCCGCTTGATCGCCATCCCCACGTCCAGCCTTCGCCATGACCCGCAACGGCGACACCGACGACGACGACGACGTCGGGATGGCGATCCCGAGGAAGGACTTCACGTTGGGATTGATAAGGATCATAACCATCCTCGTCATCTTCATGGCCGGCGCCGTCCTGGGCCTCTCCCTCAGCGCCACCTTCACGACGTACTACCCCTACTCCCAGGCCGAGATCTTCTTCCCCCGGAGGATCTACACCGCCAATTGCGACAGGGACTGCTCCGCCTTCGCCAGCTTCGTCAGGCCGAGGCAGATCAAGCACTCCATGACGGACACCGAGCTCTTCTGGAGGGCGTCCGTGGTGCCGAGAAGACCCGGTGTCCCCTACCGGAGGGTGCCCAAGGTGGCGTTCGTCTTCCTCACAAGGGGCCCTCTCCCTCTTGCCCTCCTCTGGGACAGGTTCTTTCAGGGCCATGGGGAGTACTTCTCCGTGTACGTCCATACTCTCCCCGGTTATAAGCTCAACATCTCCGAGAATTCCGCGTTTCACGGCCGCCAGATCCCCAGCCAGGTGAGATTTGATAAGTTTCAGTGAAAAAGTACCAAGATTTGACGCGGTTCGTCATGAAATCTTGCATTGTATGCAGCATGTTTCATGGGGAACGGTATCTCTCCTGGATGCAGAGAAGCGCCTTCTCGCAAACGCACTGCTCGACTTCTCCAACGAGCGCTTCGTGTTGCTCTCGGAGAGCTGCATTCCGGTCTTCAATTTCCCCAAGGTTTACAGCTACCTGATCGGTTCCCAGCACAGCTTCGTGGACTCGTACGACGAGGATTCACCTCGCGGGCGTGGACGCTACAGCCTCCGCATGTACCCTGACATCAGGCCTTCGCAGTGGCGGAAGGGGTCGGAGTGGTTCGAGCTGAACAGGGAGCTGGCGGTGGTGATGATCGCGGACTCGTACTACTACTCCATCTTCAAGAAGTACTGCAAGCCATCGTGCTACCCGGACGAGCATTACATACCAACTTATCTGAACATGTTCCATCGATCTCTCAACTCGAACAGGAGCGTGACGTGGGTCGACTGGTCGAGGGGAGGCCCTCATCCGGCGATGTTTGGTGGGGAAGACGTCACTGCGGGGTTTGTTCAATCCATTCAGAACAACGGGAGCATATGCGCGTACAACGGCGGGCCGACGTCGGTTTGCTACCTCTTTGCGAGGAAGTTTGCTCCCTCTGCGTTGCAGCCCCTGCTTAGAATATCCTCCAAGGTGATGAAGTACTAGAATTAGTGATTTTATTTGATTTGTTCTTATAGGAAAAGAGATTTATACAGGAATTATGTGGTTGCAGCAGAGTGATCTGTGCGATCTCTGTAAATATACAGTCTCGTTCTTGTAACCAATGTTGTACATTTTTTTATTCTTTTTTTATACATGTAATTTCTGTGCATTAGATGGGTGTGATCCAGGGTTTCTGTATTTTAAGTGTAATTACTGATCTTAATTGCAGATGATTATTAATTTATTACACTAACCATTGATTATGAAGTGCCCCATATTTTACCTTCTGCTTCTGGCTGAAGCAACCACTTTGGAGAACAACTTTTACCTGATCTTATGATCTTAGAGGAGTTGTATTCTTCTGTTTTTTTTGCTGTTCAACTTTCTTTCCTGTTTTAATTTATTTTTTAGATTGGTATTTTTATCATGGTAATTTTCTTTCAGTTTCTTTCCTAATGGAAATTAAACAAGAGGTCGATTGGCAATCATATCCAATAATGCACAACTCGCTGACCTAAAATAATACTGCCAATTCAAAATTGGGCAGCACATTTTTATTCGATAGAATAACTTTCATTCGATGATGTAGAGATAATTATGTAGTCGGTGTATTATTTATTCTATTTTTATTTTCCTGTTAATCTCTTATGTTTGACCTTCTTCCATTTCTTAACACAAACGAAAAGCGGGTTGCCTACAACCTCCTCCGCCCAGGCCTCCTCGACAAGACGCTTCAAGCTATTCCCCTTCCCTATCCGCCCAGCTGTATTCTCTTCTCTGATTGTCCTACTTCTCACTGCCTTCAGATAGTTCAAAAGTCGTTGACAAGATTTTCCAGCCTCGACGATGACATATGAGGATGAAAAGCTCTCACGCCTCAATTGCATGACAGGCTGCTCGTGAGGGTGAGTTTAATTTACCCATGGACATCTCTATATAAGAGAGCCTAGGGTTGTATGGAATAAACAGATAACTCTTTTCCACCAACATGGTATCAGAGCCAAAACCCTAACACTTCCCACCGCCGCCCCCTCCTTCTCGGCGTCGTCGCCTCCTTTCCCCCCTCCTCGGTGTCGTCACCTTCTCCCACCACCCCTCCTCCCACTGTGTCGCCGGGTCCTCCTCCACCGCCGGGTCCCTCCACCGTCGCACTTCTACACCGTCAGGCCCTCTCCAACGCCGGCGCCTACTCTTCCGCCGGCCTCTCCATCCATGGATTTGAGTGTGTAAAGTCTACATAAGCACTCGAATCCAATATAGTTTATGTAGACACTTCTCTTTTGGTCTACGGATTCTAGTTCTTCGTCTCCGACGACATGTCAGAAAACAAAGTCGATATGCCCTCCATAGGCGCATTCAAAGGTCCCACACTAAAAGTCAAGATGGATGGGATGAATTATGAGCTCTGGACGATACAGTTCAAGAGCCTCATGAAGTCGAACGGTAAGAAGCACATTCTTACCGAGGAAATACCGACAATGAAGACTGGGATCTATGCCTCCTGGGAGGCTGATGATTCATATGCCAAGGTCTGGCTCTCAGGCACATTGTCGATGGAGATTACAAATGATGTTCTCCATCAGCCCACCGCTAAGGCGATGTGGGACATACTGGGGGCCACTTATTCGCAGGTGCGAAATGAAACAAAGATGTTACAGCTCCATCATGAGATATTCATCACGAACCAGAATGGACGGTCACTACATTCCTTGTATACATCCCTACAGGAGATGTTTGAGAAACTCTACAGTACTATACCTCTCACGACCACACCCGAGCAACAAAAGACTTTTAGGAATGCTACCATGGTGGGGGTCGTGCTTGCGGCTCTTGATCCTGAATATGATGTTGCCCGATCACATATACTTGTCGATGCTACCATTCCTCCTATGGAGGAAGTATACCAGAGGCTTAGCCGCATCTCTGTCTCTTTCAGTACTTCTACTCAACCTTCTTCGGCGATGGCTGCATCGCGAGGGAGAGGTGGTCAGTCTTCATTCCGTGGTCGAGGTGGTCGTTTTTGCCAGTCATGCACTTTTTACCATCGCACAGGTCACTCTGAGGATACATGCAATTCTAAGCATGGATTTCCAACATCGACGCAGTAGCCGAGCATGTTGCATCTCCGTCGGCATCCACTTCAGATCATAGGTTCGAGGAGATTGTGGCGAGATTGCACGATATTATGCCTCCCGCATCTACAGATTCTCCAGGAGGTTTTTCAGATGTTGCTGCTTCAACATCTGCCAGTACTTCTGCCTTTGCTAGCACCTCAGTAGTGCTTCTGCTTTTACTTCATATCATAATTCAAATATCTCAGATTGGATTATGGATTCCGGCGCAACACATCATCTTTGTCGCAACAGAGATAGACTCGAGTCATACAGAGAGATTCTGCCAAAGCGGTCAGTGGTAATAACCGATGGGACTCATTCCTCCATCATTGGACATGGGGAGATTACCTTGTCACCTTCCATGCATTTACAGAATGTTCTTCATGCCCCTGATTTTTCGATGAACCTAATGTCTATTAGTCATATTACAAAGGATTTGCATTGTCGCGTTATGTTTGACCCATCTTCTCTTATATTTCAGGACATACTAACTGGAATGGTTATTGGATGTGGCTCTGAGCAGGATGGTCTCTATTGTCTGGTTCGGAATTCCTATGCTAGCGTCTCCTCCTACTCAACTAGATCAGTCTCTCCGTATACTTGGCATCTACGCTTTGGTCACCTCCCGTTTCAGAAGATGCGCCATCTCTTGCCTCAGATTTCTCCAAGTTCTTCCTTTCAGTGTGAAGCCTGACAGTTGGGAAGGCACCATCGTGCTAGCTTCCCTAGTCGTCAGTGTCGAAGCAGTAGCTCTCCATTTGAATTATTTCATGTTGATATTTGGGGTCCAAGTCGTGTTCATGATCATCAGGAACACAAGTTTTATCTTGTAGTAGTTGATGACTTCTCCCGTGTGTCATGGGTATTTCTATTAAAGAACAAATCTGAAGCAGGGGATATTATTAGAAATCTTATAATTAAAGTACAAAATATTTTTTCCTCTCATGTCAAATATGTTCATACTGACAATGCTTTAGAATTTTGCACTCGGTCTCTCTCACATTTCTTTTCGTCAAGAGGTATTATTCATCAAACCACATATGCTTACACATCTCAAGAAAATGGAGTTGAAGAGAGGAAACACTGTCATCTTGTTGATATTACTCGAACCCTACTTATCCATAGTTGTGCGCCTATTTCTTTTTTGGGAGATGCTGTTACCTTGTGAATCGTATGTTGTCCTCGGTACTTGGTGAGAAAATTTCTCTTTCTGTTATTTTTCCAGACAAGGAATTATTTTCTCTTACCCTTCATGTCTTTAGTGTTGTTGCTTTTGTTCACCAGTTGTCTCATGGACTTGACAAACTCTCACCTAGAGCTGTCAAGTGTGTCTTTGTGGGTTACTCTCGGACTTAGAAGGGATACCGTTGTTATGATCCTGTAAATAGGAAATACTTTGTCGGCGTTGATGTTACATTTTTTGAGTCAGTTGTATACTTCTCACCTGCATGTGACAGGTTGGCCTCATCCACATCTACTAACGACGTTTATGTTCCTCGTCCTCCTATTTTGAGTCCACCTCCATCCATTCCTGTCCTGGTTATCACGCCAACATCATCCCCATCACCTCCACCACCCCCACCACCACCACATGTCCTGCCATTACCTAAATATTATACACATCGGTCAAGTCCTGCTCATGTTGCACGTCAATCATCAAGCACGTCTGAGGTATGTTTAGATGTTATTACTAATGATGGGTCGGATAGAGCGCATGTGCAGGATTCAAGGAATGTGAACTGACGAATACATGGGATGATGATCTTGATGTCCCTATTGCTATTTGGAAGCAGAAACATACTTGTGCGTCATATCCCCTTGTTTCCCAGGTTTCCTTTCACCGTCTCACAGTGGACTTTCAGAGATTTGATGTGGCTTTGTCTTCCGTAGAGAACCATGGAATTATCAGGATGCATTGAAGAGTGACAACTGACGTTCTACTATGGAATAAGAAATGGCTTCCTTACAGTCACGGGGTACATGGAGCTTGGTTCCCGCTCCCTTAGACGCATTTGTTGTTAGCTGCAAATGGGGATTCACAATAAAGTACCACATATATGGTAGCCTTGACCGTTACAAGACAAGGCTATTGGCGAGAGGCTTCACTTATACACTTGGTGTGGATTATATGGATACCTTCTCTCCAGTTTCTCGTCACTCCACTCTTTGTATTCTTCTGTCTGTTGCTGTGGTACGTGACTGGCCCCTATTTCAACTTGGTGTTAGTAATGCATTCTTGTATGGCGATATGCAGGAAGAAGTCTACATGCAGCAGCCCTCAGGGTTTGCTGCTGAGGGGGAGAATCATATGGTATGTAGACTTCACAAGGCGATATATGGCCTTAAACAGAGCCCAGGGGCGTGGTTTCAGAAGATTTCCCATCAAATTGAACAACAAGGATTCAAAAGATCAAATGTGGATCACTCGTTGTTCATCCAGAAGACTCCTAGAGGTACGGTTGTCATCATGGTATATGTTGATGATAGTCTGGTTATATGAGATGATGCTCAGGGGATAGAGATGGCAAAAGCATTTTTGGGCCGTCAGTTTGTTACGAAGGATCTTGGTACCTTACAATACTTTCTGGGGCTGTAGTTTGCTAGGAATTGCACATGGTCTTGTGATGACCCAAAGGAAATATATTACAGATTTACTTGTTGAAACGAGCATAGTTGGATTTCCTCGAGTACTCCTATGGATCCAAGCATGAAATTATATGATAACGATACTGAGGAGGTTGACAGGAGAAGGTATAAAGAAATGGTGGGTAAGCTTCTTTACATCACTAACTCGATCTGATATTGCCTTTGCAGTAAGTTGAGTGAGCCAGTTCATGGAACAACCAAGACAGATACATATGGATGCCATATATGTGATACTAAGGTATATAAAGTCATCTCCAGGTACAGGATTGCTATTTAGAAAGGGCACAGATTTATCTCTTTCGGCATGTGCGGATGCTGACTATGCATGATGCCCTAAAGATCGAAAGTCTACTTCATGCTTTGCAATTTTTGTGGGCGGCTCTTTGGTTTCTTGGAAAAGCAAGAAACAAACTGTTGTGACTAGATCTAGTGCTGAATCTGAATATAGGGCCATGGCACAAGCAAGCACGGAGATGATGTGGGTTCGAGCTGGAACTAGAAGACTTGCATATAAATGTACCTCTACCCATGCAGCTACAATGTGATAATCAAGCTGCTTTGTTCATTGGCACTAATCTAGCCTTTCATGAAAGAACAAAACATATTGAGATAGACTGCCACTACACTTGAGATATGATCCAGAAGGGCCTGATTTCTACTTTACATGTTAGTTCAGGGGAGCAGACTGCCGACATTTTCATCATGCCATTGCTCAGAGGATCGTCCCAAAAATGTTCTTCCAAGCTGAGCATGATTGATATCTATGCTCCATCTTGAGGGGGAGTGTAGAGATAATTATAATCGGTGTATTATTTATTCTATTTTTATTTTCCTGTTAACCTCTTATGTAATTATCCATGGCATGGGTCCTCTCTATATAAGAGAGCCTAGGATTCTATGGAATAAATAGACTACTCTTTTCCACCAACAGATGGTGCACGAACACTTCAAATGTTGTATTTGAGATTCATCTTTCCTTTCCTCAAGGTGATATGAGGGACCATAAGATATCATATATTTATTTTGCATGCATCCGAATGAATTTTTTTGACAAAATCCTCATCAGATGATCAATAAATTGGTTGGAAACCAAATTTGCAAGAAGTAACATGTTGAGTTAGTCTATGATGATTGATCAGTGATTAAGCAAAATTCATCAAACTGAAATAATGAAAAAAATTAATTATAGATATGTGGTTTTGCAAATGATATAACTAGTTGCTGTGAAGTTAGGATTTTTTTGCTGCTTTTATTATTATAGGAACACAACCAGCAGCTCAAATCCTGCTAAGAAGCAGCAAGAATAAATAGTTTTTCCGATGGTGTAAAAATGAATGCCGATCAATTCTGGTGCCTCCTACAAGCAATGTCATAGATTACTTGAAACACGCTTCGGGATTTGTCTTCAGGCCGACGTAGAAGATTCGCAACCTTCATGAAATCTGCATTCTGCTTTGGAATATCCAGTTCTTCATCACCAATACTTCCTCCTCATCCTTTAAGATTTCAGGAGGTGAAAGCCCCCACTGCAATCTAGCATTTTATTGATTTCAATGGGAGTCATATTGCAGGTAAAGAAATGGGCATGCTTCTGAGAATAATTAAACAATATAACGGCCAAATTCTACCTTCTTGTGAGGATTATATAAAGAATTAGACACATGACAACCTTAAGTTTCCAACATTATGATAGAATTGCTTCTTCTTTTTGCACGATCACTTAATTTGGAGGACCAATCTAGTTCATTTGGCTTTTAGAATACAAACTATATCAACTCTCTGTTAAAGATTGATATTTGAATACCAGATGGAAGGAACGAAACAAGAACATGCGTTTTCTAAGAACAGGAAATGGACTTCCTAAAATGCCATCAGAAACTAGAAAATTTAACTGAGCATCTTACCATTGTCCAGCAAATTGATCTGCCATAATGGAATTGCTACTGCTGCTACTGTCGTCATAATTAAAGTAAGAACCATTCCATAACTTCCCGTAAACCGATTTCGCCTTCCTGTATCTAGTCCAAAGGTCATTCTTGCAAGATTTATCGCCCACTATTCCTACCATTGCTGAAGCAGCTTGCAGAATTGCCACCCAGAGACCCCCGGTGTAAGCACTCACACTTTCAACTGACAGAACATCGTAAATTTGATCTGAAATCCGTCGTTCTCGAACATCGTAAGTTTGATCTGGAACTGCACCAAGAACTTTTCTTGCCACCCATTTTCCATGACTTAGAGTTTTCATTTTTTCTGGGTCATGGATCATTACAGCTGCAGTGAAGTCTCTTTGGATGCTAAGCTCGATTTTCGGAAATATCATAGCAAGCGCAAATGATGCATAGAAATTGACATCACATGTGTTCCACTCCACATACGATATTCAATCCCTTCAAAATAAAGGAACAGACCAATATTATCGTAACCGTTTTGCAATAACTTTAGTTTCAAAAGAGGAATTTGATATCAAGGGTGTGCTTATTTTGGCATATGCAGATGATTTCTTCTCAAGGACGTTCACAGCAACATTGTCTAATGGCTGGGAGGGGATATCTCCAACACCATTATATGTTCCGCCAATAAACCCTAGATCTAAGCTTCGAGTCTTCTTCCTGGTGAAAGCAGGTGGCCATTCAGCATTTCAGGGGTCTGATTGCGCGTCACACTGAGGCGACCCAGTTCGCCGGAGCTCCTCCGCCCGAAGCTTGCTTCAGACGTGTCCCCGGTGAGCTTCTTTCCTTTCACCTCCGTCGCCTTGCTCTTTACTCCTCTACATCCCACGCACTGGCACCCACCCGGATCTTGCACAGATCCGGAGATCAGATCCTTCCTCTTCGTCGTGCGCCGGAGGACTCCGCCAGAACCATTTCCGCTCATTCCAACATCACAAGACTCCCCAAAACTTTCGTTTTGTGCGCCTGAGTTCTCTGCAGGTCCTGGAGGGCCAAAGGACCCGTCTTGGGTCGATTTTGACCAGAAACATACCACATGGAGCTTCCATCCTTCTTCGACCTCGCCAGCTCCCGCTGGAGCTCCAGGGCTTCACCGGAGACCATCGTATGAAGCAGAGGTTCATTTTGCACCTGCCCAGAGCTTCCTTGGTGGCCGGAGGAGCGTAGGAGGACTGACCGAAGCTCAGCCCAACCGAGTTCTTGGCGTGTTCTTCCAACTGCTTTTTTGACCGTCCGATCTTCAACCTGCTCCAGACGCAGCAGCCACTGTTGGATGCCCGTGACCTCGTCCGTTGATCCCATCTGAGGGAACTAATCCTAGCCGTGCATCCAACCACCATCCCCTCTTCATAGTGCAACGCGTGTCAAGTGAATCGCCTACCGTGCTTTGTGGGATAAATTGCAGACAAATTCCCTACGTTTTTGTTTTTTATTTGGTCCTGTATTTTTTGCATGTTTTATTTTTTTTTGTAAAATTTGCAACGAAACCTCTAAGTTTATTTCATATTATTGTTGAGTCCGGTCTACATCACCTCACATGCCGTCTCACGTGAGGTGATAATTTTACAATTAACCCTCACACATTTTATATTTTATGTTTAGTCCTTAAAGTTTGAATATTAGTTATAACTTTTTGGGAAATTTGCACTATAACCCCTGACTTTATTTTTAATTACAAAAGCCCTTCCCCACTTCAATAATTTTTGTGCTTGTATTTCATTTATTGAAAATATCATTCACGCTTCAAAAATTCTCAAAAAAAGGATTAACTGTCTGCTAGTATCCTCTTTCATGCTATCTTTTTTGGATTTTATTTTAGGCATTTTACCTATTTTCAAAAAAAAATAAAAAAGTGCATTTTGCCCATGTTTGACTTAAAAACTCAAAAAAAATATAGAACCGTATTTATGAATTCCAAAAAATGATATTTTTTTGTGACTATATTTGTACCGGCAAGAATAAAAATCATTAAAAATAGAAAAAGATTAAAAATAAAAGCTCCAAAATCCCTATAAAAATTTTAAAAAATCCTAGAAAAGTTAAAATTTTGTATTTTTTGTTTCTGAATTTTGTTTACTATTTTATTATTAAATAAAAATAGTTTCAGAAAATTTTAAGCCTTTTTAACTTTTAGCCTCAAAAACAATCCTGCCTATTTACATTGCTCATTATTTTACCTTATTTATTAAATTAAAAATACAAAAAATTAGTAACAATACTTAAAAAATCACAAAAAATACAAAAACATATAAAACACAAAAATATTTTATTTGACTATTAGTCTACAGTGTATATTATATCTTATATATTTATATTAGCTTTTATCAAAAAAATTAAAATATAAAATTGGAAAATATAAATAGAAAATATAAAATTATGAAAAAAATAAAAATCTAAAACAAAATTCCATAAAAAATATAAAATAAAAAATCCACAAAATTCAAAATACCCCGAAAAAGCCCCAAATCATTTGTTGTCTTTCTTTGCCAATGTTTGATTGTCTGTCCTCCGTTGTTTCCTGTGTTCGACCCCTACTGTACTTGTCCATTATACATCTATTTGTAGGGTATAATAAATTTTTATTCACATGGTAGAATTATTTGATCTTTACATTCAGTGGGTTAATTGTTGTTTGACTTGACTTTTGTGAGCGATCGCACCAATTACATTTTATCTTCGCCTTATGTGAGGATATTGTTTTATACCGTGGCAAAAGTCTTATCAAGAAGATGTAACCAAACAATGTAGGAATACAAGTAAAAACATTACCATGTTCTTATTTATTTTGAAATTCAAAATCACGAACTAAATGTTAAAAATAGGTCCAAAATCATTATTCAAATATTAAAATTTTAATGAACGGTACGGATTATCTTACGGATTATAAACGCCTCCTAACACTTGATGCGGGCAAGAATGCTTTTGCAAATTTGAAGTTTATGGTTGGATAATCAAAGTTAAATAAATTACAAATTAAAAATTAAAAAAATAATGAAGTAATATCAAATTAAAGATGTATGAATATTTCTTCCTACATAATAAAAAATCCAAAATATAGTTCTCTTACACGTAATTATAGAGATGAATATAAATGGCGATATTTTTTAAAAAAATTGATAAAAAATGGGACGGGAGCAGCCATACTGCCCTATATATAGGGGAAATGGGGCTGCCCCTAGTTAGCTCCCCCCGTCCCATTTTCCCTAGTTTTTTTATTTTTTTGAAAATTTCTTCCATGAATATTATCACTATATCCCTATCTTATGTCGTTCAAATTTTGTGCAAAATAGTCACTTTTTAACGGTCTCATGATTTTTTAAATTGACCATATCTGGATAGAGGCCGTAGGAGTATGTTTCTCACGAAATTTGAATGACATAATATAGGGACATAATAATGAATTTACACGGTTTTATTTTTAAAAAAAATAAAAAATATGGGAAAAATAGGGAAGGAGGAGATAAGTTAGCTATGTTCAAGAGCAACCCTATTTTACTCATATATATATATATATATATATATGGGTAAAATGGGGGTTGCCCCCACCGCCTTATTTCGCCCATTTTTTTATTTTTTTTTAAATTTCTTCGTGGATTTTTATCAATATATCCCTATATTATGTCATAAAAAATTCATGTGAAATAAAGACTCCTACGACATCCATCCATACGAGGTCAATTTTAGAAATTCTGTTACCGTTAAAAAATGAATGTCTTGATGGAGGTCGTAGGAGTCTCTGTTTCGTACGAAATTTTAATGACATAATATAGGGACATAGTGATGAAATTCTACAGAAGAAATTTTCAAAAAAATAAAAAAAACCAGACGAAGTGACGCGGGGGAGCCAAGTTAGCTCCCCTCAAGGGGTAGCCCCATTGAACTATATATATATATATATAGGATTTTTATCCAATGCGCACAGGGCGCATTAGCGTTTCGGTGCGCACCATTTATTGGCCATACACGTGTATTCCCATTTGAGTGGTTACCTATTTCGAAGGATGTTGTTTTTGGAAGGAGATTAATATGCAAAGCGATTTAACAATAAGTGTTATTCCAATTATATCTCGTCCTATAAAATAGGAAGATCGTTTTGGAAAGAAAACAATCGAATAGATGATTTCTTACAGAAAATCGAGATCCAAATGCTCATGTCAGTAATATATATAATAGTCAAGTAAATGGTTGTTGCGAGATCAGTAACATCCAAAACAACGGTCAGTAATTTACATTCATTGTATTACATGTTGCAGAATTCGGTAATATATACACAATGGACAAGTAAGTGCTTGTTGTGATGTCAGTAAAACCATAATCAATGGTCAGTAATTTCTATGTGTATTACTACTTTGAATAGAAGTCAGTAATTTCGACACAATACTCATGTAAATGGTTGTTGTGAGATCAATAATATCCAAACAACGGTCAGTATTTTACATAACCAATGGTCAGTAATAGCTACTATGAGATCAGTAATAACAAAGTTATGGTCAGTAAGTCATGGGCATTGCTCAAGTAAGTCATGGGCATATCCAATGGTTAGTAATAGCTACTATGAGATCAGTAATAACAAAGTTATGGTCAGTAAGTCATGGGCATTGCTCAAGTAAGTGCTTGTTGTGATGTCAGTAAAAACATAACCAATGGTCAGTAATAGCTACTATGAGATCAGTAATAACAAAGTTATGGTCAGTAAGTCATGGGCATTGCTCAAGTAAGAAAGTAACTATTTGTCAATGCAATGCACATTACATAGACACTGGTATTACTAACCATTTGTTATGTTATTACTGATCGCACAACACACATTTACCTGACCATTTTATACATATTACTAGATTCTGTACAAATGCAACTATTTCGATGTAAATTACTGATCATTTTTTTGATATTACTGATCTCACAATACGTATTTACTTGACCGAATTATATTTATTACTATCATAGTGTTTTGATCCTTAATCATCCGCGTGGAATCATTTATTTGAATTGTTTCTTTCCAAAACCGTCTTCCAATTTTTAAGGACGTTGTATAATAGGAAATATAGGATTTTTTTAAACTCGTCGTAGCCTATAATTAGAAATATAGTTATTGTCAATACACGTGTAAGGCCTAAAATGAGTGCTCATTGAAACGCTAATGAGCCCTGTGCGTAGTGGATAAGCCCTATATATATATATATATATATATGAAATATTTCAAATGAGGTGCTTCTTTCCTTGCTATAAGGAAAGCCACGATTCATGACTGTCTGATTTAGATCTACGACTATTATAACTATATTATCAGCCATCCAAAACCACTCCATATACCACTCCTGGTTTTCTATTTCTAGTAAATTATAATATTTAGGATGCAATCAATTAATATAAATCCACTCATTTGTCAATAACTAATTGACATGCTATATTTAGATAGTGTCGGCTGTATTTTATTTAATAATTTATCCATTTTCTTACGGTAAGTGTTTTTGTCAAACAATATACATTTTATTTTTTTCACAGATTGTCAAACTATATATATATATATATTCGAGACACAGATTCAATAATATAAACCTATGTATTCATATCGTAAAAAATAGAGACAACCACATACATGTCCATATTCTAGGAAAAAAAGAAAATCGTATCCATAATTACAAAAAAACTCGTATCCTCATTTACACTTAAACGTGCTAAAATATGCATATCCGCTTTGAAATAGATATACTAGAATATGGACACACACACACACGCACACACACACACACACACACACACACACATATATATATATGTATGTATTGTATATATATATATATATATATATAGAGAGAGAGAGAGAGAGAGAGAGGAGTGATCCTATGAGAGCCAAAACATGTAAGAGCATGAGAGCATGCATTCGGGACCACATGATCCAACCAGGAGAGAGAAGACCAGGAGAGAGAAAATAGAATCATGTGATCCAGAATGCATGCTCTCATGCTCTCACATTTTTTTGCTCTCATAGGATCACTCCTCTCTCTCTCTATATATATATATATCTATATATCTATATATATACATATATATATATAGTGGAAAGGGAGTCTACATCATGAGGTAGGTAACCTTACGTATTTCATATCCATTTTTTTATAGTGACCTTTTATTAGTATATTACGCTCCTATATTATACCAACATAAGGATAATATTATGATTTTTTTGAGAATATGAGGGCACTATTGTAATTGCTAGAAAGTTAGAGGTATAAATATTATTAGAAAAGCTCCAAAAGGCATAACAAATATCGTACTCATCTAAATACGTACATGAGATGTATAAAATTAACAATTTCAAAACTACTCAAACTCTAATTAATGATAAGTATTGTTAATTTTACCGCTTCTCTTAGTGTGACTGTGGTAAATTCTTCTTTACACGGAGGCATCATTTGTTGCGGTTGGAAGAAGACAACCTCATGCACAATACGGGAAAAAAGGAGTTATGCTCGCAAGGCAGAGTGAGAGATGCGATATTGGATCATTGATACACACATAAGAAGAAGAGGTAAAGGAATACCATAGTATAAAGTGAAATGAAACTAGATTTTGAATATTTAAAATTTTACATTTTCCTTAAATAATTAACAATTATTTTCATAAAATAGATAATTGAACTGATGATTTGATTCAATCGAGTCAAGATCATTTTGATTGTGGTTCTTGATTTAACCGGTTAATAGTTGCATGCTTTTTTTAGGTCTTGTTTGGTTGGAGAATAGGCCCTGAAATAAGGGATCAATTCTCCTCCTGACACGGTTCCTAGTGATACGACTATTTCCTATTATTCTATCTTATTTCACTCTTATTCTCATCTTTATCACACCTTACCTATCTTTATTTTTCACCCTTAAATCCCACTCTCAACCAAACCGCCGTCCTGCCATCGTCCCTGGCAGCATGCTGCGGCCACCGCTCCCATCCGCCCGGCGGGCCCAGCCCGCACCTCCTCCGCAACAACCGCCCGCTAAGCGCCCCCGCGCCTCCCCCACCACAGACCTCGAGCGGAAGCTCTACGACGCCGTCCGCTCCAAGGCGGACGCGGGCATATGGGTGGCCGACCTCCGCCGCGACACGGGCACGTCCCCTCCCGTGGCCGCGAAGGTCCTCAACTCCCTCGTCTCCAAGGGCCTCATCAAGGAGGTCACCGACATCAAAAACCCCTCCCGCAAGACCTACATGGCCTCCGACTTCCGCCCTTCCAAGGAGATGTCCGGCGGTTCCTGGTACGTCAACGGCTCCCTCGACACTGACCTCGTCGCCCAGCTCCGCCAGGTCTCCCTCCACTGCATCCGCCAGAACTCCGTCGCCACCGTCGACGCCATCCTCTCCCTCATCTCCCGCGCCGGCGCCTTCAAGGTCGAGGTCTCCGAGGAGAGCCTCGTCGAGATCCTCGGCACCATGGTGCTGGACCGCGAGATCGAGGAGTGCGTCAGCTCCGGTGTCGGCGAGTTCGCGTTCGTGCAGAAGGGGAGGACGTGCTACCGGGTCGCCAAGGGGAGGGCCCCCGGGGAGGCTGCTGTCGGTGGCCTCGCCGCGGTGCCGTGCGGCGTGTGCCCGAGGATACAGGACTGCACGCCCGACGGTGTGATCTCGCCCGCGACTTGTGTCTACTTCGACCGCTGGTTCGATTTCTAGTGAGGTAATTTCCTATCATAACATGTAGCATAGCTGCTGCTTCTTTGCCTTCTTTCAGAATTATATGCATGTTATATGTAACACATATTGCATATGATGGTTGTTACTGATCTACCAAGAGCAACAGCTACCAACATATTGTTTGACGTTGTTGTCTCTCTCTGTGTTTGGATGACAACTATACCTTACCATTTATTGTATCGTTTCCGGTCAATCTCAGAGCCTGACTAGGAGGATTCGTGTGATACTTTCAATTTAATGCCCAAAAGTCGCCACCTCTTTTAGCGAGTTGTTGTTGAAACTAAGTCCGCTTGATTTTCCAGTCTCTTCCTTTCTGAGATTATTTCTCCCTTAGTTTGGAGTTAAATTTCACAAAAATCTAGTCATCCAGTCTCTTGGTTTCAAGTTTGTTCCTCTTGGCGTGGATCTGCAATGCAAGTATTTACTCAAAATGTTAATTGATTAAATAAACATCAATCTTAGTCTAGTCAATAATCACAAAGGAACTCCAGTTCCTCTCACATCCAGAAGAAGAGGACGCCAACTTTAATGTCTTCGTTGTCATCACCTTCATGTATAGCGTCTAACCACCAAATAGGGACCACCAATTAGCTAGAAGAAAATTTAATGTCAACTCCTTATTCCTTCCACGTACATGAAACATGTATAAAGCATATATTAGAAATGACACATGCTAATACATGGATCGAACACATCTTCTTTGACGGATCTCATTTTTATAGCAAGGGGCTTTCCAAATGCACCTTCTCCATTTTTGTAAAGAACCATTTCTTTTTTTGTGATGTCATCTTGAACGTCCAAATCAGGATAAAATATCTCCAAACAATACAAAAAGTCATTTATGACAAAGCTATCTTTAGAAATGGCTTTATCATCATCCCTATAGAAACAATAAGGGTTGAGATAGTGAGTTGCAAGATGAAGAGAACCATCTAACCCCCATCTCGACTTTGAATCAATGACATCAATGTAGGGCTTATATGAATGCTCAACATCTTAAAAAAGACTCTTTATCTCATTCACATCTTCAAGCCTTCCATATACAAAACTCAATGATGGCCTGTTGAGCACAAAATTCGAGGACGGAAATTAATTGTAAATGGTAAAAAGGTATGGTGAAAAGTAGGTCGTTGTTTTTCCCAAAATCCCGCGTCAACAAAAAATAATTTTTTTAATGATTTTTGCTACTTATTAACCTGTATAGCGGACAGGATCGAACCCAGGGAGGCTACAATTCCCGAGGGTTATTCAATTAATTAGAAACAAATTAAAAGAAAACAGGAATCTCAAAGGACAACTATCCTTGGTTTTTGTGATTTTTTTAATATTTTTATTTTTTTATTTTTTTTATTTCTAATTTTTTTATTTTTTTCTGATTTCCAAATATTTAGTGATTTTGATTTTGCAATTTTTTTTTATTTTCAAAAATAATGCGAAGCAATATAAACAAGGTCAAAAATACGTACACCAACTCTTTTTGTAATTTTTCAATTAGTCAAAAAATGCTCAGAAAAAATCAAAGAAAATATTTTTGGGTTTTAAAGTTTTGAAATGTTTTTGAGAATTTATGTGGAATTTTCAGATGTTTTTGTATTTTTCTAAATATCAAACAGTGGGGAAACAAGAAAATGTGCACAGCCTAGAGTAATTTGCAATTTAAAAATATTTTAAATGCCTAAAACTCCTGGCAATTATTTTTAAGACAAACTAGAAGAAAATATCTACAAATAGGAACTGAAATCACAATTTTTGGATTTTTGTAGAATTGTTTATGATTTTTATAAGGTTTTTGATGTTTTTCAATTTTTTTGGGTTTTATAAAGAATTAATGCTTGAAAATTGGTCTGAAATTAAAAGACAATGAAATAAAACTACTCTAATTTTTTTGGAATTTTTGGAGCTATTTTCGAATGTTTATGAATTTTGGAATTTCAAACAATGAAAAAGACACTGTTTTTGATTTTTTAATAATACCAAATGAGGGAGAAAAACAATGAAAATTTTATGCTAAGAAGATAATCACATCAAGAGCATAGCACAATTTTCTCAAAAATTTTTTTGATCACAAATAACATTTATTTCAATCAAAGATCATGCAAGTTCAATGTTCTGCGGTTCAGGGACCAAATTGTAAATACTGCAAAAGTTGTGGACTGAATTGTAAAGAAAATGAATTTCAGAGTGAATATCGCAAATTACCCATAATCATGTGGTCCGATTTGAAGGCGGGGATGTCTCTGTAATATCTGAAACTTTCAAGGGCTGAAGATGAAATATTTCCACATATCATGTGCAAGTCATGTGCTTCAGACTCTGACAGGGGCGTAGTTGTAGATTTGAGAACTCCCAGGGGGTCAAGTGTAATTTCCCCCCTTTTTTTAAATTAATGGGAGCCCTAGGGCTTCTTGTTCTTCTCTCTTCGAATCAAAAGGGGGAGGTAACCAAGGGGCGCGCCGCCCCCCTTTCTTCTACGGCGGGCAAGGGCTACGGGTGGAGCGCACGCGGCGGTGATGGAGGGCGGCGTCGCGGGTGGCTCCCGCTTGTACTGGAGGGGCGCGACGGTGCCGCGCGCTGTTGCGCTGCCGCACGCGGGCGAGAGGCGTTGGGCAGCGCACCGCGCAGGGCTGCGCGGCTCGCTGGAGAAGCCTGTCAGGAGGAAGGGCGGCGGTGCCGCGCGCTGTGGAGGCGGCGCGGTTGCTGAGGCTGGCGGCGTGGGCGCCTGTCGGCGGCGGCGCGAGAACGAAGTGGCCGCGTGAGGAGGCGGTCGATGGGCCGGGATCTGGAGGGCTGCGCTGCCGCGCTGCTGGCGGAGGGTCGGCGGGGCCGCCGCGCGTGGCTGCTGAAGACGAAGGGCGGCGGGGCCGCCGCGGGGCTGCCTGAGGATGGCGGCGGCGAGTGCGTGCGGCTGGGGTGGCGGCGGTCGTCCGCCTGCTGCAGTTTATGTTTTTTTTATTTTTTTTATTTTTTTTGTTTTCTTATATAAACAGTGAATGATAATAAAAATTTTTTTTGTATTTTTTTAAATCCGAAACACAAAAAATAAAAAGGATAGAGAATTTTTTTAATTTTCTTTTATATTAGTGATCCTGCAAAACAAACGTTAGAGAACAAATAGAGAAAAAAAATTATTTATCTACAAATCGGAAAAAATGAATGAGGATCCGGCGGACATGATGGGTTCGAATCCGACTCTCCGACCACCGTGCGTGGTCGGAGTTGATAGATCGTGTGAGATAGAAATCGAAGGCGAAGAGATCAAGAAGAAGAGATGGAAATTCGAGTCGGTGGCGGATCAAAAATCGTGATAAATTTTTTTATGATCTAGAAGAACAAAATGACGATAAAAAATGCGATAAAATAAAAAGCGATTAAACTACGATAAAAATGCAAAGAAAATTTGGATCTCACCTTAGGAGCGGAAAATGGACCGTGATCGCCTCGACAAGGCCGACTCGCTGTCACCGGCGGCTCGGAGGCTAGGCAACTTTCTCGACGAAATTTTCTTTCGGAGATCGGGCTCCTCTCTCTAAAGATTGATCAGGTTGGAATGAGGGAGATGGAGCCATATAAATAGAAAAGAGAGACATTTGAATTTTTGAATTTTTCGATAAGAAGATAAGAGATGAATTTTTGAATTTTTTTGGTGGAAGAGATAACATGAGAGATAAAATAGAAAGATAAAATTATTTACAAAATTATCTAATTTTTTTGAATTTTCGTCACTTTATTTATTGGAATTTGAAAATGTTATTTTTTTATTTTTTTATGATGGTTGGTTAAAAATTGCAACTATATACATATACTATACACATATATGGTCTTATATACAAGGGTAAATGATGAAATTAGCCTTTTTTTGTTTTAAGAATGTTATTATTTTTTTTATTTTTAAGTAATTAGTAAAAATATTTACAAATATAAATACAAATACAATATGCACAAAATACAAGGGAAAATTGCACAAACCACCCCGGAAAACCGACTTTTCAACCGTAACTCCAAAAATTATGAAATCATAGCCATTTTGAAGATATTTTAATTTAGAATTCAATGGAAGTGATATTTGTTCAATTTGAGATCATATGGATCCGGAATTGATCTTTCAATTAGTGCTTAGTGGCTTTTTCCAAGTATGGCTACTTTTATTCCCGTACATGATTTAATTGTGCAATCATTTTTATTAATTAGGACACATTTTTATTTACAACTTTGGTTTTGAATGTTATTTGATTTGGGGTCAATTAAGGTACAAATAAATTAATGTCAGTTTTATACAGATATACACAAAATAAGTGAGAAACACATTTTTTTGGATTTTCTGGTTGAGGACCCTATCTCCCCCTACTTTATTCCTGGTCGATCAGGTCAAGTCTTGACCTTCTCTCGGGGTTCGGGTCAGCCTGTATACAGTCTTCCTTTTTTTTCTTTTCTTTATTTTTCCTTTCTTTCTTTATTTATTTATTTTAGGTTAAAATTAGTAAGAAATGTACAATATTTACACACAAATGCAAGTTAGTAAGAATATGGAGTTAGCGTTATATGCAGGTGTTTTATAAGGGATTTTAAGCTAAAATAAATGAATAAAGATGACGAATCGCAGATTCATCATCCCCCTATGCTTTACCTTTGCTAGTCCCTTAGCAAACACTTATTTGAAAGAATAAGTGAAGAAGAAAAAGAAAGGAAAAATAAAGAAAGTAGGACAATATTGAGTATTAAACTTATCTTCATAAAATTGTAGTTTGGAGCTCTGTCGGACCTTTGGATTATTTGTGTGTCGGAACTTCTGTGAGACTTAGAATTTTAAAACCAACAACCTTCAAGTTCTACACATCATTGTCACAGTTTTGGCCCAGAAGTCATCTTAGATCGATCCTCTTCCCAAAGCATACTCTGTGAACATTGAACAATCGACTCATGTGTGTGAAAAATTTTAGCTCTTCCCATCCAGAATGCCGGACTACCATGCAAATCTCCTCTCCAATAACTCGTCCTCGGGGAGTCAGGTATTTCCTTCTAAGGTCTGTCGTGCTGTGTTCACAATCGAATTGGGGGAGAAGTTAGAAGAATGAGAAAAGAACTGGAGGGTGGTTTGGTGTAGTCACCTCTCCTTGTGAAGCTGGCCAGTGTAGCCGAGTCTCCACCAAGATCTGCCGGTTTTCTTGAAGCTTGGACCTTTTTGGTCAGATATTTATTTGGTAGTAGCTTCTTTGTATTTGGAGTTTTGGTGGTTCTGCTTGGATCTTGTTGTGCCCCTACGGATATAGAATCTTTTTTTTTTCCGTACATGTTTTGGGGTCTTAGAAAAAATTGTGCCCAGCCGTCCATCCCTTTTCCGAAGCTTTATTTCAACCCGTACTCCGGTCTTTAGATTTCCACGCTACCAGAAAAGAAACTCATACAGTCTTCCAACATCCCGTCTGAGTTGAGCTAAGTGCATAGTGCGGGAGTACAAATTAATTCGCTATTCCAGAGTTGTACCCAGAATGAAGAGACCAGGTTAGACACTAAGAGTCAAATGCTGCACATTGTCATGTGGAACTCAAAGAATTAAGTCAAAGACCTGAAACTTCTAAAATCCCATTTCTCTGTGAAGTTCCTCTGAGAATTAGGTGGATTTAGGTCCAACTAAGCTCCATTCTTCAATTTTATTCCAGACATAGTTTAAATATCAATACTATCCAGAAAAATGCACATGCAAATGCAGACTATGAACAATGCAAAGAGTTTTTTTTTAAAGAATGATGCACATGTGAAAAGAACCATTTTTTTAAACAATTTTCTAATTTTGAACTTTTTATGGATTTTTGGAGAAAAATGCAGATGTGAAAGAAAGTTTTTTTATGCAAATTTTTATGATTTCTGGTTTTGTAGTTTTTTTTTTAAAGGAGAAAGGGTTAGTAATATATACAAGTATATACAAGAGACTTTTTTGTGTTTTTTTTTGTTTTTGTTTGTTTTTTGTTTGTTTTTTGTTTTGTTTTTTTGTGTTGTTTTTCTCTCTCTCTCTCTCTTCCCATTTTTTTGTTTTGTTTTTTTTTGTGTTTTTTTTGTTTTTGTTTTTGTGTTTTTTTTTGTTTTATTTTTTTGTTTTCTTCCTTTTTTTTGTTTTGTTTTGTTTTGTTTTTTTTGTTTGTTTTTTTTTGTTTTTTTTGTTGTTTTTGTTGTTTTTGTTATTTTTGTTGTTTTTTTTTGCAAAAGTTGATTTTACGAAATATACACATTACCCCTCAAATAAATGTATTTAAAAGTACGAGTTATGTCTAAAGTATATATACAATATATACGACACCCCCCTATACTTAGCTCGAACTATGTCCTCATAGTGATCAGAGAGCGACAAAGGAAGACATAACTCGTGCTAAGCAAAGAAAGGTGAAAAGACTCCTATGCTAGAACAACTCAAAGAAAAGATAAAGAGAAGTTCATGATCCCCCCTATACTTAGGATCAAGTAATCCTTAGTATAATGGAATATACAAAGGGGAAAACCGATGAAGAGAATGTACACTCACAAAGACACGATATGGACAACATCACCCCCCCTATACTTAGGGTAGAGTATCCCTAAGTATAGGCAACAACAACAAGGGTGATAAACATGACGAATATGAACAACACAAATCCTTCACCCCCCCTATACTTAGGATAAAGCACATCCTAAGTATGGCATATATACACACACACACACACACACGGAAAAGGGGTGAATGATAAAACGGGAGAAGAAAGAGTGAAACAAAAGGATATACAAGAGGAGTGGATGTACAAAGGTTAAGAAGATCGAAAACGAACCTTCTTGCGGGACTGCTGAGGTATGGATTTGACAAGGTGTAGGTCGATATTGGGATTATCATTAGATATGAACTGAGTAGGATCGACCAAGAATTTATCCTCAGCGGTTTCAGATTGTGCAGGCCTAAACCGGTTATTGGAAGTAGTGTGGTCATGTCCTGCCTGGGAAGTCTTGCAAACCTCAAAGTAAAATGGCTCATAATCATTATCAGAAAAAGTAGGATCAATTTCAGCTTGGCGAGCCTCTACTGGATCATCATCTTTATCAAAAGGCCCAAATTCCTTTATAAAAGCAATCAAATCAAATTTGGCCTGATCGGTCTCATCTGAATCAAGGTGAATAGGAACGGACTCATCAGTGAAAGTAGTCGAATCATGTCCTTCCTGTCTAGTCTCAGGGTCTGCCTTCCGCTCTAGGGTGTCTATCGTGTAAATTCCGCGGATGTCATCAATGCATCGCCACGTACCAGAAGAGGGAACTCCAAGTTCTATGCTTTCCGAGTCCTCCTCCTTGAAGAGGAATTCTCGGGTCTCAGTATCATCCATCATATAGCAAAAATCTCTGGTAGTATCATCATGATCAAAGTCCTTGGGGTTGTCTAACACGGGTGGGCTCTCATGGGATACGGGTTTCTGGACGGTAGTGGGTGTAGTGATTAACACATCGCTCCCTACATCAGAACGGAAGCGAATCTCTCCTGAACCATAGTCAATAACGGCTCCCGCAGAGGCGAGGAAAGGCCGTCCCAGGATGATTGGAGGGTGCTCCACAGGGGTGGAGGTCTCCATGGGCATTACAACAAAATCCGAAGTAAAATCCATGCCCTGAATAAGAATGATAGCATTTTCTAAAATACCCTTCGGCCTCTTGATAGATCCATCAGCAAATTGAACTATCATCCTGATTTTCTTAAGAGGCCCAAGATGAAGAGACTGTACCATAGAGAAGGGTATTATGTTAATTGACGAACCGCCGTCAAGGAGAGCGTTATCACAAGAATAGTCAGATATGGAGCAACTCACAAGAGGTGTGGCCGTGTTCCCTTTCTTAAAATATGGACGGTGAGAGATGGCGTAGGCAGTGACCATGGTCAAGATGTGATGCTCAGATCTTCTCCTTCTCTTTCTCTTCTTGTGTTGAGGAGTAGATAAATCTGTCATGGCCTGTTGAAGTGGGGCTTTAATGATCTCATGAAGGGTGGCTACCACTTCGGGTTTAGTCAACATTTTTTTGAATTTTTGGACCTCATCCATACAAGGGGGGAGGTCGGAATCAGCATTTACATGAGGATTGCCAAGAGCAGTCTGTACAGTGGCATCCTCGGGATCTAGGTTGGGACATGGCTGTGTGCGTAAATGATCGGGCATTTGGGTTCTTTTCTCACAAAATGAATCAATAATATGTCTCCCAGAATCTTTTTGTATTTTCAAAATTTTCTCATTTTTTTGTGTTTTGGATGATTTCAAGCTCTCATGATTATCCTCGAGTGAATCAACATCCTCAAATATTGGAGCAATGTTCTGTCTCTCATTTATGTTAATAAAATTGGAAATCTTCGAATTCATATGCTCCACCATTTGATTCAATGTGTTAAGTGTGGAAATCATGAAAGGTGACTCCAAAATTCCAGGATCGGGTGGGTTGAATGAGGGTGGGTGAAAATCAAAGTCCTCCGTCTCCTGAAATAATGGGTTAGGCGGATATGCACAAACATCAGGAGGAAGATCCTCCTGGAAAAGGGAAGGTGGATCGTCTGGAGAGTACAAGGTATCTGCGAAGATCGGATTAGAATAACTCCAGTCGGCCATCTTCGAAACAAATGATGGGAGAGCACGAGGGTCAAGCCAAAAGATATGGAGAAAAAGGCGCAAATGCACCGAAAAGATCTGGTATGCACACAAACAATCAAACACAATACAAACCCCCAATTCACCAACTCAACGCAGTGTGAAGACCGTGAAGGTTCGGTCAATTATCTTGTTGATTTTAGAGTTTGGTGATAATCACAAAGTTGTACAAACACTTAGGCTGATTTATGGGATTTGGGCACTAACCTTAGTGTGTACGCGAGCAAGTTAAACCGAATACAATGAGGGGGTTACTCTCCCCAAAACAATGATTTTTCCTTGTATTTTTTTAGGGTCGAGTTTTCTTTAACAGTCCCAAATTTTAGGCAGTTGTCACTTGGTTAAGATATTTTCAAAGAATCGCCTACCGAGTGTCCAATTTTCTTTTTAACTTATGTGAGTGAAAACAAGGGAGGAGATCGGAAATGCCAATGTGCGATTAAAAACGATGATGCATGCAGGGGTTAGAGATGCGTACCTTGTCGCCAGCACTCTACATGCAAGTGATCCGCGCAGAATTTAAATACAGAAAATAAACTAACCTATATGCAAATGCAAGTAAACCGTCCTAGATGATAACTTCTATTAACGGGCAAGAACAAGTTAATTTGACTAAGTCCAAATTACGATCTACTCTATAGGCACATAAATTCTTGTTTAGGGTGTTTGGACCTAATTAATTACCTGGCTCAAGCAAATTAATTAAAGCAATCAATAGGTGGCTTTCGAAATCCGCGAAAAACAAAGAAAATAAAGGCGATGAAAACAAAACCGATGAGGCCCCCCAAGTGCACCGGCACTTGGCGAAACAGACCCCGCAACAAATGAATGTCCGTTTACAAGAGTTCTAATGCTAGAAAATAAAGACTCTCTCTTTCTCTCTTTTTTTCCTCTTTTTTTTCGGCTCTTTCAATTTTCTTCTCCTGTTCTCACGCTATCCTGCGGCTTGGTGAAGAATCAAGCCGCCTCCACGTCGCTTGGGTGCTTCGGCTCTCCTAGGATCACCTCCTTCGCTCCGCGGGCCCTCGCAAGAAAAAGAAAAGAGAATGTGTAAGAAACACAATTTTCAAATATGAGAAGATGATGAAATGAATGCAATGGATATGAACAATGGAATAATGTGGCAAACATTACAACTAAGAATATCAGGTCAAAAGAGAAACCTAACTACCCTCGCCGTGCCTCCCCGGCAACGGCGCCATTTTGTTGAGTCGGAATTTTAGGATGGAATTTTGATTGATGGTAATAGGTCGTTGTTTTTCCCCAAAACCCGCGTCAACAAAAGATTATTATTTTTTATTTTTTGCTACTTATTAACCTGTATAGCGGACATGGTCGAACTCAGGGAGGCTACAATTCCCGAGGGTTATTCAATTAATTAGAAACAAATTAAAAGAAAACATGAATCTCAAAGGACAACTATCCTTGGTTTTTGTGATTTTTTTAATATTTTTATTTTTTTTATTTTTTTTATTTCTAATTTTTTTATTTTTTTTCTGATTTTCAAATTTTTAGTGATTTTGATTTTGCAATTTTTTTTTATTTTCAAAAATAATGCGAAGCAATATAAACAAGGTCAAAAATACGCACACCAACTCTTTTTGTAATTTTTCAATTAGTCAAAAAATGCTCAGAAAAAATCAAAGAAAATATTTTTGGGTTTTAAAGTTTTGAAATGTTTTTGAGAATTTATGTGGAATTTTCAGATGTTTTTGTATTTTTCTAAAAATCAAACAGTGGGGAAACAAGAAAATGTGCACAGCCTGGAGTAATTTGCAATTTAAAAATATTTTAAATGCCTAAAACTCCTGGCAATTATTTTTAAGACAAACTAGAAGAAAATATCTACAAACAGGAACTGAAATCACAATTTTTGGATTTTGTAGAATTGTTTATGATTTTTATAAGGTTTTTGATGTTTTTCAATTTTTTTGGGTTTTATAAAGAATTAATGCTTGAAAATTGGTCTGAAATTAAAAGACAATGAAATAAAACTACTCTATTTTTTTGGAATTTTTGGAGCTATTTTCGAATGTTTATGAATTTTGGAATTTCAAACAATGAAAAAGACACTGTTTTTGATTTTTTAATAATACCAAATGAGGGAGAAAAACAATGAAAATTTTATGCTAAGAAGATAATCACATCAAGAGCATAGCACAATTTTCTCAAAATTTTTTTTTGATCACAAATAACATTTACTTCAATCAAAGATCATGCAAGTTCAATGTTCTGCAGTTCAGGGATCAAATTGTAAATACTGCAAAAGTTGTGGAGTGAATTGTAAAGAAAATGAATTTCAGAGTGAATATCGCAAATTACCCATAATCATGTGGTCCGATTTGAAGGCGGGGATGTCTCTGTAATATCTGAAACTTTCAAGGGCTGAAGATGAAATATTTCCACATATCATGTGCAAGTCATGTGCTTCAGACTCTGACAGGGGCGTAGTTGTAGATTTGAGAACTCCCAGGGGGTCAAGTGTAATTTCCCCCCTTTTTTTTAAAATTAATGGGAGCCCTAGGGCTTCTTGTTCTTCTCTCTTCGAAACAAAAGGGGGAGGTAACCAAGGGGCGCGCCGCCCCCCTTTCTTCTACGGCGGCCAAGGTCTACGGGCGGAGCGCACCGCGGCGGTGATGGAGGGCGGCGTCGCGGGTGGCTCCCGCTTGTACTGGAGGGGCGCGACGGTGCTGCGCGCTGTTGCGCTGCTGCACGCGGGCGAGAGGCGTTGGGCAGCGCACCGCGCGGGGCTGCGCGACTCGCTGGAGAAGCCTGTCAGGAGGAAGGGCGGCGGTGCCGCGCGCTGTGGAGGCGGCGCGGTTGCTGAGGCTGGCGGCGCGAGAACGAAGTGGCCGCGTAAGGAGGCGGCCGATGGGCCGGGATCTGGAGGGCTGCGCCGCCGCGCTGCTGGCGGAGGGGCGGCGGGGCCGCCGCGCGTGGCTGCTGAAGACGAAGGGCGGTGGGGCCGCCGCGGGCTACCTGAGGATGGCGGCGACGAGTGCGGGCGGCTGGGGTTGCGGCGGCCGTCCGCCTGCTGCAGTTTATGTTTTTTTATTTTTTATTTATTTTTTTTGTTTTCTTATGTAAACAGTGAATTCACTGATAATAAAAAAATTTTTTTGTATTTTTTAAATCCGAAACACAGAAAATAAAAAGGATAGAGAATTTTTTTAGTTTTCTTTTATATTAGTGATCCTGCAAAACAAACGTTAGAGAACAAATAGAGAAAAAAAATTATTTATCTACAAATCGAAAAAATGAATGAGGATCCGGCGGACATGAGGGGTTCGAATCCGACTCTCCGACCACCGTGCGTGGTCGGAGTTGATAGATCGTGTGAGATAAAAATCGAAGGCGAAGAGATCAAGAAGAAGAGATGGAAATTCGAGTCGGTGGCGGATCAAAAATCGTGATGAATTTTTTTATGATCTAGAAGAACAAAATGACGATAAAAAAATACGATAAAATAAAAAGCGATTAAACTACGATAAAAATGCAAAGAAAATTTGGATCTCACCTTAGGAGCGGAAAATGGACCGTGATCGCCTCGACAAGGCCGACTCGCTGTCACCGACGGCTCGGAGGCTAGGCAACTTTCTCGACGAAATTTTCTCTCGGAGATCGGCTCCTCTCTCTAAAGATTGATCAGGTTGGAATGAGGGAGATGGAGCCATATAAATAGAAAAGAGAGACATTTGAATTTTTGAATTTTTCGATAAGAAGATAAGAGATGAATTTTTGAATTTTTTTTGGTAGAAGAGATAACATGAGAGATAAAATAGAAAGATAAAATTATTTACAAAATTATCTAATTTTTTTTGAATTTTCGTCACTTTATTTATTGGAATTTGAAAATGTTATTTTTTTTTATTTTTTTATGATGGTTGGTTAAAAATTGCAACTATATACATATACTATACACATATATGGTCTTATATACAAGGGTAAATGATGAAATTAGCCTTTTTTTGTTTTAAGAATGTTATTATTTTTTTATTTTTAAGTAATTAGTAAAAATATTTACAAATATAAATACAAATACAATATGCACAAAATACAAGGGAAAATTGCACAAACCACCCCGGGAAAAACCGACTTTTTTACCGTAACTCCAAAAATTATGAAATCATAGCCATTTTGAAGATATTTTAATTTAGAATTCAATGGAAGTGATATTTGTTCAATTTGAGATCATATGGATTCCGGAATTGATCTTTCAATTAGTGCTTAGTGGCTTTTTCCAAGTATGGCTACTTTTATTCCCGTACATGATTTAATTGTGCAATCATTTTTATTAATTAGGACGCATTTTTATTTACAACTTTGGTTTTGAATGTTATTTGATTTGGGGTCATTAAGGTACAAATAAATTAATGTCAGTTTTATACAGATATACACAAAATAAGTGAGAAACACATTTTTTTGGATCTTTCTGGTTGAGGACCCTATCTCCCCTACTTTATTCCTGGTCGATCAGGTCAAGTCTTGACCTTCTCTCGGGGTTCGGGTCAGCATGTATACAGTCTTCCTTTTTTTCTTTTCTTTATTTTCCTTTCTTTCTTTATTTATTTATTTTAGGTTAAAATTAGTAAGAAAATGTACAATATTTACACACAAATGCAAGTTAGTAAGAATATGGAGTTAGCGTTATATGCAGGTGTTTTATAAGGGATTTTAAGCTAAAATAAATGAATAAAGATGACGAATCGCAGATTCATCATGGCCTCCGATCACCATCAACAACATGTAAGAGACGAACGAGCAGGGAAAATAACTTCAAGGCTAAGGAAGCTTGGGTCCAAAATGTTATACTAAGAATAATTGATACAACAATTTCACCTTTCTTTGTCCTGGACCATTTACACTCGCTCCATTCATCAGAAGAAAACATCAATCTCAACTTCTCTTTTTTTCAAAGACTTTGTAGCGTGAGAAAACAAGTGGCAAATATTGTTTGCCTCGGTCTGACTATATCACCCTTTAGGGTAAAGTGTCGCATCATGCTGAGCGTCTCTGCATGGCTGTAGATGAAAATATTCAGTGTTCTGGCCTTTGCTAATGCAATTTTTGACCTTCGACTCCTTGCCAATTTTTCGTATAAGTAGGGCTAAGACGGAATATATGGAATGCACCTTTGATGGAAGCAATGTTGAAGGAATCGAGGTGAAGATTGGTGACGATAACATTCAGAAGAGAGATTCTTTTAGATATCTGGGATCTATTTTGCAACATGATGGGGAAATTGATGGAGATGTTACTAATAGAATAAATGCAGGCTGGCTAAAGTGGAGAGGAGCCTCCGTTGTTCTCTGTGATAAGAAAATTCCTTTAAAAATTAAAAGGAAAGTTTTACAAAACAGCCGTGAGACCTGCTATGCTTTATGGTTCTGAATGTTGGCCTGTGAACCATAGACATGTGCAGAGAATGGCTGTAGCAGAAATGAAAATGCTAAGATGAATGTGTGGACATATACGTAAAGATCGGATTCGGAATGATGCAATCAGAAAGAAGAGTTGGTGTAGCTCCGATCGACGATAAGATGCGAGAAAACCGCTTAAGATGGTTTGGTCATTTGCAAAGAAGGTCAACTGATGCACCAGTTAGGAGATGCGAGTGTTGGGATGTTGAGCCGGCTAAGAGAGGGCGAGGACGGCCCAAGAAGTGTTGGAAAGAGACTATACGACAGGATCTTAGTTTTTTGGATTTAAGTCCGGATTGACCCAAGATAGATCTGAATGGAGGCGAAGAATCCATGTAGCCGACCCTACTTAATTGTGGGAAAAGGCTTTGTTGTTGTTGTTGTTGTGAGATCTATACAGTGAGCAGCACAAGATGACCAAAACATGTTTGGATATTTAATCTTGAGGAGTCTCCCATCCGCATATTAGTAGAGGCATTGTCAGTCATGATTTGCAGAACATTGTCTACTCCAACCTCGATGCAGTCCTCCACCAACGAGGATTTATATTCAGCAGTATGTGCATCGGTTGAAGCATCGACATACTTCAAAAAACATGTGCCCAAGCTTCAGTTAACACACAAGTTCATTATACTTCTTCCCCTCATGTCTGTCCATGCATTTGTCATGATGGGAAATCCACTTTTCTTCCATGCATCCTTGTGCGCTTTCAAAAAAAAATTGTTTCTTCCATTTCATCCTTCAACAAAGGCTCTGCAATTTCATAATGTGGAGGCTTGTAGCCGCTTCCGTATTGGCCAATTATTTTGCACATGCGTATGAAGGAGTTCTTGATCTCCACGTTGAAAGGGATATCACATCCATAGAAGAATTTGGCTACATATTTGTTGACACACGCACATTCCTCCTTGGTTAGTGTTTCCTTTGATAGCGGTTTGACATATTGTGCCAATTGTCCCAATTTCATCATGAGATGATCGTAGTCTTTTCCCAGGGCATGTTTCTTTACATGGTGTTGTGGAAGAGCATGTCGCTCTGATAACCACCTCCTCTCTCATTTTTTCAATGTTATAGGCTTTCTCGTTCTTCTTTCTTCTTTCTTCTTCATACTTCCCTCTACATAATCATTTATCTCCTTCTGCACTTCAGAGTCCGCCTTAAGACATGATTTGCAATTCCCTTTGATGTGACCAAGGTGTTGTTTCATACGATTAAATCCTCCTTTCAAGACATTGTCACATAAGTAACAAGTCACAGAATTCGGATTTGTCTTCCTCCTTAAGATACACATATCGATCCGGGTGGAGTAAAAAACACATGTTCTGCATCATGTGTGGGTTCTGAAACCATGATAATCTAAATCCATGGCAAAATAGTTAATAAACTAAAATTGTATATCAAATGAAGACCTAAGCACAACAAATGTACTAAGCCTTCTCCCACTATAAGTAGGGTCAGCTAAATGGATTCTTGCTCAAATCCCATGTTGAAAGATTCGACTATTTTTTATGCTGTCCTTCGAATACCTAACGCAACCCCTACAAGAATGGGATTTGAAACCCTGGTCTTTGTGTGGTAGACACACCGTATTACCACTAGACTATTAAGTGGGTACAACCCAAATAAATAATGACAAATGACAATTATTCATCTTCACTTCCTTAATGTTATTTATCATCTCTATTGTATGTGCTAAGAACCACTAGCATATCTCAAAAAAACTACATACTTGCTGATTCTATTTAGTATTTACATAAATATATGTAAAATTAGATACATGACTTCATAGAAAATAAGTCACAAATACAAATATTGGTTGCTTTCAAAATCAAAAAAATCGGAGACTCGTAGGGTACCTGGTGGCCGCTTATGGAGGTGAAATTTGGCGGAGGAGCTGCTAGTGATATTGGTTGAGATCCTTGAGGGTATGCAGAGGTGCAGGCTGTGCAACAATGCCAAGACTTTACGTGGAGAGGAGCAGCTTCTCGAGGAGGAGGAGCTTCTCGAGTAGAGGTGGAGATGCAGGTCGCGTGCCGCCACAGGTTGGCGAGGAGCGGTTGTTAGAAGGCAAGGAGCGGCGGAGGAACGACCCACGATGGCACGAGTAGGCGACGAAGCAGCCCATGAGGACACCTGCAGCCGCTGCCTAGGGCTTCTTGGAGAACGATTTCTCGGGAGGGGCTTTTCACGAGAGGGTTTTGAGCGAGAGGGTTTTGCGAAAAGGGTTTCGAGCGAGAGTGTTTCTATCAAAATAAGTCAAAAAAATGTGTGTGGGGGGGGGGGGAGGGGGCTATAATACAAATGCGGCCACATATGCGGAATACTCGTGCCTTATATGTGCTATGAGCGCCTACTGAACACATTTTCATTACTCGATGTGCTTGGTGGCCCGAGTACGTATATGCGTCCGCCTGGGCCGACTTTCTGATCATTGGTATCAAGTGCTCCCTTTCCTATTGGTAAAACCCTTCAGTAATTAAGCATACATTATATCTATTGCCATTGATTTTTCCAGTTAATCCTGCAAGCCCATTTATTGCCGAGTGCATGTACGGTATTTTGGGCAAGAACCAGTTTCCTGTTGCTATTGTTGACTAAAGGTCCAAACTATGCAGAAATGGCCGTTTCTTGTTGCTATTGTTGAGTAGGCCGCTGGTGGCGCCTTTTTCTGAGGAGGAGGTGCGCAGGGCTGTTTGGAGCTTGAATGCGGACGGGGCTCCTGGTCTGGAGGGCTTTTCTATATCCTTCTACCGGGAGTTCTGGGATTTGTTGAGGACGACATTTTGGAGGTCATGGACAAATTCAGGGGTGGCAACAGGGGTTTTGAGAAAATTAACAGCGCTTTGATTTTTCTGCTGCCGAAGAAGGAGATCCATGTGGGGGTGGACTTCAGGCCTATCTCGATTTCTAATGGTATCTATCTCATTATCGTCAAGGTCTTGGCGAACATGCTTAAGGTTGTGCTGAGCTCGGTGGTGTTACCTGCACAATCCGCTTTCATTCCGGGGCGCTGTATGACAGATGGAATTGTGACTGCTTCGGAGATTTGTCTTGAGTAGAAGAGATCCAGAAAGAAGGGGGCGGTTTGGAAGATATACTATTCTAAGGCATACGATTGTGTCAGTTGGAAGTTCCTGTGGGTCTCCTTACAGAGGATCGGGTTTCCGGAAGAGTGGATTCGCTGGATCAAGAGATGTGTCACTACCAGCTCGTGCTCTATCTTGGTCAATGGCAGGCCGGAGGGAGGGTGGTTTCAGCCGCAGAGGGGAGTAAGACAGGGATGCCCGTTGGCTCCTCTGTTTTTGTCATGGTGGTGGATTGTCTTGCGATTCTGTTTCAGCGTGCGGTAGGGGAGATGTGGTGTGAGGGTTTCCGTTAGGGGGACATTTCTGTACCTGTGTTGCAGTATGCAGACGATACACTGGTCTTTTTGGGGGGACGGAGGAGCAGAATCACAATGCAGTTGCTCTGGTGGATGTGTTTGGTTGCTTATCGGGCTTGCAGATAGACAGGCAGAAGTCGGTGATGGTTCTGCTGTGGATGGACAACGAGGAGGGCGGCAGGCTCACTGGGTGGATAGGGTGCCCTTGGGGCGGCTGCCGATCTCCTATCTGGGGCCCCTTTGGTGGTTGATAGGCTGAGGAAGGCCGATTGGGACTGTGTTATTCAGAGAATAGAGGAGCGGCTGGAGGGATGGAAGGCGACTACTTTATCCAAGGGTGGGAAGCTTACCTTGCTTAAGCACGTTCTCTCAGCCATCCTGATTTTTTCTTCTCAACGAGGTTGATGCATGTCGGGGTTAGAAGGAAGGTGGAAGCTTTGATGAGGTCTTTCTTTTGGTCGGATGGGAGGCAAGCGACAAGGGGAATGCACTTGGTGGCCTGGGAGGATCTTGCAGTGCCGATTGCTGAGGGGGGCCCTGGGTGTCCGGGATATGGAGACGATGAACAAAGCTTTGCTTGCCAAATGGGTGCTTCAGATTTGGAGTTCCTCGGAGTTCTTGGTCTACAGGCTTCTGAGGAGGATTTACGGAGTCACAGGGGAGTTGGTGGCCGGGAGAAAGCGTGGTAAGTCATCGTTGTGGATGGGATCAAGGCTGTGTTGCCGGAGCTCAGGCCTTTCCTTAGGCCAAGGATGGGGAATGGCCAGCGTTACAGGTTCTAGCAGGATAACTGGACGGGGGAGGAGGAGCTGGGGCGCCGCTTCCCAAGGTTGATGGCCTTGGCAGTTGACAGGGAGGCTCGACTGGTGGAGGTCGTGGACTCGGGGTCGTGGGCTCCGACATTTCGCTCGGTTCTGTCGGATCAGCGCTTGCAAGGTTTAGGAAAGCGGTATGCGTATGCGTCGGACAGGTCACTGAATAGCGCTTAAGCGGTATGTGGGGGCATATGCGGGGTATATGCAGTTCTACGCGGTTTCCTAATTTTTTATATAATAAATAAATAAATATATACAAAAGTGACTACAACAGAACCAAACTTATGTATAATTGTGGTCCAACAGAAGGATCTACGAAAAATAACTTTCATATAGAGTTCAAAACAATCTCTATCAATCAAATATCAATACTTCAGTAAAACGGTTAGCACACAAAATAATTGATAACAATCAACAAAATAAAAAAGTTAGCGCACAAAATGCCTCTATTGTTGAATATAATGTCGTTTATCTCTGTCATTATATTATTATTGATCCTCCATCAAAAGTACCAAACTTTACATATAATATATTGCATTCATAATAACTATTAATTGACTAAATTAGTTTGCTAAATTATTAGTATATTATTCTTTTTCTTCCTTGCGTGTTTACTCCAATCTCGAAGTACAACTACTTTAACGATGGATTTAAATAGTGATGTAATGCTTGGTTGGCATACATGCAAAAGTAAGGAAAACGTGGCATAAATAACACAACAAAAACATGGCACAAATTAAAAAAATAAAAATAAATAAATAAATGTGTATGCGGCTGCACAGACCGCATATGCGGCCGCATAGCCCGCATATTCGGCCCGCATAAGCGCACAGGGCGCATAATGGGGGGCTTCAGGAAAGCGGTGCGCTGAGGGCATCGCATACGCATATGCGGCCGCATAAGCGGCCGCACGGGCCGCTTTCATGAACACTGAGCGCTTGGATGAGTTCTTGCGGTTGCTGTCGGAGATTCCTCCCCCTGCGGAGATGTCAGGGGAGTTAGACCATTTTGAGTGGGCGAAGGGTATGTTCTCCGTAAAGGAAACTTATCGAAAAATACAGGGAGGTGGAGCTGGGCGTGATGAGGACCTTTGTGCCGATACTAAGGTAATTTGGGCGGCCAAAATCCCTACTCGGATTAAGGTATTCCTTTGGTGCCTAAGGAGAAACCGCTTGTGCGACAAGGTGAGGGGGAGGTTGTTGGGGTGGAAGATACGACATGTGATAGATGCCAGGAGTGTCTGGAGGATGCGGATCACATTTTCTTCGAATGCAGATCTTCAGCACAGGTTTGGGATTCATTGGGGCTGACTTGGGTCCAGGCCTCCGACTCGGAGAGTTTTTGGAGATCTATTCGTGCGGTGTAGGGATGAGCATGGGCCGGGCTGGGCCGGGCTGGGCCGGGCCCTGAAGGGCCCAGGCCCAAGCCCACTTAAAAACTTCGGGCCCTGGGCCGGGCCGAGGCCCGCAAAAATTTTTTTGGTTCAGCCCAAGCCCTGGCCCGGCCCAATTCCTATGGGCCGGGCTTGGGCCGGGCCGGCCCATCTTAACCCATTATATATTATCAACTTTGAGTTTGTATTTAAAGTCAATCTCAATTCAAGTTAGACGAGCTAAAATTGTTTAAAACATATACCATAATACTTGTAAAACAACTAAAACTCAATTCTACCGGAGATGATTTCTCATTTTATACAAGTCCACTCAATGTTATACACCATAAACGTCTCTCATTACAGAAATTGAAGGAGTGAACCAAGTTTACACAGTTAACAACAACAGGTGCACCATGCACTCCATGTTAAAAAAATGGGCATAATGCTCGTATTGGGTAAAGCTTGAATAATAGAAAATATTATAATAGAAAAAATAAACACTAAAAACTCCAGAATAACCACCAGAATCTAAGACATGGACTAATTAAGAAAAATTAATTCTGAAATAAAATACAATGATCATCAACTCATAGGTCCTACACATGACTTTCATGATTTATAAACATTGTATGAAGATAGGATACATGAACAGAGTGTGCATGACATATGAGAGTTTCCATACGTATAGGATAGGACCTCTTCGGGTCGGGCCCGTGGGCCGGGTCGGGCTGGGCCAAGCCAAGCCCGAGCCCGGCCCAAAAAAATTTTGGGCCTAAAAATTAGGCCCAAGCCCGGCCCAATGTTCGTTTGGGCTTGAGGCCGGGTCGGGCTTTTTGGGCTGGGCTTCGGGCTGGGCCGGGCCGGCCCAACCCAATGCTCATCCCTAGTGCGGTGGGTCTAGGGTCCTCTGATGATGTTTCGAGGCCTTTTGCCATGCTGTGGGCAATTTGGCTGGGCAGGAATGATTGCATATTCAAGGGTCAGCGGTTCTATTATGAGAATGTGCTCGCACACTGTAATGCTTTGTACAACTTCTGGATATCCAACTGATGTATCTTTTTGCTATTAATGAAAATTTTGATGTGGTGGCTCCCGCCTTGGGAGGGCTTCCCCGTGTTTTTATTCAAAAAAAAAAACTATGCAGACATGGCCTTCTTTTGATGTGAGCGATTGAGATTAGTTCGGTCAACTTAAGTGACTAAAGGTGCTCAGTAGATGCGTAGTTTTTTAGCTATTATATCCTGTAGCTCCCATTCACATACACGGTGGTCTTGGTGACTTCAGACTTCAGTGGAGAATGCAAAGAGTGGAAGATTGAATACTAGGTTGCGATAATGAGGGTTGAGAAACGTGAGGCGCCAAAGAAACTTGTATTGGGTAATAAAGGGGTTATGGTGCTAGATGTAGATGAAGTAGAATGTTGCACATGTGTCTGACTTCATGGCCTCAAATTTCAACGAAATTCCACCGAAATTCTCCGAAATTTTCATTTCTTTAGGTCACCGAAATCGAAATGCTATCTTATTTCTTTTTTCAGGATTTCAACGAAATATCACGAAATGTTAATCAAATTTCATCGAAATTACATGTCGTTCCAATGAAACAACAAAGGTAAGAAAATCTGCCCTTCATTATCATCGAATTTTGCATATATATGAATGATGCATAAGTCAGTTAACTGTGCTTCGAATGGAACTATACTATTTCCGAATAATATCTTTAACTAACTTACAAATCTTATTTCTTATCCTTCAAGTCCGAATCGAATAGAAAACAACACTTAACTACCCTTTCCACCTTATTAAACTTATTCTTATGCTTCCAGGTGAATAGGAATTGTGCCTACTTCAACCTATTCCCCATCCTTATTTCTGCTTCTTCCCGAACTGAGCACCCCATTAGGATGATACACACCATTTTTTTACCTTCTATAAAAGGATGTCTATAAGAGATCATAGACATCGACAGATGTATTAGAAACAAGTATACCTGCAACATAGTGCTCCAGAGATAGATATCAAAGGAGCTTCCTCCATCTCTTAAATGACTTGTTAGAAGAAAGTGTCTCCATGACCACTTGAAGAAGTCAGAATTGTTCATTAGAGGTTTGAATGGGTAACCATTCAACCATTGATGGAATACAGGGGGGAGCGAAGGTGCTAAACACCCTTCATCAGAAAGAAGTGAAGCTGCAATAATCGCAGAATCATCAGTTCCTTCTCATCGCTTGACGCCATGAATTATATGCCCGCGTTGCTTTTAACATGAACCTCTGCTGTCTAACAACTTCCTTTCTCTTACTCCGACACTTTTTTAACATGAACTATCTAACAACTTCCTTTCTCTTACTCTACTTTGACACTTTATATTCACTGTCGCAGGGATCGCAGGCGTTGATACCTCAATCACTAAGATAAATTATGGTGTTGATTAAATTCTTAAGGGACTTTCATCAGAAGCACCAGGTATGCCTTTGGATGATCCAAAACTTGTGCAGATTGCTCCATCGCGCAAACACGAAATATGCAATGTCTAAACATCACACGATGACGCGGCATTTGGAGCGGTTGGTTTAACGAGTTTAATGAGGTTTTTTTAGTTTTGACAGAAAATGGAAGGTACATATACTATTTATACAGTCCCTTTATCGGAAGAAAGTTGACATATGCGACTCTGTTTCTTCATCGTAATTGTCGTGCGGGTTTGAATTGAATCCATAGGAAGGTTGGCTGAAAGCAAGAGATTTAGATCTTTTACAAGGTGAAGCTAATAAATTGCAAATGAAATCTATGTTGCAGAGGAAAAGAAAGGAGGGATTCCAAGACCCCTAGGTGTGTTTCAGATGCGGCGAGGTCGGTCATCGGAGGAGCTCATGCTTAGGTGGTTGGCCTTTAAAAGGTTGAGGAGGACAAGGGCCTCCATTTTTCTTCAACAAAGGGCCTGTGTTGTCTTTAGTTTGCTCCAGTCAAATGCAAATCAAAGTTAGGCGAGTACCAAAAGGCACAAAAACAGACTTGTTAAGATGCAAACGTGAGCAATCGTCAAAGATTTTTATCAAGATTGATTTTGATGCAAACGGATTTCGGCGTCGACGAAAAATAATATTTTTTTATCGGTGGATTTTGGTAGAAGAAAAGAGAGGGATTGAGAAGAAGAAACTCGTCGGTAACGAGGGGTTGAAGAAGAAGAACCGCGGAGATCGCGTGTGGCGAGAAGAAAGAGAGGGAGATAATGAGATAAACTCAAATTTTGATTAATACTTGACTGACTAAAAACATTGGACTACCATCTCTTTATATAGGAGAGATGGGGTTACAAAAATAGTAAACTAATTAAAATTGACAACCAACTTATCCTAATTGGACTCTGACAAATTTTAAAATTCAAATTGACCTCTAATTACCTTAATTAGACTCTTGACCAAAATTAACTCTACGAATAAACGTTGAGATCACATGCGATCTCAATTATTTAATTAGACAATTACGACAACTTAAAAACGTAAATAAAATTGACAATTAAAAATAAATAAATATTTGGCCCTATGTTTGGGGCCCACGCTGCATCAACTCTCCGTCGCTTTAAAAAATTCGTCTCCCGACGAATTGCTTGATGTAGGCTTGGAGGTCGAATCTGCATGTTCCGCCGTCTTCTGGAAGAACTGGTGTGGGGCGAACGGCGGAGTCCATACGTGAGCGTAGATGCCGCGGTCGTCGTGGTCGAAGAACATGTGCGGCGCGAACGACGGCGTCTTCTTGATTGTGATTTCTTCCTTGTGGTGGCCGAAGAATTGATGAGGCATGAAAAACATGGCCTTTGGCGCATCCATAGCGAAGTAATAGCACAAGGAGAGGAGAAGAGGAGATGTGTCCAAGGAATGAAGCCATGGGATCCTTAAATAGGGAAAATCAAGGTCCTATTCCTATTGGGATAAGGAAGGTTCCCTAAATTCATGCTTACAGCCTTCTTTAAATATTTCCGCCGTCAGGGGTGTGGGCGCAATTTTCGTACCACTTCATTGTTCTTTACCTTATCATTTTGGATCTTTCGGCAATTAAAGGTTTTATGGAATTTCATTTTGCAATTTTTCCAACTCAACTCCAAATCCCTGAAATTGAGGGGTTCGATCCCTGTGACCGAATCAACACCCGTAAGGGTTTCTTTCTTCATCAGCCAAAGGCGGCGTGGGTGGTTTGCGGGGAGGTCTGGCGTGCGGAATGGGAGGCACGGGGAGAAGAGATGCGGGTGAGGTGTGAGGCGCGGCGACACGGGGGCGGTGAGTGAGGCTGTAGGCGGCGTTGGGGTGATCGGAGGGGGTATGAAGAGGGGAGGGGGTGCGGTGCGGCGGATCCCGGGTTGGCGGGGTCGCGAGGTGCGATGGTGGCAGAGGAAGGGGACTGATGCGGATCGGGTGTATGGGTGTGGGATATGGGGGCGAGGGGCGTGGGAAGAGGAGGCGGCGGCTGGAGAAGTTACGGGGAGAAGATGCGCAGGTGGGGAAGGAAGAAAGGAGGCGGCGGGGACACTAGGGTTCGGGGAAGAGGGGAAAGCACGGGGAGAGAGAGGGTGGCCCGAGAGGAGACGATGCGGGGGTGGGGGGGGGGGGGAAAAAGAGGGAGGGGTGGCGGGCTTGATGTCGGGGTTAGGTTTGGGTCGCAGAGAAACACAGGGAAGAAAGGGGGAGAGGGCGGCGGGTTTGGAGATGGGGCTAGGGCGAGGGAGGGTCGCGGGGAAGGTGGTTGGGCCGTCGTGGGGGGGGTATGGGGATGCGGAGGGGCTGGGGTTGCAGCGGGGGCCTGCAAGGAGGCCGCGGAAGGGGCGTAAATCAACTCGGAGGAGTCTTGGTGAATCTGAAAATACCTGGACAGCAGCCTTTTCATCGATTTTTTCTTCTAAAACGGCCTGGACAGCGGCCGGATTCTCATTCGCAGCAACATTTTCTTCGTCAAACTTCGCGGCAGCGGCTTCGATGGTTGACGGCTTTGATTGGGCGTCGTGGAAGGCCTCAAAATTGGCCATTAGATCTCGAAACAGCGAGTTGAAGTTGATTTGCAAATCACGAATCATGTGCTCCGTCTCCTTGAAGGAGGCATCGACGATGGAGATAGTTCGTCGTGTTTGTTCGGATGAACGATGATGCCGATGCGAGCGCCTGGACGGATCGTCAGATCGTGGGGACGATCTGTAAGCCATGCTCTGATACCAAATGATGCAAACAAGATCCGGCGCGTCGCGGAAGAATGAATTTGACGATGGAAAATATTTGGTAGAAGAAAAGGGAGGGGTTGAGAAGAAGAACTCGTCGGGAATACGAGAGGTTGAGGGAGGAGAACCGCGGAGATCACGTGGAGGGAGAAGGAGAAGAGAAAGGAAGGAGAGAGATAAAATCTCAATTTTGATTAATATTTGACTGAATAAAACATTGGACCCTCATCCCTTTATATAGGAGGGATGAGTTTACAAAAATAGAAACTAAATTCAAATTGGAAACAAACTTATCCTAATTTGACTCCGACAAATTTAAAATTCAAATTGACATCTAATTATCCTAATTAGACTCTAACTAATTAATTGATCAAATCTACGAATAATTGTTGAGATCACATGCAATCCCTATTTATTTAATTAAATAAACGTAAATAAAATTAACTAAAATTTTCAACGACTCAAATAAACATAAAAGTGTGGCCCTATTTTTCGGGGCCGCGCTGCATTAAATGATGCAAACGAGATCCGGCGCGACGCGGAAGAATGAATTTGACGGTGGAAAATATTTGGTAGAAGAAAAGGGAGGGGTTGAGAAGAAGAACTCGTCGGGAATACGAGAGGTTGAGGGAGGAGAACCGCGGAGATCGCGTGGAGGGAGAGGGAGAAGAGAAAGGAAGGAGAGAGATAAAATCTCAATTTTGATTAATATTTGACTGAATAAAACATTGGACCCTCATCCCTTTATATAGGAGGGATGAGTTTACAAAAATAGAAACTAAATTCAAATTGGAAACAAACTTATCCTAATTTGACTCCGACAAATTTAAAATAAATTGACCTCTAATTATCCTAATTAGACTCTAACTAATTAATTGATCAAATCTACGAATAATTGTTGAGATCACATGCGATCTCTATTTATTTAATTAAATAAACGTAAATAAAATTAACTAAAATTTCTAAGGACTCAAATAAACATAAAAGTGTGGCCCTATTTTTCGGGGCCGCGCTGCATCAACTCTCCTCCGCTTTAAAAATTCGTCTCCCAACAGATTGCTTGATGTAGGTGCGTCGTTGGAGAAGTCGTCTTTGAGATTGTAACCTGCAATTAGATCTTTTTCAACATTACGTTTGTAGTTCTTTTCAATTGGTGGGTGTCCCTGCAATTTTCGTACCCCTTCAATCTTCCTTAGTTTCATGCCAATTTCGGCCTTTCCGCAAATAGAATTTTTAGGGGGTTCTTCTTTGCAATTTCTCCAAAATATCCCTCCCCTCAATTGAGGGGATTCGGCGAGAGGGATTTCCGCAATCCTTGTTAGGGTTCCATGCCTCCTCGATAAGAAGCAGCGTCGGGGCAGTGACTTCTCGATGGCGCGGGCTGGGGCGGCAGCTTCTCGCTGGCGCGGGCTGGGGCGGCGGTTTCGCGGGCGGGGTTGATGTGGCTCTGCGGGGAGGTGGAGGTTGTCAGGGGTTTGGTGCGGGAGGGCACGGGCACTGGGTGGTCGCCAGGGGCTTATCGCCTTGGGGCAGCGACTACGGTGGGAAGAGGGAATGGCGAGGGAGGAGCCGTGGGGTAGCGGGAGGGGGAGCGGGGTCCTGGGGAGGGCGGCGAAAGGGAGAGGGAGGCGGAGGCGTAGGCGGCTCGGGTGGGATTTGGGGGCGGCGGCGTGGGGGTTGTGGTCGCGGTGGCTTGGCCTGTAGGGAGAAGGGGTTGTGGTCGGTGCCGTGGGGGGTTATGGGGATGACAGAGGGACTGTTAGGGTGGGGATGACGGCCGCGAGGGCTGGGGAGGGTAGGGGAGTTACCTGGGAAGGCTGGGGTTGTGCCGGGACGGTCGAAGAGACCAACGGACCGATTCCGGTGGCGAAATCGGATCTGGAAGGTGCTGGACAGCGGGCGAATCGTTTTCCTCGGCGAGTTTTTCTTCGTTGAAACTTGCGGCAACGGCTTCGGTGATTGAAGGCTTTGATTGGGCGTCGCGGAAGGCCTCAAAGTTAGCCATTAGATCTCGAAACATGGACTGGAAGTTGGTTTGCAAATCACGTAGCATGTGCTCCATCTCCTTGTAGCAGGCGTCAATGGTGGTGAGGGCTCGTCGTGTTCGTTCGGATGAACGATGATGTGTCGGCGCGTGTCGGCGCACATGTCGATACAGATCGTCAGATCGTGAGGACGATCTGTAGGCCATGCTCTGATACCAAATGATGCAAACGGGTTTTGGCGTCGATGAAAAATAATATTTTTTTATCGGTGGATTTTGGTAGAAGAAAAGAGAGGGATTGAGAAGAAGAAACTCGTCGGTAACGAGGGGTTGAAGAAGAAGAACCGCGGAGATCGCGTGGGGGGAGAAGAAAGAGAGGGAGATAATGATAAACTCAAATTTTGATTAATACTTGACTGACTAAAAACATTGGACTACCATCTCTTTATATAGGAGAGATGGGGTTACAAAAATAGTAAACTAATTAAAATTGACAACCAACTTATCCTAATTGGACTCTGACAAATTTTAAAATTCAAATTGACCTCTAATTACCTTAATTAGACTCTTGACCAAAATTAACTCTACGAATAAACGTTGAGATCACATGCGATCTCAATTATTTAATTAGACAATTACGACAACTTAAAAACGTAAATAAAATTGACAATTAAAATAAATAAATATTTGGCCCTATGTTTGAGGCCCACGCTGCATCAGATTTGTGTTGAACCTCCAACAAATCGAGTCCTCCACAAAGGAAAAAGTATTGTCAGTGTATTGCACGAGAGGAATGTGAATACCAACCAACGTATACTCATTTAAGCATCTACCTCAACATAGATATTACAAGCATGTTCATCAGAAGGATATGGAGTGGGACTAAGGGACTGTAAGTCCGGCACAATAGGATAGGGGAGGGGGGTGAATTGTGCAATAAACAGTTATTGTAATAACAATGTCCAATTTAAAAATATTGCACATGCTACAGAGATAGAATAATACCAAATCACAATGACAAAGTGATTTTTACGTGGAAATCCAAGGGGTGAAAATACGATCCAGAATCATGTTCTATGATTTCCCCTTTACTCTCTCGGTGAAGTTTATTTCCACTATTCCAGAGCAACTTTAACATGAAGGTAGCACAACCTCACGTACAACTTGTGCCCTTCCTTGGACAATTTCCATATGAATATTTTATCTATGTCTCTTTCTCTCTCTCTCAAAGAAAGGAATCCACAATCGGATAACCTATACAAAAAATGTTAAACAAAATATAGCTAAGTAATGAAACACGAATTCACAAGCTTACAGACTTTCAATGCAGGATATGCTCGAGAGTGATGATGATGATCGCAGTAGCACACACAGAGTACACACAACTTCAGTAGCAAGAAGCTTTGGATTGAAGAGAGCTCAAGAGCGCAGGAACGCTTTAAGAACTTGAATATCACACAAAATTATCACTTTTTTCTTTTGAGAGTAGAAGTTGTTTCTATTACTTGTGTGTCTCAAACAATGAGCAATAAGATCCTTTATATAGGGTTGGCCTCAAAAGAGTCATTGGTGTCCAAAAATGAAAAGTCCAACGTTTTGATTTCTAAAATCCATGAAATGATTGATCATAGAAATAAGGTAATCGATCAGGATTTGTCAGTCATGTCACAAAAGTGATCGATCAAATTTTACCATTTGTCTGTAATTCAAAAAGTGGTCGATCATGTTCAAAAGGATGGTCGATCAGGGTTGATCGATCATGAATAATAAGATGGTCAATTAAGGGTGATCGATTAGGGGTGTCAAGGTAATCGATCATTCAATTATATAATTAATGATTTTGGCTTAAATTTGCTTGCTGACCAAGAATATGTAAAAACTATAAGACTATTTTTCAATCTAAAGTAAATACTATGTAATATGTCAGAACAACATCCAAGGTCTTTAAAACTTGAGCTTTTGGTATCAGGTCATTCTTTGATTACTCATCAATATAATTCTGATCCTTGAACCTTCAAACAGAGTCTTTTATAATCATCTTTAAGCTTTCTGTCGACTTCTAGCTTTTCTACACTTTCCATTACAGAGCTTCTATGAGCTTCTACCTAAAAACTTGGACAAGCTACAAAACAAATATGCAACTGAGTCATTAGCAAAATCTAAGTCACTAACAATCTTTTGTTTTTGTAATGACAAAATTTATATTTATTTTTCAAAAATTTTCGGTTATATTTGTTTTTATCTGATTCCAGCTCCCCATTTGTCTTTATTTCTAATCTCTCTACATAAACTCTAGTACTTTTTTACTTTCAGGAATTCTCTCCCCCTTTTTATCATTATAAAAAAGATATTATCTATAAACTTCTACACTACCTTAAAGAGTTCTTGCTCTTAGTTTTTCTTCTCCCTTTTGTCTGCAACCAAAGGATTACTTAGCTCCCCTTTTTTAAAAGATTATTCGAAAGGGTAGTTCTAAGTATCTAGGACAAGTCACTAGGTTGTCATAAACCTAAGTGTTTTCTGAGATAGGCAAATCTATCAAGGTTTAAGTGTCTGATCAATATATCTGCAAGTAGATACTCCGTGTTTACAAAGTATAAGGTAATTTCTCCTTTTAGAACACGGTCTCTTAGGAAATGATGTCTAATGTCAATATGCTTAGTCTTAGAGTGTAATATAGGATTCTTAGAAATATTTATATCACTTTTATTGTCAAACATGATTTTAACTATTTGAAACTTTAAACCGAAGCCATTTAAGGTCTGCTTCTTCCACAACACTTGCGAAAATGCAAGTGAGGCAGATATGTATTCAACTTTTGTTGTTGATAGGATTACATAGTTTTGCTTCTTAAAGAACAAAGAGACCAACGCATTTCCAAGGAAATGACATGTCCCACTGGTTCTCTTCTTATCAGTTCTACTTCTAGAATAATCAACATCATTATAAAATTTTCATTCGATGTGTGGTGATCTTAGGTGAAACAAGCTATAAGTATAAGTATTTTTCAAGTATTTTGAGATTCTTTTTATGGCTTTTAAGTGACTTTCTTTAGGTGTTGATTGTAACCGAGCACACATATAAGTATTAGAATATATGCCTGATCTACTAGCAATAAAATAAAACAATGATCATCATACCTCTGTATTGAGTCGCATCAATATCCTTACCCTTTTCATTTGCATCAAGCCAAGCTTGAGATCCCGTCGTTGTCGTCTTTCCTTTAGTACTCTCCATCCCAAATCTTTTGAGAAGGTCATGAGTGTACTTTATTTGACTTATTAAGATCCATTGAGGTAGTTGTTGAATCTGCAAGCCTAGAAAGAAAAAAGTTCTCACATAGGGCTCATTTCAAGCTCAAAAAATTTGTTGACTGAAAATGACAGACAATAAGCATGTTTACTAGAGTACATTTCATTCGACTGAATCTTATGTTAGATGACTTAAGATTATTTTAGTCGACTCCAGGAAAGCAGTGATTGATTGAAGGACATATCTATAATGCCGCTTTCATGTTTTCAAGGATAATTGACTAGAAACTTATTAGCCAACTAAATGCAAAATTAGTTAGTTGAAAAAATGATTAAGCATTTATTTTTTATGTATTTTACTTATGTATTAATAATATAGAACTCAAGGATAATTTTTCGAAGAAAAAACTAAAACTATATGACATTTTGAATTCACATTGATTGCAAAAAGGTTTTGGTTTCTCCTCTTGATTTTGAGCTTTCTTGACTTCTTACATCATATGAGTTTTTGTACTCTAGTTCTTTATCCTTATTGGGAGTATTTGATTCGGGAATAAGCACGAATAAGGATGAGGAATAAGGAGAATAATGGTATATTCTCTATTCGGCTAGAAAGATAAGAATAAGGAGAATAAGATGGAATATGGGTAGGTAAGGTGGAATAAAGTAGGAATAAGGGCGGAACAATGTGAAATAATGAGATGTAGATGGGAATAACCGTACTCTTGAGACCACGCGGGCGTAGAATTGACCCCTTATTCCCATGCTTATTCTCCAAACGAACATAGCATAAAGGTAGTCATACATACAATAAAACTACAGTTACTAGCTTTATGTCATTATCAAATTCTAAGCTACCAACAAAATTTACCTAACAAATTCCTAGATTAGGACCATATAAAGTTATGAAACAAACTTGAAACACCAAAACTATGAAAGGAAGGAGATAACTTTCATCATTTGACTTTAATGAAGACCAAATGGATGTCTATAACTGAAGGCTTCTTCCTTGGAGCTACAAAGCCATTATGTAAGGTGGGACCTCATTCTAAGATGATTTGATGTTATCAAACTTGACCGAAATGGTTGTCCTATTTCCCTAGAGGTACTTGTAGTTTTGTAGGCAAAAAAATAAAGGAAAACTAGTGAGTTTGGTCCTATGCTACTTTGCCTCCTCTTGGACAAACATATGAAAAATGCCTCCACTCTTTTCCCCTTTATTCTCTCTCTCTCTCTCTCTCTCTCTCTCTCTCCATTTAACCACTTTAATCCACTTAGATATAGGTATATTAAGGGTACTCGTGTCATCTTTCCTAAATAATTTCGACGTCCAATCATCAACAATTGTTACATCACTTTTATTTAAGCATAAATATTTCTTTGGTTACTTAGATCATTAGCCTAAATGACTTTAGTTTGATCCACATGCAACTTAACTTGATTAAATCATAATTCAAGCAAATGGATTAGACCAACTTGGTTGAGCTTGGACAAAGTGATCTTTAGGGTGTGTTTGTTTGAGGAATAAGGGGGACTATCCTCTTTATTCCTCTTATTTCTTATACCTCCTTATACGATCAATGTTTTGGTCTTGGAGTTAAGATGACAGATAAGGGAAATTATCCCTCTAATTTCTTTCTCTCTTGCTAGAATAATACAAATAACAAGCATTTATTTAACAACCTTATATAACATAATCCACTTATCCTTCCTTATCATCTCCCTCCTATCGAATGGAGAATAACACCTAACTACCACTTATCCCTCCTTCTTATTCCCCAACCGAACGACCCCTTAAGGTTAAAGACATCAAGAATGTTGTAACAATTATCTGATTCAGTTTTGATTTGAGGAAATCGACTTTGAACTCTCGTTTTAGGTAATAGTTTGCAAGTGCAAAATGGAATGCATCGTGATCTTTAAAGCCATTGCCTACTATAAACTAAGGAGCATCAATATCAATATCAAAGATCATTCCTTCATATTCATCCTATGTATTAAATCTCACTATCTAGTTCATCGTCACTAAGATTAGTATCTTTGTATAATTCATCTTAACCCATATTGTTATATGCCAATAATTCTCTCTCTGACGATAAAGGGCGTAGGAGTCTTTGTTCTGATGAAATTGGAATGAATAATATAGGGATATATCGATGAAAATACATTGCGGTATTTTTCAAAAAATAAAAAATGTTATATAACCTTATTTTTCTCATATATATAAATATACATGAGAAAAATAAGACGAGGTTGGGGAGCTTACACCAAGATGCATGACTTACATGCACTTGTGCCACAAATACCAAATTTTTCAAAATAAAACCTTGAGGGATTTACTTAAAACTATTAGTGGAATACATGTTTCAAGATTCGTGTAAAATAGACATACCTAACATGTCCTTCTGGAACGACTAAATATCAGCAATTCTGAGACCATTGAAATTTTATAATCTTGATGGATGGGTTAGAAGTCTCGAATTAAATTGAATTTTGAATAGCATCATGACAGTATATAGTGATCTAAATTCCACATTATTTGATTTAAAAAAATGAGTGTTTGCGGTACCAATGCATGTAAAGTTACATGCACTTTAATGCAATCCCAACCTCAAATAAGATTATATAGCAAATTTTTCTCATAAAGAAATTGTTTCTATTGAAATTTAAATGTAATCTCGAATAAATTCAGCTCATTTACTCTTTCAAAAGTGAGAATATATATTTTATATTAGTAATGTAAACTCTCAGTATCCCACGTTATCTAATACGTCCCACTAGGGATGAAAACGAATGTAAATGTATTCGTATCCGATCCGCGATCGTATTCGTTTTATACATATTTTGACATTCGTATTCGTATATTCATTTTCGTACATAAGTATAATAATATATTTATTTATAACTGTGTGTAACAATATTTTATGATTGCATTCACAATTATTGATATAATTGTTACAAAATTATTATATTTGGTATATCTATTTTATATGTAAACCATCATAAACATGTATATTTTAATTAATCTATTAGAAAATTTCGTTATTATTCGTATCCGATTCGTATTCGTTTTTAAGGATATGACAACACATTTTGCACATTCGTCAATATTCGTATCTGCATTCGTATTCGTATTTTAAAATGGATAAGGATATGATTATGCATATATTCGTATCTGTATCCGACCTTTTTCATCCCTACGTCCGACACTATGTTTGAGGTGGCACATTTATGTTGATCGTTTGAAACATTGATTTATGAACTTTTTTGAGGCAATTATATTCATTCAAAAACTCATGAGTTATTTCTAATTCACGTTATACTTAGATATATGTAAATCCTATGGTTGTAGAACATTAATTTGACGTTGTTAAAACAATCCCAAGAAGTTCAAAAGCCTTCCTACTATTTTCACTAGAACTAGATTTTTCAAAAACTCGTATGCATTTAAAATGTTCAACGTATGCTTTATATAATAAGTTAAATATGGAATGGCTACTTCTCAATTTATCTGTAATATAACTATTGGTTTATCGATTGTGAATGGGAGAGGGGCATACATATAATAGTCCTCCTTTCTAAACAATGAAAAAAATAAGGGATTTTTACACAGATAATCCTGAGTAATTTTGTAATTACAATCATAGTCCCACATAATCGTGAATTACACCCAGGACCCCGAATAATGCTTAACTCTTACATTATATAACCCTGTGTTAGCTGCCATTTATATTCTCTATTACTCTCACGAAAAAAGTTACATGTTGACAATTTTACCCTTAAAACCCTATCACATTTATAAAGTATGCCATTGGTATAAAAATATCTAAGAAGACATGAAGGGCGAGGGGATCCTCCTGCGGCTCCTCCGTGTGGTGTTGGAAGAGAAGGACGAGAAGGTGAGGCGACCCTCCTACAACTCCTCTGCATGGTGCTGGAAGAAGGACGAGAAGGCGAGGCGCGACATGAAGGACATGCTCTCCCTGTCGTTGAGGCCACCGCAGACTCCTCTAGTGACGTTGACAACGGTCTGGACGAGCGGGGCGATGTACTTGGCACAGACCTCGAGCCAACAGGCATACATGCGGTGGGCGAGGACGCAGAACTCGTCACGTACGTGTGCGACGGAGGTGGAGAAGAAGTGCCAACCGTTGGAGTAAGCGAGGATATCCACGTGCGAGGGACGAGGCTGAGAAGTTGTCGTCGATGCGAGGCAAAGTGGAGCTAGGGTTGACGGCGGTCGAGGTTAGCTAAGGCGACGTTGGTACGTGGAGTATGAAATTCCCTACCAAATGAGCAATTCTGATAAGCCTAACACCAACTGCAATTATAGTACTAGCCTCAGAATTGAGTATGAAAGTCATATCTCTAGACCTTATATCTGTTAGCACAATTTATGTGTTAACAAAATTTATGTGTGATTATCATAATATTACCTTGATGTAACAAACTTTGTAAGTACAGATAGTACTGCAGACCGTATGATAGCTTCACTCCAAGTATGAAGCACAAAAGAACAAATTTATGGAAAATAAAGAATTAAAAGAAATTTTATTTAATTGTTCAAGCATATAATTTAATAAAAATTGGCGAAGCCAAAATCTAAAACAAGCTGAATAGATGAATATATCTTTTATAATAGATTTTTGTAAAAAAAAAGTATCAATGTATGTGCAAACATATACACAAATCATATTCCAAGGACAACCTATATTTTGTAATAGATTACCCCATCTTGCTTGATCGTTCACTTGAACTTACTGTCTAAGTTTTAATCTATCATATTTATCGATCTGAGAGATCACACATTGAATTACATCAAGAACAGGCATTTGACTAATCCATCAGCATACTTTGGTTGATCGATCACTTGTCAATTGGATCGTTCACTATAACTTAGCTGCTCGATCGACCAACAATCAAATTAGTTATTTTAAATTGTCTATCCATTGACTCATTGGATAAATATCTACACTAAATATTATAGTCATTTTATATTCATATTAAGAAAATCCTGCTTTATTTTATAGTCAGTATATTTTTCTTAATGAGCTCTTAATTCTTATCTATTGAACTTCCTGCCCACTTATAAATACAAGGGATTTTTACCCAGCAGATCCTATAAACTTTGACAATTACCTTCATGACCTTTGAAACAACATAATTTCTCCTTCGATCCCGTAAACTTGCCAACTCTTACCTCATGAACCCTACGGTTAATCTGTTTGAAGCTCGTGAGAGTTCTTAGGGTAATTTACATTATCAATGAGGTAATTACGTTGTGCAAAAGGTCGTAGAGGTAATTTAAAAAGTTTATAGAGTCTTATCTATTAGACTTCCTGCCCACTTATAAATTACTTGTCAAGCATCATATACATCTTATACAAAACAAGAAGGATATACACATCTCTCAAAGTTCTCTTCGAGGTTGTCTCTCTCTACTCAATTATTCAATCATGAGCGTTATTATATCACGCATTTATTAGTCTCATCGTTCTCATTGCATATTTATTTGAGTCTATAGTTTGTTGTAGCCTTTATTTACATTATCATTGTATTGTAAAATTGGTGTTTGATCCAAGGTATGTAAATAACTTGGTATGTGGTTCAAGTTACGGAAAACCTTGGGTGTGTCATCCAAAGTACATGTAAGTGATTGAGTTATCCATTGAGAAATAGCTCGGATAATGGATTGGCTAATTGAATCAATCGATAAAAATCTTAAGTCAAGGAACTTAGGTCATGATTTTTACCTGGTGAGATTTCCACGTTGAAATACTTATTTCTTGGGGCTGTATTTCTTCTACAAATTACTTTTTATATGTGAGGTGATTATTTTATCTGGTAATTGTTTATTACCTATTACTTTTATTTTAAAGATACTGAAAGCCTCTCATAGATTCAGTTCTCGATCTTGACAGAATTTTATACATACATTCTACATAATCTAATATATTAACTAGAAAATAGAAAACCAAGATCCCATAATGTAAACTCCCCACATAAATTTTGAAGAATAAGGGGGTCTACTTCAACTTCTGATAATCTCTATCTACCCAAATCAAGTCATATTCCTCCCATTTTTGATAAGTATAAAACTAATAGATATTTAGCATCTTAGTTCAATGGATCCATACAATCAACAAAAAAACAACTCAAATTTTGGTTTGGCTCAACTCTAAGTTCTGGTACATCGTCGGGGGATTTTTTTTCGGTAGGGGGTAAATTAACTTTGATTGTGGACGAGTTGACTAATCACATTCAGGATGAGATATCTTGATGTATTCATTGATGATATTTATGTTGATTGATGAGACTAGAGGTGGAATAAATGAGAAGCTTGAGGTCTGGAGACATGCATTAGAGACAAAAGAATTTCGTATAAGAAGGGTTAAGACTAAACATATAGAGTGTACTTTTGATGGAAGTAATAGTGAAGGAATCGCGGTGAATATCGGTAACATTCAGAAGAAAGATTCTTTTAGATACTTGGGATATATTCTGCAACATGATGGGGAAATTGATGGAGATGCTACTCATATAATAAATGCAGGTTAGCTAAAGTGGCGAGAGACCTCTATTGTTCTATGTGATAAAAAATTGCTTTGAAAATCAAAGAAAAGTTTTACAAAACAGTCGTGAGACCCGTTATACCATATGGATCTGAATGCTGGGGCAAGTGAACCATAGGCATGTGCAGAGAATGACAATAGCAGAAATGAAAATGCTAAGGTGAATGTGTGGACATACACATAAAGATTGGATTCGGAATGATGCAATCATAAGGAAAATTGGTGTAGCTCCGTTCGAGGATAAGATGTGAGAAAATCGTGTAAGGTGGTTGACCATTTGCAAAGGAGGTCGACTGATGGACCAGTTAGGAGATGCGAACTTTCTGATGTTTTGCCGGCTAAGAGAGGGTGAGGAAGGCCCAAGAAGTGTTCGAATGAGACTATCGGAAGGAATCTTAGTTTTTTCGATCTAAACCGGAGAATGATCCAAGATAGATACGAATGACCCTAGTATGAGAAAAAACTTTTTTATTGTTGTTGTGGGATTGAAGAAAAGATGGCGAACCTGCAAATGAGAGAATGCCACCTCTACTTCTTCTTATATAGGAATAAACATGGCGATAGTAGGATCCCAAAATGAACATGATCACCTTCATCAAATTACAAAAGACTATTTTTCATACTTAATTTCATTTATCAATCAGGCACTGCCTCTAGCAAAATCAGTCCACAATAAGCATTTAATTAGTGCTCAATTTAAGTTTATTTTTTCCCATCATATCGAATGTCAATGTGATCAAAAAATCATGGCGACATTAGTTAGCATTCAGAAATGTTACAAGTCATGTGTGTAGAAACAAATATTGTAGAAGGGAGCTCTCTTCAGAGGTTGTTCATTTGAGGAATAAGAAGGAATATCCATCCTTATTACTCTCCCTCATTGACTGTCAACTTTTTGTTATCATGGAGTTAAAATGAATAAGGATTCTCTCACTATTCCTCCATCATAAACCTCTCCCAGTAAAAAATACAAATAACTGCTACTTATCTAATAATCTTATCTAATATAACCTCCTTATCCTCCATTATCCTCTCCCTCCTCTACCGAATTGAAAATAGTGAAAAAAACCACCACTTATTCATTTTTATTCCTCCTTAGCCTCTTCCTCCAACCGAACAAAAACAACGTACTATCCCTTATCTCTTTCTCTTATTCGTCTATCGACTGCCCCTGTGAGATGGGGAAACAAAATTTGGTAGAATTTTACCAAAATTTAAGCCCACCGATGGATATGGCGATGGAATTCAAGAAAAGTACTTTTGAAAAAAAAAAGTGGGGAAGTGAAGATTATTTTACGAGGCTCCTATCCACTTTAGTCAACCCGCATGATGTAATGATGACATGGCATAACATGGGTTAGGTGGAATTGGCAATCATTTCCCAATGATTCGCACCTAGATTCCATCTTAGCTAAATCAAAGATTTAGGTCTAATTTGTCTATTTGAAAACCAAAGTATCACAAGTGTACAAGTGATTAAAATTGGCAATGGGATAGTACTAAAACCAAGTCATTTTGATATTAAGTTGTGATGGTGTGTGCTAATGAGATTGACATCATGTATTGTAGTTGACTATCCAAGTAACTTCAACGATCAGATATGACGCGACATCCAAAACTACCATGAAATGTGTAAGATGACGAAGCGTGTGGTCGAGAATTAACGGATTTAGGAATAATGACCTTCAATGATCTTGAATACAAATATAATGACCATGAAAATAATGATTTTGATATTGTAACCACTATCTTGATGGCAGGGGCATTACGGAATCTTCGGACGGATATTTTGTGACTGTGCATGTCATCAAAAGGTCCTATATATGAGTGTTTTTCATAATAACACACGAGAACAAGAAAAGCAAGGATCCTCTCGATTCTTCAAATGGTATTAGAGCAGACGATGGAAGGAAGATTGAAGGAGGAAAAGAAAAGATGCCAGGACAGAAGGGAGGGTTCTCAGTACAATAGAAGGATAAAAAAATGCAAAATAGGGCTCTCACAATTTCTGGGTTTCTAACTGATGTACCTCTACCTGTTTCGTTACTTAATGAAATCTCTCGTGTGGTGACTCCCGCCTTGGGAGGGCTCCCCCATATTTTCTAGTAAAAAAATGCAAAATAGCCACACTTTTAGAGGATCAGCATATATGCATAGATATTATGTACTTATGGAATTATACAAGAAAACAATTACGAGTAAATTTTCAATTCTTTTGAGCAGCCAGCAAGGTGTGAATAAATAAATAATTTGCTATTTTACATTTTAAAAAAATAGTTCTTGGTAAGAATTTTTTTAAAGATTTGAAGTTACCGTTAAAATGAAAGACAACACAGAAGAATTACTGCTTAGAATTTATCATTTGTCCAATAGGAAAATATCAAAGATGAAAACAAATCTAACTCCAGATATCTTTTTAAAAAAAATCCAAGCAACAATGTTTTCATAAACAACAAAAAGCCAAGGAAGAGAACATATGGCTACAAAGACACTATGCAGCCAAACCATATTAATCAGAAGCAATCACATTAATTCATGGTTCATGCACTCATATGAAGGTTTCATTCTTATTCGACTGATACGAAAGACACATGCGTGATCGATGCAAATACGGTATATCTCAAGATTGCTAAATCAAGGCTAAAGTCACCTTGTCCCAACATAAGAGGACCTTATCCCTGATGAATCTGCAACTAAAACAGATTGCAGAGATCTCAACCACAAGTTTGCAAAAAAAAACTGCCCAGCCTTCCAAAGTCTGCCCTAGGACTTTGAACTTGGGTTCCACATTCCTCTCATGGTGGCTGTCAAATGCCTTGCTTGTTGGACCAAAAACCACAAATATCCATCCATGTACAGCTCACCAGCACAATCCACCTAAGATGGGGAAAGGCTGCGAACATTCAACCTCCAAACACAGCTGTGTCTGCATAGCATAGCATGAGAAGGAGGCAGATCCTTAAAAAGGAAGAGAAAAAGAAGGATATAACTGCCCACCAGCAGCAATATGCAAGATACCACATGGGCCACACACCCACATGGCTCAGGCCAGCACATTGCAGACAACCCACAGCAAACAGCTACTGCCTCTGCTCTGGCACAACCATCACCAGCCCAGAGATACTTCAAACCACTTCTTACTTCATTGGATACCCCCTCTTCTCTCATCACCATCTTCTAGTTGTCCCCTCCACATAAAAATATATAAACCATTTGGAGATAACTTCAATGATGATCTCAGAATCCAACCAACTGTTGAATCATGACAACTACAGATAACAATTCAAGAACCTAAGGCACCAGAGGATATTGGTTAACGTTATACTAAAATGATATATGAACAAGCAAGCATTATTGTCGGTCTAGTTAGAAACTTTACAGCAGCAAACTTTTCTCTAAAAGCAAAACAAAACTGGATATGAGTTGAACAGGGGCAAAAAGATAGAATTGATTTTCAGTTGGGAAGTCTCTTCTGGGACTTCTGGGACAAGGGGAGCATCCAGGTTTCTTCTCACCAGCATTTCGCTTTTTTTCAGAGTTCAGGAACGCCGCAGAGTTGGTGCACCGGCCTGCCTGGAAATAATGGTGACGCAGAAGGTGAGGGTGTGCGGAGGTTGTTCCCAGGGGAGAAGGCGCTGATTTCCTCAAAGTCTGTCAATGGCAACATGTCATCTTTGATCATTGTTCGGAAGGAAATCGATCCACGTTTTGTCGAGGCATCAGAATTTCTTCCCACCTCGAGGTGGTTGTAATTGACCACAGGAGAGGCATTATCATAGTAGTCGTCGAATGGAATCATTTCTTGGAATTCCTCGTGCCTAACTCGTTCCAAGGCCAATGCATCGGCAACTGGACAGTAGACAAGAATAGAGATGCCAACTGCCGCACATAGCAGCAGCATTAGAAAGGCCAAGAAAACAAGAACCTCAAAGACCAAGCCACCAGGTCGAGGAAGAACCGAGATGCCTAGGATGCATACTCTCATGGAAAGTAAGGCGATAACCGAGAGAGACAAAATATATATTCTCCGCTGCAAGCCCTTGTTGATCACCAAAGACACCATTCGATATCCAATGTATGTGATATAGCCGATAAGTAGACAGTCAAAAAGTCCCAGAATGAGAGTGTTAAGCAAGGGATATGTGCATGCCATTTGGCTGCCGTTACCATCAACAATCAATGAAGATGTGCTTGTGAAATACTTCCTCGTCTTTGTATCATGGCTCCCCTGGCCTTTGTTGAATTTGGGTGCAAACAAAACAAGAACGAGTTGAATTAAGAACATAGGAATGCAGAAGAGTAGAACGTATCCAATGGTCCTGCCATTCCACCTCGGGCTCAGTGCTCCAAAGTCCTTTTTCAAAGAGGCATGGAGGAGAAACACAAGGATAAGGAAAAGGCAAGGTTCCGCAAACCCGATATTCGAGATGACGTAAAACTTGCAGGCAACCTCCTGCCATTTCTCGGCGATGAAGAGCCTCCCTTCACCCTTCAAAAATGTCAGCCTAACAATTTCTCCACAACCCCACCAGATCGCAACTAAAATGAATGAGATTCTGGTGATCCATGGGCCGCTAAAGAAGCTATACTGGATGAATCCATGCCTACGAGTTCTTGAACGGAAATAAATCGAGTAGCAGATGCAGAGCAGGCCGAGAACGACAAAGATGGCAACTAGAGAGATGGTAACCACACCGAATGCATCGGCGACAATTCTGGGCAGGGGCATTACCCGAATCACAGATTCCACGCATGCTCTCTTCCAGCATCAATACCAAAGGCGCCCTCCGATGCCTCTGTGACTGCAAGCTTGCAATTTCAGTCCAAGAAGCTCACCCAAACGCAACCTGCCCAACTTCACCTCAAGAAGCTACCAAATTATCTAACCTGGAAGGATAAATAGAATTCGCAACATCATCGGCATTGAATAACAAAATATGTATGAAAAAAACCCGAACAATAACTTCCTTTGCCACAAAAATCAACTTTTCCGCTTAAAAAAACTAAAACTTTCACGATTAAGACAAAGTTGTTAAATTAATCCCACTGCATACAACAAAAACCCTAAAATAAACAAGAATCCCGCAACGGACGCTCAAAATAACCCTCCACACATCCCTACAACAACTCCAACACAAAAAAGCTTGAAACCCTATCAAGCATTTCCTTTTACGGCAAAAATTACACCATTTTCCATGCCAATAGAGCCTCCGACAACCTGAAACCTAATCCCGCAGAGGTAAAACCTTCAAAAGTTTGCTCCTTTAGAACCCCCCAAAAAAATCAGCAAACGGTTCTTCCAACCAAAAACGCCCTAAACATCAGAAGGAAAAAACAAAGCAACGCCATTTTCCTCACAAAAAAGCAACAGAACTGACAAAAATGGGAAGAAAAAAACGCGACAAACCTCCACGGACGACCACGCGACGGCGACAGGCCACCGGGCATTCCATGTCGCCCCGACTCACCGGCATCCACAGGAAACCCTAATCTCCATCTCCCGCAGCACCAAACGAGCGACAACGGTGCAAGAAGCCGATCCTCGATCCCGAACCCTCGCTTCGCAGCAACAGCAGAAAGAACGACCTATGGATTTGCCACAAAAAACCAAAAAGGGCGAGATTTGATTCCTATGATGAGAAAGAGAGGGGGGAGGAGAGGGAGAGTTGGAAACAGAGGAGAGAGAAAGAAAGGGGGAAGAAGGAGAGAAGAAGGGGAGGTTGGGTTGCTGACAGGCTGTCACCAGCTGTCTGCAGGCACGGGGAAGCCGAGGCTAGGGTTCGGGACGAGACCGAGCCTACGTGGCTAGCGCCGGGCCTGCAGGCACGGGCAGCGCCGTTTTGCCGGGTGTTTGGGATAGTTTTAAATCCTGTCAGGGGTGTTTCTGGACCGTCCGATGGGGACGGGAGGGGTTTTCCCGTTGGGAACAGCCGCTAGATTTCAGATGGGCTCCGGCGTTACGTTTTGGCCATTTGGAGGGTTGGTTGGATTTGTTCCTAATTTCTCCCCTCCCCTCGTGGGGAAGCTTTGTGTTTTTAGAAAAATAATTAATAAAGGAGGGTGCCATCTCATAAATTTCAATAACTGGTTAGTTACTGTTTCCAGCTTTTTATACAGCTCATACATTTTCATCTTTCTCTTTCCTGAATAATTCTCAGTTTTTAATTTTTTATGTAAATGAAAAATATATGGGTTTTTTTTCAAGAGCCAAAAAAAATAGAATATTTATCTTTCTATGAGGAGGGTTGCGTTAGCTAGCCGACAGCCAACGTAAAACAATCAGAGACAATTTTTTAAATAGTACCTTTTTTCTAAAAAAAATATTATTTAAGAAGTTGCCCGACCCGGTCCGAAACCCGGCCCATTTAGCCCGGCCCGAACTCTAGTCCGCAAATAATTGGACCGGGCTTTGGGCCTTAATTCAAGTCCAAATGTATATTCGGGCCGAGTTCGGGCCTGATAGGGCCCCAACCCGAAAGGCCGATAGTGCGACCCGTTTCAAGGGCCCTACTGTCCGGCCCATTAGCATGACCCATACTTATGCACATGAGTGATAATATGATGAATATTAAATTCTGAACATATTAATTTAATTAAAGTTAACAACCATCATTGTTATATATACAATCATGATAACAATTTATCATGTTAACGAACATATATTATAAACAATTATATTACACTGGTAATATATTCGTTATGTTTAGAGTATGTTGTTGTACATAGCAAATTCGTATCATGGACATGATTCCTTAATATTATCAATATGTAAAACATATTTGCATGTGTAAAAAGTACTCATTTTTTGTTGGGAATGGGTGGTGTATTTGTAAGATGAAAGCAAGCTCAATATGTTATGGAGTTTCAATTGGGGCCGCTAGACCCGAACCCGATCCATAACGTTTGGGTCTGGCTTGGTCTTGGGCCTAGATTTTGAAAAATAAAACAGACCAAGGCCCGACCCGTTAGCCCGTATACTAAAATGGGTTTGGACCGGGCCAAGTCGAACTTGCCCGAACCCCGTCCATGCTCAACCCTAGCTCAGTCTAGGTAAATTGCATCCAAACCCCACCTTTTAGGAATTGCAAAAAAGGGCCATTGGCTTTAGAAACATTGCATAAAAGCCTTATCACCTTTTGAAAATTGCAAATAAGCCCTTCTTGCTTTATTTTTAGTTATTTTTATTAACTTACGTTTATGCCCTTAGACTCTATTTATATGTCTTGATCTATAGAACTCCATCTTTCATGAAGTGGGTTTCGCTTGAAAGCTAATTTTATTATTGAAAGCTAATTTTATTATTAAATATTTTGATCAGTTGAGCAAGCAACATTGGACCCCAGTTGATTAAATTGGATTTTTTAAAGTGGAATTCATATCGTATGCTATTTAATTTCATAAACTATTGCCTATGTATCTGAAAACAGACACTTGTAGTCCACATTTAGGCCTTGATATGTACAAATTTTTGGCATATATTATATGCCAACTTATTAGTTTTGTGCCTAAAATTGAGAAAAAGGGTTTCTATATTTTGAATTTTATAGGGGATAAATTGGACAAAAAAGTATCTTGTGTGCATTGTGTTGTGATCTACTCTAATACATTTTTTTCATGAGATTCATTAAGATTGTTCTAGTAATTTAAAAATTACATAAAGAATCCATGCGTTTGTTATGTATGTTTGCATTATTTTTCTCCTTTGAAGTACCAAAAAATTACATACCAAGTACACATCGTAGTTAAGTTCACAACATTGATCTAGTTTATCAATTATGGTATTTATATAATATTTTTATTTATTGAATTTCTATATATTTATCATATTATATAGTATTTATATTATACATATTATCATATATATTTATACATTTACTATATCTTGAAAAGAAGAAAAAAATAAAAATCACAAAATTATAAAAAGAAAATAAAATATAAAAATATAAAAATATAAAAATATAAAACAATAAAAATCCATAAAAATAAAATATAATTAAAACCCCACAAAAATAAAAAAACAGAAAAGTACAAAATATTTGTTTTTTAAGTTTAATCAATTGACAATAAATACATATCCCCGTAGCTGTCAGTGGTTTGACCCAAGCTCTTGCTTGCTATAAATATTTATTTGAAAGGTATAATAAATTTCACCTCGCACATTTTTTATTGTTTATTCATAGATTGTGGGTTGATTATTGATGATTGTTTGAGCATGTTTCGAGTACCGTGAGAGCGGCCGCTACAACAATTGTTGGATCCGACTTGTCGGACATCGTAGGCCCTCCAAGACCGCATATTAAGAACCTCTGTCAAGACCTTTCTATCACCTACATAAGGATTATGTCTTATGCATGAGATTGGCCTATCCAAGGCTATCTACTCTTACTAAATTGCTTTTGATGTAGTCCAGATCATTTATGAACCACATAAGTTATCAAAGGTATCTTTTACACATGAAGAAAGGCTTTCGGGGAGAACATTTGAAGGTAGACAACCTCCCACAAAGATACATCTTTTGTTTGAGAAGATCAAGCTTAACACAAATTGCCTCTTAGTCGCAAAGTACAATATTCTAATAAACATTTTTCAAATAAATAGAATATAAAATGCAAATCCAAATAGAATGAATCAAGAGGCTTGAGAGCAAAATTAGAGAATTCTTTGCATGGTTATTTCTTGTTGGCATCCATAACGATTCAATAAAGTAGAATGAAGTGTAAGTGAGTGAATATGTTGTGTTCTTGAGGTATGTTGAAATGAGTGAGTGAAGGTCATTTTTTTGTCTTAAGAGAAGTCTTAAGAATATTAAGAACTAAAATACCTTTACATAAAACGACTAAAAAATCATCTCAACTACTAGCATACTGATGCAAAAGTATGTGCATCAGTGCATCAACAGTCAAGATGTACCAATGTACAAAAAATTGTACCAGACCATGTTCAGTTATACTTTTAAAACATGTTGAAACAACTAAGTTCAAGCACCATTATTCAAAAGTGTACAAAAGCACATGAAGATGTGCCAATGCAATGGTATGTGAAAAACATTGATTTAAATGCATCAAGATTGTATATCGGCATATCAACTGGTGCACCAACAAAAATTGTACATGTGCATTAGGTGTTGTCTCGATAGTCGGTACAACATTACTTTCGTTCTCAAAGATAGTTGTTAATGGTCTATCTGCAAGGGGTTGTATACCAACACGACAAACTCAACAAGTATCATGAGCGAGTTTATGCATGAAAGCCTTTGTACATATCACAATCTTATACTTGATTATAAAAAATTGATTCGATAACAAAAATAAAAGAGACCTTCTTTGGTATCTTCTTTGAGCTTCTTCATCATGTACAACTTAACATACAAAACTGAACGGCTGTGAATAATATATAGTCCTTAGCTAGCGTACGCTCCCAAATACTTAAGATGAATTAAATGATACAGCTATCGTATTCGCAATAAGAGTCGGTTCATCATATAGGAAATTATCTTATATTTAGTGAATGTTTTTATCAATTGTTCAAACAAGTATAAGAAGACCTAATCACGAAATCAAATTCGTAGTTATTCTTTAAGTTAGAGAAGGGCATCAACACATTGGTGGACTGGCTTCACTAAAGAAGAAGGAAAACTAACCTTAACCACCTTATTGCACCACTCAATAGAGCAACTTTTAGCTCACTCTTCCTTCTTGCGCCGGTTGTCGCCTACAATTGCTCAATCTTGGCTAATAGCTGACTTCTCGATTATCACATCGTATCAAGGTTTCAAACAAAAATTTTACATTTGAAGCTTTTACTAAGAGATGTAATTGCGAGATAACCAAGGATTTAAGAATATCTTTATAACTTAATATGGTAAGAAATATGAGGGAAATTATATGTAATTCTTCTTCGGTTAGTAGTTTTTTAGGTATAAAAAATAGATAAAATGAAGTTACTCAATATCCTTTGCTTAATTGTCCCTGTTAGAAATGTGGCATAACGGGTAATTATTATAGGATAAATATTAGTTATGTACCATTTAGGGATAAATGGTTATCATTGTTTACAAGATGATGGATAAAAAGAAAGATAAATACTCCCTTCTAAAATGATAACTAGTGGGAGATATATTTACACATGGAGAAGCTTTGTTTCGGGACAATCAATAAGTTCTTATTATTGATACTTATTCGCGTTTATTAAGCAATTAAAAAACCTTAGTCATAAATGTTTATAACCCTTTTCATATGTTGCTAACTCATTTAATTTAATAATAAAAGGATTTTAACCATGTAGTCGTCTTCGTTTGATGTGCAGTGCATGATTTGATTATCAACTTTGTGTTTTTTGTATTTCCATTTATACGAAAAATCCATTCTTAACATATGTTCCCAAAAATAAATTTGGCACATATTTTTCCAAATTTTGAAAGCATTTTTGCATCTTAAATGCAAAAACTCTCCCATTTACCTTTTTTTAGTGACAAATTCCGACATAAACTTATAACATGATGATGATGTTTCTCATGTTTTGCATCTCATGCTCATGTTAGGTCGTGTTATTGGAGGTGAAAGCGCACGATCGATGACGAGAAAAAGATGTTCTCATGGCCAACTTGCGATGCTCACATGTTAAGGTTTTCGTCTATGAACATATATATGTTGAATAAGTAACAAGGGTATATTAGTGATCTACTGCAACATGTAACCCTAATATTTCGCTATAGAAGTATCCCTATAGGGTTGCCGTTCATTGTACTCCAAGAACGTTTTCGTGAAAGAGAAAGGGAGAAGGTAATATGCTCGTTGTAAAACCACTAAATATCCTCGTATTTTTCCTTCCTTCACAGTTTTTTTCTCGACTATTTTCTAGTCGTGTTGTTGATCGGATATGTTCCCAACACTAGACATTGGAGGCGGTCGACGACGGTGAGGAGTGTGATGAGAGGCATGTCTTGGGACATTGCCCCTTTACCTGGTATCTCTTTTCTTGAGAAGTATGATACAGTGGCGGTTTCTCATTGGCACCACTTTAGTACACATCCACAATCTACGATGACTTCGCGATAAATTCCGATCTTTTGAGTCTATTAGAATCCGTGCCATTACAATAAAATTTTTTATTGCAAAAACATATGTTGGATGTTTGTAGAATGATTAGGGAATCTCGATCATACAATGGAGAAATATAACATAGAGTGAATTGCACAAAAGTCCCTGAAATACACATTCAATTTTGTTGTCAATCTTTAAGAGAGAACCAATGTTATCTTTCTAGCCTTAAATCACACGAATCACATTGAATCAAATCTTAGTGATCGCTTATTGCACTGTTACCTTCTAATAGTTCACAGATGACATTGATATTGAGTGAATAATTAGGAAACTTTTCGATGATCGACCCTATAATTTACTGTAGTGTCTACGCATCAACTCTGTATATGTACTTACAGATGTAGATACGAACGTACGCATTCAGCCACATGCTCTCGCAATACGTGTAACCATAACTATGCCAAAACAACCTTTTAAAGGGGCATAGATGTAGCATAAAACATTTAGATGGGTTTTCATGAAAATACTCCTTTTAGAGGGACAAGTGTAATCATTAAAATTTAACATGAAGGGTGCGTTCGGTTCGTGAATAAACAGGAATAAGGATGGGGAATAAAGAGAATGAGGGTTTATTCTTTGTCCGGCTGGAGGATAGGAATAATGAGAATAAGGTGAAATAAAGGTAGGTAAGGTGGTATAAAGATAGGAATAAGAGTGAAATAAGATGGAATAATGAGGAATAGTCGTACCACTGTGAACCGTGTCGGAAGGAGAATTGGCCCCTTATTTCAGGGCCTATTCTTCAACCGAACATCCCTTGTTTGGAAGGTTCAGTTTAGAAAAAAAACAATATTTACAGGACATAAATGTGTATATGCAAGACATACTATTTTTAAGACCATGCAAAAAATACCTCATAGAAGAATATCTCATATAGTCAGTTATGAAGTATAGAATATTTCCAAGTTAATATGGAACATCTAGAAGGATCTTCTCTAAATTAAATATAATTAAGGGGTACACATAAAATAGATCATTGAAATTATAATACATTGAAAAAAAACTTGTGGAAAGCTATACTAATAAAACACATACATGATCCTCTATGAAAAATTCTAGAGTGGAATATGTGTGATATACAATATTTCCAAGGCTTTCTCCACAGAAATTCATTATGGTAGGGTATATATGTAGGATAAAATGGGACTGTCCCTTGGGGTAGCTAACTTGGCTCCCCCCCGGTAATTTCACCCGTTTTTTTTCTTTGAAAATTTCTTCCATGGATTTTCATCAACATATCCCTATATGTCATTCAAATGTCGCGTGAAATGGATATTCCTATGGCCTCCATCCAGAACGCTCATTTTTAGCAATTCTGTTACCGTTAAAAAATGATTGTCTGGATGAAGGCCATAGGAGTCTCTGTTTCGCATGAAATTTGAGCAGCATAATATAGGGATATAGTAATGAATAATCATGGAAGAAATTTTCAAAAAAAAATAATAAATGGACGACATTGTGCGTAGGCAGCCAAGTTAGCTCCTCCCAGACAACCCCCATTGAACTCATATATGTAATATACAATACTTAGGCCATCTATAAAAAAAACCCATTGAAAAGGACATATAATTATATGAAACTTACCTATATAAGTTCATGTATGCAAATGACTAATAAATACCAAAGGTGCATATTTAAAATTTTGGCATATGCCAATACAAGTTTAAATGGATAGACATGTCAAAACAAGAGAAAATATCCCATATTGATGTTATTCACACAATGTAAAGTATTTACATGACCATCTACCAAAACATTGCACATCTTATTAATACAAGATATTTGAATGTCATGGGCATGCGTGTGTTATCATGGGCATGCGCGTGTTGTGTGTGTGCTTACTATGTGCACATTGTATACACTTGTACATTACATATGGATGCATACATATGTGTATCTATGCATACATGCACGTGCACAGGTGTGTGTTCACGCACACACCGACATGAAATACACCAACATGGATGGATTTGCACAAACGACATTGATTCAATAGTTGAAACAGTCGATTAGATGTGTCGGCGTTCAAACATAGATCAAGGATAGTCCTAAAGAAACCTAAAAACACTGCAAAGAGTTTCGACATTATATTAACGTCGAAATAGGTATGCTCTAAGATAAGACACTGCTTCCTTCTCCAAAAGGTTGACATAAATGCCAATTCTCGTGGCGATGGGAAATACTTCATTCTAATATAACAAAAAAATCAGAAGATCCAAGATTTCTATTCTTCAGTGACGACAAAAACCTTGGATAGGAGCGTTACAGAATCAATAGAATTTCATATGGAGAATGTGCACCTTCCTACAAATCCTCCACCTCTTCACCAAGAATTATATGACTGACAGATACACACGACACAAACACAAACTTTGTTCACGTTAGGCACTTCCCATGAATCCCAATGCAAGGACGAACATTCGACTGATGTTAATCAATGAACTGAACTTGGTCTGGTCACAGATGCGCGCAGCAAAATGCACCTGAGGGACGTACCTTAAGTTTCAACCCAGCGCAGTATCTGGAATGATCGGTGGGAATCATGCCAGGAACGGTTGGGCACAGCAGGATGGCTTTACGTACACCATCACTTTCTATCCGACATCTGCAACTCTAGAAACTGATTAGAATCTTATAGGGTGCGCAACTTTTGCACCTCGCATTGTTACTAATCTAACCCCTTGAGTTCGTGTTTCTCTACTGAAGCAAAACTGTAATGTCGCTTAGGCCTCAGAATCAGCACCGATGCTTGTTCGTCAATCCTAAAGTTCCAAAGTAGCTATATAGCATGTGCACAGTTCTGTCTGAGTTATCGCCAGCGACGAGGCTCTTGCCTGCATTTCAACAGCAACGCATTCGTATTTCAACACAAAATAAGGAATGGCCATTAGAATGAGTTATTCTGTATAGAAACAAGAAGTGGGACTTTTTTTGTAGATAAGCAGAATGGCACCGACCTTGATGTCTTTGTTTTCACAATCTGATTGCTAGATGATGATGGCACTTCCTGCGGATAAAGATCATTACATGTTTGCTAATGTGATTTCAGTTAAAAATAGCATGTACAAGAAAGGATGGCAGGACAGCATCACAACCGAATGAGATTCAACTTCCGTGAACCGTCTTGATGATTAGACAATTACATGATATGGCTTTTTAAAGATGGATATGAAGTGCCACATCACATGCTATTTAAAGATTGTCATTATGGAGTCTTGGATACGTTACGTGTTTATTAAAGACAGTCATAGAAATCACATCCCAATTTCAGCTTTTCCCGAGCTTCCCCCTTAATCTTTTAGGACCAAATAAGGAAAACTTATAGGGCATGTTTGGTAACTAGGTTGGGTTGGGTTGGAGCAACCTTCAGTGAATAGTAGTTGTTTGGATGGTTAGGGGGACTGGAGATAGTTGGAATGAGGAATGTGATGTGATGTCACATTAGTTTGTGATGGAATTCCAACCAAAGGATGAGGGGGATAAACTAGGATACCCTGAAGTAATATGGTAACCAAACAATCCCACAGTGAATTGTAGATGGAACCACGACAACAAAAGGGAGCATCTGATTCAAGAAAGACGATGGATGCAGCCGCTAAGGAGATATCATGAGAGAAGTCCACCTCCACTAAGATTACTAGATAACTTTTTAACATATCTGTTTAAATAAATCGTGCATAGCATTGGCTATGATCCCCTTCATTCATATCTTTTAGAGGGATCCTTAAGTATAAAATTAAGAGGAAGCTCTATAGAAAAAGAAAAAGTGAGAGCTCGAAAGATAAAATGAAAAAAATTCCATTTAGTATCAATATATTATTTGGTATATGCTAAGTTTTTTTTTTCAAAATGATTTGTTGAAAATATAAACTTCTCCTTTTGATCATGTCAAAAAGTTGAAGCATACAAAGATGTGTTTTTAGAAATTTCCAAGCTTTTTTTAAAAGGGGAAGAAGTCTTTCTCAAAGAGTTAATAGCACACACTACATTTTTATAGGAGTAGATTGTTATTTTTTTCGAAAAAAGGGAAAACCTTAAACCATTTTGCTGCCGAGACACTGCTGAGGAAGCCAAAGACTGGATCAAATTCATCAAGAAGATTATCACAGTGAACGACATTTCAGAGCAGTACTGGGTCTTGTTTATGACCGCTCTGCTAATTGAGGAGGCTGATCATTGGTGGGATTCAGTCAAGAACCAGCTTCAGGTACCCTTGAGGTGGGTTGAGTTTATTGGTCCATTCATATAGGTCTACTATACACCGAACTGGTGAGATGACCTGCATCAAGAATTTCAGAGGATGGTAAGGGCACACTATACGGTAGAGGAGTACTTGGAGAAGTTCACGAATCTTGTGCTTTTTAACAGCCCAACATTGGTGCCTGAGTCACAACGCATCCTACGCTTCAGGAACGGTCTTAGAGATGGTCTCAAAGAGTTGGTGCATGGTCATACAGTGGCCATTCTGGCACAATTGACCAATCCGGTGGTTAGTATAGAGCAGCATCAAAGATGGTTATCCAGGGGCGGGCAATGGGACCAGGTTCATGTCAAGGGACCACCACCAAAGGCGATAACCCCAGAAGAGATGCAGTCAGTTTCGTGCACACCGCGACGGAGAAAGCACACTTAATCTGTAGAGGAAAAAGAATTGATTGCATTAATGAGAGGCCCTTGAGTTCTCTTATATAGGAGAGGAACCTATTGGGCAAATTACATGAAGAAGACACAATAAATAGATAATAAGAAAAAGCAAGAACGATAGGAAATATCTCAACACTTCCTCTCAAGCTGGAGCATAGATATCGATCAGGATCAGCTTGGAACATCATCTTTGATAAGGGCCTTTGGCTAGGACCCTAGTAAAAACATTTATTGTCTGATCTCAAGAGTTGGCATGAGTAATGGCAATAAGAGCCTTCTGTATCATGTCAGGAATGTAGTGACAGTCCACCTCTATGTGTTTGGTCCTCTCATGAAAAGTTGGGTTATTGGCAACGGAAAGAGCAGCCTGATTGTCACATTGGAGGTGCATGGGAAGAGGCACCTTTATAGTCAGGTCAATAAGAACAGATCTGAGTCACATCATCTCCATGCTAGCCTGCGTCATGGCCCTGTATTCTGACTCAACACTCGATCTGGCAACCACAGTTTGCTTCTTGCTCTTCCAAGAAATCAGAGAATTCCCTATGAATACAACAAAGCCTGAAGTAGGCTTCCTATTTTTTGGACACCCAACATAATCTACATCTGCACATGCTGTAACTGAAAAAGATGTATCTCTGCTGAAAAGAAATCTCATACCTGGTGAAGTCTTCAGATACCTCAAAATCATATGGTCTACATCCATATATGCATGTATGGGTTGCTCCATAAACTGACTCACTTTGCTCACAGCAACGGATATGCCGGACATAGAAATAGTCACATATAGTAGCTTTCCAACAAGCTACTTGTACCTCCTATTGTCGACCTCCTCAGTGTCATCATCATATAGCTTCATGCTCGGGTTAATAGGAGTAGTGGAAGGTCTGCAATCTGCCATGTTGTCTCTCAAAGAAGGTTTCTAATGTGCTTCATCTGGGTCATCACAAGATCTCGCTAGCTCCTGGCAAACTCCAGTCCAAGGAAGTAACGTAAATTACCAAGGTCCTTGGTCACAAACTGCTGACCTAGGAAGTCCTTGGCACTCTGAATACCCAACTCGTCATCCCCTGTAACAATAATATCATCAACGTAAACAAGAATGACAATAGTACCTCTCTGAGTCATGTGCACAAATAAAGAGTGATCTGCAGTCGATCGCACAAATCCTGCTGCTCTATCAAGTCCGAGAGCTTCTGCAACCATGCTCTTGGATTCTGCTTAAGGTCATAGATAGCCTTGCGAAGCTTGTAAACCATCTGACACCCCCCTCAGTAGTAAACTCGGGTGGTTGCTGCATTTAGGACTTCTCTTGTAGATCACCATAGAGGAAGTCATTCTTCACAATAAGTTAGTAAAGGGGCCAATCTCGTGGCACAACAACAGAAAGTAGAATGCGCAAAGTGGAATGTCTAGCAACGGGAGAGAAAGTATCCTGTTAGTCCACCCCATATGTCTGGGTGAACCCACATGCCACATTGCCATCTGCACGGTATTTCACAGTCAACACATATTTGCATCCCACAACAGATGCATCAACTGGAGCAGAAACAAGACTTCACGTATCGTGTGACTGTAACGCAGTCATCTCCTCCTCCATGGCTAATCTCTACCGATTATCCTGAAGAGCCTTCTGATATGTTTATGGTATCTCAATGGCAGATAGTGCCAAGGTAAACCTCCTGAAATCCTCTGACAGTCTGCTCAAGGAAACCTAGGCTACAAGAGGATAAGTAGCATACATACATTTCTGCTTGCGCAAAGCAATCGGCACATCAAGATCATCTGCCAAAGACACCTGCTCACCTTCTATGGAATTCTGCTGCACAGACAACTCAGTAGTATCATCAATAGAAATAATGTGCTCATTACATACTTGATGTGTGCTAGATGATGAGCAAGGACTGTAAGCAGGGGGGATCGAGCGAGATCTGCGAGTAATAACACGTGGCAAAAACGGAGTCACGATACGAGATGGAGCCACAGGAGCATGTGTAGAGGTAGGAGTAGGTGTAGGTGGTGGTTGAGGAGGTGGTGGTAGATCAGGAGTAAAGGGAGGTGGTGGTACGACAGTAGGAAGTGGAGACATGTCGATCTCATCATCAGAGTCGGGTGGGGCTACTCTATCGCCTGTAGGAGAAAAATACATGGCAGACTCAAAGAAAGTAACATCATCACTGACAAAGTATTTTCGCTTGAGCGAATCAAAGCAACGATACCCCTTCTGGGTATGAGAGTAGCCGACAAAAACACACTTGACATCTCTGGGAGAGAGCTTGTCACGACCTAGAGAGACATCATGAACAAAAGCAACTGAACCGAACACACAAGGTGTAAGGGAGAAATGATCCTTCTCAGGGAACACAATCTGGAAAGGTATCTTCTCTCCTTGCACAAATGAAGGCATGGCGTTCACCATATAACAAACCATGCGGACAACATCGTCCCAGTAGGCATGAGGAGCATGTCTCTATATCAACAATGTTCGGGGCACATCAAGTAAGTGACGGTATTTGCGCTCAACAACACCGTTCTGCTAGGATGTATAGGCATGCGCGTTCTGGTAGACAATTCTAAGAGATCTACGAAAGTCAGAAAGCTGTAAGGTGCAGAACTCTACAGTATTATCAGGACGAATATACTTGACATTGGTAGAAAAACTATTTTTTATCTTATTAATAGAAGATTTGATCACAGATCCATCCACAGGCTTATTATTCAATAAAAAGACCCAGGAAAGTCTAGAGAAATCATCGACATCAACAAATAAAAACAGTGTTTCTGGTAATCAGGAACATGACTCGGACGCCAGATATCTAAATGAAGGAGCTTAAATAATTGAGAATTGCTTCGACTCTGACGGGATGGAAATGCGGAATATTGATGCTTCCCAAGCTTGCATGCCTAACACTGAAAGGAAGATCTCATGAAAATCTGAGGAAGAACATGACATAGCTTCTACAGAGGAAGGTGGTCAAAAGGAAGGTGCCACAGATACGGTGAGACTGGTCCAGTAGGTATAGTAAAAATGCCAACATTAAGAGGTTGGATCAGTCTGTAGAGTCCCCGCTGCGCACGACCATATCCAATCATCATGCCCATGAGTATATCTTGAAACATAAGAGATAATGGGTCAAAGATGGCACAACAATGCATATGCTTAGTAATCTGACCAATGAAAAGTAAATTCATATGAAAGTCAGGAGCATATAAAACATTCTGAAGACACATGGATGATGTCAAATGCACCTCCCCTGTCTTGTAATGGGTAAGTGATCGCCATTGACAATGACAAACCATCTACCATGTGGTATGGTTCTATGAGCCCCAGTTGTGCTTTGTCTCCACAAAGATGATGGGAATCACCAGAATCCATAATCCATTCTGCCATATCTGCATCATTACTACCAGTGAAAGCATAAACAATATCTGAAGAGCTCGAAGAGGCTCTGGCCACAGCTGCAGTATCTGTAGTGGTGGTTCCTGCAACATGAGTCATAATCTCTCGAATACGAGAGACGATATCATCTAGATGAGGATCGACCAAAGAAGCAAGTATATCTGAAGGCTTAATTTCTTCTGCCACGAGACCAAAAACAGGATATCCATGCTTCTGGTAGTATGTATCCTCTACATGTCCTAGTCGACGACAAAAGGTGTAAAAGCCACGTGGATGTCCACTGCCTCTACCACGAGGGGTGCGTCCTCTAGATAGGATCGTCAATCCTCGACCACAAGAAACATTCATAGATGACAAGGGCTGACGAGTGACCGTAGGAGGCATGATAGCTCGGCTGAGACGGCTATAGGCCTCCTCTATGGGAGGTATGGTAGCTCCAGTGAGAAGCTGAGTACGTGTTGCATCATACTTTGTATCAAGGTCAGCCATGAAAACTCCAACCATCGTTGAGTTCCTATATGTCTTTTCTTGCTCAAGAGATGTCGTAATAGGCATATAGCTATGAAGCTTCTCAAACATGCCACGGAGTGAACTGTAGTACATGTGCAGAGGATGATCATTCTGCTTGACCTTGTAGATGTCAAATTGTAGCTGAAGAATCTTGGCTTCATTCTTCGCTTGAGTATAGGTGGAAGCCACAGTGTCCCACATCGCCTTGGCAGTGGGCTAGTTTAGAATATCATTAGCTACCTCTATGTTGAGGGTCCTACATAGCCAAACACATGTATACGTGTCATCTTGCTTCCAAGAAGCATTTTTCCCGGTCTTATCTGTTGACTATGGATCTGTCAGGATGTGCTCCTTGTTGTTGTACTGCATGAGGGTGAGAAATTGCATGGATCACAACTCATAGTTGGTCTCATCCATCTTAACGATGGGAACTAGGCCCTTGAAGGTTCTGGACGAAAAAATATCACCCTTATTCTCTGACATGATCGTAAAATGACTTAATAATGGAACTCAATTGGGGAATAGATCGATATAAACGAGTTTACACGATCATACGGAGGATTAGTTGCACGTGTAGACTCATACAACCATCCTCAACGATCTTCGTTGCTCGCTAGGGCTGGAAAATGTGATTTATCGGTTTAAAATCACGTTTTCTGATCAAAATCAGACCGGTTCAAACCATGGAACGACTTGCAGAGGTGCACCAAGGCGCACAGGAAGGCCGACGGTGGCCTGGGCGGCCGAGCCAATGGTCGGGGCGGCCTGGACAGCTGGGGCGGCGGTCGGAGAGGCTTGGACGACCGGGGCGGCGGCCAAGCAGCTGCCAGAGAGAGGGGCGACGACCTAGGCTGCGCCGGAGGGAGGAGCTGCGGCCCAAGCGATGAGTGGCAGTGACGGCCAATGGGGCACGGGCGAGTAGGGCTAGGGTTTGGTGGGATACGGGAGCTCCAGTCTAGGATCGTCGCTCCAATACCATGTAGAGGGAAAAGAATTGATTGCATTAATGAGAGACCTATGGGTTCTATTATACAAGAGAGGCACCTATTGGGAACATTACATGAAGAAGATATGTTGAAAGGAATGAATGAGATGATTTTACCATTAACCCTGGAGCTCTCTTATATAGGAGAAAAGCTCTATGGGTAATTTACATAAAGAGGACAAATAAAAACTACATAATAAAGTTACTCTAACACTCCCCCTCAAGCTGGAGCATATATATCTAACATGCTCAGCTTGGAACAACAAAGATGAAATGGACCCCTAGCAAGGGCCTTGGTGAACATGTCTGCAACCTGCTCTCCTGATGATACATGAGAGGTTGAAATAAGCCCTCTTTGAATTAAGTCCCGTGTATAATGGCAATCCACTTCAATGTGCTTCGTCCTCTCATGGAAGGCTGGATTATTGGCTATGAACAAGGCCGCTTGATTATCACATTTCAGATGCATGGGAAGAGGAACATCAATAGTTAAATCAGTTAAAACGGATTTAACCCACATCATCTCAGCACTACCTTGGGCCATTGCCCTATATTCTGACTCTGCACTAGATCGAGCCACTACAGTTTGCTTCTTACTCTTCCAAGCTACTGGTGAGCTGCCAACAAATATAATAAAGCCTGAAGACTTTCTATCATTAGGACACCCGGCATAGTCTGCATCAGCATAACCTGTGACGGATATCGAGGTATCTCTTCTAAACAGAAGACCAGTACCTGGAGACGACTTCAGATATCTCAAGATCATAAAAACAGCATTCATGTGAGCCTGCCTGGGTTGCTCCATGAATTGGCTTACCCTATTAACTGCAAAGGCTATATCCGGTCGGGTAATCGTGACATACAAGAGCTTTCCCACTAGCTCTCTATATCGTCTCTTGTCTACCTCCTCAGAGTCATCATCATAAAGTTTGACATTAGAATCCATAGGAGTAGCAGCTGGTCTACATCCTGCCATACCTGTCTCAAATAAGAGATCCGTAACATACTTCTTTTGTGTCATTACCATACCTTGCTTGTTCCGTGCAAACTCCAGCCCCAAAAAATAGCGGAGTGTACCTAAGTCCTTCATAACGAACTGCTCGCCAAGAAACTCCTTGGCTGCTTGAATGCCCTGCTCATTACTGCCCGTAATAACAATATCATCAACATACACTAAGATGATCACAGTACCTCGCTTATCTCTCTTTACAAAGAGAGTATGATCTGCTGTAGATCTGACGAAGCCCTTCTGTTCAATCAACTCCGAGAGCTTCTGAAACCAAGCCTGTAGACTCTGCTTTAGGCCATATATGGCCTTATGGAGACGTCATACCATACTGGACTCCCCCTCAGCAGCAAACCCTGGCAGCTGCTGCATATAGACCTCTTCCTGCAAGTCACCATACAAGAAGGCGTTCGTGACATCAAGCTGAAATAGGGGCCAGTCTCGGACAACAGCAACTGCAATGAGAATCCGTAAGGTAGAATGACGGGCTACTGGAGAAAACGTCTCCTGATAGTCCACCCCATATGTTTGGGTGAACCCACGAGCAACCAACCTGGCTTTGTATCTATCAACCGTACCATCTGCCCGATGCTTAACAGTAAAAACCCATTTGCTTCCAACAATGGACGCACCTGGTGGAGGATGCACAATACTCCACGTACCACGTGACTGCAACGCCGCCATTTCCTCTTCCATAGCTAAACGCCACGGGCTGCTCTGTAGGGCCTCCTGGTAAGACCGTGGAATGTGTACTGCCGATAATCCAACAACTAAGTTGCGAAAGTCCGGGGACAATCGCTCCAATGACGCCTGGGAGCAAAAATCCATCCCATATTTGGGATTCATCGTCCGAGCACGCTTCTGCCGTCTATGAGCAATAGGGATATGTAGGTCATCAACAGGAGGAATGACAGTATCATCAATAGCATGTACATCAGTACCCTGTACATCCATCTGCACATTCAAATCACCTGTGCCATCAGTAGAACTCAAATGATCAGTACATACCTCGGGCGTACTGGATGATGGAGGAGGCACATGAGCAGAGGGCCGTCGCTGATAGACCTGAGGATAATGAACAATAGCTGGTGGTGGCAGTGGTGGTGGTGTAGGCTGTGGTGGTGGTGGAGTAGGCTGTGGTGGTAGATAAGAGCATGGAACAGATGGAGGTGGAGGCGGCACATAAATGCCGTCTCCTTCCTCTGAGTGAGTGAGTCTGTCACCTGTAGGAGAAAAATACATAATGGACTCAAAAAAGGTGACATCTGCACTGACGTAGTACATTCGTTTAACTGGATCAAAACACCGATATCCCTTCTGGGTTTTGGAATAACCCACAAAAACACACTTGACAGCTCTGGGAGAGAGCTTGTCAAGACCAGGAGAAAAATAATGAACAAATGCAACAGACCCAAAAACACGCGGTGTTAGGGAGAACAGATCCTTCTCGGGAAACGCAGTTAAGAACGGAATCTTCTCCCCTAATACTGTCGAAGGCATACGATTAAGAAGATAACAGGCAGTGAGAACCGCATCCCCCCAATAGGAGTGAGGGGCACGGCTCTGAATCAAAAGGGTTCTGGTCATATCCAACAAATAACGATGCTTCCGTTCAGCCACCCCATTCTGTTGGGAGGTATAAGCACACGACGTCTGATGCACAATCCCATGAGACATAATAAATTTGGACAATTGAGTACTGCACAACTCTAGAGCATTGTCAGACCGTATGTACTTCATTTTAGCAGAGAAAATATTTTTTATTTCAATAGAAAAGACTGAATAAAATGACCAGCATCAGATTTATTTTTAAGAAGAAATACCCAAGAAAGTCTAGAGAAATCATCGACAGCAACAAGATAAAACCTGTGCCCTTGAAGATCAGGGACACGACTGGGACCCCAAATATCAAAATGTAGCAGCTCAAATAGACCATGATGACTTGGACTTATACGACTCGGAAAAGACGACCTGTGATGTTTGCCAAGTTGGCATGCCTCACACTGAAAATTAGACTTGGGAGAAATCTGGGGAAGGATATGGACCATCTTTTGCAACGAAAGATGACCAAAACGGAGATGCCAAGTGTAGGGTGACACCGATCCAGCCCTCATAGAAGAGACACCAACATAAGGAGATTGCACCAGTCTATAAAGACCCCCTTGCTCATGGCCAGTCCCAATCACTCTGCCCGTTAATATGTCCTGAAACACAAGAGTAGATGGGTCAAATATAGCACGGCAATGTAAACCTTTGGTGAGTTGACTAATAGACAGCAAATTCATCGAAAACTTCGATGCATAGAGAACATTGGACAGTCTCAAGGTAGGAGTCAACTGCACCTCCCCCTGACCAGTAATAGGGGAATATGTACCATCAGCTATCACCACCGATCGTTCAGATTGAGCAGGATGAAATACACTAAACTGACCTCTGTCACCACAGAGATGGTGTGATGCACCTGAATCCATGATCCATTCTGATAGATCCGCCTTGTAACGCGTAGTAAAGGCAATGGGTGCAGAACCTTTGAAGGCACCCACAGATGGAAAATCTACCTTGTTGTCTGACATGACGACAACAATAACCTGTAACTGGGGTTACACAATCTGACAACAATGTCTACTTATTCATAGATCCAGCGCGGTCACGCGCACAGAACAGGTACACACGTACAGAACAGGTGCATTCAAGGAAGGACGGCTAGTGCATAAGGTTCACACGCACATTACTTGCACACAAAGGAAAGCACATGCACACGAAATTACGTCACCAGGCGCACACGCTCGCAGATGAGGACTTGCGCGTTGATCGCACAAGGGCTTCGCGTCGCAAGATGAGAACATGAGACTATCAGGAGAGATCACTGTTTTGGAGTTCTTTGTCAGATTTCTGGAACTGTCTGTCGCTGTATCATTTGAATCTACCCCAGAATCAATTAATTTAAGCAAGACACATCAGTAATCACCTTACGTTATTCTTGGAATCTTATATGCATATCTTCTTTATCTCTCATGGACACCAGATACCATACGATTGATGTTTGCCAGTAAATACTGGTTGCCAGAGTTACCTTAGATCGCCAGGAGAGATGGAGGCGATGTTGCGCACAGGGTTAGCGGCCTAGATCGGCGATGACCAGCAGGCACGCCACGAGGAGATCAGCAGCAAGGAGCGCGACCAGAGGAGATCAACAAGCACGCCACGCGCGCGCGAGCAGGAGCGAGGGCTCCAGGCGCGCGATGAGGGCGCCAGGCGAGGAGGGCTCCAAGGCGCGCGATGTCTCCTGACGCACGATGAGAGGGAGACGCGCGCGATCAGGAAGAGGCGAGGTGCTAGGCACGCGTGCGGCGGCGCGTGAGGCGGCCCCGATCGAAAGAAAGAGAGAGAGGCCGGCGGGTGGGGTGGGTTAGGGTTAGGGTTTCGAGAACTCCGGTCTAGGACCGTCGCTTTGATACCATGTTGAAAGGAATGAATGAGATGATTTTACCATTAACCCTAGAGCTCTCTTATATAGGAGAAAAGCTCTATGGGTAATTTACATAAAGAGGACAAACAAAAACTACATAATAAAGTTACTCTAACAAGATAAAATAAATAGATAATAAGAAAAGAGTAAGAAAGATAGGAAATATCTCAACATAACCTTTCCAGTAACTTCCACAGTTACGACATACCAACAGTCCTACCAATGCGGACACACAGACTACTTTTTGATGAGACTGTCACCAGTAGCACTATGGAGGAGCAAACTCCACTCTGAACACTCAGGGATCGCTACTCTCCTACCACAGCATAGCTCAGGTAGCAAGATCTTCTCAATGAGTACGAGACCGTGACCTTACAACAATGACCACCACAACAACACTAGTTGTGTTCCATCAAGCCGCATAGTTAATGATTCATGATGCCGCGACCTTACAACAATAACCGCCAAAACGATGGTCGATGATCATCAGTAGGCCATGGCTTTTTCTCAACCCTCTCTCTGGTTTACAAAGACAATTTCTCATAGTGATGTCTCCCCAAATGGTCATTAGACTCATTACTACTCATTCCACTGATGATTAGAAACCTAACAGTCACCCAGTTTGATTTGAATCCAATTTTCTTCCTTGCTTGGTTTTGATCCCAACTAGGGTCATTTCTTCTTAGACCATATGCATAATTATCTCTACACACCCAACACCAATATGACATATAAAAATCCATTATTATATTTCCAAGCCTAATTCATTCTTAGTTAGCATTTCCTTGTCATGGAACACCTATCATTTAGGTTTCTTCGTTCCATCCAATTAAGCTCATCATCCATATCCATTATATGGGATCCTAACGCATGCATCTCGGAATTTAAGTTCACGTCACATTGGTGGGTTTTCTCATTGTATATTATATACATAGCCTTGTTTATTCATCAAATTTACGCACTTCTGTTGTAAAATGAATTTTTTGGAGGCTTTTTCAAAATTCACGGAGTCGGATTTGTTGGTTTGAAATTCTGGATTGAATCTCTAAAGTCTTTCACATGCAATCCCCTACATGAATATGAGGCCCTCAATGAGATGAGAGGTTTGCCCTCTCCACAGGTACAACATCTTATGCATATCATGTGAAGACTAATTTGCTATTCCAAGCAGTTTTACCCATTTAACGGTGAAACCATGTTCATAATCCTGAAGTTCTTGACACCTAAACCACCGCTAAAACGCTTTCAAGATCACATGAATCAAAGATAAACAAATGGAATTGAGCGTGCAAAAAATGACAGGTTCACAGAAGCATGAATAGATCATATTCTCCCAATCCATTTAAAAAATGACAGTTTCGCAAAAGCATGTATATAAATCATAATTTGAAGCCAATTCATGTTTATAAGGAAGAGCAAGATCTACCTTTTCTCCTTTTTCTGTGATCCCAGCACTATTCAAATCTGCAGGATTCCTTGTTCTATTCATACAAAGTTTCGTTGAGGAACGGTTGCCCATTGACCTAGAAAATATTCCAAAGGTTTTGAATTAGTCACTTACAATGAGCGGTTTAAATGATCAGATGATAATATGACATCTCTTCTGTCGAGAACGAGAATCTCAACATTGGCATCTTAACTAATAATTATAAGAAATATTAAATGGGATAAGAATTCTGGGTTCAAGGCTCCAAGGACCACTTGTTCTGAGCGTCTATATGTAAAGGAGCATAAGGCATAGATATACTTCCATCAAGTTTTATGTGGCACGCGATACTCAGGCTGTCAACCATATTACCTGGGCTTTTGTTTGCTCAGAATTTGATCCCTTTCCCCAATACCTGGGGTTAAAGTTTTTCTCTGCATCCTTTCCTGGTTCCTACAAATATAAGATAGAAAATAAGGTTCACAGGTAATAATATAAATTTGTTTGTTTGATCCACAATATAATCTGGTGTTACACCTATCTTTGTCCGGGAAAGACTTTCCAAATATTACGTCTGCAGGCCTATCAACATGAGAAATAAAACCAGTTAGGATCTGCAGGTTACAGTGAACCATTTTCATTGTTTCTTGAGATATATTGAAGCAGAAGACCTGTTCTCTAGATTTGCTCTTTTACAAGTGCTGTTGAATTCTTTCTTTGAAATGGCCTGCATCATTTGGTTCAAAAACTGAGAATTATTAAATTATAGAGCATCCTCAGGCAATTTCTGGCATTTAAAAACATATATACAGGACAATGGATTCATAATACTGACAGCCTACTACCAGTGATCCTTTCTAATTGCACGTTTGGCAAACTAAAACTAAGGAATATAAAAATATCAATTTGGTAAATAAAGTGTGTTTTATTTCCAATAAAATGGAAACTCCTTCCCATGAATTGATTTCCACATGGAAGGCTGGCAATTTTGCTTCCACTTCTAGAAGAAAAGTGAAAAGGAAGAAATTGAACACAAAAATACCATATAGGTAATGGAAGGGCGATGTATGGGAGTTGGTGTTGGGGGTAGGGGTGGGGAGGATGTGAAGAGGGCGAGCGAGATGGGAGGAAGGAGAACGTGGAGAGAAGAAGGGAGGGCCAGGGTGGCTCAGTTGGAGAATGCAGGCTGTGGAAGAGTAGCATCTTGAGGAAGTGGTGTAGATGGTGAAGAAGCCGAAGGGCTTTGCTACTTCTACCTTGGGAGCTGAGCAATTGAGAGGTGGACATGTACAGTTCAGTTTTATTTTTGACGATGGGGAATGACCCTCAAGAAGTGGAATGGTTGCAAACCACACATCTCATGAAGTTCTGTCACATCACTTCTCTCCACCAACGGCTGAGTAGTTGGCAATAATGGCGTGAAAGAGGGACATTGAGCTGGTTGGTTTGGCCTGGGGGGCATGCAGTGGATGTGGCCAAGGTTTGACCCAAAGATGCAAAAGTATCTCCTCTTTCTCCTCTGGTTGTATTGAGTGAGATGAACATGAGATTGAATTCAGGAAAGGTGAACATGTGCTGAAGCGGGGGTTGTGGAGGCAAGATGAAGAGGGCCTTGCAAGTGTTCCAACCGAAGAGGTGTAGGGTGGAGAGCTTGGGATGTGAGGGACCTAAATGGAGGGAGTGACTTGTATGAATGAGGGGAAGTGGAGGTGCTCCTATGGGACCGGGTTGCGAAGTGCATGGATGTTGTGTGAGGGGGAGGGGTGATTCCAATTCCCGTGGTTACAAGATGAGGTTTGTCTCCCAGAAAGTCTAGGGCCTAGGGCAACCTGACAAGAGGAGGGTGGTGGGAATTTTGTTTGGTGAATTGCAGGCAGATGTGATCTTCCTGCAAAGCTGGAGAAATGGGATGTTTTCACTTGGAGATTGATGGCTAGATCTTGGCTTTCTAATTTTTGAGTGGTCCGTTCGATTGGGGTATTGTCATTTTTATGGGGTGGTATAGTGATTCTCTAGAGTTGGTTGACTCAGTGGAGGCAATACACTCACTTTTGGAGGTGCTCCATAGATGGTCAGATGGTCTTTCTTATTCTCTACAGTGTACGGTCCCTTTAGATACCCAGTTGTTTCAGGTGCGCGGGACAAGCTGTCGCTGGTGAGTGATCATTCTCATGTGCTTGGTGGTTGGTGGGTGGTAACTTCAATGCCACTCTGTTCGTTGATGATCGACCTCGAAAGAGGGGATGTGGATCCCGATTCTAATCTGTTTGCGGATTTTGTATGGGATATGTCATAGGAGGTTTTGGACATGACCAACTCCCACTAACCTGGAAGGGTTTGGCATCGTGGTCCCTCTCGGACTGCTTCTTTGGTTTGACAAATTTGTTGGAAGCATTCCCCTTGGCGTGTGTGCTCTACCACCTAGATCGCACGGTTATCTCATGGGACTCTACCAAGATGTGTCGTGTGAGTGATTTGGTTCATTTTGAATAGTCATGGTTGTTTGAGGATGGCTTCATAGGGCACGTACTTGTTGGTTTATGATTGGGTCAGCTTCCAAGGTGATGATGACTAAGCTGAAGGTTTTGCGTAAGATGTTTCAATTCAGGAGGGAGGTGCAGACTCAACAAGGAAAAGAAGTTTGCGCATCTCGAGGACACCGGGGAATTGTTGGAGAAGATAGCGAGGAAGGAGTATCGTTGCCTTACTTGAGGAGGATAAGCGTAAGGTAGAGAGGTGGCAGTGATTCGTGCATGTGACTGAAGAAGATGGATGCCAATACACAGTTTTTCCATACCACGGCCAATGGGGCAACTTGATTCACTCAATTGAGGTGGATGGAGAGCCGGTAACGAGCGATTTGGCTATTAGGGCTAGATGAAAGGGGTGGTGATGGATTCTGATATTGTTGATGATTTAAGGTAAAAGAAGGTAAAGGAGTTGCTTTGTAAGGCTTACTTCTGCAAAGCGTGCAATTATGTGTATTGGCTATTCATCTAGGCCTCCCTCTCTTATCATGGATTTCATGATGAATGTATTGGTTGGATGACAAGATATTTGATAAGGGCTTCTTGTTTGGTGTTGGTGAATGACAAATAGGTAATGGTTTTTTTCATCCCCAATGAGGCTTTGACAAGGATGTTCATTGGCTAAGTTACTTTTTGTTATTGTGGCAAATGTGCTTTCCATGATGGTCCTTCATGCGGTTATTGGGGAGTTCTGCAATGATTTCAACATTTATGTGCCACTTTTTCATGTGTGAATGAATTTTCTTTATTGAAGATGATGTTAGGGCAATGGAGGGTGTCAGAGTCCTAGAAATGATTGGTGCGACATCAGGATTGCCAATCAATGATGAAAAGTTCATGTTTGTTCCTTTGGGATGGAGGAAGAGGAAATTGAGGCGTGTATTGGGACTTTTAGGACTTAGAGAGGGGTGTTGCCTATCAACTACTTGGGTCTTCCCTTGTTGAGTGAGTAGTTAAGGCAGCGTGATTGGTTGCTAATAATTGAGAAGATGAAGCGAAGGCTTATAAGGTAGCAGACATCTTGTCTGTCAAGGGAGGGATGCCTCGTGCTCCTGAAAATGTTGTTTCCTATTTCGGTGTTTTCATGTCTACTCGCCTACTTCATGCTAGAGTTCAAGGGTGATTGGAGAGTTTGATGCATAGATCTTTTTGAACGAGTACCGGCAAGGTTCATGGGATGCCTCTAGTTAACTGAAGAACGATGTTAATGGTGAAAGATTATGTTGGCCTTGCGGTGAGGAGTTCGGAGGAGATGAACAAAGCCATGTTGACCTAGTGGGTGTCTCGGTTAAAGTTAAAACACAAGTTAAACTCATTTTTTCCTTATTAAAATCAAGTTTTGAAATTTTTTTCCAAACCATGTCACATTTGTATAGATTTTTAAAACATTTTTCAAATAATTTTTTCAAAATAAGTAAAACACATTTTTTAAAATATTTTTTCAAAAATAATATAACATAGTATAGAAAAATTTCCAAAGCCTTGCAAACATTTTGTCCACTTTCAGCCCATTGCTAAGGCGATGTGGGACATCCTTGCAACAACATACTCGCAGGTGCGAAACGATACCAAGAACCTTCAACTCCAGCATGACATATTTATCGTCAAGCAGAATGGACGACCTCTTCATTCGTTGTATACATCCTTGCGAGGGATTTTTAAGCAGTGTTTATGGAGTGTCGACAGACTTATCTTTGCATAATTTTTAAATATTGAATATATATATATATATATATGTGAATATATAACAAATTAAATTGTAACAATTAATATTATACTTAAGATATCATAAAAATCAATATAAAAATATAAAATATAGGGTACCAATCCTTTGCAACCCGAGACAGCGCCTCAAGACCACCTCAACGCCTCGATGTCTCGAGGACCGCCTCAGTGTCTCGAGGCACACGCCTCACATGGGCTGCTTGAGGCAAGCGCCTTCCGCCTTGAGGTGTACGCCTCAGCGCCTCGAGGCACATTTTTTAAAACCATAGTTATGATACAATGCTGCTTGTGGATATGGTGCATTCATTAAAAAAATTGGCATATTAATGGCTGAACATGTAGGTGTTCCATCAACTAAAGTTGTCACTGCATCGACAATAGTCCCAATGTGATGTATAAAAGGTGTGATTCTGTGAATTGGCAACTCTGTCCGCCAGCATCACTGCACAAAAAACCCACAAAAGTTGTTTGTCTGTGATACTCAATTGTACACAATTTGGCAGCCTCTTCTGGTTCCCCCCACACAACGACCGTAAACAACTCATAGAACATGTAATGTCTGTGATTAATGTGTGAACATGTAAAATCCATTATATTTCCCGTCCACAGCCACAAGGAAGTCAACTATATTTAAGTAACCTAGTTGAGGCAATTGCCAATTCATCAATCTATAGACCATCTCTAGGGCTGGAGGATCACCAAATCATTGTCACTTGTCACAGCATTCTTTGGGAATGGAAGCCTCATATCCTATTCACTATAGCATGTACCAGACATAGCAGGAACATGACCGTGCCCATGTATTCTGCCCTGAAATTAGATTTCCCAAAGCTAAACCCCTGCTGTCCATAATATGCAGAAAGCCTGTCATGAAGAGAACATGGTGGCCAAGTTCCTCTCTAACTTGGGCCCAACTACTCTATTGCAAAAGCACAAAAATTCAAGTTAGAAGAGGTGCTAAACCTTAAAGAGACAACCACCTACTATTTGAGTCAGTTGCCAGTTACCTCAGATCACGAACTCATGATATTTTAAATGTCCCCCATGTTCGTCAAACAATTTTGGTCAAGTTCTGATACATGCAGTCTTAATGGAAGATGCCTGCAGTGCAATGAAAGGGAGAATGTGGAACAACCCATTTATTTGTGGGATAAGGAATGGAGAATTAGTTTAAGAAATGAGGAAGAAAAAGAGAGTTTCTTTGTTCTTGCTTTGTTGTAAGGATCTCATTTTTAAGAAGTATTAAGAGAGATTTGTGTTTGAGGAATAAGAACTCGCCTGACCCCACATATTCCAGGATTGTGTTATCCCGGGCTAAAATGTCATTAACCCCTCAACACACACAAATTCCATGTTATTCTCCTACCAAACAGCCCAGCATGGTGGCCCCTGATTCCAAGGATGTCTTATATTTTTAGAAAGAAGAATCGAGTGACTGTCTTTTTTAATGCATGTCCATCTATTCTAGCATTCACCACCATTTTCATCTATATACCAAGTGATACACTGAAGCATCTTGATCACCAAGCACAGAGAGTGACAGAGGCAAAAGACCACGATGATGTCTTACACTCCTCTAATGGGAGACAGAAGGACAGAAAGGAATCATAGTAGATTCAAATTGATTCAATCAGAAGGCCTACAGACATCTATGTGGAAATAAAATCGATACTCAAAATTATAAATTTGTCAAGTAATCCCTCTCTGCCTTCCAGATTGGAGATAATCCTCCTCTTTGGATTTCTAGCTTTCCTCCTAGTTTTCTGTTACGGAGCCACAATTGTAAGAGAACTAAATGCTCACTGCTATTTGACTCGTCTCTTGTTGTTGTAAGAATACATTTGTGAATGCAACAAGGAGTCCATCATCCATTAATCATATTTTTGAAATATATTGTTTTTAACAATTTCCAGGAATAAATCCATTATTGTTACACTCCTCGTTCTTCACTGGTTTTCTTTTTCCTTCAAGAAATCTTTCAATGGCACTGTCACTTCACCCCAGTTACGTCATGAAGTCATCCCTCGAGCTGTGATGAATGTTTGTTTCATCAAAACCATGATGATTAGAAGGATCCTGGTCAAACGGTAGATATTTTCACTTTCCCATGGTAGATATTACAATCACTTTAAGAAAGAGATAGTGTACCATGCATCCTATTTTAAATAATGTTACTTATGACGAATCGATGATTTGACCAGCAAGCTTCAGGAAGAAGAAGATAGATCAGGCATTAGCATTTGTTACTTTTCCTGTGACATGTTAGCATGCTATGTGGGATACAGTCAAGCTGATCAAAGTGAGATACAAAAAGGGTATTTGCAATTTAACTAATGATATAATAGTTCAGTGCAAAGCCTCCAGGGCAGATTAATACACTTACATGTCATTTTCTCAGCTGTTTTCAAACATAAACATGAACTGTGGGACATGCAGTTAATCCAAACCCATTATATCAAAACAGCGCTACTTGAGTGGTTTTTCCCACCAAAAAGCACATCCCAGAGGGGATTCCAATTTTATCACCAAATCATTGGCAGAAATTTAAATGGACTGTAGAAGCAGAAAAGACAATATTTTAAAAAAATCGCTAGGAATTTAGAGATGACATAGCAACAATAAACCATACCCCATGCCTTCAGAAACAGCACATTTGTACATTGAAACCAATGAGAGCACAATCTTAACCAGAAAACTCACTCTCAAAGAGGGAATCGGTTTTGAATGAAGAGAGTCTACGTCTCTCATTTTGTCTTTTAACTTTCGATTGAGATGCACTTCATCTTGTCCTCTAGATATCGAAGCAGTTGGCCGTTTCACAGTGGTTGCTCGTCTTTCAGTAGCAAATGAAAAAGGGCGTGGAACAGTGACACTAGATCTTATTCCTTTAGGCACTTTTTCATTTTTCAACTTCCCAATATTCATTACTTTAGTTGGATGGGAAATATTTTCTCCATTCTTAATTGGGATTTTGTGCAAGTGTGATGTTCTGCAAAATAGCTTAGCTGGATCTGACTTCATTTTTGTTTTTGAATCCCTGTAAGTCTCTGTAGAAACTCCAGCCATCTAATAAACATAAAAATCCACATTAACATATGTAAAACATAATGGGAAAATGGCTGAAAATCTAAGAAATTCCCTATAAATCTAAGTAGACGTCCGTTGGACAACATTTTTTATGATCTAGATCTTCACATTATGGAAACAGGGTTCATTTTTTTGATGATCTAGACCTCCACAAAATGGAAAAACAAGAATATATAGAAGCACGCCAATGCTTTAGAACCTGAAAATGACTGGTGATGTTGGAAATTGTGTATTAGGCCCAAAACAAAAGAAATAAAAAGTTTCTCATGAATAACAAGCTTACCAATTTATATAGTTTTTGAACCACTTTACAAAGTGCAACATTCAGAAATTTTGGAATTGATTTTTTATGCAAGTTCAATAAAAATTATAGAAGATGGTCCAATTGTCTGCCTCATGTTGTGCACTGAAAGTATGGGTAGAGTTTAATGGAACAAAAACCACAAGCTGGTGAGACATGATGCGGATTTACCAAGATTCCCGACTTTCAGTGTTGAGCATTATAGTGGAGACTTGACTTTGATGGGGATGCATGATAAATAGAAGCATCATGAGGTAGTCTCAGCAAGTTTGGCATTTGTTTTACTCTTTTTTTAAGAAGAAAGTGGGTGGGCCCAAGGGGGAGCACACTCAGCATAAATATGTTTATAAAATATGAAAGTGACAAGGATCGGGCCTCAAAAAATCTTTGCAACCCCGACTACATTTTTCCACACAAAGTTATTATTGCTGAAAGACTACTCCATTTTGTGCAACCCATATTGCTCAAAGAACAGACCACAGATGCTGTCCTGCAATGAGAAGCACGCGGACTCAACCGAGGCCCAGAAACTCGAAGCCTTAGATAGATCTAGCTAATTATCTGCCAGCTCATTCCGAACCTCCAAAGACTGCATGCACGAAAAAAGAGGTGTTCTGGTCATCCAGGGTGTCACAACATCTTGGACACAAACATCACCATGCAATAACATATCCATATAAATGTTCCTCATCAAAAGACCTCTTCTAAGGAGCCAAAGGAAGTCCTTCACCTGCAGTGGTCATTAGAGACATCCCAGGGGTCAACCAACAAAGGCGTCAATATAACCTTCCCTCCATGTTTAATAATCCTGACCCTCAGTTCCGCTCCCGAACTTGCTAAGTCAGTCAGTTATGTTGAGGAAGTCTTGCAGTCTCAGAACAGAAAAATTAGCCATAAAGGAGGGATTCCAGGTTCCCGCACTTCATGCATCCACCATTGTAGCCTCCCGATTAGCCGCCAGCACAAAGAGCCTTCAAAAATATTAAAATACTCACAAAGGGTTCCTTCTTCATACAAATTGTCCTTCCAAATCTGAAAGTCTCGCCACTCCCCAATAGTGGCCTCGTGAGTGTCTTGACTTCAGAAAAGATTGAGCACACCTCCTGCCAGAAGTTGGAGGGAATCCATTCGTCTCCCGCCACCGCAAATAAGCTATAGCCAACCGTATAATTGGAGAACATGATTTGACAAAGAAGGTCGCCGCTTCTCCTCCAGATTCTTTGCACCCATTTCTTCAAGAAAGTCTTATTTATCTCATTCAGTCTTGTTAGAGTATGTAATAGATGAGTAATTGGATATGTTATTGGATGTGAAAAGGACTCGCCATGTGGATGTGGCTAGGGTTTTTTCAGACCTACACCAACATGTAGAAGAAGGTGTTGATGGCGCCAGATGGAGAAGATCAATGAGAGGGAGGAACGATGCCGCTGCATGGATATCTTGTGTCGCGATGGAACCGTGATGGGCCGGTGTCGCTAGGGCTTCATAGGAGATCCCTGATCTCGATCTCATGTGCAACTTCTTGGACAAGAACAAATCTCACAGAAAATCCAAAGAATATAAAGAATTTTTACAACAAAATTCAAAGTGTTCTCTGAATCGTCTCACTCTGATATCATTTTAAAATAAATAATGCATAAGTTGAACTAATAATCAACAGAATAAAAATATAGAATAAGAATGCTCAGGATTTACATGGAACCCTACTCAGCGATGAGCGGAATGAAACCACAGGAGAAAGCCTTAGCTATTGCATTATGAATCTCTCAAAGGTTATGGGGGTGTAGGACTCTTTATATAGCTCCACGGATAGACAAAATCCCTACTTATCGATGATATGGGACTAAACAAGAGAGCAGGGTAATTGGGAGTCCTAGAGAAATCCAATTACCCATCTATTACATACACTAATCATGACAAAAGAGACTTTAATGTTAGGCAGTGAAAGGGGCTCATTGGAAGCACGTCTATGCTACATAACACATTCAAACATAACTCTAGTTGTGAGCAGGATCAACTAGTTCATAGACAAGTCCAAGAGGAATGCAGGGGAGCTACTACCATCACGATTCTCGAATACCTAGAAGCTATGCCGTGAAATGAGATTTCTTTTTTTACTAGGAGCCCGTAAATATTGTACGTGATGATCATGACTATGTTGATGCTCCAATAAGAGAAAGTCCGCTACATGGTTTTACATATTCCTAGGAGGCAATCTGTCGTCTCTTGATCTAATGCCAAGTATTGGTTAGGGCAATGGAAGCCATTGGTATAAGGGTGAGATCGGCCATGACAGATATCTCGTGAATGTACCTCTTAAAATACAATTGAGATGGGACAACCAGGCCACTTTCCAAAACGACTTCTGGTAGAGGTTCCAAGCTTAGGTAGATATTTATACTCCATCTTGAGGGGGAAATAGACTATTAGATGGGAATGTGAATATGTTATTAATATAAAGAATATTACATAATCTAAATAGGAACAAATGATTGACGATTGACATCTTCTCATTCTGAAATTCCTCCTGTTAAAGTAAATCTTACTATTTCTCGGGAAGTGGTCATCTTCGTCCTTAGTGCGTGTATTGCAATCACATAGGACACTTTAAGGACATGTGTTATCAAAAGCATGATTGTTCTGCATTTGCTCATGATATTGAGCAGTTTGAGACTGTTATAAAATATGAAGCGGAAGCAAAAACATGGAACAAGAATAAGAAATATGAACAGCGGGATTTAACGTGGAACCCTACTCCGTGAGGAGCGGGATGAAACCACGGGAGAAGCCCTCAAGGGGCGTGTTTTTCTATTCACTTTCTCAATGAGTACAGGAGGTCTGGGGCTCCTTATATAGCCTTCCCAGAGCCTTCAAGTCCCACCACTGGTCCATGTGGGACTAAACACTAGATGGGGGTAAATGGATCTTCTTCAGGATCCATTTACCCTGCTACAACACAATAGGCGCATACAACTTATACTCCAACACTCCCCCTCAAGCTGGAGCATGCAATGCTCAGCTTGGACAAACAGACAGAAACTCAACTCAACGCTACAAGACACTACGGACAATATCAACCCAACGCGCACATTGCTGCAGTCGAGGACGTTGCTTCTCATGCCGTGCAAGTGAGGAGGATGAACGGGCTGGAGTGTGAGTCAACTGAAGACTCGGAATCTGACCATCGAGTCTGAACTGCGCATGAAGTCTCCTCGTCGGAGAACTGGGTCTCTCCCATCTGGCTCAGAGAATGGTGCACTGCTCTGGTGTATCTATGATACCACATGAAAACCCTTGCCCTCAAGGGAATGGTCCTCTGCTCTGGAGTCCCTATGGCTCACATGAAAACTCTGCCCTGACAAAACAAGAATAATGATGGGGACCGCGAAACCAATGATGGCAACATATGCTCATCTGACAACGACCGCAAGCTCGTGCGTGTCTGAAACTGAGACTCGGAAATATCTGACGTCGAGTCTGAAATTGTAGAGTCTGAACATCTGGCTGGTCTGCAAATCTGGATCTGGATCTGGAGAATCTGAATAGACATGTGACTCTACATATACTCCCCCTTTCTCCCATACTTGTCGGAACATGAACATCGACAAAGTTGGGAGAAGACAAGATAAATAGGGGGTAAACAACAAGAACATGAAACATGCGGCTTCCCCTTTTTGTTTTAGCCGTCATTTCAAATTTTTTTTTTGCAAATTTTTTTTAGCCGTTCAAACTCTTCTTCTTTTTTACGGCTTTCACAAAAAATTTTTTAAACTTTGCATATGGTTTTTTTTGTGTGTGTACGCGCCTTTTCAAATTCCTTTTTTTTCAAACTTCATCATCATTTTTTTTCATATGGTTTCTCCCAACTTCCTTTTTTTTAAGCCGTTTCAATCATTTTTTTTAAATAAGCCGTCACTTTTTTTTACGGCTTTTGATCATTTTTTTTTGCAATTTGCGTACGGCTTTTTCAAATGTACGCGCCTTTTCACATTTTTTTTTTGAAATTTCGTGTACGGCTTTTTCTTGTACGCGACCTTTTTTTTCTTCTTTCTCCTCTTTTTTTTGTAACAAACAAACTTGACCCATTTGGGTCTTACAAAATACAGCTCCCCCTCCTTTTTTTTATAACAAAATATGCAGCCCCTGGCCGATGGTCTTCAGCAGCCTCTTGGGCTTTAATTTTTTTTTTCGGCAGGCCTCTCTCTCCCCCTTGATTATTTAAAAAAAAGAAGAAGGGAGAAGTTTGGGCCCAGTCTTTGGGGGAGTCGGGTTGTAAAAAAAAGGGAAAGAAAAAAAAAGGGTGAGAAGATTGGGCTCTTCTACGCCGAGTTATTTTGTATCAAAAAAAAGGGGGAGTGATCTAGGGTTCTAGAGAACCCTAAAAATAAAAACTCTGGAACAGAACATGAACTTGAACAGAACAATAGTCTTCACGAAATCTTGAAGAACATGAACTCCAAAAAAAATGAATCTCGAAAAAATACAGAATCAAAACTCCTCGAGAATCGACCCGCTCTGATACCATGTTATAAAATATGAAGCGGAAGCAAAAACATGGAACAAGAATAAGAAATATGAACAGCGGGATTTAACGTGGAACCCTACTCCGTGAGGAGCGGGATGAAACCACGGGAGAAGCCCTCAAGGGGCGTGTTTTTCTATTCACTTTCTCAATGAGTACAGGAGGTCTGGGGCTCCTTATATAGCCTTCCCAGAGCCTCCAAGTCCCACCACTGGTCCATGTGGGACTAAACACTAGATGGGGGTAAATGGATCTTCTCCAGGATCCATTTACCCTGCTACAACACAATAGGCACATACAACTTATACTCCAACAGAGACCACTGCTACTACTACTGTTGATCTGAAGTATGATGTTAGCATACCTTCAGCCTCATCTAATAGTGTTGCCTCCAAAGCACCACATGTAATGGTTATGCTCGCACCACATGTCACGGTGCCGATATTACAGAATGGATCACAGATTCCAGTGCATCTCATCATCTTTGCGACAATGTGGGAACAATTCACATCCTACAACACCATCCCTCCATATCAATCCATCGTCATTGTCGATAGGAGACATTATCCTATCAGGGATAGGAGAAGATTCAGCTAATGCCTTCCTTGCATCTGCAGAAATTTTTACACGCACCAAACTTTTCTATGAATATACTATCCATCAATCAAATTACTATGGAATCGAATTGTCGTGCCATTTTTTACCCTTCTTCTTTTGACTTATAGGATATACTCATGGGCAGGTGATTGGATGTAGTCGCAAGGGGGTTCGTAGCAATACTTCTTTATTCAAGTAGTTGCATTTTGGTATTTAAGATCCAGGTTGTGTCCCTGATCACCAAGGGTGCATGTTTTATTTGGTTATTGTTGATGATTTTCCTGGACTATCTTGGGTCTTCTTGATGAAACATAAGTCCGAAGCTGGGTTTATTGTGAAAACTTTAATAATTGAAATAAAGAATCCTTTATTTAATACTATCAAATATCTTTGTCAAATATCTTCCCTCTGACAATGGTTTAGAATTGTGTACTACTCTCAATTTTTCGAATTTTTTGGATCTTACATAGTTACATCAGACATCATGTACCTATGTTTCCCAGTGAAGCAATGTTGCCAAGTGAAAATACCGCCACCTCTTAGATGTTATCATGACTCTGTTGATATGGAGTCGTACTCCTCACTCCTACTAGGGAGATGTCATTGGATTGTTTCTTACCTCATCAATAGTATGTCATCTTCTATGTTAGAAGTAAAGGTTCCTTATTCGATTGCATTCCGAAAAAGGACATGTTTTCTCTAACACTCATGTTTTAGTTGTGTGGCCTTTGTCCAACACTTGACTCCTGAACATGACAAGCTCTTTCTTGAATCTGTTAAATGTATCTTTGTTGGTTATTCTCATATTGAAAAAGGGTGTTGGTGCTTTGATCTTATTAGACAGAAGAACTTTGTAAGTGTTGATGTCACATTCTTTGGTACGCCATGTATTTTTCTACCACAAGTGATAGGAAGACACCCTCTGAGTCTGACAATGAGGTTTGCATGCCACCTCTGCCTCCTGCTCCTACTATGCCCTTTATGGTAGAGATTTGCCTCATGTGTATGTTCACAAACCCATCACGACTCGACCTCTTGCTCATACTCCTTCCAAAACATCTAACAAGTCCATGTAAATTATGAACACTTGATTATCACATATGTCACCATGTATAGGAGGATAATGCAACTCATCAAAAGATCGGTGTTTAGTGAAATGCTGCATTAGAGGATCTGGACCATCATATTGCACTTCAGAATATAAACATACATGTGCTACATATCCTCTTTCAGGACATGTTTCGTTGGGGTCTCTATAAGATTACTTCAGAAAGTTTGTGGTGGAATTGTCAGATATTACAATCTCATGCACATATGAGGAGGTGGTGTAGGACAACCAATGGTGGCTAACTATGGAAGAAAAAATGATTACACTACAGTTCAGAGGCGACATTGGTTACTGCCCCTGCAAAAGTTTCTATGGTAGGATGCAACTGCAAATGGGTCTTTACGATGAAGCATAGAGCAGACAATAGTATGGATCGCTACAAGGCCAGACTTGTCGCACAAGGATTCATTCAGACATATAGAGTGGACTACCAAGACATTTTCTCTAGGGTAGCACGTCACTCCACCCTTCGAATCCTTTTTTGTTGCAGTGGTGAGAAATCGGGCGCTTTCTCAGCTTGATGTCAAGAATGTCTTTCTGTGTGGGGACCTGTAAGAGGAAGTTTATTTCAAAAAAAAGTTGTGAAGACAAGATTTGAACTCATGACCTCATGGTTATGACTTATGAGCCTTGCGAGCTACTAGGGAAATAGCTAATTCATCAGTTTATAGAGAATGATGAATGCGGAAGCATATCGAAGATAAAGAAATATAAACATGGAATAACATCGAGATTTTATGCAGAACAATACTCCATAAGGAGCAGGATGAAACCACTAATGAACCGCCTCAAAGGGATGATATTTCTAATAATCTCTCTCTCTCTCAACAGATACAATGAGTGTAGGGTTTCTAATATAGCCCTACTAGTAAGACCAAGTCACACTCACAGATGATATGGCACTAAACATGTGGATGTGACAATTGGACCCTGCAGAGATTCAATTACACATCTATGACATATGATGGATACTCTAGCACTCCCCCTCAAGCTGAAGTATGCAATGCTCAGCTTGGACAAATAGAAAGAAAACTCTCACGTAAGAAATATAAGACACTGCGAACAATATCAACTCAACGCATACTCTACAAGCTACGTATTAAGGGTGTTGTTTCTCATGTCGTGCTGGTGAGAGAATTGAAAGGCTAGAGTATCAACCGAGTCTCCTCGTCGGAGAATGTATGCTCTGTATTGGTTTGTCAGTCACTGAAACTGAACCGGATCTCCTCCAGAGAATGTGTGCTTTGTACTGTGCAGAGTCACTAAAACTGGATGAGCCTCCTCGTCGAAGAACTTTGGCCCACAACTACTTTGTATCTCTGAAGGACCAAACTGGAGAAAATTGTGGAAACATCCTCGTCGGAGTCCGCGAACACTGGAGAATGGAGTCTGAAAAAAAGTCCCCTTGTGGAAGAACTGGGTTTCTCCCATACTGACTCAGAGATTGGGATCTCTATTCTGGAGTCCCTATGAATCCATATGAAAACTCTGAATCTACACTGGCTCAGAGAATGGGATCTCTACTTTGGAGTCCCTATGGATCACATGAAAATCCTGAGTCTAAATAAAGAAGGGGACTTCTCACATAATGATCGGACACATGTGCACCTCAAACAAGTAGAGTCTGAAATCTAGATGTCTGAATTGGAATGTACGAACTCATCAAAAGGGGCATCAGGCCCTTGTGTGGTTCCAAGCACCTCGAGGGATCCCCGATGGAACCCTGTCTCATGAAGAGCTGTTGGAGGTGGCACCCATGGAAGATTATCATGCTGGATGTGGTGTATATGAAAGACGGTCACATAAGGGAGGTGCTTCCTGGAGTTCTTGCAAGAGGGGGCACTGAGGCGAAAGGCGCGAAGAGGTCATCGATATCGAGCTTTCCTCTTCTTTGACAAGATGCATTATGGAGGAGGTTCAAGGATCATGAGATCTTCGTAACGATGTGTCATCGAGAATCAAGGCTGGAGATCAAGTTGGTATGATGTGGAACCTTATTGCGACCACCTGGAACTGTAGGTTGGAGATCGCTCCTGTGCGAGGGGCTTCTGGATCTATTTGCCAGGTGGTTGCATTGTTACCTGGAAAGCCACCATTGCTTGGGCAGTTGTACGAGAACCGCATCGATCTGATATCCTGAGAGTCGATCATGAAGAAGCCTGGGGATTGGGTTTCCTAACGAGAGCCCTAGAGAAGCCTGGGAGAAGAACCCATCATTGGGAAAACATAGTCAGACTGAAGATAACCACGCATTATGAATCTGGAGATTCTAATCGATGATGTCGTTGTGCCTCTTGTTTGGGAGCGAAGAGCCTTCTTATCATGCTGCATGTAAAGGATTAGGGTTTTGTTTGAACCCCTTGCATATAGAAGACATCGTCCTAGAGATAAATCCATGAGATGGAGATATGCACTACGAATCTCCAGAATTCACATTGTGCCTGGAGGGAGAATCGTGCTTGCTCTGATAGTTGGCAGTGCCTTGAATTAGGGTTTCAGAAAATCTAGAACTCATCTCGAACTTGATCAAAAACATGTATAAGAATAATAGTCTTCAATTCATAAACTCGGAAGAGAATCTATCTGAAAATTCTTCTCTGCTCGAATATGAACGTATAATCAGAATAATTCTTTAAGAATCAACCAAGAACCCGCTCTACTACGGTAGAGATAGAGAGATGAGATAATGCAATAAGTTATCTATCAGGGTTCTCTTATATAGAGGAGAAACCAATTGGGCAAATTACATAGTATAGACAGAAGAAAAAGAATACATAAAAGGATAGAAGATAACTAATATCTCAACCCTCCGCCTCAAGATGGAGTGTAGATATCAATCAAGGTCAGCTTGGAACAACATCTCTGGAATGGCCCTCTAGCTAGGGCCTTGGTGAACACATTTGTTGTCTGTTCGCCTGAGTTAACATGAAAGATAAAAATGAAACCTTTCTAGATCATGTCTCGAGTGTAGTGACAGTCTACCTCGATATGCTTGGTCCTCTCAAGAAAGATTGGATTGTTGGCAATGAAAAGAACAGTCTGATTATCGCAATGGAGGTGCATAAGAAGAGGCGCCTCAACAACTAGGTCAGTCAAAATGGATCTAACCCACATCATCTATATACTCCCCCCTATGTCACAGCTCTGTACTCTAATTCTGCACTAGATATGGTGACCAATGTCTACTTCTTGCTCTTCCATGATACCAAGGAGCTCCCTATGAACACTGCAAAGTCAGAGGTAGACTTTCTGTCCTTAGGACATCCTCCTGCATTTGCACAAGTTGTAATGGCAAGGGATTTGCCTCTGCTAAATAAAATACCAGTGCCATATGAGGTATTCAGATACCTCAGAATCATATGGATGGCATCCATATGTGCATGTCTAGGCTGCTCCATGAACTACTCACTCGACTCACTGAAAAGGATATATCTGGTCTGGTGATGGTCACGTATAGGAGCTTCCCAATGAGCACCATGTACCTCCTTTGTATACCTCCTCAATGTCTTCATCATATAGCTTCATGATTGGGTCCATGGGAGTGGTGGTAGGGTTGCAATCTACCATGCACGTCTTAAAGAGAAGATCTGTAGCGTACTTCTCATCACAAGACCTCGTTGGTTCCTGGCAAACTCAATTCTAACGAAGTAGCTTGGACTACCAAGGTCCTTACTTACAAATTGTTGACCAAGGAAAACCTTAGCTGCTTGATTGGCATACACATCATCCTCTGTGATAATGATATCATCAACATAAATCAATATAGCAACAATACCTTTCCAAGGCCTCTGAACAAACAGTAAATAATCTGCAGTCGATCTTACGAACCCCTACTTCTCTATTAGGTTTGAGAGCTTCTGAAACCATGCCTTTGGACTCTGCTTAAGGACATCAATAGCCTTATGAAGTCTACACACCTTTTGACACCCCCTCAACAACAAACTCAGGTGGTTGATCATGTAGACCTCCTCCTGTAGGTTACTGTAGAAAAGCGTGAAAATGAAAAGATGTATTCATCGCAGCCCTAGAGCTCTAGGAGAAAAGCTTTAAGGGAAAATTACATAAAGTGCACAGAAGAAATAAAGAAATACAAAATAAAGATAAATAGATATGAATATCTCAACGCTACCCCTCAAGCTGGAGCATATATGTCTATCATGTTTAGCTTGGAACAGCAACGATGAAAAGGACCTCTAGCAAGAGCTTTGGTAAGCATCTGCAATTTGGTTACCTGAAGCAATGTGAGAGGTGGAAAAAGTCCCTTCCTAATTAGATCATGAGTATAATGGCAATCCACTTCGATGTGCTTTGTTCTTTCATGGAAGACTAGATTATTAGCTATGGATGAAGCAGCTTGGTTATCACATTTGAGGTGCATAGGAAGAGACATCTCAGTAGGTAGATCAGTTAAGACAGACTTGACCCACATCATTTCCGTGCTCCCATGGGACATGGCTTTATACTCTATTTCAACGCTAGATTTAGATACAGTTGTTTGATTCTTACTCTTCCATGAAACCATCGAGCTGCCTACAAACACAATGAAGCATGTGTGGACTTCCTGTCCTTGGGGCACCCAGCATAGTCTGCATCAGCACACCCGGTAACTGTGAGAGACGTAACTCTTCTAAACAGAAGTCCTGCATTCTGGAGAATACTTTAGATACCTCAGGATCATGTTAATTGCATCCATATGAACATGATTGGGTTGTTCAATAAACTGACAGACTCTACTAACAACAAATGATATATCAGATATGGTGATAGTAACATACAATAGCTTCCCTACTAGCTCTCTGTATCGTCTTTTATCAACCTCCTCAGAGTCATCATCATAGATCTTAGCATTATGATCCATTGGAGTAGTAGCGGGTCTACATCTTGTCATGCCCATCTCAGATAGAAGGTCAGTGACATATTTCCTTTGCATCATCACCATACAACACTGATTTCTTGCAAATTCTAGACCACGAAAGTAATAGAGATTGCCAAGATCCTAGGTCACAAATTGTTGTCCTAGAAAATTCTTAATTGCTTGAATATACAGTTCATCATTGCATGTAACAATAATCTCATCTACATAGACCAGAATAGCAATAGTACCTCTTTGGGTTCTCTTAACAAAAAGAGAGTCTGCAGCAGACCTGACAAACCCTTGTTGTTCAATCAACTCTGAGAGCTTCTGGAACCAAGCCCTCGGACTCTGCTAAAGGCCATGAATGGTCTTATGAAGTCTGCACACCATATGGGACCCCCCCTCAGCAGCAAATCCTAGTAGTTACTGCACGTAGGCTTTTTCCTGCAAGTCACCGTACAAGAATGCATTTTTGACATTTAATTAGAATAGAGGTCAATTGCGTACCATAGCGACAGAAATGAGAAATCCTTAACATAGATTGACGAGAGAAAATGTATCTTGATAATCCACCCCATAAGTTTGGGTGAATCCGCAAGGAACAAGTCTGGCCTTATATACCACCTGCGCGTGTTTTACTGTAAACACCCATTTGCTACCAACAACGGATGCACCAGGGGGAGCACGTATAATATTCCAAGTGTCGTGCGACTGTAACACCGCTATCTCCTCCTCCATAGCCAGATGCCACTGACTACTCTACAATGCCTCCTGATATGAATGTGGTATCTCCACAGTCGACAGACCTACAACAAACCTCTGAAACTCCTCTAAGAGATGTGTAAAAGAAACATGAGAAGCAAGAGGATACATGGTGCATGTACACCTCTGCTTTCATAGGGCAATAGGCACATCAAGGTCCTTAGTTTCCTCAGTGGCTAAGACTGGAACATCTAAGGCATCCTACTCATCATGTTGTAAATGCAAATCACCAATGCCATCAATAGAAATCAAGTGCTCAGAACATACATGAGGTGTGCTGGATGACGGAGGAGGTACATGAGCATGAGGTCTACACTGGTAAACCTATGAAAGCAACTAGGTGTGGCTGGTGGTGGTGGTGGAAGTGGAGCCTGGAGTAGACAAAATTGGAGGTAGAGGCATGTATACATCTTCTCTATTCTCTGAAGGAATCAGATTATCACCTATAGGGAAGAATAACATAATAAACTCGAAGAAGGTGACATATGCAGAAACATAATACTTTCATCGAACGGGGTCAAAGCAACGGTATCCTCTTTGGAATACCCCACAAAAACGTATTTGACAGCTCTACGAGAGAGCTTGTCATGACATGGAGACGTATGATGAATAAAAGCAGCCGACCCAAAAATACTGTTGGAGTATTTGTTATTAGCACATATTGAGTTGTAGCAGGGTAAACGGATCTTGGAGAAGATCCTTTACCCCCTCCAGTGTTTAGTCTCACATTGTCCAATGGTGGGACTTGGAGGCTCTGGAAAGGCTATATAAGGAGCCCCAAACCTCCTATATCCAATGAGAAAAAGCAATGCATAACATGCCCCTTTGAGGGCTTCTCCCGTGGTTTCATCCCGCTCCTCACGGAGTAGGGTTCCACGTTAAACCTTGTGTTCTTCATGTTTATTCCTCTTTATTTTCTGATTCTGCTCCCGCTTCCTATTTCTTAACATGGTATCAGAGCGGGTTGATTCTCGAGGATTTTAAATTATTATTTATGTTCGAGATTCGTTTTTCTTGATGTTGAAGATGTGTTCTAGTTTGAGATCTATTCATATTGTTCAAGTTCTAGGGTTTCTACAGAAACCCTAATTTTTACGCTGCATTCATCATGGGTATTCTGCTGCATCTCCTGTTCCAACCGCATCGCGCAGGCATCGCGATGCTCTTTTCGAGAGGTTAGGGTGACATCGAGCCCCAAATCGCGCCATCCATCCTTCCTGGAAGCAGCAACTGTGGGGCATTTCTCGCAAGGCGATAACTTCAGGAGGGGTCTCGCAAAGCCCATGGTCGACATGTCCATACTGCAACGCCCAGAGGCACAGATCTCCAGACCGAGCTCGCGGTATGCGGTACTCGAGCTCCAAGGGGCGCCTTCCTCTCCCGATGTCGCTACCCAAGCCGCGGTTGTCCCTGGCGGCACCGCATCTACACAGGCGGCCACAAGGTTCCCCCTTCTCCACAGGCGATGCCGCCCCCACCCAGCGATGGAGGCTTCGGCGCGTCTCTCCCATCTACTGTGCGATATCCAGCGCAGGCGACGCACCTCGTCCTCCTCTTAACGAGCGGTTACCGGCGGCGTTGGCTACGGATCCTAGCATGAAATTATACAATGATGATACAGATGAAGTGGATAAGAGGATATATATAGAGATGGAGGGAAAGCTCGTGTATGTTACTATTACCATACCAGATATCCCATTTGTAGTGGGTCGAGTGAGTCAATTCATGGAGCAACCTCGGCAAGTACATATGGACGCGATATACATGATATTAAGATATCTCAAATCTTCTCCATGTGCAGGATTATTTTTCAAGAAAGGAGAAATTCTCTATATCTGCGTGTGTTGATGCTGACTATGCAGGATGTCCTAAGGATAGAAAGCCCACTTCGGGCTTTGCAGTTTCTGTTGGTAGTTCTCTTGTTTCTTGGAAAAGCAAGAAACAAAGTGTTGTGGCCAGATCAAGTGCCGAATCTGAATATCGGGCTATGGTGCAAGCAAGTACAGAAATGATGTGGGTTCGATATGTCCTAGCAGATTTGCATATAGATATTCCTCTACCCATGCAGCTACAATGTGATAATCAAGTGGCCTTATCCTTGCAAACAACCCTGCATTCCATGAGAGAATAGAATATATTAACGTAGACTGTCACTATACGAGAGACATGATCCAGAAGGGTTTGATTTCTACCTCTCATGTTAGCTCAGGAGAACAAACAGTCGATATCTTTACCAAGGCATTACTCAGGGGGCCATTTCAGAAGTGTTTGTCCAAGCTAAGCATGATTGACATCTATGATCCATTTTAAGGGGGAGTGTAGAGATATTTATATGTTTCTATGTACATTTTCGGTCCTTTAATTTCTTTATGTCTCTCTTATGTAATTTAACCGTAGGCCTCTCCTCTATATAAGAGAGCCTAGGGTTCCTAAAATAAACAACTTTTCTATTTTTTCCCAACAGTTTCAAAGCATTCAAGTAGGCAGTCCATCTGGTAGGACTGAACCCAACCCACCAATTTGGTTGGTGGGTTGGGTCTGCCCTCCTTAACTACTAACAATGAAATGGCAAAATTAAAAAGATAGTAAATAGACAAAATAAAGATGGTTATAAAAAAAGGGGAAGGGGCACAAAAACAAAACTAAGTAAAGAACTACAAAGCTGTTTTTATTCCTCTTCTAAAAAAAGTATCATATATTTTGCAAACACCAACAGTGGCTGAGTTTACCTTTGAGCAGGAATCGTGCTCATGGATCTTTTTGGAGACTTCTGATTCTGTTTCTATTAGATGACTAGAACTAGACTTAAAGCAAGAAACATTTTGCCTGGACATTTTAGGATCTGCACAGGAAGCACGAGAATTGCCACAGCACTCAAGTGTATGTATGTAAGCATCACAGGCCCTGCTTTCTCTCAACGTTAACTCCTTATCACCGACACCATTTTTCAGTCGTTCAGTACTACGCGTCTTTTTTAATGATTTGAGCAGTGAGCCATCATTTTCAAAGCTATTTAGCTTCATTTGTAGTACTCCTAGATTTTCTTCTATTATCCCATGGCCTGGACGCAAGGCTTCAGAATCCAACTGTGTTATTTGAGAAGCATCACTAGCAATATTTTCCAAATCAATTCCATTCAGGCTGTCTTTTGGAGATCCAAGGCATGGAGTTGTCAGATCAGAATGTAAATGAGTTATCTGGGAAATATTACCAGAACATCTGTCAAGATAAATATCGTCAGAAATTCCACTGGCTGAATCAAATGATGAGTCTGTTCCGGCCGAGTCCCCTCCTGCTATTAAAGAGCTACTATTAGCATCATTTATCTGCCGTGCAGATATGTCAACTAATCCTCCATAAGAAGTCGAGATAGCACTAGACAGGGTCATTCTGAGCTGGTTTCCAAGTTGATTTTTTCCTACAGTTTCATTAAAAATACTACCATCAGAACCATAATCTATTACATCTGTCTGGTTATGCTCGTCCGCTACAGCTTTAAGAATTCTAAGTTTTTTATAGTACTCTTCAAAGTAAGCCTTCTTTTTCGCAACTAATCCAGGGGCCTTGAATTTCTCTAACTCCTCTTGGTACCTATCATGGGTAAAGACTGACCATTTCTCCCAAGACAATGATTCAACAGCATATCTTCCAAATGATATAGATCCGTGATCAAGCATGTGGGCAATGGAAGTTTCCTGCGAATAGAAATAAGAGTGGAGGTCAAACCATGACATCGTCACAGGACAAAGAGATGGAAACTGACATGTATCCTTCGCCATACAAATAAATATATTTAATGCGAACTTATAACCGCTGCAAAATATGCACTTTGAATAAGAACATAACAAGCAAACAAGATATTAAGAAGGCAGGAAACAAGATTGCAAGAAAAAAATGATAAAGGAAATCCATAACTTTACACAATAAGTCCTGATTAATATAAGGCAGCTACGTAAGAGCAAGACCAACTTAATTTCTTGAAGAAATAAGGGCAAATAATGAGTTTTCACTGTCATTTTAATAACGTGCATTTTTTCACATGATTTCTGGATGTCACTGGCATCATGCATGCAGGAAAACAAATGTGCCAACCTTGTACATATGTGTGAAATTAAACAAAATAAACACCTGACATATCACAAAAATGTTGTCCATATTAGATAAAAAGCATTCCCAAAATTCCATTTAATGACGCTGAGGCCCCTCACTGGTTCTTGTTCTCCATCCCAACTTCTAATTTGTGACATCCGGATCCTAATAATCCGAACTCAACCCGATTAAGGTACATTTAATCCGATAACACAATCAATCAATATTAAATGATCTAAATCGATTCATAGATCATAGATCAAAATTCATTTTGAATCAATCGATCAAAAAATGATTGCATCGTAAAGCGTGCCATCAGAAAAGCCGCAACGCAATTTGAAAACGTAAAATAATCCGAGATCATCAGAAAATTCGTCTGACGAAAGAAGACAAACAAAATCGACTGTCTGTGATGCAAAATGAGATTTTGCATCAATAAAAACAATATTTTTTGTGGAAATTTTGGTGGGAGAATAATGGAGGGGTTGAGAAGAAGAACTCGTCGGGAATACGAGAGGTTGAAGGAGGAGAACCGCGGAGATCGCGTGGAGGGAGAGGGAGAAGAGAAAGGAGAGAGATAAAATCTCAAATTTGATTAATACTTGACTGACTAATACATTGGACTACCATCTCTTTATATAGGAGAGATGGGGTTACAAAAATAGAAATTAATTTAAATTGGACAACAAACTTATCCTAATTTGACTCTGACAAATTTAAAATTCAAATTGACCTCTAATTACACTAATTAGACTCTACCTAATTAATTGACCAAAATTAAATCTACGAATAAACGTTGAGATCACAGGCGATCTCAATTATTTAATTAAACAATTACGACAACTTAAAAACGTAAATAAAATTGACAATTAAAAAATAAATAGATATTTGGCCCTATATTTGGGTCCCACGCTGCATCAACTCTCCTCCGCTTTAAAAATTCGTCTCCCGACGAATTGCTTGATGTAGATGTGTGCTAGAGAGTTCATCCTTGAACTGTAGCTTCAAATGCCTTCAATTAGGTCCTTTTCAATGTTACGTTTGTAGTCCTTTTCGATAGAAGGGCGTCCCTGCAATCTTCATACCCCTTCAATTAAACCCATATTGAGTGAGTGGCCTTTAACTTTTCCCTTTAGATAAAAACTCATATCAGTGGGGTCCCTTTGGTAATTTTTTCAAATCAATTTCCTTATTCCCAGGAACGCGTGTTCCGCCAATCTCTATTTGGTTAGGGTTCGGGCCTTCTTTTTATGCGCGGAAGGGCGGCATGGTTTCTCCGACAGGTTGGCGGCGGCGACTTCTCGATGGTGCTGGCTGGGGAGGTGGTCTCGCGGGCGGGGCCGGTGCGGCTTTGCGGGGAGGTGGGGGTCGTCAGGGCCTTGGCGCGGGAGGACACGGGCACCAGGGGGTCGCCAGGGGTTTATCGCCTTGGGGCGGTGGCTGCTGTGGGGAGGGGGGTTGGCGAGGGAGGGGCGGCGGGGTAGCGGGAGGAGGAGGGGGGTCTTGGGGAGGTCTGCGGGAGGGAGAGGGGGGCGGAGGCGCAGGCGGTTCGGATGAGGATTGGGGGCGGCGGTGTGGGGGTGGTGATGCGCAGGGGTGGGCGGAGGGCTGGGAGCGTTGGGTGCGCGGGGCGCTGGCCAGGACGAGCTGTAGGGGAAGGGGTTGCGGAGATGAGGTTGCGGCGGGAGGGGGTACCTGTAACGGCTGGGGTGGTGTCGGAATAGCCGGAGGGGCAGCGGAATCGATTCCGGTGGTGGAATCAGATCTGAGATCTCCTGGATAGCAGTTTCGACTTCGAAATCGGCCCTGTCTTCCGCGCTTTTGTCAAAAATCGGTCATGTGTCTTCATTGTTTGGTTGCACGGGAGTTGTACCAAATAAATCTTCATTTAGAATGGAAATACCTTCACTTTTTGCCTCGAAATCGGGTTGAACAGCAGTTGCAGCAACCTGATTTTGGTCGTTGGCGGTTGAATCGTCGTCGATTAGAGCGTCCAGCCATGCTTGAACCTTGAGGCTGGACTCAAGGCACTCCTTGAACTTGTGTCGACGTGCGCGTGTACGCGAATCGGGGGATAGACGACTCAGATCGAGTTGCACTTGCCAATATGCGACAGGATCGTTGAATCGTGAGAACGATTCGGTTTCCATGCTCTGATACCAAATGATGCAAAAATGAGATTTTGCGTCAATAAAAATAATATTTTTTTGTGGAAATTTTGGTGGGAGAATAATGAAGGGGTTGAGAAGAAGAACTCGTCGGGAATACGAGAGGTTGAAGGAGGAGAACCGCGGAGATCGCGTGGAGGGAGAGGGAGAAGAGAAAGGAGAGAGATAAAATCTCAAATTTGATTAATACTTGACTGACTAATACATTGGACTACCATCTCTTTATATAGGAGAGATGGGGTTGCAAAAATAGAAATTAATATAAATTGGACAACAAACTTATCCTAATTTGACTCTGACAAATTTAAAATTCAAATTGACCTCTAATTACCCTAATTAGACTCTACCTAATTAATTGACCAAAATTAAATCTACGAATAAACGTTGAGATCACAGCCGATCTCAATTATTTAATTAGACAATTACGACAAGTTAAAAACGTAAATAAAATTGACAATTAAAAAATAAATAGATATTTGGCCCTATATTTGGGTCCCACGCTACATCAGTCTGTCGATCGGAGGTCGTTTGATAATTTAAAATCACAAGATTTGATCAAAAATCAAGACCTTAATTCGTCGATTTCTGTATCCATCTTGGATCAGAAAAGTATGAAACTTACATAGTTTGATTGTCAAGCATAGACGATCGAAATGAGATATTGTACATCAAAATCGGAAGTACGAAGTGAAAATGCGGATGACTTTGGTATTCAAATAAGAGAGAGAATGTTTTAAAAAAATAAATCAAATTTCTGATGTATAGAACAACAGACAACATCCAATTTGCCCCCAAAAAGATCCCAACACTTGGCCCCAATTCTCCTCTCTACTTGGCAACAAAAGAAGCCTTTCCATGGTTATATAAACACCACCAAACCTTTTTTTTCTCCCCAACTCCTCTCCCAAAATCCCCATTTTTTCCCACCAAAAGGGCCCTTTTTCTCCTCCATTACTGCTGAAATCTGCTGCAGGAGCTTCTGTCCAACAGCTCTGGAGCTGTTCTGTTGCCTCCTGTTGTAGCACCCAAGGTTGCAGGAGCCCCCCTGCTGCTTTCCTCCATTTCTTGGTTGTTTGTCCACCTCCTGCTGGAGCTCCTTGCAGCCATCTCTGCTGCTTCAAGAAGCCAGCAATTATAGTAGCTCATGCATGTAAGTTTCTCCAAAAAAATGGAGCAATCCAAAGGTACAATCTTCCTCTTCCTCTTCCTCTTGTTGCCATTCATGATCCATTCATCCAACCTTTAAAATCACATGATTAGATTGTAAATTTCTAAATTTTAAGAATATGTGTGTTTGCATGCATTTGATCCGTAAATCAAACCAATATTATAGTTTTTAATCTCTTAGTTTTGAGATAAAACTTTAAGTGAGGGAAAATTATATGCATTTAGTGCATGAAATCAGATCAATAATTTCATGATGTTTTGATGAAGAATTCGGGAGTGATTTGGGGATGAATTATCATGAACATTAAGTATAAATTCAGACCTATATTACTACAGCTCTCATACTTAAAAGAATAGAATTTGGTATCTTAAAGGATAGAAATTTGGGGGAGAATGACATACATTTTAATGCTAAAAACAGTCCACTGATTATGCACTATTTTTATGACTGAAAAATGAAAGAAATTTGGGTTATTTATATGCATTTCTTGCAAAGATCAGTCCACTATTATACTTGATTTCATGATTCATATTTCATGGTTTCGAGTTGTTTGATCTTTGATTTCTTTGCAAGACTTCTTTCTATATTCTCAGACCTTATAGCTCTATATTATGCTTCAGAGCTCTCATGTATCCAACGGTAGTTTGTTCCATCTGTGATAATAAGATTAGGTGTATGCTCTTTGCTTTTCAACTGCTCTTTCATATATATATATATATATATATATATCCTAAATCATCAAATCGTGCCATGCTTCAATACCAATTGGTACAGAGCAAAAACTCATGGAAAATATGAATGGTGGGAGAGGAGTAGGTATAGATTCAGAATTTAGATGACTAATTTACAGAATAGAGTTCTCCATTGATCATTATTTTAACAGAAATAAATTTGTGATGGACTCGAACTTAACAAATAGAAAGCTGACAAAACCCTAAGTAAACCGTAATCCGTAATCCATGAATTGTACTGCATCACTTCCCCATGTTTGCTTGAGAGATTTGAGGAGATTAACATGCATGTAAGGTTCAAATTTTAATCAGTTATTTAACTCAGTGATTTCATGATGATTGAGGAGAAATTTAGGGCGATTTGAATGTAATTAAATCAAGTTTTTAAACAACAATTAGTCACTGATTTCATGGCTAAAATTTTAGGTTGGGTGGAATTAGCAAGTAAGTTGAAGCTAACTTTAAATTTAATGAGTGACTCCTAATCTCATGTCTAAATAAGAAAAGTTGGAAATTTTACATTGATTCAAAAACTAGAATCCATATCAACTCCTAATCTCATATTTTAAAAATTAGAACGTTAGTGTAGAGATATGTTTCTTTACCATTGTTATTTCATGTTTCAGTATTATTTTCTAATTTCCTGAATTCCTGTACTTGTGAACTTCTTCTGTAATTTACCCATAAGCTGTTCTCCTATATAAGAGAGCCTAGGGTTCATGAAATAAACGATTCTTTCTATTTTCCCAACATGGTATCAGAGGGGCGGTCCTAGACCGAAGCTCCTGTGCCAAAACCCTAACCTAACTGTTGGACATAAGAGCCCATGGCGAGCCATTATGCAATAAATGTTATTGCAAATATCATTCCCTGATATGAAATGAAGAATATCTAATTTGCATAATAGGTCCCTTAGTACAATTAGAGTTATGTACCATGTCCATCTTAATAATCATATAGTTGTTGATTCAACTATTGAATCATAGAGGTTGGTGCTTGGATGAATATCTAAAGGGTTAGATTGAGGAATCATCAAGCACCGTCAAATGATTGTTAGATTCGTATTCTGTCACGATATAGGCACACATCCTCTGATCGGAGACAGATGTGTTACTATATGTCTGAGTATGTACACTTGGCAGACCAATAGGTTGATGACCTAATCAAGGTCTATACATCGGCGCGCTGGTGTGATGCAAGGGCATATGAGTAATACGATCTCTCGAAGGGATCATACAGGTTCATTACTGAACCGAAAGACATGAGCTCACTCATGAGATATTGGGATGAATCAAATTCCGTGCACGGTCGTCTCGCTTTGGAAGCTTGACTGAATTTGTAGGTTTGATATATACTTTTGGAAAGTATATGATCAAGACCTAGGTATGATATAAGCTTTTGGAAAGTATATGATCGATACCGACTCCCAATGATCGAATGAGAAACTTACTGATAAAACCCTAAAGTAGACAGTGTTAAATAGATCTTATACTTCGGGTTTATTCTGAGCCTTCCAGTATGCAGGATGTACAGGTGTTGGGAATACATGAGGGTGATGTGATCATAAATGATTGTATAACCATGACGCTTACAAACCTATGGAGTAATGAAACGGGTCTGGATTTTAGTGACTCCTCTCAGTAGAGAAGTAATCTGATCTTGGTCCAAATGTTGGACATTGATCTGAATGTGATTCAGATGCAATGAGAAGATTAGATTTGCGGCCTTGATTTAATCAAGCATATATGGGAGGCCTGAGATCTGGATTTGAGATGTGATCTCAATATCCAAGTCACTATACGTGGAACAATACAATCGTCCTGTCCTTATCTCCAAGTATCCGCGGAGAAAGTGCATTATCCTTGAAAGAGTTCAGGATAATTTCGTTGTTGGTATTATATATCCGAGCATTAAGGAAATTGATAATTAAATGTGATTTAATTATCATGAGTAATATGAATTTGAGACATATTATAAAGAGAGTTATCTAAAATAATTAAATGTGATTTAATTATCAAAGATGTGAATAATGTGAATGTGATTCATATTATTTGGGCGCGCAAGAATAGAGATCCAAGATGATTAAATGTGACTTAATTATCATGGATATGAATAACATGGATAGCACTATCCATATTAATCATATATATTATAAATGTGATTTATAATATATAAGAGAGAGCTATTTGTAATTTACATTTATTAAATTAATTGTTGATGTGAATTGGATTCACATTGGACATTAAAATGAAAATGTAATTTACATTTTATTTTGCATTGTGAATGTGATTCACAATTTTTCAATGGCAAGATTGCAATATTCACAAAATAATTATGAAGTATTTCTGTAGAATAATTTACAACAAGTGTTGTCGTAAATCTTGGAGATTTCCATGGAATAATGTAATCTCATGAGATTGCATGAGATTACCACCAAATCCCATATTATGGAAGGAGGCAATCTTCATTCCATAAATCTCCATGCTCGATTGATTTAATTTGAGAATAAATCATATTGATTTATCAATATATATTTAATCTAAATTAAATTAATTGTTGTTGATTTTTTACCAACAAAATTTTGGCCATTAAAAGAAACACAAATCAATATGAGCCATTGGATTTGTGTTGTCCATGGATTGAGATCCATGGATCCCAAAATATTATAAAAGAAGAGGCGCCCCTTACTCTTCTTGGTTACAACACAAAAAGACAACAACTCTCTCTCTCTCTCATTCTCTCTACACGCCCACTCATGAGATATTGGGATGAATCAAATTCCGTGCACGGTCGTCTCGCTTTGCAAGCTTGACTGAATTTGTAGGTTTGATATATACTTTTGGAAAGTATATGATCAAGACCTAGGTATGATATATGCTTTTGGAAAGTATATGATCGATACCGACTCCCAATGATCGAATGAGAAACTTACTGATAAAACCCTAAAGTAGACAGTGTTAAATAGATCTTATACTTCGGGTTTATTCTGAGCCTTCCAGTATGCAGGATGTACAGGTGTTGGGAATACATGAGGGTGATGTGATCATAAACGATTGTATAACCATGACGCTTACAAACCTATGGAGTAATGAAACGGGTCTGGATTTTAGTGACTCCTCTCAGTAGAAAAGTAATCTGATCTTGGTCCAAATGTTGGACATTGATCTGAATGTGATTCAGATGCAATGAGAAGATTAGATTTGCGGCCTTGATTTAATCAAGCATATATGGGAGGCCTGAGATCTGGATTTGAGATGTGATCTCAATATCCAAGTCACTATACGTGGAACAATACAATCGTCCTGTCCTTATCTCCAAGTATCCGCGGAGAAAGTGCATTATCCTTGAAAGAGTTCAGGATAATTTCGTTGTTGGTATTATATATCCGAGCATTAAGGAAATTGATAATTAAATGTGATTTAATTATCATGAGTAATATGAATTTGAGTCATATTATAAAGAGAGTTATCTAAAATAATTAAATGTGATTTGATTATCAAAGATGTGAATAATGTTAATGTGATTCATATTATTTGGGCACGCGAGAATAGAGATCCAAGATGATTAAATGTGACTTAATTATCATGGATATGAATAACATGGATAGCACTATCCATATTAATCATATATATTATAAATGTGATTTATAATATATAAGAGAGAGCTATTTGTAATTTACATTTATTAAATTAATTGTTGATGTGAATTGGATTCACATTGGACATTAAAATGAAAATGTAATTTACATTTTATTTTGCATTGTGAATGTGATTCACAATTTTCCAATAGCAACATTGCAATATTCACAAAATAATTATGAAGTATTTCTGTAGAATAATTTACAACAAGTGTTGTCGTAAATCTTGGAGATTTCCATGGCATAATGTAATCTCATGAGATTGCATGAGATTGCCACCAAATCCCATATTATGGAAGGAGGCAATCTTCATTCCATAAATCTCCATGCTCGATTGATTTAATTTGAGAATAAATCATATTGATTTATCAATATATATTTAATCTAAATTAAATTAATTGTTGTTGATTTTTTACCAACAAAATCTTGGCCATTAAAAGAAACACAAATCAATATGAGCCATTGGATTTGTGTTGTCCAATGGATTGAGATCCATGGATCCCAAAATATTATAAAAGAAGAGGCGCCCCTTGCTCTTCTTGGTTACAACACAAAAAGACAACAACTCTCTCTCTCTCTCTCTCATTCTCTCTACACGCCCACTTTCTCTCCCTTGTATGGTTGTCCACCATGAATGCCCTAGAGAGAGTCTCCATCGCCGCAGCGTCGTCGTTATGTTGCCCGATCGTTTGCTCGTGGATCTCCGTCTCCTTCGGTGTGTCTCACTCGTGAAGAAGACGTTATATCTCGTGGGATGAGATCAGGAGATCCATTGCTTAGATCATCAACATGGATTGCGAGGAGCATGTGTTTCATCAACACGCTCGCAAGCATCTCCTCCATCGGATCGGACTTGAGACAGGAGGTCTCTTCGTTTGGAGACTCGGTCGCAACCACACTTCAAGAGCTAATCCTATTACTTGTTTGTGGTTTAAACGAAACGATTCGAGAAGTATTCTTGGATCATGTGGTTTCGTCACACGGAAAAAAATTAATTTCCGTTGCATCGAGCAACTAGTGTGACTAGTCGCTCCCGATCGCATACGATGCGATCCTCACGCTTCCATGATGTGCTTAAGGATCTCCTCATATCCTTCACTAACCCCCACGGCAAGCCCCTCCACATGTCGTGCTGCCTTGAGTCTCGGGCCTCCAAGCGTCGCGCACCGCCTCCACACGTCGGGCTCAGCCTCCCCACGTCGTACCGCGCCGCACTCTGCCTCCCTTGCGCCTCAAGCCCGAGGCATCGCTGCCGTGTCTTGTGCCTAGGCCACCGTTGCCGTGTCCCGTGCCCTATGCCTAGGCCTCGGGCATCGTACCTAGGCCACTGCAAGCTAGGTTGTTTCCCTTGCCAAGGTCGCCAATACATGTTGACTAGGTTTCTTTAACCTAGTCATCTAGGTCTCACCGTTGCCTAAGCTCTCGTCGACTCCTCTTCTTGATGGGTTTGATTGCTTGAGTCTACACATGAAACCGAACCCGTGAATGTCAGTGTGGACAACTGTCTATCTAGTCTATAATCCTAATCTTCTATTATCATCATGTCAGAAAGCAAGGCTGATATTCCCTCCACAAGCACCTTCAGAGGTTCTGCGCCTAATATGAAGATGGATGGGTCAAACTATGAATTGTGGGCTATGCAGTTCATGAGTATGATAAAGCCTACTGGTAAGAAACACATTCTTACCGAGGAAGGGTCTGCTGAGAAGACTGGGGTTAATGCCTCATGGGAGGCGGATGATGCATACGCCAATGTCTAGCTATCAGGAACATTAGCAATTGAGATTGCTAATGATATTCTCCATCAACCTACTGCTAAAGCAATGTGGGATATTCTTGCGGCTTCCTATTCACAGGCAAAAAACGAGACGAAGATTCTACAACTTCAGCATGATATCTTCACAACCAAGCAGAATGGACGACCTCTCCACTCGCTATATACATCTTTGCGTGGAATGTTCGAAAAGCTCTATAGCTTCAAGCCTTTCACATCGACCCCTGAGCAGCAGAAGACCTACAGGAATGCCACCATGGTTGGTGTGTTTCTGGCAGCGCTAGATCCTGAATATGTGGCGGCAAGTTCTCGGATCTTGGCCGACTCCACCATTCCTCCTTTGGAGGAAGCTTTTCGCAGACTTAGTCGTATCACTGTTCCATCGTCTACAGCATCTCAGACATACTCCGCAATGGCAGCCTCCCGAGGTCGAGGAGGCCCTTCTCAGTTTCGTGGACGAAGACCTCGCGGCAGAGGAGGTCGAGTTCGTCAGCCCTGTACCTTCTGCCATCGTCCTGGACACACAGATGATACATGCTACTCCAAGCATGGATTCCCTGCCTCTGCTCGAGTAGCTAAGCAGATTGAGCCTCCTGTTGCCTCCTCGTTGGTTCAATGGTTTGAGGATCTTGTAGCACGATTGAGGGGCATCATACCTTCTTCTGATCCTGTGACATCTCCATCAACCCCTGGGAGTCAGTCAGATGTAGCTACTTCAGTCTCCTCCAGTACCGCAGGTAGTACTTATGCACTCACGAGCAGTAATAGACCCGATGCTATAGAATGGATTATGGACTCCGACACCACACATCATTTGTATGGTGATAAGGATCAACATACAGCATACAGACAGGTTCCTCCAGGATGAACTGTGATCATTGCAGATGGGACTCATTCCTTAATTACTAGACAGGGGAGATTAGTTTGACACCATCTATGCATCTGCAGAATGTGTTATGAATTTGTTGTCCATTAGTCAGATTACAAAGGATTTACATCGTCGAGCTATTTTTGACCCATCTTCTCTCATTTTTCAAGACCTCTTAAACTAAAGCATAGAGATACATCATGCTCAGGTTAGAATTGCATCTCCCAAAAGTTTCCCCAGGAAGCAGCTTGGTTATAGTGGGGATGTAAGAAGTAATTAGAGGCAAATTCCTTAGTAATGTAGTTCAAAAACAAAATTCTTCTAATACAACAACAACAAAGCCTTTTCCCACAATTAAGTAGGGTCGGCTACATGGATTCTTCGCCTCTATTCAGATCTATCTTGGGTCAATCCCGAGCTTATATCCAAAATATTAAGATCCCTTCGTATAGTCTCTTTCCAACACTTCTTTGGCCGTCCTCGCCCTCTCTTAGCCGGCTCAACATCCCAACGCTCGCATCTCCTAACTGGTGCATCCGTTGATCTTCTTTGCAGATGACCAAACCATCTTAAGCAGTTTTCTCGCATCTTATCCTCGATCGGAGCTACACCGACTCTCTTTCTAATTACATCATTTTGAATCCGATCTTTACATGTATGTACACACATCCACCTTAGCATTTTCATTTCTGCTACAGCCATTTTTTGCACATGTCTATGGTTCACAGGCCAACAATCAGATCCATAGAGCATAGCAGGTCTCACGGTTGCTTTGTAAAACTTTCCTTTAATTTTTAAAGGAATTTTCTTATCACAGAGAACAGCAAAGGCTCCTCTCCACCTTAGCCATCCTGCATCTATTCTATTAGTAACATCTCCATCAATTTCCCCATCTTGTTGCTAAATAGATCGCAGATATCTAAAAGAATCTCTCTTCTGAATGTTATTGTCACCAATCTTCACCTCAATTCCTTCACAATTGCTTCCATCAAAGGTGCACTCCATATATTCCGTCTTAGCCCTACTTATACGAAATCCTTTAATCTCCAATGCATGTCTCCAGACCTCAAGCTTCTCATTTATTCCATCTCTTATAAGGCAACAAATTTTTTTCTGTCTTTACTGTGGCCATATCACATAGATTGTGTGCGCTATACGATATCGCAAGGATTATGTGTGTTTCTCTATAGCGTATATATTGTTTGCGCTTTCACTCCATTAGCACATAGAAAGTCTCTGATATGGCATGTAGTTCGAAAAATAAAATAGACAGAGCGAACGAAGGGTTACTTGCGCAAACAGAACCTTCGTTCGCTCTGTTGGCAAACCCGTTCTCGCGCGACATAGTCTCCTCCGCCAGCCATCCTCCCCGCTCTGCCGACCATCCTTGCCGCCTCCATCGAGCGTCCTCTCCGTCGCCGCCACTACCGAAGGCTTCCCCGCATCCGCCACCAAAGCTCTTTCGACTTCCACCTCCGTTTTTGGTGCAACAAAAGTAATTTTTTTGAACACTATTAAACTAGGGTTCTTTGTTCTTTTGCTTTCTATTCTCTATCATTTTTTTAGTTGAACATTATGCTTTTGTATGACTTAAGACGATGTGAATGTAATTTCTAGGAGGTCTATGGATTCCATATATTACATATTTGAGTTTAAGAGTCATAATGATGACTCTACTAGTATGGTCGTGCGAGGTCTGGGACTGAGAACATCCATGTGTAACGATCGAGATTTTTTTCTTAATTAGCTTTTATTCCTCCCATCACTATTATTACCCTTTTGATTACTCAATTGCATGAGAGTTAATATTTCATCAATTCCTCTCATTTATAGCCTTTAAATGACATTAATCCATCCATCTTTAGTCACCATAAAAGTCCCATGCCTCCCAAAAACCAACGTCACTTCCATTTCCTTGTGCAAATAGAGAGAGAGGAGAGAGAGAGAGAGAGGAAGATGATTAGAGAGAGCGACCAATCTTACCGGAAATCCTCCATCCCCGTAGGAAACTATGATGAATCATTCATTGTTACATATCAAGGTTATTGGGATGCATCCAGATCCAATTTGCATTATTTCAGATCGTCATCCAGGTATAAAGTTTGCAATGAATGTTGTTGATGTTGACTTACTGCCACCATTTGCACATTGGCGTTTTTGTTCGCGACATGTGGCTAGCCATTTCAGCACTGTATTTAAGAACGGGTCCATGAAAAATATTGTCACTGTGGCTGCCTTACAAACACCCTCTAAGAAATTTGCATACTTCATGAGAAAATTAAGAGAATGGAATGCAGATGCAAGTACATGGTTTGAAACACATGATTGTCCAAAAGAGCAGTGGACTTTGGCATATGACGGTGGTTTTAGGTTCGGCCAGTCAACCACCAATCTCAGTAAGAGTTACAATGTTGTACTGAAGGATGCACGTTGTTTGTCCATTTCAGCGCTTATTGAAAAAACCTTCTACAATTGTATTCTGTATTTTAATAAACGCGCACATGAAGTTGTTGCCGCCATTGCTAATGGGAAGAAATACACCACATGGGTTGCTGCAAAAATACAAACCTGGAGTTCATTTTCAAATGGACACAAGGTCACCCAAATACAATGTGCTCCTGATTTACTTTTTGAGGTTCTTACAGGTGCTAGGCATACACAATATGGCAGAAGAGGATGCAAAAAATATACAATTGTGATCAGCAAAAGTACATCCACATGCCAGAAATGTCAAACCTATCGGATTCCTTGTTTGCATGCAATTGTTGTTATGTCTCAAAGGTGTTCTGCAATGGACTCTTATATAGGTGAGTGGTACACTTGGGAGCACCAAATAAAGGTTTACCAAGGGAAATTTTTCCCCTTGGGAGATAGGGATACATGGGTGTCATTGTCGTACCCTGAGTTGAGACCCGACAAAAAGTTGAAGCGGAATAAAGGGAGACCTCAGTCCCCGAGGATCAATAATAAGATGGATAAAAGAGAAGTATTGCAAAAAAATACATGTGGTTTATGTGGAACTTTGGGTCATAGTAAACGCACATGTCCAAAGAAAAACTCGAGCGCATCTTCATCAACTACAGGTTCTACATCAAATCAAAATAAAAATAGATGTGGGAGATGTGGAGGGGAAGGTCATAATAAGAGAAAATATAACGGCCTCAGTAAGTTTAATATACTTCTCGTTAAAAAAAAGTTATTATGTTGGTAGCTTATAGCATTTGTTATATCTTCCCATTTTTAATTACTAACGTATACATTTGCTATGTGTGTTGTAGATGGATCCAGGCCCGATTGACACTTCTGTACTGCACAGGACCGACATCGCTCACGCAGAGTATGGGAAGGTGATGTAAGTTATAAATTGCTATTTATCTCAAAAAAATTATTATGTTGGTTTCATTTCATATCATTAGCACGATTTGCATGCAAGTAACAAATCATATTTATGTGTATCATCATGGCTACGATGTCGGCGAAGGGAGAAGCAAGTACGACACATACCACTGGACGAGCGCATCCGGCCATTTGTTGTGCAGGCATGATTTGGAGGAGTTACTGAGTTGGAGCTCATAGTCCTTGACTGGCATCTTATAACTGCCTTGGTGGAGCGATGGAGGCCGAAAACACATACATTTCATATGGCCAACGAGGAGATGACGATTACACTTCAAGATGTGGTTGTGTTGATGGGATTGCGAGTTAATGACATGGCAATGACCGGTGCCACATCGACAGTAGGGAAATGGGCTAATGTGTACGAACAATTACTTGGGGTTCGCTCAATGGAGAATGAGATTTAAGGCTCGAGGGTGCTAGCGAGTTGGTTGTATCAATCATTTGCACATGTGTCCGCCCATGCAGATGAGGACACATTGATACGTCATGCGAGGGCGTACATCCTGCTGCTCCTTGGTGGTGTATTATTCACGGACAAGAGCGGGTCGTTGATATCTATTATAACTTTACTGCTTTTGTCCGATCTTGATGTCACTAGTACTTTCATTTGGGGATCTGCCACATTGGCATACTTCTACAGGCATATTACGCCGCAGACATGGGCACTGAGGAGGTAGGGGGTTCTGTTATACTTTTGCAGCTTTGGGCGTGGGAGCACTTTCCCCATATAGCCCCTGTTATTAGAGTGAGACCCCAATGGCATGGGCGGCCATTAGGTGTGCGTTGGAGGGTGGACTTTGAGAACAGACGGCAGCCAACACAAGTTGTTCGGCCATATCATGATGCATTCGATATGCAATCTCCAGAGCAGGTATACATTTTGGAAAATTAATTATTTTCAATTATCCATGAAGTGATTGAAATTTGTTACGTGCAGATTTTGTGGATGTCGTATGGGACAGACATCTTGAAAGGTCTTCCACATTACTGCCTCGATGGTCAACATGTTTGGACGTCAGGTGTACCTCTTATTTACTTCCACGTAGTCAAGCACTACTTTCCCGACCGTGTCGTACGCCAATTTGGTGGATGTCAGAGTATTCCATATCCTTGCAACACTGATGAGGTGTTACATGCGATCGATATACAGGGTAAGGTAGATGTACATTGGAGAGAAAAGCATGTTGACCACATCAATGCTTGGATGTCTCGTCAAGACAGAGTTCTCCACATAGACCAATCCATTGGGGTTAGCACATCTCCAGATTACATGGATTGGTATCTTTGGATCACCAGAAGATATGTGGGGAGATTAGGTACAATCCTCGCCTACAATGTAAGTATAGATAATTCAAATATATTTTACTAAGTTGTAAATATCTAACATAACATTTATTTACAATTTTCAGATGCAAAGATGGGATCTCGTAATGGAATTAGGAGGCAGAGATCCTAGTCACTACCAGTATAGAGACATAGCATAGGAGACCAAGTCCGAAATGGAGCGTTCATTAGCCACTCAATTTGTAGATGCTATGATATTGAACGAGGAGTACACGCAACAGGAGAATGTCCAAGAAAAAGGAAGAGGACGTGGCAGAGGAAGAGGTCGGACTAGGGCACAGCAACAAAAAGGTCATGGACGAGGTCGTAGACGAGGGCAGCAAGATTTTGCATATGACGTCGAATTGGAGGAGGGAAACCAGGATATGGACGAGTTCCCTGAATTTATTTTGGAGACACAGTTTGTCACACCAATTGTTGAACCTCGAGACGGCGAGATGTCAACTCCACAAGCGCCTGCAAGGAACCTAAGGGGTGAAGAAGCTCAACATGTGTATGTTGCATTGACCGCCACCTGTGCCCTCCTTCGACGAGGAAGAAGGCATTGGAAGTTCTCAGTTGCATGGGGTTGATCTTAGATATGGAAAGACACCATATCAAAGGAGGAGGAAGAGATAAATATGTATTGTGTAACAATATTTGATCAATCCTTTAGCATGATCCAAAGTTCCTTCGAGTAAAGCGAGTATCTATCGCATCAATAACCTCCAATAGCTCATCTAACAATTCGACAAAGTCAATGGATCCTAGATCTTGTCCCCCCAGGAGACGGGGGCGATCTAACCCGCTAAGGAAGCGTAGGGAAACTCCTTCGTGTACTTCTCACTTCTGACCACGCCATATCAGCATAGGTTATTGGCAACATAGGCCCATATACGCAAGACAATACCAATGAATAGGCACAGAGGAGACTCTATAGATGCATTGTTAGCACATATCTCCCATTAACTTCGGAGAGGAGGGAGAAGGTAGAATCCTTCTAAGCAATAATAGTCCCCCCACCCCCTGCGAAGCCATTGGCATCCAAGGCGTTGAATGATGAGATATGATGGGCAACCAGGAGTTCCAAAGTGCAATAGACCAACCAGGAAGCTTTGTTTCTTAAAGTAGAACAATGTCACGGTACCAAGATTGCAACAAAGATCTCACAGATCTTTGTTTCTCCGAGTTACTGAGACCCCTCATGTTCTAGGTCAGAACTTTCATTGAGTCGCCAATTTTTGTCTCGTGGCCGGCACTACCCCTACCAAGGCCTTAAATGTCAGTTTCGGGCACCATTTCGGTGATCGGTCGAAATGGAATTTCGGTCGAATTTCGACAGAAATTTCGATCATTTCGATCATTTTTTATACTAGGGCCCCCATATTTCGGTCATTTCAACCATTTTGGTCTAATTTTGATTTCCACGGGATATCGAAATTCGACTGAAATTCGATCGAATTTCGTCAAAATTTGAGGCCATGGCCATATAAAGCCTTCTATGACCAATTTTTCCTCCACGGCACTCCGTGGTTCCAGTTGATCAAGGGAAGAGGTCTTTCCCATTGCGCGAGATGATGAAAGATTTAGAGAACAACGCCTCATCTGTGACCTATAGCGATTAACCCTCCTACCGTTCAACATCTCATAGATGGAACTGGAAATACTTAGGGAGATAGAATTAAAGTCAACTGGTGTCGCTAGGACCGACACCACAGAGAGTTTGGCAACACCACCTAATTGCATAGAGACGTCTACCACCACCTCCGAAGCCACCCTAGTGGAGGGAAAACATGCATCCATCTCCAAAGAACTCTTTTCTTCATTGAGATCTCCTCCCGATCAGTGAAATGCAAGAGCCTCAATCTAACCCCGACACACTCCTTCCTTCGAGTACTAACCTTGCCTCCTCCATGGATAAACCTCGAGCACAAACCTCATCGATGTCCAACAGAACCATGTTTCCTGTGAATCACCCTCCGAGAAAATGAAGAATCTCCATCTTGAGATGACCAAACTCCCAACCCTTTTCAACAAGGATTCCAATCGGTAGGGCATCACTACTTAATTTACGCAAATGTGAGTCTCCTCCAACTACCTCTGTGAACGAACGTCTTTCTGAAACCTTTTCGAAAAGGAGATCAGGCTTTGAGACAAAGCAAGATGAATCAGTATTTTCAGGATGATGAGGACGAAATGTTGTATACTCAAGCTGACGATGACCTTCAATGTCGTAATGAAAACAATGTGCAGATTGCGAACAAACAAAATCCATGTTGCCATGAAAGCCACATCTGCAACATGATGGTCCTCGCATACGATGGCTGACCAACTGCCACCCATCTTCCTCCCTTACTCTTTGTTTTTGGTGGCCTTCCGCTCCTCTCTCCCCTCATTTTTGGTGACCATATACTCATTCCCCCTACTATTGGATGATTGACTTTACGCATGTACTCCCGTAAGAGCTCGCCAAAGAAAGCGAGTCTTCTTCCTCTCCCTCACCTTTCCTCACTGGCTCTCATGTTTCATCCTCAACTCACTCATCCCAAGCTATGTATATCATGTCCCCATCTCGTTCAAAGGTACATGCATCGTGACTAAGTAGATACGGTATGTTATTTCCCAACCCGTCTGTTCTTCCCATTGGGGAAGATTTGGATATCTTCCTATTTAAGGAGATTTAGGTAGCGTTTGGTTCGCAGGTTACCTGCGGGTTAGGGGAGTTTACCCCTCTTAACCCACACCCCCTCTCTCTCCGTGGGCTCCACTTTATTCCTTTTTTAAAAAAATTAAATAAATCAATTTTACATCATCAATCCTATCAAAAAATAATATATTATACCATCATATCATATAAAAATTATAAACTACTCCACTTCTACTCCCTTTTCCAAACTTCAATACAATCACATCACAATAACGACTCACTTTTTCAAACTCCAATACAATCATATCACCCCAAACCAACTTCTAACCCACCCCCAGTTTAACCCTCTATCCAAACACCAAAACACAAAAACGGATTACCCTCTACCAGTTTAACCCGCCTTAACCCGCCAACCAAACGCACCCTTAGGAAATCTGCCACTTTAGATAGATTTAAGAATCTGCTTATTTATGGAGATTGGTCTTATGGGGTATTATATTTACCCCCATAGGGTTAGTGTTTTAAATCACCCCTATGTACTCAAGTTGTTCCACCATATTAAGAGAGATGCACCGCCACCGCAAAGGATGTAACCTAGTTATAGGTGAACCTTGTAAATCAGTGTCTCTTCGTGCTTGCTTGATTGATCGTATTTGTGTGTTTTCCGCATCTGCAATTCGTAACAAACAGGTATCTTAACATCATGTTTCATCGGGATCAGCAAATAGATGATGTCGCACAATCTGAAGATTGAGGAGTTCATCAACACAAATGGATTCGGCCTTTGGCCGATCTAGATGATGGAGTAAGAAGTTGTGGTTCTGCTATCTGAGAATTCAGTTCAAGGTGAAGATTGTTGATAATGCATTGAAACCTACTATATGGATCTGACGTAATTATTATTCTGTTATATGAGGATTCAATTTTATGGTGGCGATCTTTGATAATGCCTTGAGTCCTACTATCTAGCTTTGGATGCTATCCGAGGATTCAAATCAAGGTGGAGATTGTTGATATGATTTGAATCTTAAATTTAGGATCCATTTGTATCATAATTGATTGGAAGATACATACTGATTATGATTATTTCACAACCCGTCTATTCTTCCCATTGGGGGAGATATGAAGATCTTTCTATTTACGAGATTTAGGAAATTTGCTTGTTTAGAGAGATTTGAGAATCCGTCGTTTATTAAGATTTGTCTGTATAGGGTACTATATAAACCCCTATAGGGATAATGTTATAAATCATCCCCTTTATACTCCAGTTTTTCCGCCATATTGAGAGAGAGTTGCCACCGCCACCGAGGATGTAGCCCAATTAGGGTGAATCGTGTAAATCTGTGTATCTTTGTGCTTGCTTGGATGATTGTGTTTGTGCGTATTCCGCTTCCGTGATTCGCAACATTATAAATCAAGAAGATAAGCATGCAGAGAAACTAGAGTCTAGATTGGTAACTAAATAATAAGTAATAAAGGGTTGTAACTTATGGCGAAGAGAATGAATCTTTGTGTTTATTCCATGAGTCTAGAGTTTCTTATAAAAAGAGAAACCCTAGGGAGCATAAAAAGAAAATTACGCATAAGACCCCAAATATTACATGACTTGAATATAATAGAAATACAATAATTCTAACACTTCCCCTCAAGTTGGAGCATATTTTTCGATCATGCCCAACTTGGAAATCAAATACGAGAGACATTTCTTCGATAGTGCTTTTGTGAAGATGACTGCAAACTGAAGTTCAGTGGAGATATGTGGAATAGAGATCCTTCATCCTCATATTGCATAACGAATGAAGTGACAGACAGCCTCAATATACTTGGTTCTCTCATGGAATACCGGATTGATGGCTACATACGTAGAGGACTTGTTGTCATAGCATAAAGGTACAGAGTAGCAACAGGAAGTTTGTGTTTCGGTAGATAGGAGACAAGCCAAGTGATCTCATAGATGGCTTGGGTCATTGCCCTGTATTCCACTTCCACATTGTAGACCATTGTTTACTTCTTACTTCACCAAGTAACAAGATCGTCTCCAACGAGCATGGCATAATCTGTAGTAGATCGAGGCATAGTCATCATCTATATAGGGGGAGATATCGGTGTGACTATTGACCCCATAGAAAAGTCCATAGCCAAGGAATTCTTTTAAATATCGAAGGATAAAAAAACATCCTGCCAATGACTATAAAGGGGTCTTTCCATGTGATGGTCGGCTCTGCTCACAGTATATATTATATATGGCCTAGTAAGGCCGTATCGATATCGATATTGTTTTGATATCATATCGATACGATATTTCGACGATATATCGACGATATATCGCCGAAATATTGCCCATATCGACGAGCCTTTGTGAAGAAAATGCCTGGAATTCGGGATATATCGCCATATCGGTGCCCATATTGATCCCATGTCGATATCGATATATCCGCGATATATCGCCGATATATCGCGATATTTCCTTCCATGCAGTAACAGTGAGATAAAGAAGATTACCCTCTAGGCTTATATATCGTGTAAAAATCTCAAAGTCAGGATCAATATATGTGTAGTGTTTCCTTAATTCAACAGGGATTGCAGATGGTTTGCACTCAAGTAGTCTAGCCTCAGTAAGAATGTCAAGGCAGTACTTCCTCTGAGAGAGATAGAGCCTTTTTGTAGTGCATATCACCTCATTGTCAGGAACTTAACAGAGTTGGCCAAGATCCTCTGTAACAAAGACCTTCTAGAGAAAGGCCTTTGTCTATGAAATGCTAGCTTCGTCGTCTCTAATGACAACTGTATCATCAACATAAACAACAAGTATTGATCTCATTGGTAAGTCTACCAAGTCATGCCCGAGGGCTTTGCTTCAGGCCATAAATGGCCTTACATAGTCGGCATACACACTCCCCTCGAGTGTGTAACCCGGTAGTAACATCATATATACCTCCTCTTTGAGGTCACCATAGAGAAAGGCATTCTTTACATCAGGTTGAAAATAAGTCATGCTTTATTGGCAGCAATAGAAAGAATGGTGTGTATGGACCACATTCTACCAACCGAAGAAAATGTCTCAAAATAATCAACTCCGTAGGTTTGTGTGAAGCTCTTCATAACTAATCTAGTTTTCAATCTGTTAATGGACCCATCATGAAATTGTTTGATCGTGAAGATACATCTGCAAGCCACATGTCTAACTCCTAGAGGGTACGACACAAGATCACATGTGCCTCAAGAGGTAAGACCATCCATCTCCTCATCAGTGGCATATCGCCAGTTATGATCATGCATTGCACTATGATGATCTATGGGAATAATAATGGTAGTCATGGCATCCGCAAACTTCTTGTCACAGTTAGATAAACCATCAGTAGAATTAAAATGTGACATAGGGTAAAAAGTACATTGCATATTTTGTTTGCAGAGAGCTATTGGAAGAACCTCAAGTACATCCGAGGCAACAGTCGTGGGAGCACTTGAAGAGGGCATATCATCCTGCAAAAAAGGAACAGATAAAGGAGTAGAAGCAATTGCAGTGGTGTGCTTGCGTGTATAGACGATTGGTGGAGGTGAAAGATCGAAATGGATGCCACCCATAGTATGTGTAAAGAAACCGGTCTGATCAAAGAAAGTGACATCAGCGGAAATATAATAGCAATGCCCAACAGGATCATAGCACCGCTAGCTTTTCTGAGTATGAGAGCACCCAAGAAAGACGCAATTGAAGGTCCTAGGTGATAATTTATCTGATGCATGGAAGTTATGAACAAACTTAATGTACTCAAAAATTCTCCAATGTGAACGAAAAGGAAACTCAGTGGGGTAGAGTAAAGAGAAAGAAGTGCCCCTTTTTAAGGATAGAAGATGGAACCCTGATGATGAGATGAAAGAAGTGAGGACGGCGTTCCACAATAGTACTTGGGAACATTCATTTGAATAAGGAGAAACCTAACAACATTAAGCAAATGTCTAAGTTTCCTTTCCTCTATCCTATTTTACCCGGAGGTATAGGGACAAGACATTTGGTGTTCCCTAAGAGGCAAAGAAAGATGTCAAGTCTTGTTGTGTGAACTCAAAGGCATTGCCAGTTCGAATAATATGAACACATGTAAAGAAAGAAGTTTTGACATATTGAGAGAAATTTCTTACAATTTTATTAATCTATGAGCGTTCCTTTATTAGGTAAACCCAATAGGATCTATTATAATCATCCACAAAGACAATAAAATAGCGATGATCACTCAAAGTTCAAACCAGACAAGCTAGGGCCTGCAAGCGACGTCATGGAAGGTTGGCGTAGTCCTAACAATGAGGGATGGCCTCGTACGAGGCCTTGGACGAGGAAGAGAGGGTCGGGCATGCGTTGTACGAGGTGGAAAAGACTCGAGGGTGGCAGCAGGGTTTTTAGGTCAAAACTCCGATCTAGGACCGTTGCTCAGATACATGTAGACAAGAGAACGAATCGTTGTGTTTATTACATGAATCTAGTGTTTCTTATATAGAGAAAAACCCTAGGGAGCATAAAAAAGAATTACTCATAAGATCCCGGCAGGACTCAAATATAATAGAAATACAATACTCCAACATAACTTTTCAAGGAGACTGTTGAATGAATTGAAAATTCAGAAGAGTTTCAAAATAACTGCAAAGTTCAAATAAAATTACTCTAAAAGGACTCGGAATTGGATGTGTCAACAGAATAGCTGAACAGACTCTAAAAGGCCCGAGATAACTAACTCAACTCGTAATTTATCATCTCCCCATCTTGCACCACTGGGATAAGATAATGATCAACGAGAAACAGACTCACTGCAATTACAATCTAAGTCCCCAGTTAAGAAATGAGAAACTAGCAAACCATAGACACAAAAATTAATACAATAAAATTACGAAAAAAATTGACTCCGTAAACCACAAAGGTCTAGTCACAATAATGGCGGTAGTTCAAAAGCTCGAGGGCAACCAAGAAAGCAGAAGTACCTCTGGAGGAAGCCCGGATTCAGATGATTCCTCACGAATCCATCTGCTGTAAGCGCGATCCAGATCAGTAGCCATGCTTCCTGGCCAAATCCAATACGACTACTATTAAGCTGTCATGCACTAAAAAAATGGCTCCAGCTAGCGGGAACCCACGTACTACCTGTGATGAAATGAGACATGAGCACGGGAAGCAATTATAGCTTTCTAAGCCAATATAGTGTAAAGCTCTGACAATCATATTATCTTTCTAAGCCAATATTATCAAACAAAAATCGCAGCAGCTTCTTCTCTAGATTCGCGTAAGAGGTCACAAGTAACGCTATCTGTAATTAAAAAAGGATGGAATTCGAAGCGCGTGCCATGATCACGTAACAGACGAAACAAGAAAGCCATGCAAATGCCCAAGCACATCGATCGAAGAAAACATGTGCAAATGATCTCAGCTCTGTGATTTTCGTAGAGAAAAAACCTAAAATAGGAATCATCTGAGCAAATCAAACACATTCCAAGACGTTTCTTAGGCAATTCGAAGGAATGGAAACGGAAAAGGGAGAATCGAATTCAAGAATGGCTGGAGATGGTAAGAGCTTACGGGGGATTCGGAGTCGAATGGCGGCGCCGATTTGGGCGAAGGTTTGAAGGGTGAGAAGGAGAATGGTAGATGGGAAATGGGAGAGACGCTTCTGCTCGCAGTTGATATGTGGTTTGTTTTTGAGAGGCGGGGGGAAGGGGGAGGATGAGAGAAACGGACATATATAATCGTGAGCAATTTACAAATGGGTCTTCCTTTTAAGGCATGTGCATGAATAGGAAGCCCTCTTCTTCTTTTTGCCGTTTATGAATTTTTCTGAAAGAGAAAAAAAATAAGCATGTAATCATATCAAATAACATAAGAATATATAAGATTTAATTCTCGCTTGTGGAAATACATAATTAGATTAGATGAAATGCTGAGAAAGAGATGACAACCTAGAAAGTGTAAACGTCTCCACTACGAGGACAAAATCACATCGACTGACGGTGGATATAATTTTTATGTACTCTCATTCGATTCGATTTGACAATATACATCCAAGGGACTCGTTGAGATTCATTTTATGTTAATTGTAGGTGCTTGCGAATTGTTAAGAATTTTTGAAGTAAGAAAGTTGGCGTTTGTGAAAAAAGGCATTACCCTTAACCCATATCATTAGGTTTAATTAATCATGATTAAGATTCTACTAATAATTCAGAAGTGCTAATAATTATTAGATAATCTAATCATGATTATGTATGTATGTTAATCACAATTAGGTATAAAAGAGGAATAGTCTACTAGCTTAGAGAAAAACTCCTTATGTAAATGTTGCACATGTGTATATATTCAAAAAAAATACAGAATCTACGAAAGTGGACAGGTCTGATTGAAAAGTAAAATGCATGCCGGAGTGTATATACAAGGATGAGCTTCAAAGTCAAATTATTGTGAGCTTGCAGCTCGATGACTTGACTACACTGGTCATGCATCCAAATATAGGTAGTTACATTGGCTACCATCCATTCTTTTCTCCATCTCCTCTTCTTGTGTTGGTGTATTTGAACTTAGAAGGAAATATCCCCTCTCCTCGAGGAAAGAATTGCTAGATCGGGGGACTAGAGTTACCTTGTTTAAGGGAGCATGTTTCTTTGCTACTTTTAAGATGGGGAGCTATATTTCACTTACACTGTACAAAAGTAAAGATTCATAGTCATAAGAATTTGTGTATGTAGATTTGTTCTAACTTTATAGTTGAGGTGACTTGAATAGGAGTCTTGTGGAACTTGAGAAATTTAGGATTTAAATCCATTTCCCCGTAAGGTTCTGCCACACTAATAATCCAAAGATCTGAAGTAAGCTCCATGCTACAATTTTATGAAGATAAGTTTAATACTAAATGTTGTTCTAAGTTCTTTATTTTTCCTTTGTTCTTTTATTTTCCTTTTTCTTTTATTCACTTATTCTTACAAATAAGTGTTTGCTAAGCGACTAGCAAAGGTAAGGCAAATGGGGATGATGAACCTACAGCTTAAATTTGTAACGACCGTCCTCCCGAGGACCTTAGGTTACCCGTCAAACACGTCATTTGCACACTTAATAAGCTTAAGTTAATCTCATGCTATGAAAACCTGGGGAAATTTTTCGCTTTTTAAACATGACATTCACAGGATTTACTTAGCTAAGCAAGCAACCACAAGAAAACTAAAAGCGGAAGTAAGTAGTACACCAGAACTGAACGACAACATATCCATTCATTTTCATTTTATTCATATACATGCTGAGGTTTCGCAACATTCAATATACATATATGTATCCCAAAAAAATAACACTACAGAGGAGAACACAACAAACAACTGTCTAATGAGCTCCAAAAGAATATACCTGCTCTGTAAGTGTTATTTTTTTGGGATACATACATGTATATTGAATGTTGCGAAACCTTAGCATGTATATGAATAAAATGAAAATGAATGGATATGTTGTCGTTCAGTTCTGGTGTAGTACTTACTTCCGCTTTTAGTTTTCTTGTGGTTGCTTGCTTAGCTAAGTAAATCCTGTGAATGTCATGTCTAAAAAGCGAAAAATTTCCCCAGGTTTTCATAGCATGAGATTAACTTAAGCTTATTAAGTGTGCAAATGACGTGTTTGACGGGTAACCTAAGGTCCTCGGGAGGACGATCGTTACAGTTTGGTATCAGAGCATGAGATTAACTTAAGCTTATTAAGTGTGCAAATGACGTGTTTGACGGGTAACCTAAGGTCCTCGGGAGGACGGTCGTTACAAAATTCCTTATAAAATACATGTATATATCAATAAATCCATCTTCTTACTAATCAATATCCTTGTGTAAATATTGTATATATATATTACTATTTTAACCTAAAATAAATAAAGAAAGAAATAAAGGAAAAATAAAGAAAATATAAATTGCATGTGTATAGTAGATATAGGCTAATCATGTTCCGAGAGAAGGTCAAGACATGACCTGATCGACAAGAAATAAAGTTGGGGGAAATAAGGCCAGAAATCCATAAAATACTTAACACTTGTGTATATTCCTCACTTGTATAATATTGTATATATTACACACTATTACATTGGCTTATTAATAGCTAAATCCCTTGTAAACAAAGATAATACTTTCTTAAAATTGTTCATAAAATCCTCTTGTAAATAACAGAAATAATTTCAGTAAAAACTTTTATATATTGTGTAAATAATATCACTCTTCTAAAGCCACAAAGTACAAACTTCCAAGATCAATATATTCTTCACCAATACTTTAAATTCATCAAACTCGCTTTCATTAATCTTTAAATTAAATATTCTTTAAAATGAAGTTGATTTCATAAAATTCATTATTAAGGTGTGAAATGTGTAAATCATAGAACATAAAAAAATGCAAAAATATTTTTTGAAAAAATAAAAAATTATCTTTCTGTTTGTGTTTATTTTTTAATATTTGATTTTATTTTTTGTTTTAAAACTTAAAAAACGTTAGCATCATTTTTGTTCAACATTTTTACTATTTTCATTTATTTTAAAACCCTGAAAAATTCAAAATTAGGATATTACTGTATAATATACCTATGCATAACATGTATACTATTTAATTCATTATTTATTTTATGCATATTTATAAATATTCTATTTTCAATTATTGTATTTAACTCATATAAAATACAACTGAAAATCATAAAATCAAAAATCAACCAAATAAAATCATGTATATTCTGTATGTATTGTACCTATACCTATTCAATTAACCTAATTAATTAACATCTAAAATCAAATAAAAAAACCATTAAACCCCTTGTAAAATCATGTAAATAAATAAAATATTAACTATGTATCTATGTATATACATAATTAATTAAAAATAAGAATATCGTATATATAGGCCTACATACCTATAAATAACACTCTATATTTATTCCAACCCCATATAAATTATTTAGGGATTTTATCACTTGTGCCCCTTCGAGATGTTGCAATATCAGTTATGCCCCTATCTTTTTGGTAATATCAGTTGTGCCCCTCAAAACTTGCTCCGTCATCAGTTGTGCCCTTCCGTCAGATTGACCGTCAAAAAATTAAAATAACCATGGTTTATTCAAACCATGGTGTGGTTAAGAAGGGTATTATGGTCCCCTGCCCCCTCTCCTCCGTTTTGTCCTCGTCGAGCCCAATCATTGGCTTCTTCACGGCGCTGCTGCAATCGGAGTACATAGTCCTTGATCGGACTCTTCTGGAAACCTGATCACAACCTCAAATTGGCAGACGATCACGAAGAACCGAACGGATCTGCTGTCCGTCCAGTTGATCTAATTAGAAGGGGCGATTGGGCTACCTCATGCTGTGATTGGCGGTAGCCAACTGCAATGGCGAGGATCCGAAGCGGATCGGGAGGAATTCCTTTAGAAACGGTAGCGTCGGAGATCGAAAGCTCCCACGAGCCGCCAAAATCTTGCTCCCACGAGACCGCAGGAATCACTGCACATCACAAAGTCTGGTGGAGCTCCTTCTGCGGCCATTCTGGAAACCAGCTTATCCAGGAACAGACCCTTGCCGACACCCTGCACATCGTACATCTGCATCTTAGTTTTCCTCAATATCTAATGTTATTACATGAATTTGAACTAAATTTCCGATGAAGTACAAGTTCTGTTGACACACGAAACATACAACAAATAATTCTACAAAAAAACGCGCATCAATAGAGATATTCTGGATCTCAATCCCTTGCTTGATGCTGCAGCGGGACGACTTCGGGGAGGGGAGGGGAGGGGGCGGCGGCGGGGAGGGGAGGGGGCGGCGCCGGGGAGGGGAGGGGGCACAGGGGGCGGTGTCGGGGAGGGGAGGGGGCGGCGCCGGGGAGGGGAGGGGGCGCAGGGGGCGGTGCCGGGGAGGGGAGGGGGCGACGCCGGGGAGGAGAGGGGGTGGCGGGCTGGAAGGAGGTGCGGGGGGGAGGAGGTGCGGCGCCGGGGAGGGGAGGGGCTGCGGGGAGCTCGGGGCGGAGAGGGAGGAGGAGGAGGTCGGAGGAGGAGGAAGAAGATGGGAAGAGGAGGAAGAAGAAGAGGTTGTGGAAGAGGAGGAAGAAATGACCATATAACCTTTAAAAAAAAATAATTCCGCTTATGTCCTCAAAGTTAACGTCCGTTTGCACTGTAGATGGACGGTCACTAACCCGAGGGGCACAAGTGATAAAATAGCAAGTTTTGAGGGGCACAACTGATATTACCAAAAAGATAGGGGCATAACTGATATTGCAACATCTCGGAGGGGCACAAGTGATAAAATCCCAATTATTTATTTAATTAAAAATTACCAAAATTAACTTTAAATAATTCCTAACATTTTTTATCAACATTATGTATTTAAATAAATTCATTTTCTATTTTTTATCGAATTATTTGACTTTTATTTACAGTTTTGTCGTGTAACCTAATTTGGACGTATTCTAGGAGCGCTCTGATTGGCTGACCCGGGTTTGTTGACTTGGGTCAACTGCTCATCTGTGCCCCTGCTTCCACTAACTTCGCCTGGCCGTTCTTACCACATTTTCCCCACGTGCCTCAATCGTCAACTTCCCACACTTCCTTCTATGATTCTCTCGCTCATTCATTCTCCTTCCACGCCCATTAGGGATGGGCATTGGGCTGGGCCGGCCCATCCCAACCCAAAGCCCGACCCAAAAAGCCCGGCCCAGCCTAAGACCAAAATATCATCGGGCCGGGCTCGGCTCGGCCCAACCCGACTCGGCCCTAGGCCCGGCCCGTTTGGGGGCCCGACGTAATGCCCGAATGGTGGCGCGATATATAGCCCAATAGATCTACCCACTTGCACACCTTACCATCCTTCTTCCCTTGGAATCGCTTCTCCCTTCCCTACGCCCTCTCTCCCTTCTCTCCGACAGCCGCCCCTCCTCAACAGCCTTGTTTGTCACCTCTTTCGGTCATCCTCTCCCTCTATCCCTTCTCTCCTTTTGTCGGACATTCCCACTGCAGAAGAAGAGCCACGACAAACCCCTACACGAGGACAGTGGTCTGTCTTAGTTGTAGCAACTTTGATTTCCCAAATGTTTCTCCATCTTTTATAGTAAATCTTTATTTGTTAGCATCTTTAGTATTTATCATTTATGCCTCCACCAATTTTTACTTCAGTTTTACTGTATTTTAGCTCGAATAAAAACATATTGTCAAAACTACTTCAATTACAAGCATATATTTATATATGATCTCCACATGTAGTATATGCCTCATCTTCCCGCACATCCAATTGTCACAAACCACAATTCTCACTAATTTAATTGTGATTAAAAATGTCAGGGTGTCCACAAGTATTTTGGGGACAGACTTGCATCTGAATTTAGCAGATGTAGATATATACAACTTTTATTATCATCCATAATTTACATTTTTATTAGAGATATATAACAAATAAGCATTAACTGTATCTATTGCATGAATAGGGACAACCAGAAAATACATCATCAACAACAAGAGCAAAAAGAGAAGCATGACACAATTGAGGATGAGCCAGCCCGGCCCAATTCCGATCCAAAGGAATTGGGCCGGGGCCGGGCTTGGCCGGACCTCAAAAAAATTTGCGGGCCGAAGCCCGGCTCAAGGCTCGAATTTTTTAGATGGGCTTGGGCCTGGACCCTTTAGGGCCCGGTCCAACCCGGCCCATGCCCATCCCTAATGCCCATGTGTCACTTAGCTCCACTGTTTACCTCATGAACTATGCCTATTTTGAATTTTAAAATTCATTCGAGCCACACCTATAAATAACAGCCCTCCAGCCCGCAACTAATCAATCCAACTTTAGCCCATCTTTTTGCCCGTGATCGGTCCTTGGAGATAGTTGTAGTGACAGAGCAGCTGCTCTTCGATTTGGAGCACGAGACTTTGAGTGAAGGTCGTGATTCACCTACATCACCGGCGAGCTCCACTGCATGTTTCTGCCTCTCCGCCACATCGTAGATCGAGGCGATTTGCTTCCTTCTTTCTTATCCATAGGTAATCTAGATAAACCGTCTTTAATTTAATCTTTATTTTTCACGTTGATTTTACTTGAATCTCTCATATCAGACTTTACATCTTCCACCTCCAATCCGCACGATCAGAGGCACTTCGGTCACTTTTAAAACTTTCTGATTATGCTTACACTTCCACCATAACTTTCTCCATCTATTTCCATCAGATGTTCACCTCCAGATCGCCCCCGATTAGGAGCTCGGTCTTCCCTCCGACCACCTATGTCAGAGACCTCCATTCGCCCATCATTCCAAACCATTTTGACCTAATTCTTGGCCGGAGTATACCTCCGAGCATCAGCAATCACTTGCAGGTCAAGGAGATCCAGAAATAACACAAAAGAGCAAAACAAATATTTAAAGAAGGTTACTGGAGCAGAATTCTTCATCAACTTACAGATCCATGCCCTGGTGATTTCATGGAGATCTAAGGTGATAAACAGATGCGGAATAGCCATAGCTTTCATCTGGGTGTGATTGAATTAACAATAGAGCTGATTCGATGGAGATTCATACGATCAAAATTCAGGGAGAAGTCCCTCTTTCCAGTTTGTCCAGACCCTCTTGGAGTCGCTCGATCAAGAACACGGAATCAAGAACACGGAGCCCGGTTTAGATCTTGACTGTTGATTGAGCCCCTAATGCCTACCGCTGCTTGAAGATACAGATCTGATCGTGAATCTTAATGCAAGACAGATTTCCAGTCGCGCGAGCTGTCACATCACTTAAAGGGTATATTTGCACCCATGCCCTCTATCTTTATTTTATTTGCAAATAAGTCCCTATGAGGACATGTGTTGTTCTATCTTAATTTCAACATCTATATATGTTCAACGTTAAAGTTGCAAATTTTTTAGATTTGCAACTCTCACGTAGAATTTAAAACCAAAACTCGTTATCAATATATAATAATATTTTGTAAGTATTTTTTATAGATATAAAAATACTCATTTTAATTATTTTGTATATTTTTTATATTTTTGAGTGGGAATTAATATACAATCTATTATTTACAATATATTCATATTTTTTTGAATTTTAAATATATGTGAAATATATAAAATAAGATAACATGTAGATACACATATACATATATTTGAAACTTTATTTATCTACAAGAGGATTATACTAATTATCTACAAAGTATAATGTATAATGTTGATGAATCTAAGATTACCAATGAGTATACGAATAAATTATTCAAGTATCTGTGCAAGTAGGTATATATGTCGCGACTAAATAAAAAACTGTATGCAAAATTCATCATTCCATATCATACATAGGGGCTCCGGATTGGTACCTGAAGGAGGTGAAAAGACACATCACACATGGAGAGGAGGTTAGAAAGAGGAGAAGAACGATTGGTAAAGTGGTTGATGTCGGGAGGAGAAACTATATGGAGGTTGATGATGGATATGGACCATATGATCTGGTGATCATACGATGGAGAAGGAAGCGAGGGTGAAGAGAGGAGGACTGTTTGATCATGTAGTCCCTGATGAGGGGGTATGGAGAACTGTACGTGAACCGTCTGATCAAAAAATCAAAGGATGAAGGTGGACTGGAGTAAAGAGACAGGCCACATGGCCCAATGGAAAAATTCAAAGGAAATAATTATAAAATAAAAAATAGAAAATGAACTCAAAATAATAACTATTTAGCATGAAAGTTGCATTTTTTTACGATCTACAATTTTAACGTAGAACTCAAAAACAACATACATCGTCTATATGTAGTAATACTTTGCAAGTATTTTTATAGACATAAAAATACTTATTTAATTGTTTTATGTATTTTTTTACATTTTTTGCGAGAATTAATATGCAAACTATCATTTACAATATCACTTTTATTTTTTGAATTCTAAATATATATCCTAGAGCCGTGCCATGTGGATAGCATAGAGGCGGCCACGTGTCCCGATGGAAAAAATCAGAAGTAAAAAACATTTATAAAACCAAAATAAAATAGAAAATGAACTTAAAATAAAAATTGTTCATCACGAAAGTTGTGAATATTTAATATATGCAACTCTTATATAATTTAAAACTAAAACACATCATTTATATATAGTAATATTTTGTAAGTATTATATATATAATACTCATTTTAATTATTTTGTATATTTTATGTATTTTTGTGTGGGAATTAATATACAATCTATTATTAGCAATATTGTTGCATATTTTTGAATTTTAAATATATATGAATTATATAAAATAAAGATAACATGTAGACACATATACAATTATTTGAGACTTTGTTTATCCACAAGAAAATTATACTAATTATCTACAATGTACAATGTTATTATATTTAGTTAAATATTTAATTAATTGTTTAGGCCAAATAGAAGGTTAAAAACTCAATATAATGTCGACGAATCTAAGATTATCAATGAGTATATGAATAAAGCAACATTAGTTATTCAAGTATCTGTGCGTGAGACGATGAGACGGTGCACACATTTAACATGCTAAAGTAGGTATAGATGTCGTGGTCAAATAACGATCTATGTGCAAACATTCATTATTCCATCTCATACATAGGGGCTCTGGCAGAAGGAGGTGAAAAGACACATGGAGAGGAAGTTAGAAACATGAGAAGAACGAATGATAAAGTGGTTGGTGTCGGGAGGAGAAACCATATGGAGGTTGACTATGGAGCTGGACCATATGATCTTGTGATCAGACAATGGAGAAGGAGGCGAGGGTGAACAGAGGGGGGTCATTTGATCATTTGATCAAGCAGTCCCTGATGAGGGGTATGGAGAACTATGGACAGTCTGATCAACAAATCAAACGGCTGAAGATGAACACGACTAGGGTAAAGAGATGGTCCACATGGCCCAATGGAAAAATTCAAAAATCAGAAATAATTATAAAATCAAATAAATAGAAAATTAACTCAATTTTTTTAAGATCTACAACTCTCACGTAGAATTCAAAGCCAAAACACATCACCTATATATAGTAATATTTTGTAAGTATTTTTATAGATATAAAAATACTCAATTTAATTATTTTGTATACTTTTTTAGTGGGGATTAATATACAATCTATTATTTACAATATTGATATTTTTTTTGAATTATATATATATATATGAAATATATAAGATAAAGATAACATGTAGACACACATATGCAATTATTTCAGATTTTGTTTATATATATAACAAAATTATCTACAAAGTAGATAATGCTATTATATTTAGTTAATTGTTTAATAAAATGTCTAGGCTAAGATAGAAGGTTAAAAACTCAATATAATGTCGATGAATCTAAGATTATCAACGAGTATATGAACAAAGCAACATTAGTTATTCAAGTATCTGTGCATGAGGGTGTGCACACATTTCAAATGCTAAAGTAGGTATAGGAATCGTGGCTAAATAACAATCTATGTACAAACATTCATCATTCCATCTCGTACAACTATCAAGGAAGAAGATCACCTCATTTACAATTATATAACCGTTACATTCTTACACTTAACAAAATGATCTCAACACATAAACAATGCATATACATGTTAAACATGATACACAACACATTTCATTTGCATGCTTTAATTAACTGAAGTCACCTAACATACATATAAAGCTAATCATGTTAACAAGGGCAAGCGAATCATTAAGCATACCTACAGATGCATCTCAAAACATGCAGTAGCCTTTCTAAAATATTTATGAATGCTTATACAAAAAATTCAACAATGTATACAGTGCATGAGGAGTAGATCGTCAAGAAAATATAATGCATGTATAAAGCATAACATAATGCATGTATAAAGCATACTAGAGTTTGTTTTAACAAGGGATAAACATGTCTAAAAGGATCATACATGACTAAACTTGATCCCTTACACTTACAAATACAATGTAAATTGATCGAAATTAGATCCATGCATCTAATTATTCAATTAATTTATGAACCAGGTGTTTGCTGCCAAATCGTGGCAATTGATAGTCACTTAATCAATTAATAAAATCCATTGGTCGATTTAGAGAGTGGTTAGTTGATTAACACATGTGGTTTAATCCTTTATCCGAAGTCTATGGTAGTGTCATTTGAACTAGTAAATAATGATAACTTCACATGCTAATATAGCATAACAAACATGCTAAAAAACGTGATTTTCTAATCGTTATAATAAAAATATAATTTTTTCATCTATATGGTTAGATTTTTCTAAACATACATGGAATTCAAAAGGCAATTGTATGGACAAAGCACTTGACATACACACATCTAGTTCAGAAAATGTTATGTAGCTTGAACCAAAACATAAGAACATTATCATTAGCTAGATAAAGTTATTCTTATACTTTGAAGCTTGTCCTCTTGTTACCGAGCTTCTTCCTCTGAATTTATAAGGGTATGTTTGGTTGTTGGGTTGAACTGGATCGAGATAACCTGGTGTGAATAGTAACTGTTTGGGATGGTTATGAGGGTTGGAGAGGGTTGAAATAAAGAATGTGATGTGATGCCACTATGATTTATGATGAATTCCAACACAAGAATAGAAAGGGGTAAATCTGGTTATCTCAAGATAACCCGATTACCAAACGGGACCTAAGAGAACTTCTAACCATCAAGCTAGAAATTAGCATCTATACGGTGTTTTAAAATGAACTTACCTTTGACTTTGCACATGAACTAACCTTTATGAGCTTATATAACCTCCTAACCTTTCTCCTTTAGCTTTAATCGTACGAAGGAGGGATGCAATCTTCTTTTGGTGGTTAGTTTAATGTGATTTTAGGAAATGGAGGGTCTGGATTTAAAGGAGGTTTCTTATACTCGAAAACCTAAATGGGAAACATTGAAGTAGAGGTTCTATACTTATTTCTTAGACGCAGACAATTTCTACATACGTTCTTCCTCCACTCACTTACTATATATGGCACCTTCTCTTTCATCACTTAATATGCTAAATCTAAGTCAATTAAAGGATGTTTTAATCATTCATTTAGCTTGATCTAATCAACAAATATTTTTTACCATCTAATTTTCCACTTATAAATCCTTTGTCACTCAGGTCGCTTGGACTTAGACATGACCCAGATGCAGGCTTGGTCGGGCCGAATAGATCGATATTATAAAACTCTCGCTCCAGGCCCATGAGCCATGCTTCATGGCCCAAGATTGACCCATGTCTGGACGGGTAGGGCTTGACCGATCCATGGACCAACTTCAATTTTTTCTTGATTTTTTATTGTTATTTAAAATAAAAATGATTTTTACCACCATTTATGCCTTATACAATTAATGTAAGTAGTGTACGTATTACTTGAAATGTGAACTATTAGATATACTATAGAACTACTATCACACATGAAAAACTTGAAGTATTTTATATCAGTATATGTCGTATCCAACTTACAAACGCACGCACGCGCGCGCGCGCGTGCGCACACACACACACACACACACTTTTTACGTGACGAACCATGCCGAGCTGGGCTACGTGGCACTTGTCCAAGGCATGTCCATGTAACTGAAGTGCCAACAAGCAGGTCGGGCCAGGTCGATGCATACCTCAAATTTTCCTGGCCCAAGCTCGGCGAATGGGCATGCTGGGTGGGCGGATATAGGAAAAAATGGGGTTGCCCCTTAGGGGGAGCTAACTTAGCTCCCTCGTCTTATTTTCCCCACGTTTTAAATTTTTTTTGAAAAATTCTTCCATGAATATTCATCACTATATCCTTAAATTATGCCATTCAAATTTCGTACGAAACAGATACTCCTACGTCCTCCATGTAGACATTCATTTTTTAACGATCTTAGAATTGTTGAAATCGACCCTGTCTGTATGGAGGTCGTCAGAGTCTCTATTTTCGCACGAAATTTGAATGGCATAATACAGGAATATATTGATGAATGTTCACGGAAGAAATTTCCAAAAACTAAAAAACACGGGAAAAATGGGGCGGGGGAGCTGAGTTAGGCTCCACCTAGGGGAAACTCCATTACATAAATATAAACATAAATATAAATATAAATACGTATATGTATATATGTATATAGGATGTATCCAATGGACCCTATGCCTATTTGAGTTGTAGTGAGCACCAAATGTGGGCTCGTTACATGTATATGTTGGTTCTATTTGGTAGGAGACGGTTTTGACAAGAACAATATGCTTTGCATTATTAACATAATAAGAATTCGAGTTAAATCCTTTTTTTTAAAAAGAGGTGGTTGGTTTTAGCAAGATAAAAAATTCACGTTTAAATTATTGCTGGCGTACAGTTTATTTATGAAATGATCATTCCATGTATAGGTTAGAAAAGGTAAAATACTGATTACAATAATTACTGATTACGTAAATTACTAATATCCATATTAGTGAACGCATTGTGATTGTTACTGAAGTTGTAGTTATTTAGTACTTCTGAACATGTACTCGACAAATGAATAGATACAATACTTATGTTTATATAAACAATTACTGAATATTCATGTCCATATTACTGACTCAGTGTGATTGGCTACTGAAATTATAGCTGCAGAATGATTAGTTACTGAAGTTATATCTAATAATGTTCATATAGTAATTACTAATTACAAATGCTCATATTATTGAACTCATTTGTAATTGTTACTGAAGTTATGATTATCAGTATCCATTCATCAATTACTGATTGTGTAATTACAGGTGTCCATACAACAATTACTGATTGCAATGTCCATATTACTGACATAATTATGATTGTTACTGAAGATATAATTTGTTTAACATGGATATATGTAAAATAAAGTAAATGAAAGTGAAATATGTACTATTTGTTTAACATAGATATCACATAAATTCGAGAATTTGGATATCCATATTTGATGCAAAAATGCATATATCAGAAACAAGTATGGCAAAAATGAAAGAATAAAAATGGCATAATGAAAGTAAAAATAACAAATGTATTTAGATGCAATACATATTTAGATATAAAATCATAAAAGAATCAATAGAATGCATTCAGTCTTATCTTGATATCCGCATCCATTCATTATCTAACACAAATACATTACGTAACATATAAATGAATGACAAAAATGAATTGGATCAATTAAAACGAATCAGAGTTGAATCAGAGTGAATTTTTAAATAAAACCATAATAGAAACAAAAAAATACGAATGATTTCGTAAAAAAATGATACGTACCTCTATAATATCAAGATCAAGTGATGGTGTTGGATGTGTCATCGATGCTTGGACAAAGAAACGTGGACATCTCTTGAAAATCACTAGAAAAACAGAGACGGATATTTTCGAGTAAATCGTGAGAGCCGCTATTTTTAGTATGATCGTTTTGGTAATTAATTGAATGTGCTATTATATAGCGTGAAATCCGAGATTCAAATCGAAAGAGAGAGAGAGAGAGATTCTACTAAAACTGGCAGACAGACTCCGATCAGATAAGTGGTTTTGGGAGAGAATTTGTGGTTTTGATGAGGGACGTTGATCATTATCGGGCAACTAAAACAGATGTGTCGCACCATCTTTATGGAAAGGTGCCACCTCAATTCAAGTTTTTCCTATGTGTGTGTGCGTGCGCGCGCGCGTGTGTATGTGTGCTTACTTTTTGCGTGCCGAACCATGCCAGGTTGGGCTACGTGGCACTTGTCCATGGCCTGCCCAAGCAACGGGCGGATCAACAAGCAGGTCGAATCATACCAACGCATACCTCAATTTTCTTGACCGGCCAAAGGACAAGCTGGGTGGGCGGACCCACGACCCATTGTCACCCTCGACGGCTTTAATAACTTGGAATTATGGACCTAGATGGGTCAAACAGCCTTACGAACCACTTCAACTCGACTCAACCAAATGGGATGCACCTACATGACTTAAATTATATTCGAGTAAACATGTACTCACTCTAATAACACTTCGGATAATTATTACGATCTATCATCAGGAATCGCTTAAAGGTATATTAAACTTCTCCGGACTCCCTCAGTTACTTCATTGCAATCTTGGTCTCTGTACTGATATTATCACGATATAATTGTAACTCCACATGATATGTATCAAACCAATGTTCTATGTGACCTAACTTTGCAACTTTTGACTTCCACACTATCGTTGTAAAATAGAACAAAAAAATAAAAAATCACTTGCTTTATTTGTAAAATTACAAGGATACATGCACAAAAACCCCCACAAAACCCCCATAGTTCCGAGGCCCCACTATCCTCGCGGGCCCATTCCAATTAAAAACGACGAGTCCCGTCCTCGGGACCATCTTCTTCTCCACTCCGCATACGCATACTCAACATATGGAAATTGCCAACTTTTTGATTCCTCCCGTCTGTCTCGCTATCTGTGCACAAGTGCACATTTATTTATCATCGAAACGTAGAGAAGGGCACCATAAAAAAAAGCTGCAAAAGGGCAGCCGCGATCGCCGATCAGGAGAAAACCATCGGGCCCCTCGATCGATCTGGTGCGGCGGCGATGGACCTCCGCGCCGTGAATCTCAGCAGCGGGTGCCTGTGGGCCTCCAAGAGGAACCCCTCGCCCCCAACACACTGCCGCCTCCTGCAAGTCAGAGCGGCCTCCGGGAGGAGAGGCAACAACAAGAACAAGAACAAGAACAACAGAGACTACGATCCCCCCTCTCCCGGTAATCACCAGCGCCTCCTGCTTCTATTTTCGTTCCCTTGTGATCACACACAATCGTTTTGTACCGTACGGGTGTTTGTGAATGTTGAATGCATGCAGCTCATTTGATGAAATTTTCTTGTAAAAAAGAATGCAGTGCGCAACTTATGATTTGTAGGTAAATGTTTCAGAATGAGGTCGAGTTAGTAGTTTAGAATGATCACGTAAGCAACCAGTTCCTGCATAAATTGGACTAAATTGATTCGGCGGGGTTTGTCATTCTACGTAAGTCAGTCTTGATGGAATCCAGCCTGCCGTTGCATGCTGATCTGAACTTCGTCATCAAGAATTTATAACACGGAAGGACAAGAACAATCGAACCACGAGGAACTAGATTTTTATGAGGTATCCCCACGAGGTGCATGACCAATTCTCGGTTCGAGGTCTAACTCCTTTATTGATCACTATAATCCTCGTTTATATTGTACATGTCTCTACCATCGGAGTGGTGGACAATGCGGAAGAAGAAGGTGTCTCCTTTCATGTGGGAGAAATTAGAATGAATAGAATGAGTCTTAGGATTTTCTCTCTTCTTCTTTATGCAGAGGAAAAGAGGGAGGAGAACAAGATGCATAGTTTTGATCTGCTCTAATTTAAGAAGTTGAGAGAATGGAGGTGTCTGATGAAGCGACCAATCACATATCTATCGACCATTTATCTTGCATGATCGGCGGGATTTTATCCTCATATGTTTGATTGTTGCTTTGACTCTGCTATCCGAGCCCTCTGTAGACTGATAGGTTTCTTGCCCTTCTTGGATTTTTTTGAGTCGAAAAAGTGGGAAACACGCTATGCTGTCCGCCCCAAATATATTAAATTAAAAGGTGAAGAAAATATATAGGAGGTTTTACAGTAGCCAATAGGGATGCAAACGGATGGATGCAGATACAGATATAGGTATTACTGTATACTTATTCGTTTTTTGAATACGAGTACGGATGCGGATACAGATATTGATGCATATTAAAACTATCTTACCATATCCTTAAAAAACGAATAAAGATGTAAAGCAGATACTGATCGCATACGAGTAATGCCAGAAATAATATATAGAATCGACTTAATATATACGAATTGGATGGAAAACACATGATATACATTTACAAAATGTGTTTGTATCATAAAAATTGTACAAATATAGTAAAAGAAGGTATATAATTATGTTATATATGGTTAAAAATAAATCTATGACTATATTTATATATGAAAATGGATATATAGATACAGATACGGATGTTTGCGGATATCAAAATGATATCCATATCCGTATCCATTTTAAAACGGATACAAATACAGATACTGATGTCAAAATCTCTATAAAACAGATACGATGACGGATCGGATACGGATATATCCATAACGGTTTGCATCCCTAGTAACCAAGCCTCAAGAAGAGTCTTGGTACGAGAAATTACATTCTCGCAATAAAAACATTGTAAAGAAAAGAGTGCACTATTTCTAGCTAACCAAATTGCCCAGATAGTTGCGATAGGCCTCATGAGGTTTTCTCTAGAATGATGCTTTGTCTCAAAGAAGGAGTCCTAAAAGAGATCTAGATTATGTAGATTCAACCAGTTTGCTTCCATCTCTAATCAAATTGTGGATGTCTTCACATAGTGGAAGAAAAGATGCCCCACCACCTCAATAGTCTCAAAGGGATCATCTATTGGAGACATCCGTGAAGAGTCTTACAAAATGGTCCCTTGTCATAATATGTCTTTTGCACTACAACCACATAAAGATATCAATTCTGTTCAGCAGTGTTAGTTCCTAGATAAAGTTGCCGTCACAAACCAGAGCGTTTGTCCTCGGTGGTGGCGGTTTGTGATAGCTTTGTAAGCTCATCTAACTGAGAAAAAGTTATATTTCCACATCCAATGATCTCGGTACTTTGTCGGTCTATCTATTTGCCTGGGGATTCCAAATTTCCAAGAGAAGAAGAAAATCTTCCAGTCGTCGATCAGAGAAGTCTGTCAAGAATGAAGACATCCAATTATCATCTATCCAACAATCCGAGACCTGCGCTTCTTAGTCAACAGCTAGAGCAAATAGGCAGGGGGATCCAGAGGTCAAGGGTCCATTACCTGATTAGTTGTTGGTCCAGAAGGCAAAAGATTTACCATTACCAAGCACTTGCCGAAAGAAAATCTTTGAAACGAGGCATCACCGATGAATCCTTTTCCAAAAAATTGAAGGGTGAAAGTGTGGGTTTTGTGGCATACTGTCTTGAACCCCAATGTTATAAATGATGTGAATGAGACATCAACACAAGTCTTTACTTCTGCCCCAAATCCTACCAATTCATTTTAGTATAAGAGCCCCATTCATGGTTTCCAAGCAGGGGATCCCAAGGGTGTTTGCCGCCTTTGGCAATTAACAATCTTCCAATCAACCAGATGCACCCATGTTCCCTCCTGACCATATTTACCACAAAGGAATCCTCTTATGATCATCTTCAGTCTGCACCTAATACCAACGGAGAGAAGATAAGATGACATGAAAATACAATAATTATGGAGAGAATGATTTTCACCAACACCTAATGTCTGCCACACGATGGCATAATCGCTTTCCATCCAGAGAGTTTCTTCTCCATCTTCTCTATGATAGGCAACCAATCAGACATCTTAAGTCTTCCTGCTATCAGGGGAAGACCAAGGTATCAGATTGGTAAAGAGCCACATTCTGAACCCAACTCCTTGCAACATTCCTGTGTATCAATGTCCAGATGACCAAGAGGGATGACCGTAGACTTCCTATGGTTCAGATAAGCTCGGACAACTTGCCAAAAAATTCACTCTTGCAACCATTCCTCTAGCCTCCTCCTTACCCCTATGATAAAAAAGATGGTGTTATATGTTTATTGCAACAAAGGAAAAGAACTATCCTCAATGGAATACCCCGCTGGGAGATCATTACATTGCACTTGATACCATGCATGCTAAGACGTTTGCCGTAATCACAAAGAGCATAGGGACAATGAAGCACTCTTATCTCACTCCCCTCTGCTGTTGGAAAAAAATCTTCCTCAGGTCGATCATTAACAAGCACCGAGTAGGAGGCTATGGTGACACATGACTTCATCCCTGAGATCCAAGAAACGAGGAAACCCTGTCGAGACATCATCATCCAGAGGAAACGCCAGTCCACTGTGTTGTAAGCTTTAGTAAAGTTCACCTTCCAAAGAACACCCTTCAACTTGCGACATTTCCAATTTGCAATAATCTTAGTTGCCATATCCAAACTGTCTGCAATTTATCTTCCCTGAATAAACGTTGATTGGAGTGCCGAAATGAGATGATCCATAAGCCTATTCAATCTAGTTGCCAAGATCTTAGCCACTATTAGGTAGATAGCTTGGAAAGTGCAATCGGTATAAATTCTTCCACTCTCTCAGAGACCTTCTTAGGTAACATGAAAATAAGAGCCTTGTTAAGCCTCTCAAATCCAACATTGCCTCTGGTAAATTCCACCATGACATCCACATCCTTTCCTCCAACCATATCCTAAATCTCACAACTTGGTACACCATCGACATTCAGATTCCACACAACTTTTACCTCTTCCATCGTAAAATCTTGTACTAAGTGATTCACTTGCTGCATAGAAAGTTGAGAGGCACCCTGCCTAGACCATCTCCAAGGTCTATCTGTACTTCTTGAGAAATCATGAAAATGTTTTGCAATCGCCTATCCCATCTCACAGTCACCCTCTACCCTTCTTCCATTCACCTCAACAGATCAGATCAAGTTATGTTGTCATCTTCCACTTGCAATTTTATGGAAATAAGTCATGTTAGCATCACCTTCCTTGAGCCAAGAGTGTCAGGATCTCTGTTTCCATGTTAGCATCACCTCCTACTGTATAGGGAGGGTGGGACTACAAACTAAAATAAAAGGAATATCTAACCTGACATAACCTTATATATAATTAAAGATCACGCGTGATCTCAATTTACTTAAATAAAACATAAAATGATGGACTCAAATCCTATAATAAACATTAATTAAAAGGGATTTTTACATCACGAATTCTAAGAACTTTGTAAATTTACCCTCTCAACCCTGTATACTTCGTAACCCCACAAGCTTGCTCTGTCTAACACCACGGACCATGCCTTTAATTTGACTCTTCTTGAGTCAAGTTGCTTGGGTTAAAGTTGAGTTAATCAAGATCAATGGTGTATCTTTCTTCCATATCTCTTCTTCCTTCGCTCCTGTTCTTATTCTTTTTCCTTCTCCCCCTCCAGTAAACCCAATGGAGGTGGAAGCATGTCAAGGCTGAAGTGGGCTCACAGTGCAGGTTGAAGTGGCATTGGGGAAGGGGGGCGAAGGTCTGGGCTGCGCTGGAGAGAGGGGCAGAGGTTGAGGCAGCGCGCGGGAGGTGGGGTAGAGGTCTGGGTGGTACTGGGAGGGGTCAAGGCTAGGGGGGGAGGCAGGGCATGTGGCTTTGTGTGTTCTTTTTGGACGGCCAACACATGGATTCCATGCAGAGGTTCTTCTTGTTGGTTAAGAAAACCAGTGCAGATGTTTTTCAAAGAATAGCTCTGGTGGTGCTTCGATGAAGGTGTTGTGCTCCGAGGACTAGGGCTCTGCGACTGCTACTTGATGACTCAAGACGGAACGGACAGTTCTCGGCCCAACCAAGTGGTGGGTCGATAAGGAAATCTTGTTGCTTCTTGAGATGCTCGCTACATTCTCGTTGGAGTTCTCTCAAAATCCAGATCAAGATCTACCTAAAAGAATAATTTTGGCTCGATTCTAATGAATCGACCTGATGTAAATGCAGGAACAATGGCTATTGAGTTAAACTAGCATGGATAAACTTGCAAAATATGGAGATGTTGCGCAATGATCATTCAACGGTTGCTGCTCGCAGGATACGGCTGTGGCTGATGCACATGCTCGATGAGCGGCGAGGGAGAACCAATAGCTACAACGCGGCTATGCATGCGCGGGAGTGGGGTTGTGGATTTGTGAACGTGTTGAGCAACATCTGCTGAATGGGGGAGAATAAGGATGGAGGTCGTGCATGACATGCATACTTGGGGAAGATGGTCTTCCTCCTTCCTCCATGCATAGATCTGGAGTTGATCTGCATACAGGTGGTTTGTTCGGATGCCTCGATGTTTCTTCCTTGGCAAGAATTCTCGGATGGCGGTGGCTGCTCGTGGTCTGTGTACAGATACACAGGCATGGAAGTTCTTCAAGTGCTTCATCCTTGGATTTCTCAGGAGCTCATGATGCCTTTTTGGTGTTCAACGAGATATGGGATTTTGCAAGAAGCATGTTTTGCAGAGGAAGGAAAGCGGAATTGGTTGTAAATGTTAATGGGCAAAAAGGGTACGTTTGACATTTTCTTCACGGAATTCGTTTACTTTAACCGTCAAAAGGATATGAGTTGACCACAAGGGTTATGGTGTAATAGTTAGCAAGTTTGCAGTGTTTAGGTGATAATTTCCAAGTATACATGGTCGAGAAGGTAATTTACAAAGTTCTTAGGGTTTATGGTTTAGAAATCCTTAATTAGAAACCTAATTTTAAACCTAATCCCTTATTTCACGATGCATCACATAGCAAACCCTTGATCCGCCTCCTCTTCGAATCTGCTGGCATCTCCATGATTGTCCATCACATGGTGGCCTAGAATAAAGGTTGTCTGAACTAGATAAATAATGTCGATCAACTCAGCTTGTAAGCATCTTCACCACGATAAGTTAACTTGTTTAATGAGAGAGGTGCCTAAAATCCCCAACTCACACCATGTTTTCCTTTGGCCTTGATTAGAAACCTAATTTTAAACCTAATCCCTAATTTCACGATGCATCACATAGCAAACCCTTGATCCGCCTCCTCTTCGAATCTGCTGGCATCTCCATGATTGTCCATCACATGGTGACCTAGAATAAAGGTTGTCTGAACTAGAGAAATAATGCCGATCAACTCAGCTCGTAAGCATCTTCACCACGATAAGTTAAATTGTTTAATGAGAGAGGTGCCTAAAATCCCCCACTCACACCATGTTTTCCTTTGGCAACAAAAACTCAGCAATTTATTGTTCCCGTGAAAACCAAAATTTCCAGACGAGAAGTCCACCAGCAACTCCATGACGTCTTTTCCACCGCATCCCATGGTTCTCTAAAGAAATTGGATACATTTGGACCAATCAACTCATCTGTGTTGAACTCATAACCACAACATGTACCTATAGAGACTCAAAATTTTGCACCAGGTCCTCAATCTGCCCTGGAACAACCTGCTCACTCTCGGACCGAGTCATATGTTCATCCACTCGCACCAGGTCATTTCTGAGGCAACTTCTTCTAACACCTTCTCTTTGGAACTTTCTTTTTTCTTATCAAGATCATACCATTTAGTTATTGTCTCATTGGACACCATTTTTTATTTTGTAGCATCCTTTTATGTACATCCAAAACCAAAAGACGATGTTGGGCAGTTAACCTTTCACTTGGAATGACATTGCAATCTTTATAGTAAAATCAACCTCTTCTTCTCTAGACAAAATAATGAACTTGGGTCTTTGATGTGCCCTTTTTTAGAACAATCAAATAGTAGTAAATAGCTAAAATGGTCAAATAGTAGCACATTTATAAGCACACTCCGAGATAGGAAGTTATCTCCACGGAACAATTGCATATTTTCCAAAAGCCGTGATGTCCTTTCAATACCCACTTCAATTCCATGAGCTCGTAGTATAAGATAATGGAAGAACGTAGGCATGCATTCATTTCGGTGCCTATCCATTTTCGCCTAAAAAAATAATAATAATAGAAGAATCACACGCCCCTATTCAACAATAAATAGTAAAGAGCTTGGCGGATGTTTTCATCAATTGAACATGTAAACAAGGGATATTAGCTAATCCTAATAAGCCGTTAATTCTAAAGTTACACAGAATTATACATAAAGTGGAGAAAATGGGAGGACAAGATGACTATGGAAGGATATTAATCACAAGCGGTTGATGACTTTCTAGTGGTTTTGTCGGCAGGAATTTGTGGACTCGAACACATAAATGTATATCTATGGGTATGTGTGGGCTTTTGCTGATTGATTTGGCACATTCTTCTGTGGTCTCTTGTTTACTTGCTATCACCCACTATTAAAAGAACATTTAGTCAGTGGGATTTACTGCAAACAGATGAGAAATATAATTGCTTATTTACCATTTTTAAGGAGGCAATGATCCACCTTCTCCTGGCTCCGGCAATTCTGAGGATAGGATTTTCGGTAAAAGCAAGCGTGAGACTTCCAAAATAACCAATTTGGACTGGAGAACTTTCAGAGCAAATCTTGTTGCTCAAGAGCAGGTACAATTTATATTCCCTGTTCATTGTGTTGGATGTTCCATAATCCATTCCATTTAAGTATCGTTCTTTAAATATTTTCCAACTGAGCTTATAACTAATGCTCTTGTAACAAGTTTCCTTTCTACTGGTTGTGTTCTTTATTCATCATGTTATGCACTTGTTACTTTCCATGATACAGAAGAAGGCATTTGAAAAAGAATGTGATTGTTTCTTTATCATTTTTCAATGCTAATAATTTATTAATGACGCTAATATGTTAAGCAGATGTTTCAGCACTAGATTTCGATGGTTGTTTGATGGGGGCGATCTTGAGCTCGCATCCTCATGACGGCATGATCCTTGCTGATATTGTAGAGACTTATATATGTTACGTTTTTACTGTTTCGTATTTTCTATTTATATATTGTAAGACTCTGTAATTTACCCAAGGGTTTCTCCCTATATAAGAGACCCGAGGGCTCTATGGAATAACACATCAGAGTATTACTCTAACATGGTATCAGAGCCCTGACCCTAACCTAGGGTTTCCTCCACCCGCCCCCCCTCTGCTTCCGCCGCCGGCCTCTCCAGGCCCTTCCGCCGCCGCCGCCAGCCCAGCCGGCACCTCCAGCCACTCCAGCCGGTTCCGGCAGCCCTCCAGCGGGGCTCTCGCCAACCCAGCCGGGCCCCCAGCCCTCCGCCGGTCCCCTCCCAGCCGTCCCCGGCACCGCCAGCAGTGCCCAGCCCTCCGCCGGACCCCTCCCAGCCGTCCCCGGCGCCGCCAGCAGTGCCCAGCCCCGCCGCCGGGTTCCCCTAGCCGCCGGCTATCTCTCCCGCCGAGGCTTCTACAGCCTCTAATCGTCACCGGGGTACCTCTCCTTCGGTCGGTTCCGGATAGAGGATGGGTTCAAGTGCATAACGTCTACATATGCACTTGAATCCTCACAGGTCGTGGTAGACACCAGTTTCTTGGTCTATCATCCCTAGTTGTTCTTCTCCGGCAGTATGTCAGATCAAAAGGTCGATATACCCGCCATCGGTGCCTTCAAAGGTTCGGCACCTATCGTCAAAATGGACGGGACGAACTACGAATTGTGGGCTATGCAGTTTGATGCGAATAAAATTTGGCGCGTCGATAAAATAATTTTGAACGGTGGAATTTCAGTGGAGAAGAAGATGGAGGGGTTGAGAAGGAGAAAACTCGTCGGTAACGAGGGGTTGAAGGAGAAGAACCGTGACGACCACGTGGGAGAAGGAGAAGGAGAGAGATAAGAGAGATAAACTCAAATTTTCTTTATACTTGACTCAATAAAAACAATGGGCTACCCTCTCTTTATATAGGAGAGATGGGTTTACAAAAATAGTAAACTAATTTAAATTGACAACCAACTTGCCTAAACTGACTCTAACTAATTAATTGACCCAAATTCGAATTAAACTCTACGAAATAAACGTTGAGATCACATGGATCTCAATTATTTAATTAAACAATTTCGACAACCTAAAAACGTAAATAAAATTGACGATTAACTAATTAAATAAATGCGGCCCTATAATTTAGGGTCACGCTGCATCAACTCTCCGCCGTTTTAAAAAATTCGACTCCTGACGAATTGCTGGAACTGCAGGGTTGGAGGATGAATCGGCGGCTTCAATTGTCTTCTGGAAGAACATGTGGGGCGCGAACGGCGGAATCCATGTGCGGGCGGGAGAGGCGCGGCTGTCGTGGTTGAAGAACATATGCGGCACGCACGGCGGCGTCGTCTTGATCGTCGTCTTCTCCCCGTGATGCTCGAAAAATAGATGCGGCATGGAGATTATGATTCTGGGAGACTCCATCATGAAGCAATGGCACAAGGAGAGGAGAAGAGGAGATGTGTCTAAGGAATAAAGCCATGGGGTCCTTAAATAGGGAAAACCCAAGACTATAGTCCTATTTGGATAAGGAAGGTCCCTTGATTTCTTACTTACAACCCTCTTTTTTAAATATTTCCGCAGCTGGGGGTATGGGCGCAATTTTCGTACCCCTTCATTGTTCCTTACTTTTTTGTCACTTTTGGCCTTTCTGCAAATAGGGGATTTATGGGGTTTTCTTTTGCAATTTTTCCCAATGAGTTGCCAATTCCACATTTCACGGGACTCAAGTTGCGTAAATAGCGGTATTCCCGTTAGGGTATGCTCACATCCCTCGCGCACTTGGCGAGGCCTGGGACGACGGCTGCTCGACTGCGGTTGGGGTCGGTGCGGTTCTGCGGGGAGGCGGGGGTCGGTCGTTGCTTCACGCGGAAGGCGCGGCGCTGTGGGGCGCTGAAGGAAACGCGGCCAGAGAGGGTGGTGACGCGAGGTGCTGGAGGGGGTGCGGAAGTGGCCGGAGGATGGGAGGCGGCAGGGAGGAGGCGGCGCGGGGAGAAACCGGAGGGGAGGGGTGCACTGGTCGAGGCGGCGCGGGCGTGGGGAGATTGGAGGGGAGGGGTGCGCTGGGTGTGGTGGCGCGGGAGGAAGAGAACTGCAGCGCTGGGCGAGGATGGTAATAGGGGCTGGGTGCGGCGGTTGTGCGTTGGGAAAGGGAGGGGTCGGGGTTGTTGGGTTCTGGGCTGCTGGGTTTGTGGGAGAGGGTCGGGGGGATGCGGCGAGGGGAAGAGGCGGCGGCCGGGATGCTGGAACCGTCATCGGGGGTGATTTCGACGGTGGTGGCTGGTCTGTAACATCCTGGACAACAGCATCAATTGCTAAAAAATCGCGGTTTTCGTATTCCTCGTCCACGGGATCTTCGTCGAAGATGGGTCCCAAGTCTTCCTCTTCATCTTGTATTATTATTGTATCAAATAAACCTTCGGTATGAATGAAAATACCTTCGTTTTCTTGATCAAAACTAGGTTGCCCAGCAGCTTCTATGATCCGATTTACGTCGTCGACGGATGAATCTCCATCTAAGGTTGTGTCTAACCATGCTTGGACCTTCAAGGATGCCGCAAGACGCTTTTTGTACTTCCGTTGACGCGAACGCGCATGCGGCCCATAAGATACGGGGTTGAGATCGAGCTTGAGCCGCCAATATGCCACGGGATCGTTGAATCGTAGGAACGACTCAATATCCATGCTCTGATACCAATTGATGCGAATAAAATTTGGCGCGTCGATAAAATAATTTTTGAACAGTGGAATTTCAGTGGAGAAGAAGATGGAGGGGTTGAGAAGGAGAAAACTCGTCGGTAACGAGGGGTTGAAGGAGAAGAACCGTGACGACCACGTGGGAGAAGGAGAAGGAGAGAGATAAGAGAGATAAACTCAAATTTTCTTTATACTTGACTCAATAAAAACAATGGGCTACCCTCTCTTTATATAGGAGAGATGGGTTTACAAAAATAGTAAACTAATTTAAATTGACAACCAACTTGCCTAAACTGACTCTAACTAATTAATTGACCCAAATTCGAATTAAACTCTACGAAATAAACGTTGAGATCACATGGATCTCAATTATTTAATTAAACAATTTCGACAACCTAAAAACGTAAATAAAATTGACGATTAACTAATTAAATAAATGCGGCCCTATAATTTAGGGTCACGCTGCATCACAGTTCCTCAGTCTCATGAAGTCGTGTGGTAAGAAGCATATTCTTACCGAAGATGAACCGCCGGAGAAGACGAGAATATATGCCTCATGGGAGGCTGATGACGCGTACGCCAAAGTTTGGCTGTCAGGTACGCTCACGACGGAGATAGCAAATGATGTCCTCCATCAGCCCACCGCCAAGGCGATGTGGGATATTCTGGCCACGACGTACTCTCAGGTACGGAACGAGACCAAGATGCTGCAGTTGCAGCATGATATCTTTACCACGAAGCAAAATGGGAGGCCCCTTCATTCTCTGTACACGTCTCTTCGTGGAATGTTTGAGAAACATTATAGCACAATTCCACTCACAACCACGCCGGAACAGCAGAAGACGTTCCGCAACGCCACTATGGTTGGAGTCTTACTTGCTGCCCTCGATCCTGAATATGAGGCAACACGCTCTCAGATCCTTGCCGATGCCACCATTCCACCGATGGAAGAAGTCTACAGACGGCTCAGTCGTGTACCAGTTCCATCGAATACAACGACTACACCTCCCTCGGCAATGGCTGTCTCCAGAGGACGAGGTAGTTCCTCCTCATTTCGTGGCAGAGGAAGTGGTGGACGTGGCCGTGGAGGTCGCATACGCTCTACGTGCTCATTCTGTCGTCGTACTGGTCATTCGGAGGATACATGCTATTCCAAGCATGGCTTCCCTCCTTCTGCACGTGTCGCTGATCATGTTCAGGGTCCACCAGCATCTACTCCCGATCACAGGTTCGAGGAGCTAGTGGCACGGCTTCGTGATATCATGCCACAGTCATCATCAGAGGGTGTAGATGCGTCTGATGTTGCGGCCTCGGCATCAGCTAGTACATCTGCCTCAGCCAGTGCCTCAGGTAGTCCTTCCGTCTCATATCATAACCATGATCTCACAGGATGGATTGTTGATTCTGGAGCCACCCATCATCTCTGTCGTGAGAAAGATGTTCTGCAGTCCTATAGAGCTGTCCAGCCTGGTCGCTCTGTACTTATTGCTGATGGCACTCATTCCCCTATCATCGGTCAGGGGGAGATGGATTTGCTGCCCTCTATGCACTTACATAATGTTTTACATGCACCAGAATTCTCTATGAATCTCTTATCCATTAGTCAGATTACACGAGATTTGCACTGTCGTGCTATTTTTGACCCATCGTCTGTTATTTTTCAGGACATACTAACGGGCAGGGTGATTGGTTGTGGTTCTGAGCACAAGGGCCTCTATCGTCTTGTACGGAACTCTTATGCTGGCATCTCACTACATTCTCAGGGCTCTGTGTCTCCGTATACCTGGCATCTTCGGTTCGGTCACCTGCCACTACAGAAAATGCGTCACCTCCTGCCTCAGATTTCTCCGAGTTCATCCTTTCGTTGTGAAGCTTGTCAGTTAGGGAAGCACCATCGGTCCAGCTTCCCCAGTCGTCAGAGTCGGAGCAGTCGCTCCCCATTTGAGTTATTTCTCATAGATATATGGGGTCCTAGTCGTGTCCCAGATCATCAGGGGCACATATTCTATTTAGTCGTGATCGATGATTTTTCTAAAGTGTCCTGGACCTTTCTTCTTAAAAATAAATCCGAAGCAGGAAGTGTTATTCAAAATCTTATCAATGAAGTTCAAAATGTTTTTTCGTCTACTGTTAAGTATGTGCGTACTGACAATGCATTGGAGTTCTGCACTCATTCTCTTGCTAGTTTTCTTTCTTCTAAAGGCATTATCCATCAAACCACATGTGCATACACATCTCAACAAAATGAGGTTGCAGAACGGAAACATCGCCATTTCCTTGATATTGCTCGCACATTACTTATTCAGAGTTGTGCCTCATTATCCTTTTGGGGGGATGCTATACTTACAACATGCTATCTGGTTAACCGCATGCCTACAACTGTTCTTGGGGAAAAGTCTCCTATATCTGTTCTCTTTCCTGACAAAGATTTGTTTACTCTTACACCTCGGGTCTTTGGCACTGTTGCGTTTGTCCATCGCTTGTCTCCAGGACTTGATAAGCTATCTCCCAGGGCTATCAAGTGTGTTTTTGTGGGCTACTCCAGGACACAGAAAGGATATCGTTGCTATGACCCCGTTCATGACAAGTACTATGTGAGCGCTGATGTTACATTTTTCGAACCCGTCATGTATTTCTCCCCTGCAGGTGACAGATTGGTCTCCTCCACATCCACAGATTCTAGTGTCTATGTGCCTCCACCTCCAAGCCTGGGTCCATCCTATACTCTACCACCACCACCACCACCACCTCCAATTGTACCATTTCCTAAGTTCTATACAAGGCGGACAAGTCCTGCTCAAGCTACATGTCAACCATCCAACACGCCTCAGGTATGTTCTGATGTTATCGCTAATGATGGGTTAAATAATGCACCAGTGCAGGAGCCTTTACTACAGGAGGAGGATGAACCGGTGGACACCGTGACGGATGATCTGGATCGGCCCATTGCTCACAGGAAGCAGCGGAGACAATGTGCTTCATATCCTCTTGCCTCCCAAGTCTCATTTCATCGTCTCAATGGGGATTTCCAGAAGTTTACAGCTGCTGTCTCGTCCGTTGACATTCCACGGACCTACCAAGATGCCATGAAGATTGATTGCTGGCGTCTAGCCATGGAAAAGGAGATGCGTGCCTTGCAGTCTCGAGGGACTTGGTCTCTTGTCCCCATTCCTCCAGGTGCCTCCGTTGTGAGTTGCAAGTGGGTGTTTACGGTGAAATATCATGCGGATGGACGTCTCGACAGATACAAGGCAAGACTTGTGGCAAAGGGATTTACCCAGACATATGGGGTAGATTATTTGGATACTTTTTCACCAGTGGCTAGACACTCCACTCTTCGCATCCTCCTATCTGTTGCTGTGGTACGTAACTGGGTCATTTTTCAGCTTGACGTCAAGAATGCTTTCTTGTATGGAGACCTGCAGGAGGAAGTCTACATGCAGCAGCCACCAGGGTTTGCTGCTGAGGGGGAGACTCAGATGGTGTGCAGACTTCATAAGGCTATCTATGGCCTCAAACAGAGTCCCCGAGCATGGTTCCAGAAGCTTTCTCAGCTAATTGAACAACAGGGGTTCAGGAGATCAAATGCGGACCATTCATTGTTCATCCAGAAGACCCCTAGAGGTACAGTTGTTGTTATGATATATGTTGATGACATCTTGGTCACAGGAGATGATGCTCAGGGGATTGAGATAACCAAGTCCCTGTTGGGAAACCAGTTCATTATGAAGGATCTGGGCACGATACGATATTTTCTGGGGATAGAGTTTGCAAGAAATGCACAAGGAATGGTGATGACTCAAAGAAAATATGTCACAGACTTGCTAGTTGAAACAGGAATGACTGGATGCAGACCTTCAAGTACACCTATGGACCCAAGCATGAAGCTGTACGACGATGATACCGAGGAGGTGGACAAAAGAAGGTACAGAGAGATGGTGGGTAAGCTCTTATATATTACTATAACTCGACCGGATATTGCCTTTGCAGTAAACCGGGTGAGTCAATTTGTGGAGCAGCCAAGGCAAGTTCATATGGATGCCTTGTATATGATATTGAGATATCTGAAGTCTTCCCCAGGCACAGGGTTGCTATTTAGGAAAGATACGGATCTGTCTATTTCAGCTTGTGCAGATGCAGATTATGCAGGATGTCCAAAGAATCGCAAATCTACTTCTGGATTTGCTATCTTCATAGGAAGCTCTTTAGTTTCTTGGAAAAGCAAGAAACAGACTGTTGTGGCGAGGGTCGGTTACATGGATTCTTGCTCAAATCCATGTTGAATTCGACTATTTTTACGCTGGTTGTTGACTACCTTACACATCCCTCACAAGGAGGGGAGATTTGAACCTTGGTCATTGGGTGATAGGCACACTGCTTACATGGATTCTTGCTCAAATCCATGTTGAATTCGACTATTTTTACGCTGGTTGTTGACTACCTTACACATCCCTCACAAGGAGGGGAGATTTGAACCTTGGTCATTGGGTGATAGGCACACTGCACTACCACCGGACCATTTAAATGGACACTGCATATAGGCCCCGATACTGCAAACATTCATTATAATTTTCATATTAAGTCAAATAATCATGAACTTCAACCACGAACTTTATCATGTGATAAAGTAATATAAATAATTAAAGATGTTATGAATTCATGTTTATCTAAATTACCAAAACACACTCGGAGGTATAAAATACAACTCAACTGTCAACCTCTAAAAATCTTGAAATTAGAACCAATGGTACATTATGATGTTCTTCATTTTATCATTTATCTGGAGTGATTTGTATTTGTAATAACAAAAAAATAATTATATATATTTATATATTCCTTAAGTGAATATATCATTTATCTGGAGTGATTTGTATATATTCCTTCATTTTAGCTTGAATGATTGTTTTTAGGAGAGCCACTTTCCACTTTCCTTTTCCTTTTATAGCACTTTTTTTTTCTGAATTATCGTGTTGCTAGTATCTGATTTTGTATATTACTTACTCACGCCCTTGTCTTGCTATATTCACATTCATCATTTAAATTCTTTCTGTAGGGGTTTCCTGACAAATGATGGGTTAATCATGGAAGTTTTCCTTGTGTCAGTTTATTAAATAAACATGGTTAGAGAATATTCTGTGTGGCTATTTGTTAAGAGAATATTCTATAGAGAATATCCTATATATAAGGATCTCCACACCTCCTGTACTCATTGAGAAATTCCAATAGAATATCCACTCCTTTGAGGACTTCTCCCGTGGTTTCATCCCGCTCGTTGGGGAGTAGGGTTCCACGTAAATCTTCGTGTTCAATGATGTTTATTATTTTCTTTGCCGATTCTGCTTCCGCTTCTCTGATTTCAACATGGCATCAGAGCGGGTTCGATTCTCGAGGATTTGTTCTTGAAAGTCTTATTTGTTCGAGGTTCAATTCTGTTTGTTTGCAAAGATTTTTTGTTTGGAGATAATGCTCAAGTTCCAGTTCTGTCCTAATCTCATGCGCATCGAACGTCATCTCTCCAGATGCGTAAAAAGTCTTCCTTCGACATCTGATCTCGCACGGAGCAAGTGCTCCACCAGACGGAGGCACCAGCCCTGTCGCAAACCCCAGGCGCTATCTCCCAAATCTCCCTGGCATGGTGAGCTCCCGCCGCGCGGGATGCATCGTTCCTCCATCGAGCCTGGCGCATCCCCAAGCCCTAGCCTCCGCAAGGGCCCAGCAGCGCCGCCATCAGCCCATGCGTTCTTCCAAGTCGGCCCGCCTCTAACAGTAGGAAACTCCTTCGGCGACCATCTCCCAACGCCGAGCGAAGATCTCCAGGCGGCATGCTCTCGCCCAGCAGCCTCCCGGGAGGCGTTCTTCCTAGACCTGGTCACCCTCCCTTCGCCGCTTCCTATTTTCTAATCGACCAGGCATCGATCCCAGTGGGCGAGCCCATGCATCGAGCCCACGACGTTTCCCCCTTCGAGAAGCCCTTCCCGCAGCAAGCTCCAGACGTGCCCGCACCTTGCGGCTGTATTGCAATCACCTGGAGGTCGGCTCTCCTCCTCCCAGTCTCCATTGGCGGCGGTGGGGCTGCGATTCATGGGGTTCCCACGATTGAGAACCCTAATTTGATGGGATGGTGTATGAAGCCCCAAGTGGGCCACGACTGGTCATTTAAAAAATGTTGTATGGTTGTTTGTTGGGCCAGGCGGACCGAGTGTTATTTAAATTAAAAAAAGGGGAGTGGAAAGGCTAGGCCCAATATGGGTGAGTGTTGAAAAGAGAGAGAGAGAGAAAGAAGGCGCATACACAGGAAAAAGCCGTACGCATTTTTCAAAAAGAGAGAGAGATTGAAAAAAAAACAGGAGAAAAAAATGCATTTTTTTTTGTTTCTCCCAACTTGATCCATGATTCTTATTCTATCAAGTATGGGAGAAGGGGGAGTCAAGAGCTATATTCTTCATGACATCTGCACAACAGACCGACACTCCAGATTTCTACAAAATCATCCGTCTTTACCGAGCATCAACTTCTTCGTTGAGGCGTATACTTCTTCTTTTACGACCTGATCAGTTTCCGCGCTGGAATTCTTCTGCAGCGATTCTTCTCCAGGCACGACAGAGATATGTTCCGGTGACCTGATATCGCAGCGGTTCTACAGGCATGACATAGATACGTTCCGATGACCTGAAAGCCGCAGACCCGTCCTCGTGCGAGATCTTCTACCAGTAGCGGACTTGTATTCTTCTTGTGATGTATCGTGTGAAGATGTTTTGTATACTTTCTTTTTGTTGCAAGCTGCACCTTTCTCAGCTCCAGCTTGAGGGTGAGTGTTAGAGAATATTCTGTGTGGCTATTTGTTAAGAGAATATTCTATAGAGAATATCCTATAGAATATTCTCCCTTGAGCACCTATATAAGGATCCCCACACCTCCTGTACTCATTGAGAAATTCCAATAGAATATCCGCCCCTTTGAGGGCTTCTCCCGTGGTTTCATCCCGCTCCTTGGGGAGTAGGGTTCCACGTAAATCTTCATGTTCAATGATGTTTATTATTTTCTTTATCGATTCTGCTTCCGCTTCTCTGATTTCAACATAAATTCCAGTAATTTTTCCTTACAATTATTTCTTGTTTATGTTTATTTGTAGTCACGACTGCCCAGCACAAATCTTTACTTCATTTTGATTTATTCAGTTTTATTTATACTCTCAATGATAACCGCCGAAAAAAATAATCAGGCCTTTCAACATGGATTTGAGCAAGAATCCATGTAGTGGTCCGTACTTTAAGTGGGAGAAGGCTTCACCATTTATTTATACGCTCAATAATTCATTAAATATTGATGGATTAAAAAATACTAAAAATTTGACTGCTATATTCAATCCAGTTGTATTTCATATTTATTGTTTTTTACATCATTAAAATGAATCAAATGATAGCTTTACTAGAATGATTTTTTTTTCTGTTTGGATCGATGAGATTCATCGACTTTTTTATTTCTTAAATTTTGAACTTACATTTGATCAATTTTGTTGTTTATATTATAAAGATACATATCAGGCTCGCGGGTTCCCTAATCAAATGGAATGTGGTGGCAGTTTATCAGCAGCACCTGTAAAATGCACATTTTCAATCAAAGCAATATCAGAGTACAATAGGCTCTCTAGTTCCTTGAGGAGATTTATTCAAAAGAATCGAGTCATAACTAACTTGTTTGCTTAAAAATAACTAGAAAAATATTTCACATATGCAACTTATGTTATCATACATGTTTGTTGATGACAGCATGTTCCTGCTGAGGACTGACGGGCTTCTACGTATCCATAGTTTTGAGCAGGTAATCCCCGGCATCTGCTTTGGTACTAGAAACAGCATAGATCAAGCGGCTGAGCTCATCAAGGAAGGTGTTCTCAGGCCCCAAGATTTCAGGTTCTTCCTTGGATATGCTGGTTGGCAGTTGGATCAGTTAAGGGAGGAGATCGAGTCTGGCTACTGGGTTGTTGCTGCATGCAGTTCAGATATGATCAGACGCACATCGCCGATATCCTCATCTGGTTTATGGGAGGATATCTTACAGCTAATGGGTGGGTCTTATGCGGATTTAAGCAGGAAGCCAAAGCAAGGTCTGTGATGGATGATTTAAGTCCTTTCTTGAAGTTGCATTAGAAATCGAGATGTACAGATTTTAGCTTAATTATTCTAGTAATCCCTTGGCATATGAATTCCATGATATAAGTGCACAAGATTGATCACGTGCGATGGGTCGATGTCTCATTGAATGGTGATCTCTACGAGTTGGTCCACCAATATGGAGATGTGGATGTTGAGCAAGTCGTCAAGCTGCGCAAGATTCTACCTCTCTTTTGGGACCATGACCAATTTACTAAGGCAGCTCATGTGCTTATGGAATCTGACCGCAACGGGGAAAGATTTCTCCGGTCCACTCCTTCAGCAAATCCACTGCACGACGGCATTACAATTTTTTTCCTCTACTTTGCTCGATATGGGGTCATAGAGAATCCAATGTGCTAGCTGCAAGAAAAATAAAACGACCGGACAATGTGCATTGAGGTTCAACCATTCTAGATAGTTTTTGTTTGGTCCAACTTCATCTGCATTGTCAATCAACTAATCATATAGGGCATATGAAATGTGCGACATCTTTATTTGTGTCCTATCTTTTTCTAATTACAAGACAATAATGTTCCAATTTAGTACATGCCATCTTCCTAAACATGCAAATCTCTGCAACTGCAGTTCCTTGCATACCGATTTATGGTTTTTTTCTTAGAAGAATTTGATATTATATTTTTGACATACTTTCTCATCTTATTTGATATGATATGTGATAGTAGTATAATGGTGATGTATATGCTAATGGCTATCAAACCATAGCTAGCTGCTTGATGTTCATAGGATATACTTCCGACTGAGAGGTCGATCCGCACGCCTTCTTAGCAAGAATGATGTTTGCAGACTCTGTCGGATGGAGTGCATCCCAAAACAGGTATGTGCTCCGGTATTCGCACAGCTTCTCCATCGGCAAGCAGGTCATTTTCCCATTGTTCTTCCCTACCCCACAGCATCCTTTATCTATCTCATGAAGACCTGTTCATCAGAGACTGTAGATGTCAACATGAACATTATACTTGTGGTCATTGCAGACAGTAAAAGTATTACCATAGGAGGCGGCATTCACGACGAGGTCATTCGAGCTATCGAAAGAATTGACATAGATAAACTTGGTCTCGTCGAAGTCACTGTTGAATTTGTTTACCGTCCTCACAAGACCTGAATTGAACAGGGAGATCACTCTGTTGATCTTCTCGTTACATCGGTTATCACCGCGTTGTCATTGTACTGAGCAAGCTCGTATGGAATGCAACCGATTCACCCGACTCCCATGGTGGCCACCTTCCGTGCCCCGATGTTATATACATCCTTCAAACCAGAGGCTCCATGTGAGATGATTAAACAGAACTGGATTTCAAGTTTTATCTTGAAGCGGATTAATCTACGCTAACTAACGCTATCTCGATAATCAATGCAGGTTGGGTGCTTACAGTCAGATATCGTTCATAGTCCTCTAGAAGGACTGTGGCGTAACTTCTTTGGCTGTACTCGCTGCGGGTTGCGTAAGCATCGGGCATGAAATAGTTGAGGTAGTCGTTGCTTCCTAGTCTAACTGCGAAGATGCACCTGCTCAGGTAATCAGCGAGCCTGGTTGTATCCCCCCTGAACAACCTCCTGATGGTTGCCACTGCCCGGCTGAAGTGTTCGACTTGCTCGGCCATCACAAACTGCTCTCCCTGCAAGGTCCACATTCAAACACAGATTCATCTCGCACAAGAGCAGAAGTTGTCGTAAACTCACGCGGTTATTCCCGGTCTCATCTCTGATTTCCGCTGCTCTAGATGCAAAATTCAGGCTCCTCAGTATAGCAGCCCCATGTGTGCCTTGATAGGGAGGGATGAAGTCCTAGAAAGTGAGAAGTTCCGCTGTCGATGCTGGTATCACCGAAACCGAAGGGTGCTTGATTGCCAGAAGAGCTCACCTAGCACGTTCATGGTGGTGCGGCTGTTGGTGAACCTTCCGGACGGGCACTGCGGAAAGTCGATGCCATAGGTCTCGTATTTGGCACGTGTGTGTGAGGATCCGGTTGTTGTTGCCGTTGTCCACAAGCGAGTCGCTGAAGATGAAGAATCAAGGACTTGAGGGGCAGCGATGACATCGTTGTTCATCGACAGAACTACGTGGGGTATAAATACGAGCAACATGATGGATGGTAGCTAAGCTAAGCTTCCCAATGCATGAAATATATACCTTGGATTGAGAGGAGGGAAGATGGGTAATTTGCTCTTAATGGACAAAAAATATTGAAAACATGGTGGTGATTGGTTGGAAAAGTGTGGTGGAGGACGCCATGGATCCGTGAACTGAGGTTGATTAAATGGCAGTGAGTATAATTAGATGGGGGAGTTCTACGTTTTTTTAAAATCGGCTAAGACCTCAGTACCGTATCCTTGAAAATGGATGTTGATTGGATAAAAATTGGATACAGAAATACTCCACGCATAAGCTCAAACTAGTAGGGTGCCCGTGCAATTGAACGGGTGTAAGTATGTTTAAAAAATAATGGAGTTGTTGAAATTGACGTAATAAAATGATAACCTTGCACTTATATACGTACGCATGTATAATGATATAATAACATGGTCAACTTCACTCTTGAGTATAATTCATTCGATGACATATCTATATATCTTTATATCAGTACACAACTATAAGTATATGACATAATCATCTTCATCTCTGAGTGCTGTTTATATTGCATATTTAAATCTTTATACACATTATAAATGAATATCCTCACATGAAAAAAATGTGATTATATTTGTATCTATCTTCTGAAAATGAAAATATTTTTATATGTACATATATTTGGAAAAAAATGAAAAGCACGAACATCGTTAATCCCTGCATATGTCCATTAAAAAGATTTACACATCATATGATTTGATCACTGTTGATCTAAACATTTAATATATAAATCAAACCATATAAAAAGCATACAACTTCGTATCTACGAAGGTTTGAACTTTCTCAATCGATATTCGATTCATAATTGTGTACGACATCTGAGATTAATCTTAGATATGGTGTCTCTCTTTGCTTTTTAACCTCCCGCGACCGCCACTTCAACAGCGGGCTCCGTCGTGCCAGCCCCACCCGTCTCGCCGATCCGACCTTTCTGGTTTCTGGTACGCCGTCGTTCCCGCTCAAATGTGTGGCATTTTGACTTGGAAAGACTTTTTCCTCGAAACACATCTTACACTCCACAAACCCCACCTTCATCTTCTCCTCGAGCTCCGCCCGACACGGCGGAGACCAAGTTGGCACCTTTCTGGATCATCTAATCCTTGCATCAATACCGAAATAACCATGCCATCAGGCAATCAAAAAGTTTCAGGCGTAGGAGAAATAAAACAATCTATTGGGAGGCGAAGATTGGTAAAGGATCGAGGGGTGACATGACGTCGAGTTTGCCTGTTTCGCGCTGGCCCCTAGGTAAGCGTCAAGGTAAGCGTGATTGTTAGCTGGCACCTACGATGCGAGTGTGGGATCGTGGGGGAGATCCACCGCCGTGGCGGAGTGGGAGATGGAGCTTGAGCAGGGGGATTGAGGTGGATGAGGTGCGGAAGGGCGGGATCGGAGAGGAGGTCGGCGAGGAGACGGGAGTCGATGGATTGGGGGCGAGGGCGGCGACCTAGGCTTTGCAGAAAGAAAGATATAGCTAGGTAGAAAATGACCCATCGACGGCGGAGGAACTCCCGGAAGGGGGGCCAGCCGGAGGAGGCCTAGAGGGAGGATTCAGCTGGATTGGCAGCGTGGACCGCGGAGGTGGGGACAACAGCATGATAGCAGGGACTATCGTTGGGGGAAGCGGGGATATTGGGGGATCTGAGGAAGATGGGGTAGTGGAGTAATTCTACTCTAAAGCTGAGGGTAAAATTGGAATGACGAACGGGGTAACATGGGTAAAATCGAAATTTATTGATGAAAAAGAAATCTCTTGACGCTCTTTAATATATGTTAAATGGATGGGTAAAATCGAAATTCATGGGTGAAAAAGAAATCTCTTGACGCTCTTTAATATATGTTAAAGGGATTTGCAAAAAGGGAAAAACAAACATCTTTATAAGAAATATAGGCAGATATTTATATTTTCTAGATAACGATATTCATTTCCTCATTTTTTTTCAAATGTTGATAAACTCTAATAAGATAGATATGTGATTATTTCCCCATTATGCTCAATGGCCATAATGGGCAGGACACAACGTTGAAATAAAAAAAATTCACGTGAGTTGAGGGGGCGAAGGAATGGAAAGGACATGAATGGAATTTTCGGAAAGAAAATTAATACATGTCGGTCTCAACTCCCCTGCTTAATATATATAATAATAATAGATAGATTTACGTCTTTGATGGATTATTTAATATTATAAATTGTGATTTTCCCTTGTTAAGAAACTCATTCGAAAGATTACAAGCCTGATCTAAGAATTAAGGCTTCTTATGAGTTCATCTAAGATACACGACCGTACTCTATAATTATCAAATTTGAGGATGGTTAGCATTAGCAAAAAAATGTTAAAAAAGATGGCAAATATTTTAGGGATATTTATACCATAATCCTAAGTAGTTTTGTAATGACCTCAAGAACTCTTAATAATAAATAATTAAACCTAGAACCCTGAATAATGCTTAACTTTTGCATGATATAACCCTGTGTTATGTTCTGTTTATTTCAACCGTTATATTTGATGGTTCTCGTTTAAAAAGACAAAATTTCCCCTAATGCTCAATCTTATTTGTGAATCATGTCCTCTCATCCTCTTCCTCATTTCCACTATCACCATCAATGCTATGTGGAGAGGAGACGGAGGAGGGGGTGTTGGTGTTGAGGCCGGGGGATGGGGGCGGTGGTCGAGGGTGGCTTCAACGTGGGAGATGGTTGGGGGGGGGGGGGGGGATCCGGTCTCCGACATCCTGACCTCGATCTCCTTCCCCTTCTCCTCCCTGACTGCCCTAGTGATGGTGACCCACACAACATCGACCTGCACGTGGTGCATGTTTCGGTACCTGAGCCTGGTGCTCTGGTCGACGACACTCGATTGATCCAGCTGGAGGATAGCATAGTTGAGGTCGATCTTGCCGGGGTTGGTCTTGTAGGAGAAGTTGGTTTATGCATTGATGAGGAATTGGGAGCTGGTGGAGTTGAGGAAGTTGAGGAAGGGTGAAATAGGGTAGGAATTCGAGGCGGAAGGAGGCAAAGGAGGGGGAAAAGGAGGATGAGAGGACGAAGAGGGAGTGGGGGGTGGTGACGGAGATGGGTTGGGAAATGTTGTGGGAGGAGAGAGAGGAGTGGAGGGAGAGGATAGAGGGGAGGAGGGAACGAGAGGAGACGGTGGAGTTGGAGGTGAGGACCTCATTGCCGATGTTGAGGTTGGAGATGTTGGTGGAGGGGAGGATGGAGGAGGAGAGGAAGGTGACCACAAAGGAGGTGGAGGTCAGGGAGGGGAGGAGGCGGTCGAGGATGTGAAGGTAAGGCAACAAAGGAGTAGGGGGTGAGGGAGAGGAGGTGAGTTGTGGGCAGAGGAAGGGGGAGGGGTTTGGAGGAGGAAGAGATGTGAGGTGGTCTGGGCCTGGAGACAGGTGGGGGGAGGGGGATGGGCGCTGGAGGAGGAAGGGTTGGTTTTTTTCTCTTTTGTTCTTTTTAGTTTAATTTCAACCGTTGGATCGAGAACAAGTTCGATTAACTCAAAGATCTAGTTGAGTTAATGGACTAAAGTAATATAGGGTTATGGATGTAGGATGGAACACTTATTCGAGATTCTAGGTGTAATTACGTATTATGGAGAGTTCCTGGGGTACTTATAAAACTACTCAAGATTATAGATATAAATATCCCACTATTTTACCATCTAGTTTAAGCTTTGAGATTATGATACTTTGAATCTTAGCTCCACTTTTTTTTACTAACTAATTGTGCTCCACTTTTTTTACTAACTAATTGTTATCAAAGCGCTCTTTTCATAAAGTTATAAACTATTGAAGCGTTATTTGTCTACTTTATTTTGTAATTATTTATCATTTTAGTTGTAAGTATTTATTGAATTTTATTGTTTGCATAACTGAGCGGAGATGATTCTAAAATATATATCACTAATGTTTATAAAGTTTCATGCAAACTTATGATTTTAAAGAAATACGCTTCCATGGGTTTGATATTAAGTAATAGTCTCAAATTTAACAATTCTAATATTATATAATCCTTTGTGGGTAGGCCTACAACCATATCAAATTTCTTTCCGATTCATTTTTATCTGTGTTCGAACATTTGTATCTATATCCATTTGAATTGGATACATATATCCTAATTTGTGTCTCCATTTTAAAATATATAATTGTCTGACTTATTTGTAGTTCCATGTAACAAAGTTTTATTCTAGTTCATTATATTTGATATAATTTCTACGAAATAAACATAGTATAATTGTATGATGAAAAATTCATTCAATCCACATATATTTATATTAATTTATAAATTACTTCTACTATTATATGTATTTAACATATATATATTTTCTATATTTCTAGTCATTTTGAATGACATGGCTACATAATTTTCTCATATATCAACATATGTAAAGGCATCAATATTTGATATTATAAACAGATAAAGATATGGTAACTAGGTATGAAAATGGATATATACTGATTAAGGTGTTAGCATATGCCTGTTTATTTTAGAATATTGATATAGATATAGTAACATATAAATTGTAAAAAGGTTATATGGGGTGCCCCCCGTTCCATTCTTGCATATTTTTTTTAAAAAGATCACCATGTGTGTGTATTCCTCCAATATTCCATTCAAATTTCGACAGAAACGGAGACTCCTATGCCCTCCATCTAGAACATGATGATTACAACAATGTTTTAGATCGTTGAAATTACTTGTTCTAGATGGAGGACATATGAGTCTCTATTTTCGATGAATTTTGAATGCATATTGAAGTGATATAGAGATGAATATACATGCTGATATTTTTCAAAAAAAAAATGGAAAAAAGGTGAAAACAACGTAGGAGCAACTATTTTTTTCCTTTGTAATTATGGAAACATATAATTATGATTCAGATATGAATACCCTGCAGATAGTAAATAACTCATATCACTTATATCAAGAAGACATATATTTGTAAAGTTCAAATTAATGGCTGACAAAATCAAAATTACATAAACTACAAACACAACAAAAGAGCTTAGAAAAAAAGTCATATATGAAATAACAATTATGACAAATAACTAAATGACATTAATATATATACTTTTCTTCATACACAAACCGAAATAGTTCTATCCAATATGCATACATAAATTCAATAATATGCATATCCATGTTTGTACATGCAAAATATAACATATTAGTATCAATATTCTCAAAAATGAAAATAATAAATGCATAAAAATCCTTTGAATTTATGGTCTAGTCAGACCCACCACCAATTGGGCTTAGTTTGGACAGAGCTCCTAACATACTAACGCCCACTAGGGATGAAAACGAATGTGAACCTATTCGAATCTGATCCGCTATCGTATTCGTTTTATACATATTTTGATATTCGTATTCGTTTTAAAATGGATGCAGATATGGATACCACTTTGACATTCGCTAATATTCGCATTCGTATTCTTATATTCGTTTTCAAATATAAGTACCGTAATATATTTATTTATAAATGTATGTAACAATATTTTATGATTACATTCACCATTGTTGACATAATTGTTACGAAATTACTATATCTAGTATATCTATTTTATGTGTAAATCATCATAAATATTTATATTTTAGTTAATCTATTAAAAATTTCCGTTATTATTCGTATCTGTTTCGTATTCGTTTTACATTTATATTTTTTTAAGGATACAGTAATACAATTTTCATATCCATCAATATCCTTATCCGTATTAATATTCGAATTTTAAAATAAATAAAAATATGATTATACATATATTCATATTCGTATCCTTAACCCATCTTTAAAGCTCACACAAAAATAAAAACCTTCGAATCAAGAGGGGTTCTCCATTGGGCCTCTACGTAGTACATGGGCGCGCACGAGAGAGTGCAGGGTGCGGCACACGCATTTGGAGCAATGGCGCGGAGGGCGGCGGTGGCGGGGGATGAGTACGAGTACCTGTTCAAGCTGGTGGTGATAGGGGACTCGGGCGTGGGGAAGTCCAACCTCCTCTCCCGCTTCACCCGCGACGAGTTCTTCCTCGACTCCAAATCTACCATCGGCGTCGAGTTCGCCTCCAGAACCCTCATGGTTCGTCATCATATCCCCCCCTTTTCCGTGATTTGTTTTGCCTGAATGCTTACTTGATTGTAAAAAGGAAACCCGACATTTGAGCGACGCAAAGGACATAGAAGTGATAATCTCATTGGAATCCCTGATCCTGTACACAGAGGATCTGTTTGTTCGAATGGAGTTCACATAAATTTAAAAGGAACGCGCCCATTAAGTCAATCAGGTCAGGTAGTGTTTTCTAGGTCTTGAAGTCATTATTACGGTGAATTCTTTCAGTTCTTCGGTATCACTGCACAAATGTGGAGGTTTCTTTCAACATTATGTACTTCCGTGTCTATTATTTCTATCATGATAGTTTTTGCCATCTTGTTAAGTGTAATTACTAGTAAGAAAGGGTTGTGATGCAACGAGTACAATATATTTAGTGGAACAAATTTCTTAAACCACTTTATAGCTTTATCGTGTCCTTTTGGCTCCCGCAAGAAGTTACCTCCTCCGAGAGACCAAAAAGCATAAAGATCAATTCGCTCCTGTTGAATTTTAAGAGACAAGATATCAAAAAGAATCTGAGGACCACTTACATTTCTCTAGCTTATGCCGCTCCGCCTTCAATGAAGAAAATTATATCATCCGCGTAGTGAAGAATATGGATAGAAATGTCCTCTCATTTGTACATTGTGTAGAACACACCAGCAATGAAATGCTTGGTCATCATTGTCAAATAATCTACCATAATAAAAAAGACAAGAGCACGAGGGGACAACCTTGATTTGACACAAATCAACAATTGAAATAAGCCACCTTATGCACATGTGTTCACCAAATAGAGTAAGAGACAATCATGATACACCTCGAGTGGGTCAAATATGGGATTTGATTAGTTGAGGATGGTTTATATCGTCTTCCAGCTCGAGTGGGTCAAGCCTTACCTCTACGATGAAAGCTCGCTTGAGAAGGACAACTCAACTTTAGTCCGAAAATGGCTTGTGTTCGGGTCATATCAGTTTTTCCTCTCTTCATAAGTTGACGCCTGAGATTTTTTTTTGGATTGTTGAGGATTTTTTGCATGTGAGATTTGCCAATTTGCAAAGTCAAACACACACTACATTTCCTGCATCTATCAGTAAATCTACTTGTGCATTCGAGCTAGTACATTATGATGTTTGGGTTCGTCAAGCGTAAAGAGCATGAGTGGCTTTTGTACTGTATTACTTTCATTTATGATTTTTCAAGGAGTACTTGTGTATACATGTTAAAAAATAAGAAATGAAGTTCCTACTGTTGTTAAAAGCTTTACATATATGATTGACACACGGTATGCGACAAGGGTCAAAACACTCGGGACTGAAAATAGTATCTGGAAAGATCCCTACGTGATTCTTGATGCGAAAGTTATCATTCATGTAACCTCATGTGGTTACATGCCACAATAGAACGAGGTTGTTGAAAAGAAAAATCCTCACTTACTTAATGTTAACAGGGCACTCTTGCTCCAGCAAAATGTACCAAATTTTCGGGGGAGAGGTTGTCTTGATTGTTGCTTATTTGTTCAATAAAACACCTTCTATCGTGATTGAGAAGAGAACTCCTTTCTCTGCCATCCATCCGGATAATTATCCTTTCAGTTTAGATCCACGTGTTTTCATATGTGTTTACTTTGTTCATAATTCTGGACTAGGTTTGCGAAAGTTGATCCAAGGGCAACAATGTATATCTTCTTTGGCTATTCAGTGACACAGAAAGGGTACAAATGTATGATCCCGTGGCATGTCGTCTTCATGTGAGTAAGGATGCCACTTTCTTTGATAATGAATCCTATTTTCCCAGAAGTTTTCCTGAGGGAAACTCTATCACTATGGACGTTAAGAAAAGTGAGAAATGAATTTACTTTCTTGATGATGTCCAGGAGACTTCATGTGGGTGAGAGCAACGTACATGTTAGAGAAGATGACAACGAAAAAGAAATTATAACAAACTATGATATCAATACTTCCTCAAGCGGTGTTCAAGAGACTATTCATGTGGGTGAGAACATCGTGCATAGATAGAGAAAATGACAATGATGTAGAAATTATACATAATCATGATCTCTATCTTTTCCTCAGATGATCCAAGTCATGAAAATATCTCTTTTTCTTACCCAGTGTTTGCTAATGATACGAATAATTTACATGATGATCATCCCATAAATACGAGAAAGGTTGTTATAACTGTTTAAGCCGCTACTCGATATCAATGGAAAAGTTTGTTGCCTACACCATGATGAGTTCGAGATACTTATGCTTTATTACCTCAATGGATTCTCATCGTGTTCTCAAAAAAGTTGCTAAAGCCAAAAATGATCCAAAACGGGCAGTGCTATGAAGGAGGAAAATGGATGCCTTGGTGAAAAATGATACTTGAGATGTTGTTGATGTTCCTAAGTGTGCTAACTTGGTTGGCTCTATGTGGGTCTATACAATCAAATATGTTGTGAATGAGAAAATTGATAGATTCAAGGCTCGTCTTAGGGATACTATCAGGAATATGGGACAAACTATCTTGAGGCATTTGCCATGTGGCAAAATGAATACTGTCAGAGTTGTTTGTTTAGCTGCACATGTTTACTGGAAGATGCATTAGTTGGATGTGAAAAATACTTTTTTTTGAATAGTGATCATAAAGAAGAAATCTACATAAAAATGCCACTTGGTTTCGAAGAAGGAGATACGTGTTGCAAATAAAAAAAAACCATGTATGGACTAAAACAATCTCCAAGGGCATGATTTGAATGTCTTCGTGTGATTATGGTCAGAATTGGATACGCCCACGTAAATGGAGATCACATTCTGTTTATATGAAGGACTATGAGAGAAGATATAGTCTGTTTGTGTATGTAAATGACATGATTCTTACATGTGATGATGAAGAAGAATCGTCCAATTTAAAAAAACCCTTGCCACTGAATTTAAATTTAAATACATGGGGAAGTTGAAGTACTTCTTAGGTATTGAGATGGCATGATCCCCTGAAGATCGGTGTCTAAGACAACGAAAATATGCTTTGGATTTGCTGCATGTTGGGATGCAAACCAACAATATCCCTATGGAAGAATCTCATAAACTAAGCAAAGAGGATGGTGAACTTCTTAATGATAAAGGGAAAGAAAGGTATCATAGATTGGGTGGAAAATTAATCTTTCTTACCCTCACAAGACCGTATTACCTACGCTATAAATGGGGTAAGCCAATTCATGCATGCTTCAACCACTTCTCATTCAAATCCGGTCAATATAATTTTGTGCTACATAAAAGGTTCACCTGGAAACAACTTATGACATAAATAGAGTAGCATGGTTCTTCCCTAGGTATGACAACACATGTGGGAAATGCACAACAATAAAGGAGAGTGTTGAGCATCTTTTCTTTCGATGCCTTGTTGCCAGGCAGGTTTGGATTGCGACATGTGTGGAGAGGGTTGCGAGTTGCGACAGTGGATTTGGAATGAGTTCTGGGAGTCCCTCGGTACTTCTGTTGTGGTAATAGTCCAATCTAAGTGTGGGTGCTTGTCTTATGGGCCATGTTGCTTGCTAGGAACGATTCTGTCTTCCGAGGAGAGCGAATATATATGCAAAATATGATTGAGCATGCTAAGAGGTTAGGTACCTTTTGACCCATGTAAAATTTTATACTTTTTATACTATAAATATATACAAATCACTGGGCAGGCGTCTTCTCGACATCATACCCTCTTTTTCCTCAAAAATAAATTGGAGTTGTCTCCAGCCATCTCTTCGTTCTCTCTCTTGCACATGTTTTGTTTTCTCTACCAAAAATCCTGTGCTATAGGCATGTTTTCTATTTCTCGGTCTCATCATTTTTTTTACAACACGTGATGATCTATTTGCATTACCTCTCTTTCGAGAGCTGATCACATGATGCTACTTTGGAGAACCGGACATGACCAAAAAATTGTCCTATCTGCTATTCTGATATCACATCTTTCCACACTCTCTTCCTCTGGAGAACCGAACATGATCAAAATCTTTGATAAGATGTTTCGCTTGGACAAACCATGGGATATGCATTTGTGGCATTTAATTGGTGAATTGAGATGTGATGACTTTTATAAGTAGGATAGTGATTTGGGAGTTTCAAGAACCAAGGTGATGGAAAATACCTTTTTGATAAAGTAGTGTTGAGGATTTCAATGAACGGAGGGTATGCCATGTGCCTCCCTCTGAGAGATATCTATAGGGTCTTTCCTAGCTTGAAGATGTCGTTGAATAACATCATGGCCCCTTGATGTTATGGAGAGGCATTTGTTTGGCCATGACTAGGACTCCTTTCTTGTGCATGTTGTTGGGTGATTAGAAGGGTTTTTACTGTAATAAATCCTTATGTAACTAACTTCTAAGGTTTACAATAATAATTAACCACGATATGAAGGTTGTTGATACTTGGGATAAGTGATTTTTGGATCCCCACGTTCTTTCCAGCTTTCTCGGAGTTTATGACTGAAGGAGTTTTCATTGTTGTCCGAGGAGCTGAGCATATTAGATGCGTAGTTGGAAGGAACAGACCACTAGATCTAGAATGATGAAGACTTTTTGATGACTATGACATATATGATGTTGACTACAACATATTGGTTGTTGATCTCAATGATATGAAAGAACTTCCATGCTTATCTGGGAGGCTAAAACCCCTTTGCGTGTGAAGATCTTTCTTTAGTTGTTGCGGGGGGGGGGGGGGGAGGGGTTGGGTTCACAATGCGCATAAAAAGGCTTTTTGGGTTCAAAATTGTCATGTCCATGTTGTTTTGGGGTGAGTAAATATTAAGTGCCATTTATTTTAGTTGCAAAGTGACCAATGAATTTTGAGGTCTGCGACAATCGATTGGTGGAAACCATCTTATTTTTTGACTCATGGGCTTCTTTTGGAGATGCATGCCTTAGAAATAGGATCGACCAGGTTAAATCCTTGACTTACTTGTGGACGATTTGACCGGCAGGGAATGCGTTAATTTTCATGCTCGATAACATTTATGTGGAAAATGTGATCGAACATGCAATGACATTGCTCGAGTATTAGCGGTTGTACTATTTGCGATTTTTTTTGTGTCTTATTTTTGAATAAACTTTGAGGTACACATCATTCAACATGCACACCATTCCCTTAGTTTAAACTGTAACATTTATAATTACAGCTCGACCCCTTTAAATTCTCCATCTTACACCGTCTATTCATGTCATGAGAGTTAATTGATTAGGCCATTAATTTTAACCACAAGGACCAAGAAGTGTGTTTATGTGTGTATGAAAATATCTATAAAACGTTATTTTGGGGCACCGGAGCTGAGCACTAAATGAAAGGGTAGGGGGTGGCACGTGACACGACCAAAATGAGTGTGTGTGTCCAATGATAGTTGGTGCATGGGGGCATTGGGGGTTTAGGTAGTGGAGGCTAGGTGGGGCAGAGGGAGAGGAGGCACTTATTAGATGGAGGGGTGGGTACGTATGGGGTCAGAGAGGGAGCCTTGAGGCATCGTGTTAATCGGTAAAGGGCATATATAGGAGGATGCATCATGGTTGCCAAATAAGGTGAAAAGAAGGGAGAACAGACTAAGCAGGAAAAAAGGAGTAGGAAAGAAGTGGCGCAGCATGGAGTGAAGAATTAGGGCAAATTTTGGGTTTCTCGTCCATTTAATTTGTCTAACTAGAGTTTTATTAAATTAGAGTTTCTTTCGTCCGTCTAATTAAAGTCTGTAATTTAATTAGGGTCATGTTAGTTTTATTTGCATGTAATTGTTAATTGCAATTTCTACTTTTATTTGAATTGATCCCCGAGTATATAGCTATTTGGTTAGAGATATTTTAGGAACTAATTAGGATATTGATTTGATTTTAATTTCTGTTTTTGCAATTACACCCCTCCTATATAAAGGGGCTAGTAGTAGGCATTGTAATATTCAGTCCAAGTTATAAGAAAATTGGAGTTTTCTCCAACTTATCTTTATTCCATTTTCTCCTTCTCCCTCCGCTCAATCTCTGCAATCTTTCTCTTAAATCTCGCACGACCGGCATGCCCCCCCCCCCCACCACCATTTTTTCTATCATCGGAAATTTTTCCGATCTACATCAATAAGAGAGGTTCAAATCCCACTCTTGCAGTGGTTGCGTTAGGTAGTCGACGGCCAGCATAAAAAATAGTCGAATCTTACAACATGGATTTGAGCAAGAATCCATGTAGCTGACCCTACTTATAGTGGGAGAAGGCTTAGTACATTTTTTTACATCAATAAGAGAGGTATGCTGAAATCATTTTTATGGCACCTTTCATAAATATTTTCACTTTTTAATCTTTAAAACCAAACTTAATAGTTTGACTAATGGACCTCGATCGAGTGGAAGTCAGAACCGCGAATTGCTTGGGAGGGGCATGCCATCATTCATATACTTGCTCTCGTGTCCTTTTATTGGATACCGTGTGAAATTTTTCTTGGGCTCTGGCTAACTTTTTGATTTGAAGTTGATTAATTGACTATCAATTTTTTAACACTGGGAAGGCATGCGTCCTTGAAGTATCCATTCTGTAGAACATGAAGTCTCGGTTTTTTGGGGCTCCATACTGTAGGCATTGCTTTGACATATAAAAATTAAATATCAAGTATTTAAAATGTGGAGCATCATCTTATTCGGACGGTCCCTTTTGAGTACCTTCTTACCCGTGTTTGCATCTATCAGAGCATCAATAGATCAAGACTATAATATCAGATGCCATGCATATAGGCTGAAACATCTTCTGAATATTAGGGATCTGAACTACTCCTATAGCTTCAAGCTAACAAGGCGATCCACCAAAAACAGCAGCAAAATACACTGCATCAGGACCTTATCATGGTCTACCATGCTAACAAGATGATCCACCAAACAGTTCTAAAATGAAAATCATCTACAATCAAGTGCATGGTACACAATCAATACTTGTATACAGCACTGAAGTTTGTTCAAGGTGGAAATTTATATTAAAGTTTTACCTTGTCGAGAGCAAGCAGTTCCTAGAAAATGCCTTGGATATCAATTCCTTCTATAGAGGGTACAGACAACATGCTCATCATCACTTCCTCATTAGCATCTCATTAACCTCATTTATTGTACTCAGCCTCCAGCATTATCACAACTCATCAAACAACCGTTAAACTGAATCTGCATGGTAGAACTATAATTTCCTTGGCAAAACGGATATGCGGTTAGTATCAACTTTCCCATCCTGACTTTACATGAACCTATATATAATTTGTTATAAAATATGAAGAATGCGGAAGCGATTGATAAATAGAGCATAAGAACAAGAAAGATCAAACATGGGAACACCATGATTTTACGTGGAACCCTACTCCGTGAGGAGCGGGATGAAACCACGGGAGAAGCCCTCAAAGGGGCATGCTATGCATTACTTTTTCTCAATGGATACAGGAGGTCTGGGGCTCCTTATATAGCCTCTCCAGAGCCTCCAAGTCCCACCACTGGACAATGTGGGACTAAACACTGGATGGGGTAAATGGATCTTCTCCAAGATCTATTTACCCTGTTACAACTCAATGAGCACACAACCAAATACTCTAACACTCCCCCTCAAGCTGGAGCATGCAATGCTCATCTTGGACAAACAGAAAGAAACTCAACTCAACGCTACAAGACACTACGGACAATATCAACCCAACGCGCACATTGCTGCAGTCGAGGACGTTGCTTCTCATGTCGTGCAGGTGAGGAGGACGAACGGGCTGAAGTGTGAGTCTTCTGAATCTCCTCGTCGAAGAGCATGTGCTCTGAACTGCGCCTGTTAGAGTCACTGCAACTGAAATGAGTCTCCTCGTCGGAGTACTCTGGCCCGCCACAATAATGTGGACAACTGCTCCATCTCTGAAAAGGGCCGAACTGAATAAGGCCGTGGTTGTGCAGTCCTCGTCGGAGTCCACGGTCGCTGGAGAATGGAGTCTGAAAAGTCTCCTCTTCGGAGAACTGGGTCTCTCCCATCTGGCTCAGAGAATGGTGCACTGCTCTGGTGTACCTATGATACCATATAAAAACCCTTGCCAACATGACATAGGGAATGGTCCTCTACTCTGGAGTCCCTATGGCTCACATGAAAACTCTAGCCGAACAACAACAAGAATGATGGGGACCTCAAACTGATGGCATACATGTGCACATCTGAAAATGACAGCAACCTTGTGCGTGTCTGAAACTGAGGACTCGGAAGACAATCGTCGAGTCTGAATAATCAACTGTAGAGTCTGAACAACTGGTTGACCTCTGGAGAATCTGATATCGGAAGAAGACCTGTGACTCTACACAACACTCCCCCTTTCTCCAATACTTGTCGGAAAACATGAACGTCGACCATGTTGGGAGAAGACAAGATAATATGGGGGTAAACAAGAACAACCAAAAACTTGCGGCTTTTCATTTTTATTTTAAGCCGTCATTCTTTTTTTTCTTTTTTTATAAGCCGTTCCTTTTTTTTACGGCTTTCGCAAATATCTCCTTTTTTTTACCTTGCGTACGGCTCTTCATTATGTACGCGTCTTTTTTTAACACAATTTTTTTTTCAAATAACAGACCACATGGGCTCTAATCTCTCCCCCTCCCCTTTTTTGCAAATAATGATCCTCTTTAATTTATCATCAAACCAGGCCTTCAATTTTTTTTAATTTGCCTGTAGCCTCCCTCTTTTTTTTATTTAAATGACCCCCTCGGGGCTCACTAATCATGCCACCCTAAAGGTTCCCTGGGAACCCTTCGTTTATAAAAGAAAACCACCGCCGCCTGCGGTTTCTGTATGCGCCGCCTGGAGGATCGGCATCGTGGGAAGGCGGAACCCCACTTGGGTTCCCTCGCGCCGCCTGCGAGCCTGCGAGGTTGGAGGAGGCGCGCACATGGAGGGGGGGGGCGAGGTTGGAGGAGGCGATCTGGAGAGGCTCGCGCGGGGGGGGGGGGAGGTGACCTGGAGATGCTCACGCGCACCGCCTGGAATCGCCTACGAGAGGTCTCGTGTCGCCTGCGCGAGACGAGAGAGACTGCTGGCGAGAGGAAGATCGCGCAGAAGGGGGGCTTTTTTTTATCTCGTTGATGTCGTTGATGAAGGGCTGCGCCAGAATCTATATGCCGCCAGATCTGGAGGCGCACGATTGTGGAGCCTGGAAGGAGGTGTGCTCGGAGAAGCGCAGTTGTGCGCGATCTTGCGCGACTGCTAGGGACGCAAACGGATGCGGTTATATTCGTATTCGTTCGTATCCGTATTCGTTTTTAAGAGGATATGGATCTTGTTTTTATAAAACAGGCGAATACGAATACGAATACGAATCTTGGAAACGAATTTTTTGCGGATACGAATACGAATACGAATCCTTAGTTAGCGAATACGAATACGAATACGAAAAAAATAACGAATACGAATACGAATACGAATATTCGTTACTTAATGGTAATTTTTATTTAACATATTTAACTAATACCTAGGGTTTCTTCCCCAAAATTTTTCAATCCCCACGGATCCCACCCCCCACACGGCCACGCCCGACCTTCTCCTCTCCCTATCGAGACCCCCACGCGCCGCCTTCCAGGCCCCTCCGCCTCCAACCCGGCTACCGCCCCCCTTCCGCCCCCTGTCGGCCCCCTCCGCCCCTCCTTCCGCCCCCCTTGCGCCCGCTGCTGCCCCCCAGTCGCACCCTTGCCGCCCCCCTCCGCCCCGCCTTCCGCCGCAGCCCTTTGCCGCACCCTTGCCGCCCCCCTCCGCCCCGCCTTCTGCCGCAGGCCCGCAGCTCCTTCCGCCCCGCAGGCCCGCAGGCTCGTAGCCCCTTCCGCCCCCTTACGGCTGCCCTCCGCCCCCCATTCCGTCGCAGGCCCACAACCCCTTCCATCCCCCTCCGTCCCCTTCCACCCAGCTCGGAGCCGCCCCTGCCGCGCCGCCCCTTCCGGCTGCCGTCTGTTCCGCCTCGACGGTTCCGTCCCCTTGCGTTGCGCCACTGCCACCCTCGGCCTCCATTTGCAATCGATCTGGTAAAATTCGTATGCTTGTAACGTTTTTTTTGTGTATGGATTGTTTTGTTAGAAAGAATTAGAATATATTTGATCTTATTATAAGATGTGTGTAGATTGTATGAAATGTTTGTGTGTATGGAACTTATTAGAATATGCTTGCTTAATTGTTAATTTCAATGTTTGCAGAAAAATAATGAAACCCTTTTAATTTGCAAGATATTTATTTATTTCCATCAAACTCTTTTACTGCATTATTCGTTATTATATTATTGTATCATAATGAGTTAAATTTCAGATTCAAGTCATAATATGGAAGTAATGCGGAAGTGATTGCCAAATAATCAGGTACGCTTTTATATATAATTTTTTATTGCAATATTCGTTTGATATTCGTATTCGTTCGTAAAAGATTCGTATTCGTATTCGTATTCGTATTTTGAGGATATGGATCTTGATTTTTTACATTCGTATAACATTCGTATTCGTATTCGTATTCGTAATATAAAATGAATATGGTTATGGTATGACCTGAATTCGCATTCGTATTCGTTCGTTTGCATCCCTAGCGACTGCCGCCAGCATGCAGAGGGCTTGCCGTAAAGTGGGATATCGAGGCGTCGATTGCTGGAAGGACTTGGAGTCTGAAGGGCAGAGGGGCTGCTGCAACCCTTGCGTGACTTGCTTCTCGCGCTGCGAAATTTCCGGAACAAAACTCCAGCAGTCGACGGATCTTGAACAAAACTTCAGAATTAGGGTTGTAGAGGTTTATATATGTTGCGATGTACTGTTTCGTATTTCCTATTTATATTATGTATGTCTATGTAATTTACCCAAGGGTTTTCTCTCTATATAAGAGACCCGAGGGCTCTATGGAATAACATATCAGAGTATCGATTACTCTAACATGGTATCAGAGCCAAAACCCTAACCCTAGGGTTTTGTTCTCCACCCGCCCCTCCCCCCTCCTCCCGCCGTCGCCGCCAGCCCAGCCGGCCCCTCCCGCCGCTACAGCCGGCCCCTCCAGCCATTCCAGCCGCTCCAGCGGGGCCTCTCGCCGCCCCTGCCGGGCCCCCACACCGCCGCCGGGCCCTCCCAATCGTTCCCAGTCCCGCCGCCGGCCCCCCCAGCCGTCCCCAAACCCCGCCGCCGGGCTCCTCAGCCGTCGCCTCTCTCTTCCGCCGAGGCTTCTCAAGCCTCCCCGCTGATGGGTTCAAGTGCATAACGTCTACCTATGCACTTGAATCCACAAAGGTCTTGGTAGACACCAGTTCTTTTGTCTATCATCCCTAGTTCTTCTCCGGCAATATATCAGAACAAAAGGTCGATATGCCCGCCATAGGTGCCTTTAAAGGTTCGGCACCAATCGTCAAAATGGACGGGACGAACTACGAACTGTGGGCTATGCAGTTCCTCAGTCTTATGAAGTCATGTGGTAAGAAGCATATTCTTACCGAAGTCGAACCGCCGGAGAAGACAGGGATATATGCCTCATGGGAGGCGGATGATGCGTATGCCAAAGTTTGGCTGTTAGGAACGCTCACAATGGAGATAGCGAACGATGTCCTTCATCAGCCCACCGCCAAGGCGATGTGGGATATTCTGGCCACAACATACTCTCAGGTGCGGAATGAGACGAAGATGCTGCAGTTGCAGCATGATATTTTTACCACGAAGCAGAATGGGAGACCTCTTCATTCTCTGTACACGTCTCTTCGTGGTATGTTCGAGAAGCTATATAGCACCATTCCCCTCACAGCCACGCCAGAACAACAGAAGACGTTCCGCAACGCCACTATGGTGGGCGTATTACTTGCTGCCCTTGACCCAGAGTACGAGGCAACACGCTCTCAGATGCTTGCCGATGCCACTATTCCACCGATGGAAGAAGTCTACAGGAGGCTCAGTCGTGTACCGGTTCCATCAAATACAACGACTCCACCTCCCTCGGCAATGGCGATCTCCAGAGGATGAGGTAGTTCGTCGTCATTTCGTGGCAGAGGAAGTGGTGGACGTGGCCGAGGAGGTCGCATACGATCTACGTGCACATTCTGTCGTCGTACTGGTCATTCGGAGGATACATGCTATTCCAAGCATGGCTTCCCTCCTTCTGCACGTGTCGCTGATCATGTTCAGGGTCCGCCAGCATCTACTCCAGATCACAGGTTCGAGGAGCTAGTGGCACGGCTTCGTGATATTATGCCACAGTCATCTTCAGAGGGTGCTGACACCTCCGATGTTACGGCTTCAGCATCAGCTAGTACATCTGCTATATCCAGTGCCTCAGGTAGTACTTCAGTCTCCTATCATAACCATGATCTCACAGGTTGGATTGTTGATTCTGGAGCCACCCATCATCTCTGTCGTGATAGAGATATCCTGCAGTCCTATAGAGCTGTTCAGCCTGGTCGCTCTGTACTCACTGCTGATGGTACTCATTCCCCAATCGTCGGTCAGGGGGAAACGAATTTGCTGCCCTCTATGCACTTACAGAATGTTCTGCATGCACCGGAATTCTCTATGAATCTATTATCTATTAGTCAGATTACTAGAGATTTGCACTGTCGTGCTATATTTGATCCATCTTCTGTTATTTTCAGGACATACTAACGGGCAGGGTGATTGGCTGTGGTTCTGAGCACAATGGCCTCTATCGTCTTGTACGGACCTCGTATGCTAGCGTCTCACTACATTCTCAGGGCTCCGTATCACCATATACCTGGCATCTTTGGTTTGGTCACCTGCCACTACAGAAAATGCGTCACCTCATGCCTCAGATATCTCCGAGTTTGTCTTTTCGTTGTGAAGCGTGTCAGTTAGGGAAGCACCATCGGTCCAGCTTCCCTAGTCGTCAGGGTCGGAGCAGTCGCTCTCCATTTGAGTTATTTCACATAGATATTTGGGGTCCCAGTCGTGTCCCAGATCATCAGGGGCACATGTTTTATCTAGTTGTTGTTGATGATTTTTCTCGAGTGTCCTGGACTTTTCTTCTTAAAAATAAATCCGAAGCAGGAAGTGTTATTCAAAATCTTATCAATGAAGTTCAAAATGTTTTTTCGTCTACTGTTAAGTATGTGCGTACTGACAATGCATTGGAATTCTGCACTCGTTCTCTTGCTCGCTTTCTTTCTTCTAAAAGCATTATCCACCAAACCACATGTGCATACACATCTCAACAAAATGGTGTTGCAGAACGGAAGCATAGACACTTTCTTGATATTGCTCGCTCATTACTTATTCAGAGTTCCGCACCATTATCCTTTTGGGGGGATGCTATCCTTACAGCATGCTATCTGGTTAACCGCATGCCTACAACTGTTCTTGGGGAAAAGTCTCCTATCTCTCTTCTCTTTCCTGACAAAGATTTGTTTACACTTACACCTCGGGTCTTTGGCACTATTGCGTTTGTCCACCGGTTATCTCCAGGACTTGATAAGCTTTCTCCTAGGGCTATCAAGTGTGTTTTTGTGGGCTACTCCAGGACACAGAAAGGATATCGTTGCTATGACCCCATTAATGACAAGTACTATGTGAGTGCTGATGTTACTTTTTTCGAACCAGTCATGTACTTCTCCCCTGCAGGTGACAGATTGGTCTCCTCCACATCCACGGATTCTCATGTCTATGTGCCTCCACCTCCAAGCCTGGGTCAATCCTCTAATCCACCTCCATCACCACCACCACCACCTCCAATTGCACCATTTCCTAAGTTCTATACAAGGCGGACAGGCCCTGCTCAAGCCACATGCCAACCATCCAGCATGCCTCAGGTATGTTCTGATGTTATCATTAAATGATGGGTTAGACAATGCACCAGTGCAGGAACCTTTACTACAGGAGGAGGATCCGCCAGTCAACACAGTGATAGATGATCTTGATCGGCCTATTGCTCAAAGGAAGCAGAGAAGACAATGTGCTTCATATCCGCTTGCTTCTCACGTCTCATTTCATCGTCTCAATGGGTATTTCCAGAAATTTGTAGCTGCAGTCTCCTCGGTTGAGATTCCACGGACCTACCAAGATGCCATGAAGATTGATTGCTGGCGTCTAGCCATGGAAGAGGAGATGTGTGCCTTGCAGTCTAGAGGGACTTGGTCTCTTGTCCCCATTCCTCCAGGTGCCTCCGTGGTGAGCTGCAAGTGGGTGTTTACGGTGAAATATCATGCAGATGGACGTCTCGACAGATACAAGGCCAGACTTGTAGCACGTGGATTTACCCAAACGTATGGGGTAGATTATTTGGATACTTTTTCACCAGTGGCTAGACACTCCACTCTTCGCATCCTCCTATCTGTTGCGGTGGTACGTAACTTGACCATTTTTCAGCTTGACGTCAAGAATGCTTTCTTGTATGGTGACCTACAGGAGGAAGTCTACATGCAGCAGCCACCGGGGTTTGCTGCTGAGGGGGAGACTCAGATGGTGTGCAAACTTCATAAGGCTATCTATGGCCTCAAACAGAGCCCCAGAGCATGGTTTCAGAAGCTTTCCCAGCTAATTGAACGACAGGGGTTCAGGAGATCAAATGCGGACCATTCACTGTTCATCCAGAAGACCCCGAGAGGTACAATTGTTGTCATGATATATGTTGATGACATCTTGGTTACAGGAGATGATGCTCAGGGAATTGAGATAACCAAATCCCTGTTGGGAAGCCAGTTCATTACAAAGGATCTGGGCACGATACGATATTTTCTGGGGATAGAGTTTGCAAGAAATGCACAAGGGATGGTAATGACTCAAAGAAAATATGTCACGGACTTGCTAGTTGAAATAGGAATGACTGGATGCAGACCTTCAAGCACACCTATGGACCCAAGCATGAAGTTGTACGATGATGATACCGAAGAGGTGGACAAAAAGAAGGTACAGAGAGATGGTGGGTAAGCTCTTATACATTACTATAACTCGACCGGATATTGCCTTTGCAGTAAACCGGGTGAGTCAATTTGTGGAGCAACCTAAGCAAGTTCATATGGATGCCTTGTATATGATACTGAGATATCTGAAGTCTTCCCCAGGCACAGGGTTGCTATTCAGGAAAGATACAAATCTGTCTATTTCAGCTTGTGCAGATGCAGATTATGCAGGATGTCCAAGGGATCGTAAATCTACTTCTGGATTTGCTATCTTCATAGGAAGCTCTTTAGTTTCTTGGAAAAGCAAGAAACAGACTGTTGTGGCGAGATCCAGTGCTGAATCTGAATACAGAGCCATGGCACAAGCGAGCGCAGAGATGATGTGGGTTAGAGCAGTCTTAAAAGATTTGAATGTAGATGTCTCCTTGCCTATGAATCTCCAATGTGACAATCAGGCAGCATTGTTTATTGCCAATAATCCAGCTTTTCATGAGAGAACAAAGCACATCGAGGTGGATTGTCATTATACTAGAGACATGATTCAGAAGGGCTTTATTTCCACTTCTCATGTCAGTTTAGAGGACCAGACTGCTGATATATTCACCAAACCATTGCTCAAAGGACCTTTCCAGAGATGTTCTTCCAAGCTGAGCATGATAGATATCTATGCTCCATCTTGAGGGGGAGTGTAGAGGTTTATATATGTTGCGATGTACTGTTTCGTATTTCCTATTTATATTATGTATGTCTATGTAATTTACCCAAGGGTTTTCTCTCTATATAAGAGACCCGAGGGCTCTATGGAATAACATATCAGAGTATCGATTACTCTAACAAGGGTTTTCACAAAACCCTAGAACTCTTGAAAAAAAAACTCTTGAACAGAAACAATAATCTTCAACATAAAACGAATCTCGAACGTATTACAAACGAACATGAAAGAGAACCCTCGAGAATCGACCCGCTCTGATACCATGTTATAAAATATGAAGAATGCGGAAGCGATTGATAAATAGAGCATAAGAACAAGAAAGATCAAACATGGGAACACCATGATTTTACGTGGAACCCTACTCCGTGAGGAGCGGGATGAAACCACGGGAGAAGCCCTCAAAGGGGCATGCTATGCATTACTTTTTCTCAATGGATACAGGAGGTCTGGGGTTCCTTATATAGCCTCTCCAGAGCCTCCAAGTCCCACCACTGGACAATGTGGGACTAAACACTGGATGGGGTAAATGGATCTTCTCCAAGATCCATTTACCCTGTTACAACTCAATGGGCGCACAACCAAATACTCTAACATAATTGAAGTGCAGTTTTTCTGGGGAGTGTGAATGCAACAAAAATGGCACGAAATGTCCATGTGCAGGACTTGTTTCTATGGGCATCTTTTGGGGACTGAGGCATTCATTTTATGCCTATGTTTGTTTTTACTTGGTCATGTAGTTCTCTCTGTGCAAATCTTTGGTCATTGATCCTTGTAAGTTTTTAATAAACTGAATGGTTATTATTCTCTAATAACTCATCCGGCTTTTTAAAATAGGAAAAAAATCAAGCGCAAGTTGTTACCTCTGTTTAATCTACAAAGATCTTCGTTCTTGAGATGGGGATCCTTAAGTTGCTTCTTGTCATAAATGCAGCTCTGATTTCTTGGCTTCAGCAGTCCTACTCACATCTTCTCCCTGTTTGATGATGTTCAGTCATTTTCTAAAGACGGTGCCATCTTTAAGTTTCTGCATGTTCTTGCTTCACAATCATTTATTGGTGTTTTATCGCTTTTGCAGAATTGTTTGTCATTGCTCCCATTTGCACAGATGTTGTTAGAGTAAAAGAATACTCTTCTATATTATTCCATAGAGCCCTCGGGTCTCTTATATAGAAAGAAAACCCTTGGGTAAATTACATAGACGTACATTATATAAATAGAAAATGTGAAACAATACATCATAACATAATATAAACCTCTACACTCCCCCTCAAGATGGAGCATAGATATCAATCATGCTCAGCTTGGAAGAACATCTCTCGAAGGGTCCTCTGAGCAATGGCTTGGTAAATATATCAGCAGTCTGGTCCTCTGAACTGACATGAGAAGTGGAAATGAAGCCCTTCTGGATCATGTCTCTCGTATAATGACAATCCACCTCGATGTGCTTTGTTCTCTCATGAAACGCTGGATTATTGGCTATAAACAATGCTGCCTGATTGTCACATTGAAGATTCATAGGCAAGGAGACATCTTCATTCAAGTCTTCTAAGACTGCTCTAACCCACATCATCTCTGCGCTTGCTTGTGCCATGGCTCTGTACTCGGATTCAGCACTGGATCTCGCCACAACAGTCTGTTTCTTGCTTTTCCAAGAAACCAAAGAGCTACCTATGAAGATAGCAAATCCAGAAGTAGATTTACGATCTTTTGGACATCCTGCATAGTCTGCGTCTGCACAAGCGGAAATAGACAAATCTGTATCTTTTCTGAATAGCAACCTTGTGCCTGGGGAAGACTTCAGATATCTCAATATCATATACATGGCGTCCATATGAACTTGCCTAGGCTGCTCCATAAATTGACTCACCCGGTTTACTGCAAAGGCAATATCCGGTCGAGTTATAGTAATGTATAAGAGCTTACCCACCATCTCTCTGTATCTTCTTTGATCCACCTCTTCGGTATCATTGTCGTACAGTTTCATGCTTGGGTCCATAGGCGTGCTCGACGGCCTGCATCCAGCCATTCCTGTTTCAACTAGCAAGTCTGTGACATATTTTCTTTGAGTCATTACCATTCCTTGTGCATTTCTTGCAAACTCTATCCCCAGAAAATATCGTATTGTGCCTAGATCCTTCGTAATAAACTGATTTCCCAACAGGGATTTGGTTATCTCAATTCCCTGAGCATCATCTCCTGTAACCAAAATGTCATCAACATATATCATGACAACAACTGTACCTCTAGGGGTCTTCTGGATGAACAGTGAATGGTCCGCATTTGATCTCTTGAACCCATGTCATTCAATCAGCTGAGAAAGCTTCTGGAACCATGCCTGGGGACTCTGTTTGAGGCCATAGATAGCCTTATGAAGTCTGCACACCATCTGAGTCTCCCCCTCAGCAGCAAACCCTGGTGGCTGCTGCATGTAGACTTCCTCCTGTAGATCACCATACAAGAAAGCATTCTTGATATCAAGCTGAAAGATGGTCCAGTCACGTACCACAACAACAGATAGGAGGATGCGAAAAGTGGAGTGTCGAGCCACAGGTGAAAAAGTATCCAAATAATCTACCCCATAAGTTTGGGTAAATCCACGTGCAACAAGTCTGGCCTTGTATCTGTCGAGACGCCCATCTGCATGATATTTCACCGTAAACACCCACTTGCAGCTCACCACAGAGGCACCTGGAGGAATAGGGACTAGAGTCCAAGTCCCTAGAGACTGTAAGGCACGCATCTCCTCTTCCATAGCAAGACGCCAGCAATCAATCTTCATGGCTTCTTGATAGGTCCGTGGAATCTCAACCGACGAGACAGCGGCTGCGAATCTCTGGAAATCCCCATTGAGACGATGAAATGATACTTGAGATGCAAGAGGATATGATGCACATTGTCTTCTCTGCTTCCTTTGGGCAATAGGCCGATCAAGATCATCTATCACTGTGGTGACTGGCAGATCCTCCTTTTGTAGTAAAGGCTCCTGCACTGTTGCATTATCTAACCCATCATTAGTGCTAACATCAGAACATACCTGAGGCGTGCTGGATGGTTGGCATGTAGCTTGAGCAGGGCCGGAACGTCGAGTATAGAACTTAGGAAATGGTACAATCGGAGGTGGTGGTGGTGGTTGTGAGATAGCGGAGTTGGATGGACTCAGGCTTGGAGGCGGAGGAACATATACATTAGTATCCGTGGGTGTGGAGGAGACCAATCTGTCACCTGCAGGGGAGAAGTACATGACAGGTTCGAAAAATGTAACATCAGCACTCACATAGTACTTGTCATGAATGGGGTCATAGCAACGATAACCTTTCTGTGTCCTCGAGTAGCCCACAAAAACACACTTGATAGCTCTAGGAGAGAGCTTATCAAGTCCTGGAGATAACCGGTGAACAAACGCGACTGTGCCAAAGACCCGAGGTGTAAGTGAAAACAAATCCTTGTCAGGAAAGAGAACAGAGATAGGAGATTTTTCCCCAAGAACAGTAGCAGGCATGCGGTTGACCAGATAGCATGCTGTAAGTATAGCATCCCCCCAAAAGGCTAATGGGGCACAACTCTGAATAAGTAATGTGCGAGCAATATCAAGAAAGTGTCGATGCTTCCGTTCTGCAACACCATTCTGTTGAGATGTGTACGCACATGTGGTTTGGTAGATAATGCCCTTAGAGGAAAGAAAGCGAGCAAGGGAAGTAGTGCAGAATTCCAATGCATTGTCAGTACGCACATACTTAACAGTCGATGAAAAACATTTTGAACTTCATTGATAAGATTTTGAATCACACTTCCTGCTTCGGATTTATTTTTAAGAAGAAAAGTCCAAGACACTCGAGAGAAATCATCAACTACAACCAGATAGAACCTGTGTCCCTGATGATCTGGGACATGACTGGGACCCGAAATATCTATATGAAATAACTCAAATGGGGAGCGACTGCTCCGACCCTGACGACTGGGGAAGCTGGACCGATGGTGCTTCCCCAACTGACACGCTTCACAACGAAATGACGATTTCGGAGAGATCTGAGCAGGAGGTGACGTATTTTCTGTAGCGGCAGGTGACCAAATCGAAGATGCCAGGTATATGGAGATACAGATCCCTGAGAATGTAGTGAGACGCCAGCATAGGAGTTCCGTACAAGACGATAGAGGCCATTGTGCTCAGAACCACAGCCAATCACCCTGCCCGTTAGTATGTCCTGAAAAATGACAGAAGATGGATCAAATATAGCACGACAGTGCAAATCTCTTGTAATCTGACTAATTGATAATAAATTCATAGAGAACTCTGGTGCATGTAGAACATTCTGTAGGTGCATAGATGGCAGCAAAGATGTCTCCCCCTGACCGACAATAGGGGAATGAGTGCCATCAGCTATGAGTACGGAGCGGCCAGGCTGAACAACTCTATAGGACTGCAGGATATCTCTATCACGACAGAGATGATGGGTGGCTCCAGAATCAACAATCCAACCTGTGAGATCATGGTTCTGACAGGAGACTGAAGTACTGCATGAGGTACTGGCAGTAGCAGATGTAGTAGCTGATGCCGAAGCCGCAACTTCGGAAGTGTCAGCACCCTCTGAAGATGACTGTGGCATAATATCACGAAGCCGTGCCACTAGCTCCTCGAACCTGTGATCTGAAGTAGCTGCTGGTGGATCCTGAACATGATCAACGACACGTGCAGAAGGAGGGAAGCCATGCTTGGAATAGCATGTTTCCTCCGAATGATCAGTACGACGACAGAATGAGCACGTAGAACGGATACGACCTCCTCGGCCACGTCCACCACTTCCTCTACCACGAAAAGAAGACGAACTACCACGTCCTCTGGAGACCGCCATTGCGGAGGGTGGTGGAGTCGCTGTATTTGATGGAACTGGTACACGACTGAGCCTCCTGTAGACTTCTTCCATCGGTGGAATAGTGGCATCGGCAAGAATCTGAGAACGTGCTGCCTCGTACTCTGGGTCCAGGGCAGCAAGTAATACGCCTACCATAGTGGCGTTGCGGAACGTCTTCTGCTGTTCTGGTGTTGCCGTGAGCGGGATGGTGCTATACATCTTCTCGAACATTCCACGAAGAGACGTGTACAGAGAATGAAGAGGCCTCCCTTTTTGCTTCGTGGTAAAAATATCATGCTGCAACTGCAGCATCTTCGTCTCGTATCGCACTTGAGAGTATGTAGTGGCCAGAATATCCCACATCGCCTTGGCGGTGGGTTGATGAAGGACATCGTTGGCTATCTCCATCGTGAGCGTCCCTGACAGCCAAACTTTGGCATATGCATCGTCCGCCTCCCATGAGGCATAAATCCCCGTCTTCTCTGCCGGCTCCTCTTCGGTAAGAATATGTTCTTACCACACGACTTCATAAGACTCAGGAACTGCATAGCCCAGAGTTCGTAGTTCGTCCCGTCCATCTTGACTATTGGTGCCGAACCTTTGAAGGCACCTATGGCGGGCATATCAATCTTTTGGTCTGACATATTGCCGGAGAGGAAGATCAAGGGATGAGAGTTAACAGAACAAGTGTCTACACAGACACGTTAGGATTCAAGTGCATATGTAGACTTATGCACTTGAACCCATCAGCGATGGACGGAGCCCGGCGACGAGGGAGAGGCAGGAGATGAGCTCCGGCGACAAGGAGGGGCTCCCGACGGCAAGGGGAGGCGGGCAGGGTCCCGACGGCGGCAAGGGGGGTTCCGCCGGCAGGGGGAGGCCCTGCGGCGTGAAAGAGGCGGCGGGAGGAGGCGCCCGGCGATCGGAGAGGGGCACGGGAGGGCCTGGCGGCGAGGAGGAGGCCCGGCTGGAGGTAGGCGGCGGCGGGGGGGGGGGGGGGGGTGGAGAAAAACCCTAGGCTAGGGTTTTGGCTCTGATACCATGTTAGAGTAAAAGAATACTCTTCTATATTATTCCATAGAGCCCTCGGGTCTCTTATATAGAGAGAAAACCCTTGGGTAAATTACATAGACGTACATTATATAAATAGAAAATGTGAAACAGTACATCATAACATAATATAAACCTCTACAGATGTGTTAACTCTCTCACTCCGGCTCTTCGCATGTGTCAGCCTTTTTAGTAAAAGCCAAAAGATGGTACTTTCCGGGATGAATGGTCGATTTACAGTTTCCCAATCTTCGAACCCATTTGATAAGTGAGCACTTGAAAAAAAGGCGCCCACTGGCTATTTGCTCCAACTCATAGAGGTGTTCATGAGAGGGCACCGACTCCATTCATAAATAACTTACCCCAAACCACATCAATGGAATCGGAAGGCTTATCCCTTTTTACTGGAGGGTTGTAACACTTGGATCTTCTCTTCTTTCCCCTTTATGTCATGGCTGAAATGAATTTAGTCATGTTACATATAAATGTTCTCATATATCATCAATATGTTTATGATATATTCATTTCGACAGGTTTAGGATGTCAGGATCATTCTGGATATTGTTTTCTCCTATATCAATATATATTGAATGTTGTATCAACGATATGTCATCTCGTATCGTTGATATTAAGGGGGAAGCAAGAGTATGTTTATATCTTTCAAATTCATCCGCACGCCTTTAGTAAATTCAGTGTAAAGCAAGTTGGATGTAGGCAAATCTGCCAGGATTCAGCTCCCAGATCCCACTGTTAGAGTTACTAGGGGGGAATTGTGCTTCACATCGTGTTCTGGGCTAAGGGTGCTTCACGAGGGGACTAGGTCGACGAGTCTCATTGCAGCTCTCTTAACATTTGCTTCACCAGTCAGCTTCGACTATATCATTTCTATCATCTATTACTAGTCCAAAGCTAGTTGGCTCCTATGCTCTCTCTAGATCCTTTACTGTCCCCTCACATTCGTTGGTGATTTCTTTCGAAAGCAAGACTGATTGATCTGAAAAGGATAGGTCGAACCTGCTTTGAGGTGCGAAGGATAGGGTATTCAAGTTCATATCCATGTAGCTTTACCGAGTAATCATTTTCTCTTGCTTTCCTTCCCTAAGGTTCATACCATTAGTACAACCCCTTGATTTTTTACTAAAGCTTCTTTCTATTTAGGTATTCACCTCTCATATAATTGGTAAACATTGTCCACTGACTCTATATTATAAGGTCCAATATAACGTCCCAGGCCTTGGCCAGATCCGTTACCAAGGATAGCTTACCCACACATCTTGTCGGGCATGGGCGCAACTATGCCCCTTGATCACAACCTAAAATGCTTAAGCTCAAGTTGTCCAGTAGTATTCTCCACCACTTAAAAGTCATTATTACACTTCGTGATTATTAGAAGTAGATGTTGGGGTTCTACAATTTCCCTCACTTTTATACACACACATATACATATATGCAACGTTTTGGTTGCCATACGGAATGTCACTTATTCCTCGTAATAGTGGCAGCTGCACACTCTTGATAGTCCTTTCTTCCTATCTCTTTAGCTATGGTGGTTTCACCTCTTGGGTAGCCTTTTCCATTATTAGAGGGAACCAACTCTGATACCAATTCTAACGTCACGTATTTAAACCCGATTTGTTATCGAGGATAACTAACCTACACAACTTGTTGGGTTTGGGCCCAATGGGTCGTTTGACCACAAATTGAAATGCTTAAGCTCAAGTTTTCTAGTAATAGTCCCCATTACTTATAACCTACTATTATTTTGAGATCACTAGATGTGAAACTATGTCCAGGGTGCTATAATCTCCCCCACTTATTTGTGCAATGTCCTCGTTGTAACATGGCTCATGACTAATTTCCAGTAATAGCGGCGATTGCATGATCTTGGGTAGCCCTTTCCTCCTATTTCTTTAGTAGAAGTGGCTCCACCTCTTGGGTGCTCTATTTCATTATTAGGACCATGGCTTTGAAACCATTACTAACATCTTGTGTCTAAGACATGAGCCGTTATCGAGGATTACTAGCCCATACAATTTGCCAGGCTTGGGTTTAACTGGGCTTCTTGACCAAAATCTAAAATGTTTAAGCCCAAGTTGTTCGTTCAGCAGTAGTCCCCACTACTTAATCCACTATCACACTTTATGACTGCTAGATATTGAACTATGTTGGGGTGTTACATCCAACCCGTCTTTTCTTCAAGATGAGCTCACTGACAAACAACAAGAAGCTCTCTTTCTCTATGGAGGTGTCAATGAAAGTTCCATGCTAGCTTAAGAGTAGGATCATGAATCATGCAAATAAATAAGGGCTCGTTGCCTATTTCAGTGAGAAATTAGAAGGCATTTTTTTGTTTTTTAATGTTGTACATGTGGATATGTTTATGATTGTATATAGCTACTCTTAGTATTGAAACATTCAGATACTAAATCCGAAAGAATAGGTAACCGAACTTATGACTTGTAAGTATTAGTAACCCATCAATATGAATACATGACAAGCTATGGTTGGCATTGACTGTCTTCAGTTCAACAACAACAAAGCATTTTCCCACAATTAAGTAGGGTCAACTACATGAATTTTTCGCCTCCATTCAGATCTAGCTTGGATCAATCCCGGGCTTATATCCACAAAACTAAGATCCCTTCGTATAATCTCTTTCCAACACTTCTTGGGTCGTCCTCGCCCTCTCTTAGCCGGCTCAACATCCCAACACTCGCATCTCCTAACTGGTGCATCGGTTGTTCTTCTTTGCAAATGATCAAACCATCTTAAGCGGTTTTCTCGCATCTTATCCTCGTTCGGAGCTATATCAACTTTCTTTCTGATTGCATCATTCCGAATCCGATCTTACGTGTGTGTCCACACGTTCACCTTAGCATTTTCATTTCTGCTACAACCATTGCACATGTCTATGGTTCACAAGCCAACATTCAGATCCATAGAGCATAGCAGGTCTCGCGGCTGCTTTGTAGAACTTTCTTTTAATTTTTAAAGGAATTTTCTTATCACATAGAACAACAGAGGCTCCTCTCCACTTTAGCCAGCTTGCATTTATTCTATTAGTAACATCTCCATCAATTTCCCCATTATGTTGCAAAATAGATCCCAGATATCTAAAAGAATCTCTCTCTTGAATGTTATCGTCACCAATCTTCATCTCGATTCCTTCAACATTGCTTCCATCAAAGGTGCACTCCATATATTCCATCTTAGCTCTACTTATACGAAATCCTTTAGTCTTCAACTCATGTCTCCAGACCTCAAGCTTCCCATTTACTCCATCTCTAGTCTCGTCAATCAATACAATATCATCATCAAATAACATACACCAAGGTAACTCATCCTGAACGTGACTTGTCAACTCGTCCATAATCAAAGTAAAAAGAAATGGACTCAAAGCTGAACCTTGATGTAAACCAATGTTGATATCAAAGTAGCCACTCTTTCCAGATAGAGTCTTTACACAAGATAAAGCCCTATCATACATTGACTGTCTTCAGTTCATGTAAAAAAATTAGTTTTTAATCAATGTTAGATCATCTTTTTATTCAGGACCTGCTTCATTGGTCTGTTGGTAGTGCAATGTGCATACCACTCAAAAGATCAAGGTTCAAATCTTGGTGCAGACACCTGTGCGTGTTTCCTCCTCTTGTTTAAAAAAAACTTCTCTCGAATTTATGGTTATCATGAATTATGTATTCTATAATATTTATGTCATTTTCTCGTTTCTTTGTTTGATTTCCCATATGGCTCATGCTTTTATTTATGCTTAAAATGTGTGATGTAACATGATGTTAATGTGTCAAATACACCTCCTTCATGTCTACAAGAATGCATTTATGTTACATATTGTTCTAAGAAGTAACATAATTTTAATATTTGGAAAACTCTCTTCTTTGAGTTTTCAAGATTTCCATCGACCGTTTTTCCGGACCTGCTGATATGATATCGGTATCGATTTTGTATTTCAAATGTTGGTTACCAAAGATGTTAAACTATTGCATTTTAATGAACTTAAACCCCAAAACTATCTTTTTTGAGTCGCCTATCAGAATTTTCATCTAATTTAACGTCGCTGGTTCTGGATAAATCAGGTTGAGAATAAGACAGTGAAGGCCCAAATATGGGATACAGCAGGCCAAGAGAGATATCGTGCTATTACGAGTGCCTATTATCGTGGGGCTCTTGGAGCTCTACTTGTTTATGATGTCACAAAACCTGCTACCTTCACTAATGTAAGTAGGTGGCTCAAGGAACTTCGTGAGCACGCAGATCCAAATATCGTGGTGATGCTGGTAGGTAACAAGATCGATCTAAAACATCTGAGGGCCGTTGCCCCGGAAGATGCACATGCTCTCGCTGAGAGGGAAGGGCTGTTCTTCATCGAGACCTCTGCCCTCGAGGCCTCAAATGTGGAGAATGCTTTTCAGATTGTTCTTGCAGAAATTTATAGGATCATCAGCAAGAACATTTTCTCAGGTGATGCACCTACATCAGAGCTCACAGGAGGCATTAAACGAGGCAAAACAATTGTAATGTCTTCATCAGCAGAGACAACTGAAACACGTGGACTATGTTGTTCAGGGTAAGAGGTATCTCTATTCTTTTTTTTTAAATTTAAATCTCATAGCTACAGCATTATATGTTGTGTGTTTGATCTGTATTGCTCTCGGTAAAGTATTGAACAAAATTTCCCAGAATTCCATGGAAAAAAAATAAATCGATTAGAGCAGAGATTATAGTTGAGAGGCGACATATTCTTGTCCAGTTATTGTATAATAGAAATTAAGCTGGACATGAAATGGGAAACCATCACGATGGGAAGCACTTCCAATATTGGTGCGGCTCCTACACTTTTGACATTAGATCTTACTGGATTGTGTTCCCATGATGATTTTGGATGTGTTTGATCTCTGCATAATTTGTTTATCTTTTTAACATAATGATCTGAAATGTGAAAAATCAGTATACAGAATAATTTGGTTTATCGTATATATTATTGTTGAACAAAATAAATGTAATTTTCTGTGCATCTTTGGGTGAATGGTTCGCTAAGCTACGTATGCGGGTCTAAAAGGTTTGATACTAGCCTACATTGTGGGACTAAGTACACATTAGATGCCCGTACCTGAAAATTTACATATGGTTACCTTTTATTTTTGGAGGAGCAACCGCTTCTTAGGCTAGTAAGAAACAAGGATGTGTATCTAAACATATACGTGGGGCATAATACATTGCATGTAGCATGCCCACTACTTATGCTGTTTGAATTAGACGCTTTTCTGAAACTTAAACCTTGAATTGTTCAAATAACTAATTGATATGTATAGTAATAATCAAGATGCAATAAGCTTGATTGATACAGTAAGTCTATAAGTCTATAGTTCTAATGGAAAGCATATTGAGATCCGATATCACTATATACAAGATATAGTGGTAAAATAAAATAATTAAGATAACCTACATGCCTACAAGTGATATACTAGTTGATTCTCTAAGTAAGGGAATAACAACAAGTACATACATAAATATGCTGGTTTAATGTGACTCAAGAATGAATGAGTCAAGAGGTTTCATAGATGGTCCTCAATGAAGACATTCTGATAATTACACTACATGAATTGTGGGAGTATGGAAACTTTGACCCTTAGGTCAAGTGGGAGATGTTTGAACGGTCCTCGCATAATAAAAAGGTATGTTGTCGTCTGTGATATGAGAGGGCTCCGGTCAACTAGGTTGCATTCGATGTTATGTGATTTTCCTCCTGATGGACATCCATATAGGCTTGTAACTCCTCGCATTGTCCGCCCTCACCATCCCATGTCTGTGATTCGCGATCTTGCGTGAGACTCGATTCTTGCGCAATGGTTGATGTTGATTTTGAATACGAGGTCTTTAAATGAGGATCATTTAAAAAAGGTGTAGCAAATACAAATTTGGCTTCGTGTTGAAAATCTAGAGCTACTAGCTAATCTAGATGAGGGAAATTAATGGTATTCAATTTGCAATTCATCATGTGTATGTTTGCAGATTAAAGTGACGTGTCATCTAGGATAAGTTGCCTTGACTATTTACTAAACAAACAAGCTTATCTTGAAGAATTAGGTGGGTATGAAAGGTAGGGAATAGCTATTTCTTATCTTTAAATAATTTTACCACTGCAGGGAAACAAGGCTTTGTGGAATAAAAGAACCACACCCATTAAATCATATGCTACAACTACTTGGTAATCAGTGTAGGAAATATGGATATCGTATTGGTCCTTTGAAAAAGGATATATCGGGATATATCGTCGATATATCGATGATATTAAATGTCGGAAATGGCTCAAAAAAGTTATTTTTGCCATTTTTTAAAAATTAAGATCATCCAAGATATTAAAACAACAAATAACCTACAAATGCACACTTATATCACACGTACCCGTCATTTATATCCCATATATTGCATGCATTGGTCATATCGAATGTATCGTTGTTAATGTTGATTCTTGACTTATAGATATTGGAAATGGATTTTATTCAAGTTCTTGGAACATTAAATATCTTAGAAATATACAATTAGATGACACATATAGATCATCTATGATCCTTATATCGCACATATCGTTCATTTTTTTGAAATATCATTGTTAATGTTGATTAGTGATTAATAAACATTGGAATAGGAATCAAAGTAGCTAGGTTAAGCACATTAAAACACCTGTTTTATTCATGTAAGACAACGAATGGCGTTAGGATGAGACATTTGATTCAAAAAATGTATATAATGATTAATGAAACAATGTTTCTTTGGTATAAAGATTTATCTATTCACAAAAATAAATGAAAAAATGTAAATTAATGCAACATTGTAAAAGAGATTACCTAGTCATGAGAGGTTTAGAACCAAGAGCTCCGTGGAGGGCGATGTAGGAAATATCGACTTATCAAATCGGTCCACCCAATCGAAAATGACGTTAAAAGCGATATCATATCAAACTTGTGATTCTAACGTGATTAGAGTTAGACTTGTTTTCATCTCTATTGTCAAAGAGAACGAAGTCCACCAATTGAAAAAACGTCATATGCACTTCCCTGTACCACCATACCCTATCAGATGGGAGTCTCGCTGTAAATGGATATCTATATGAATATCGGTATGAGCTCTCCACTGATACGGATATAATATATCGATGATATGGCCTACTATGCTTGGTATGCATCAACTTATCAAGTTTGCTACATCTTTAGCTTTTTTTAACCACACTGACACAACTTTACAAATAAAAAGGTACTCATAGTTTATTTGATATATGTCCACATTTTCGACACATAAGTCATGGAAAAAATCAAGAAGATAAGAATGTGAAATAAGACGAAAAGAGAAGATGTTGGAGTAACGAAACCGACGAAAATGGTAAAGTTGAAGTAATTCTTGTGGAAAATGATAATAAGCAGAAGCGATAATCAAAGCAAGAATGATAAATATGAAGAACATAAATTTTAAATGGAACTCTACTCTATAAAGAGCGAGATGAAACCATAGGTTAAAACTTCAGAGAGTCGGATACTTCATTATGAATCTCTCAATGATTGTAGGTGACGTGGCTCCTTATATAACCCCACCAATATGACAGAGTCCCACTCATACACGATATGGGAGTAAACCTAAGTAGATGTGGTAATTGGACCTTGAGGGGATCCAATTACCCATCTATGGACACATACTTTAATACTCCCCTTCAGGTCGTAGCACGCAATGCTCAGCTTGGACAAATAGATAAAAGCACTCATTCACTGAATACAAGACATTACGGACAATATCACCTCACTGCATGCTCTACTAATTGTATGTTGATGACGTTGCTTCTCATGCCATGACGGTGAGGAGGAACTGAAGGGATGGAGTGTGAATTTACACATGTTCTCTGCACTGCATCTGTCAGAGTCACCAAAACTGGAACGAGTCTTCTCCTCGGAGAACTCTTACCTACAACATGTTGGAAGACTGCCGTAACATGTGAATAACTTCTCCTATCTCTCTGAAAGGCCAAGGGATGTGGGAATATCTATACGTAGATATGAGAAGTGGAAGTGGGTTATTCACATATGAACCTTAGAAGGATCTTGTATTAAAGTTCACGATCGCTGGAGAAAGCCATGTGAATATTTGCTTCAGAGTTTCACGATCGATGGAGGTGGAGGCTCAGTGTTACTTAAACTTAGAGTGTCTCAAATGCAGAGTCTGAATTTGAAATCTCTACATACTACTCCCACTTTGGTATTGCATGGAGTTGGGGCCTGGACGAGTCACGTGTGTGGATCCGAAGATTACGCGAGAACAGAGATTGCTGTGCATGCGGTCCGGTGAAGCACCCGCGAGATGGCACCGTGGAGATCAAGTTGTATGAGCATCGCTGTATAAGCAGAGATGGCAGCACTGACGATGAGGAATTAGGGTTCTAAAAATTTTAGAACTTTTCTCAAACACTAGCATGAACAGATCTCGAATGATAATGAATGGCAATAATCAAACATAAATCTTCGAGAACAAACTCAGAATCGAACCTGCTTTGGTATTGCATAATCTTCCAAGAACAAAACAATAGCACTGATAATTGAAGTTAGAAATAAATCAAATCTTCTAAAAGCCGACTTGTTGTGATATCATGTGGAAAACGATAGTGCAAAAGCGGTAATCAAGAACAAGAACGATAAACATGAAGGACACAGATTTTACGTGGAATTGTACTCCAAACCACGGGAGAAAAGTCTTATAGGAGTGTATCCTTCATCATGAATCTCTCATTGAATACATGTCCCCATTCATACACGATGCGGGACTAAACCTGATTAGATGACGGTACGAGAGGAAATGGATAGGTTGAAGCAAAATTCTAGATACACATCCCAATACTAGTAGTTTCCCCTGGCTGCATGATCTTTTTCATTTTCTTTCTCGAGAAACTTTACCCAACCAATCAAGCAAGCAATGTTTTCAATCTCTGAATTGCATAGTTCAACGATAGTACAAAGGCGGATTTACCACAATCTCTCTGGCATTGTACACTGTTACAACTGAATGAAATGGAAGTGTTTGACAATGTGGAAAATCATCTTTACAGAGTTGGCGCTCTCTCGGCAGAAGCAGAGATCACTGTGAGCAGGTTGTTGCCGAAGGGGTCGCTGAGATGCTTCGCGAGGTTCTCCACTGGCCCATCGCCCGTGACGTAGGCCTGGATGAAGAACCCGAGCATCGCGAACATAGCAAGCCTGCCGTTTTTGATCTCCTTCACCTTGAGCAACGCGGCCTGGTCGGGGTCACTGGCCAAGCCCAAGGGGTCGAACGGGCCGCCTGGGTAAAGCTTGTCCTCCAAGTCCTGCAGAGCAATGCAAACAGAGTCAATGATCAACACTCCTTTACTATGTTACAGTACTAGTTATGTGATGGTTCATACCAGTCCGTTGATGATTCTGTAGTATTCGGCACCGCCGAGAAGCACGATCTCAGCAATGACGGCCGCAGCGAGGTTAATTGGGATGTTGGCACCGAAGTAGTTCAGCGTGTTTCCATCGAGGAGGAGGGCACCAGTCTGGTTTCAGAAACACACATTCTCAGTGCCTGCTGTTGTATGTTTCTGCATAATACAGTATATTTTATCGAGAACTATGCTAGTGAAGGGAAGGCAACCTTGAACCAGACGGCTTCGGGGCCGCAGGAGGCGCCGAATTTGTTGAAGGCCTCGGGGATGATGAAGCCGGCGGCACCCAGCATGGCCCATCTTCCATGGATGAGCTCGTTAGCTTGGTACTTGCTGAAGTCCTCAGGCTTCTTGCTCAAACCGAAAGGATCGTACCCGTAGCTGCAAGTTGGAAAAAGCTAAGACGATCCGATTGCTGATGAATTTGATCATTCTTTTGAAAAGGAGATCGATCGAGGGACTCACTCTCCGGGCACCTCTCCGTTGAGGTATTCCGGCACCTCGGAGCGGTCAAGAAGGCCTTCGGGCAAGTAGATCCTCCTGTCAGGACCTGTGAAACAAAAACCCATCATGTAAACAGAGAGATGGATGGATCAGAAAGATTGGGTAAGTTAAGAGGACGGGAAACTCACCGTACCACTTGGCGAGCTCGTCGCTAGCCGGAGCCGCAGCCGCGGGCTTCGCCTTTGCGGGAGCTGCCTTCTTCTTGGAGAAGAGCGCGACGACCTTGGAGGAAGAGGCACCCGACTGGACGGGAGAAGATGTGCGAGAGGAGAAGTTGAGGGGGCTTCCGAGCATCTCCGAGACGCCCAACTTGGCGGTGACGGTGGCCGCAGCGAGTGACGCCATTGGCTCTGCTCGGAAGCTCCTACTCCTCCTTCCTGGTACGTGAGGTGCCGGTGCTGGTGGTGGTGAAGGAAGGGGAGAGCACTGATAGCTAACTAAATGGGGGAGAGGCGATGGCCGTGGAGGTGACACGTGTGAGTGCTGTAATCTGATAGGAGATCTGGTCGTGCTGAGTTGGCACCCTCGAGGGCCTCTTGCTCTTCTTTCCTTCGGATATGGGGGGTCTTCCTCTCCTCGTTTCATATCTTTTGCAATCCATTCAAAAAACGAGGAGAGAGTTTGGAATTTACCCTCAGGTAGAAAATTAATTACCTCCCCCAACGATCGAGTTCCTCTCAAGTTTGTGGGATCTCATATGGACCGTCTGTTTTGGGATGGGTATTACTATTCCCGAACCCATACCCATTTATAATATCACTACTCATACCCGTTCATTTATTAAATGGGTAATTTCTAGTGGGTACTCATGTACCCGTCGGATATCTATATACCCAATGGGTACCCATATCTTCAACATGGCAATTCTTAAGTTGTTTATAAATGTATACAAGATTTTCACAGATGGACGAAATAGAGTGAGATCGTGTAATATGGTGATCCATAAAAATGGGCTATATATAGAGAATATTAAAGGTTTATATATGCTAAGTGCTTAACTCTTTTGTGTTGATGGTTTTTATTTATTAAAGATACAAAAAGTTGAATATGAATAAATGTATGGAGAGGAGAGAATTGAGTCGGAAATTTATGTAGATCGACACGTATTAGATATGAAATGGATTTGGGGCTAGTTTGATTAAAATGCAACACACACATCTATATATATATATATATGTATATATATATATATATATATATATATTATTCGGGATTGGTCAGGTTCGGATTCGGATACCCACAAGGCAATCCCAAACCCATACCCATATCCGCATGGGTAGTCAATTCAAAACCCAAACCCATCGAAAAGTAAATGGGGAGGATTTCAGGTCCTAAAATGGGGCGGGCTTGAGTCAGATACCAAATGGTAGACTCAGATTGACATCCCTAATGATATTGCATGAGCTGAACTCTAGAGAGCCATTGTTGGACCACACGGTAACCTTTAAAATAGTTTGAGATGCAAGTCGTTACATTCATAAGTTTGGAGACTGCATTGATATCGAATGGAAAGTTTCAGAATTACTCCAAGTCTTATTATACCAGTTAACATAAACCCCTAATCCAAACAAAACCTGCAAATGTGTTTTGAGTGAGTTATTTCAGCTGTTAATTTTGTCCCCTTGAGTCAAAACTCCAAAATATATGCACACGTGCGCGTGTGCGCACACCCACATACACGCATGTGTAATGATTTATATTTATTTACGCTAGCCCGTCAACCAAATACATCCAGGTCTGTTTCTTCTTGAGTAAATTACAAAAAAACTCTCTGAACTAAGCACCTAATCTCAATCTCGTACCTGGACTTTAAAAAGTAACAATATGGCACCTGAACTTTCAAATTTGACTCAATATGGTCCTTGACTATTGAAATTTAAGGTTAAAATGATGAAATAATCAACTAAATTTCTAAGGTGAAGGACCGCATTGAGACAAATTTGAAAGTTCGGGTACTACATCGTTCCTTTATGAAATCCATGTATGACATTGAAATCAGGTGTATAGTTCAAGGACTTTTTTTGTGATTTACTCTTTCTTCTTTTCATGATCCTCTTGTGTTTTAGAAATTCCCTTTACCCTCTCCAATCTCATCAACCTGAACATCCCCACCATCCCTTTTCAGAATTAACATTAACAATTCATTAAACAAGTTGCAACTCCTTGTTATTGCGAATATTTCTTTTTTTAGGAGAAGATACTCATCATAAAAGAAGAAAAAACCAACCAAGATCTCATTGATCTCAGTAGCTGGGGGACCATGAGATCAAAGTATATTTTGCACGTCAAAAAATGCAAAATGTACGTGCCATGTGGTGGAGATCACTACTTGATAACTTGGACTTAAATATTTTGGATGCTTGTCAACATTTCTAATCAAGTCGAATCTGACAAGTTGTTAGTATCAGTTTTTCTCGATAAGGATCCGAGGACGTTATCCCAAGACATTACAAATGATCTCAGAATGGGTTCCACGTAATAGTGAAAAGGGTTACCCGAAATGACCTAAGCCGGTAGCGTGCAACCTTTGTTATCACTGGGGATAAGTGATGGCCTATGTCACAACGTCGATGGTGTTGCGAACATAAGCGGGGGCTGTTGTAACACCTCAACCCAAACATAGTCCCACATCGAAATCTCGCGAAATGTGAGAGTGAGTTATAAGTGGTGGATATTACTATTTAACAACTTGATCTTAAGCATTTTGGGTGGTTGTCAATGTGTCTATTTACGTCCAGACCCAACAAATTGTCACAACCAGTTTTCCTCGATAACGATCCAGGGATCTAAGCCCGAAATGTTACAGATGAGATCATATCGGGTTCCTCTGATAGTGGAAAGGACTACCCAAAGGGACTTTAAGTTGGGATCGTGCAACTGTCACTTTCACATGAAATAAGTAATGAGCCATGTCGCAAAGAGAACATTGTGATAAACGGGAAAGGATGTAACACCCAATATAGTCTCATATCAGAAGCTCACAAAGTGTGAGAGTGGATTATAAGTGGTGGGGATTACTACTTAGCAACTTGAACTTAAACATTTTGAGTGGTTGTTAACAAGAGAGAGAGAGAGAAACGTCTCGAGTTTAGGTTCTTGCTAGATGTCTTCTAAACAGCCACTGAATCGTTTTTTCAAGGATTTCCAAATAGTCGGGTCATCTCCTTTTCCCCCATCCCTCTCTTCCATCTTCCTCGGACCCTCATCCTCCCCGAAACCTCTAGGGTTCGTTTGGTTGCAGGGTTGGGCAGGGTTGGGTACTATTCACACGGGTACCCCTCCTCACAGTTTACTATTCACCCAGCCCAACTCAGCCCTGCCCAACCTTGCAACCAATCCTTTTCCCCCGTCCCTCTCTTCCATCTTCCTCGGACCCTCATCCTCCCCGAAACCTCTAGGGTTCGTTTGGTTGCAGGGTTGGGCAGGGTTGGATTGGGTTGGGTACTATTCACAGGGGTACCCCCTCCTCACAGTTTACTATTCACCCAACCCAAGCCAACCATGCCCAACCTTGCAACCAAACGAACCTGTTTGGTTTGTGGGTTGGACTGGGTTGGGTTGGGGTACCCCTGTGAATAGTAAACTGTGAGGAGGATTGAGAGGGTTGGAAGGGGGTTGGAAGGAGGAGTATACCGGTGTACCCCAACCCAACCCAGTCCCACCCAGCAACCAAACAAGCCCCTAGGGTCTGTTTGATTACTGGGTTGGGTTGGGTTGAGGTATCTTCTTGTAAATAGTAGATGTTTGGAGGGTTGGGAGGGTTGGAATGATAATTGTGATGTGATATTGATTATATCTTATATTAACTTTTTAAATAATTGTAATATATTTTTTATGTTAATAATTTTATTTGAACATGGTTAAAAAATATTACACCAATGAAATTGTAGGATCAATATAAAGAATCCCAATCCAAGAATGCAGGGTTGGAGCTAAGGGTATGACAGGGTACCTCAGTATACCATGGCAACCAAACATGCCTCTATTGTCGCCATTGCTGAGCCTCCAGACCGGCTATTGAAGCTTGAGGAAGAAAGTTGCAGCAGAGAAGATGCCGTTTCCTCATGCCCATAAAATTTATTTCATAGAAAAGGTATCAAAACCAATGCATATCCAATTACGGAATCCATGTTTCGACCATGAATCAAAATCCTGCCAACTCTTACAAAAAAGGACGTATCTCATCCTACTCCAGTTGTTCTTGCGGATGCAAAAAGATGCGTATGGAGGGGGAAGCTCCTCCTGCACCGGAGGATCCCTCCCACTGGGAAGAAGGTGACCGCGCAACCAGGTAGTTACGGAACTCTCTCTTGTTGTTACGGAAGTCTCTTCCCCCTCTGGGGATACTTGTATTAAGGTTGAGTCCGACGATGCCCGTGGGTTCCATTGACCCGACGGTTGAGAGGGCCTGTTTGGTAGGAGAATAAGCCCTGGAATAAGGGGCTAACTCTCCTCCCGACACGGTTCTCAATGGTACGACTATTCCCCATTATACCATCTTATTTCACTCTTATTCCTATCTTTATCCCACCTTACCTACCTTTATTTCACCTTATTCTCCTTATTCCTATCCTCCAGCCGAACGGAGAATAGACCCTTATTCCCCTTATTTTCCATCCTTATTCCTGCTTATTCTCCTACCGAACGGGCCCAAGAATAGGAATGCCTTAGGGAAAAAGTAGTAGTACGTATCTGGATAGTTTTGAATCTAGGTTAGATAAACTTAAGGGGGTGTTTGGATAGTGGGTTTAGGTGGGTTAAATTGGTTGCAGGTAACCCATTTTTGGGTTTTGGTGTTTGGATAGAGGGTTAAACCGGGGGTAGGTTAGAAGTGGGTTGGGGTGATGTGATTGTATTGGAGTTTGAAAAAGTGAGAAGTTGTTGTGATGTGATTGTATTGGAGTTTGAAAAAGTGATTAGAAGTGGAGTAGTTTATAATTTTTATATGATATGATGATATAGTATATTATTTTTTGATGGAATTGATGATGGAGAATTGATTTATTTATTTTTTTAAAAAAGATAAAAAGTGGGACCCACGTGGAGGGAGAAAATATGGGGTAGGGGAGTTAAACCACCCTTGGGGTGGTTTAACCCGATACAAGAACGCACCCTAAGGGTTGGTTAGGTTAGTAGGGTAGAGTAACGACTGGGTTGAGCGTGTAAGACGAAGCTACTATTCAGAGTTTTGGATGTAATTCACGATCATCGAAGGTTACGTATGTAAATTATTTGAACACATCTTATGGTCTACTGGTAGAAGCAATGGACTCCCATTCCAAAGATCAGGGTTCAACCCCTCCCGCCTCCCTAGTGAAAAAAATCGAAATTATCAAGATTATGGGTGTAAATATCTATTTTTTATATTGCATTTGGAGTTCAAAAGCACATGCTTTTTTCAAGATCACTCTATTGCAAATATTTCTATCAACAAACACAAGAATTATGTGCTTACTCCATCGCTCATAACAGACATTCTCTGGTTTTTTTAGGCGAAAATAATATGGAAGTACAATGAGCAATAAACCGCATGGGCATCTTAAACACTGCGATGCTTCTCGGGTTACACAATGATACATGAAATCACCAATATCCTCTTTATTGACCTCACATATACAATACTGATCAAACCTCACAATACAGTTCCCTTTTTTTGTTTGTAGGGTAAGGAACATGTATATCTGATTATTATACAAAACACAATTTATAACCAACTTTCACACCACATGAATCAATTGTTTAAATTAGTGATTCCCGTGAGAAAAAGAGAGTGAGAGGACTGAAATGATCTTGGAAAAATATAAATGTATTTGTTAATTCTCTAGGACTTTCATGAATTTCAAATTTGTCTATTTTTTATTTATTATTTAACTTTTTTTATTTAAACTTAAGATTTAAATTGAAAATTTAGTAAATAATGAAATCTTTATACCTTCTTATAGAGGATACACTAGTGAGTATACCCGCGCTTCGCGGCGGGAAAAAAACACAGAAGAAGAATTAGGAAGGTCGTGATACATTCTTTTGTGTGTTTAAGTGAACTTATAAAACTTATCTGAATAATATATGGAAAATCTGCGTAGAGAAAGTACCCAAAAAATTATACGCAAATAGAACATTGGGTTTTTCATGTTTATATTAAAAACTGAGATTTTAGCATGCATTTTTTAGAGTAAATTCAAGTGAATACATAAATCAACTTGTCACGTGAAAGTTTGTGAAAGTATGACATGTAGTTAGACATTTAACATGATTAGAAATTCAGACACAATATCTTTACTTTGTAATGACACTATCTTCAATTGCATTAACATGTCCAAACATAAAATCAACATCAATTAAGCAAATATGAGCACATATATTGTAAATTAAATATTATATAAAGGTGAAAACATGCTTTAAGACAAAGAGCATATTGTAGACATAGCATAGCTACATACAAGACTATAATAGGTGACTATTTCTGCAACTGTGTTGTTAGTGAGGAGAAATTAGTGTGGAGAACCGTGACTTAAGATGCAAAAATATATTGTATACAGATTGTAGTTTGATACCTTAAATGAGGTAATATATATCTTAAATGTGACCCACTAATAAGAATTAATACAATTATTTATATAAATTTAAAACTTTAGCAATCACCTATACTATAAGATATGTAAGGAGCTCCAACAAAATTGTAAACACATATTTACATTATGCATGTGCCACATTTACAGTTGTATTTTATATGTACATAGTTCTCCTTCACAAAAAAAAGGATAAGATCAACATATATTTACAAAAAAATACTATAAAAACAACAACCACGAGAAGATAGTGGTTTGTTACAAATATTTGTAAAAATATAATGTAGATATTTTCAATAAAAAAATATTGTCTTTTGTTACATTTTAGTGGGATTATTTATTTGTCGAGTCTGCCGGTAGTTTTTATTCATCAATGTTCTTCACTTGTAGTATAACATAAAATTAACTATGTTAGTCTGAAATTCATCTATATTTATATTTAAATTAAGAAATTTGATGCTAAAACATTTGCCCTTATATCTTTCCAAATTTGAGTTTGCACCAGATTTCTCTTCACTTGTTTTTCTCTTTAATTTGATGTCACCTTCTTTTTTATCCATGTTTAAACAATGGAAATTGTGGATATACAAATAGGAGTAAACTTTTTATTTTTAAAGAGGAACTTATATTCCAAATTATTCTCCTTATTCCTATCTTTCCAACCGAACAACTGTATTCTCCTTATCCCCCATCCTTATTCCTGCTTATTCCTGAATTAAACGCCCTCTAAAAGAAGAGAATGCCATGATTTTAGGGTATGTTCCAATGTGCAATATAAACAAATCTTGAATTCAGCATTAACAACAACCATTAAGCTTGAAAAAACAAAGTAATAACAACTATAATAACAACAATTAGAAATCCATTCTTGTAGGTAAATACAATGAAACAACAATAGTAACGATAGTAAGATAATTATTTTTTTATGTTTTTTAAATAACATCATTATTAAGAAACATAAATAGACATAACATAAAGACACTATTTCAGTTCAAATCTCACATTGAATTCGAACCATACCATGGATCTAATATCAATAGCTATTCTCAAATCAAAAGAAAATTATTATTGACACAATGCCAAAAATATCAATAAAATCAATTCATTATCTTCATATTAAAGCGAATCAAACAAAATTCCCAACAACTTGAAGTAAAAGAATCAATAGATAGCTGGCTACGTAAACCTAGATAATATTTAACATTGGCTATATCCTATTGTTTTGTTTAGATTGAAATGAATCAAGTAAAATTTTCAACATTTTAAAAAGCAATAAGATTATACAAATGTTTGTTTAGGTCAGACTAAATAGCATGCATTTAAATAAGAAGTAATTGACACCTATCGAATTTCAATATTTATAGGAAAATTATCCAAATAGACAACAACAATAACATGAGGAAACGATATTAGAGAAACAATGAATGACACCTTGATTTAGTATAGATTTCAGCTAAAACATCACAAATTCAATATTAACAACATCCATTGAAGCTAAATCGAGAATAAAAATACCAAAAATAACAACAATCATAATAAAAATTAAGATTCCATTTTTATGGTTAAGATAAATTACGCAACAATAGTAACAACAGTAACTACAATAAGTGTTAAAAAATGTTTTTAGAATTAAAAGAAATAAATGTAGTTGCAAATACTAATCATGTGTGTGTTTCTGTGTTTGTATGTATGCATATAACACAATTTTAGTTTAAATCTAGAATTTACTATCGGTTACGCAATTAGATAAAAATAAAATATTATAATTATATTATCATGAGTAGAAACTTCATGAGAGTTCTATATTTTAAATTAAAGTGAACCAGATAAAATTTTCAACATAACGACAAACGATGTAGGATCTACATTAGAGATATTCAACGTTGTTTGTAGATTCAAAAGAAAATCCAAACACAGGGGATTAAAACACAACGTAAATTGTTAAAACTCTGTATCGTACCGGCATGCTAGCTATCACCATCACTTCACTTAAGATGATAGCTTATTTTACTGCTTTATATCCTAGATATATATTTTCATTCATTAATAAATCATTATACGATAATTTATTAGTATGTATATGTTTTTTTATTGTTATTTTTATCCATTTTTACTCATTTGTTTTATCTGCGTACAGTTTTCAGTGACATAATGTATACAATTTCGCATATAGATGTCCAAAATTGACTTGTATTTTTCTTTGTACATGGATAAAATGTTCACAACTTAAAGTTTATGAAATTTCATCCTCAACTCATTTTAGTAATTAAATAATATAATTACTTACTAAATATTAAAAAAGATAAAAAAATAACATTCATTAATAATACATGTTCTTTTTTAATTTAGCAAAAATTACCGTAATCATTAAAAAGCAAACTATTTGGCAAGATGTATAGTGATGCCAAGACAAATAAAACAATAATTTTTATAAAAAAATAGGCAATAAAATTTATAAATAATTTAATAAAAATTACATAGAAGATAATCACGATTAGATTTATCGACAATACATGATTCTTAGTGTATACAGAACCAGAAAAGGCTGGTATATCTTATATGATCTGAAACCAATTTGCTTGATATATATATATATAGGAGTGATCCTATGAGAGCAAAAAGTTGTGAGAGCATGAGAGGGGTGATTCTGGACCACATGATTCACCCCGGAGAGAGAAGAACAGGAGAGTGAAAACAGAATCATGTGGTCCAGAATCATTCTTCTCATGCTCTCACAATTTTTCGCTCTCATAGGATCACTCATATATATATATATATAGGGCTTATCCGGAGAGCCCTGTGCCGATTTGGGTTGTAGTGAGCACCAAACGTGGGCTCGCCATGTGTATGTGTTGGTTCTATTTGGAAGGGGACGGTTTTGGCAATAACAATGTGCATGCATTATTAACATAATAAGAATTCGAATTAAATCGTTTCCTTAAAAATATGTGGTCGGTTTTAGTAAGACAAAAATTACGTATTTAAATTATTGACAGCATATATATTCTATTTATGGAATGATCATTCCACGTTTGGATTAGAAAAGATAAATGACTGATTATAATTATTGATTACGTCAATTACTAATGTCCATACAATAATTACCGATTACAAATATACATATTACTGAACGCATTATGATTGTTACTGAATTTATAGTTATTTTACATCTGTAATATTACATTGTACAGAGATCAGTAAGTCATTCATGTTACTCAAGTAATACATATTCAGTTCTCAAGTAACTATTGTTGTGAGAACAGTAATTAAGTATGTGAATTACTAATGTCCATACAATAAGTACTGATTACAAATGTCCATTTTACTGAAGTCATTTTGATTGTTACTAATGTTATAGTTACTTAATACTTTGAGTCTTACCGAAGCATCTCTTATTTACTTATATAACATTTTTAATTACTTATAATATATCGAGTGTTACTGATAGCAATACATAAGTTACTGGTTACGTCATTTTTTATACTTATTCCAACTTACTTATTCCATTACCTTCTTTTACCTACAATTTATTATATGTTACTGATGCTTCTATATATCTTACTTGTTTTATTCTTTGTTTTGAATTACTATCGAATCACACCTTCTTTACTTATGTAGCCTATTTAATTACTTGTAATATGTCAAGTGTTACTGAAAGTCACACATAAATTACTTAATTATAGTTATATATGTTGAACATCCAAATTTCAACTGTCTTCTAGTTCATTTAGATGATGTTGTTTTGCTCTCACTCCTCAGCATAACAACATCTTCTTCAAGACACCAAATTGTTGCATTGTTCTGCAAGAAATAATATGTTAATTTATATCCGTGAATAGTAAGAATTGTATAAAGGAAAGTAAATCAGCAATATACTCGCTTCAGTAAGAATCATTGAATGACAAGTAACTTGTAATGAATTGTTAGTAACATTTACTCGCTTCAGTAAGAATCATTCAATGACAAGTAACTTGTAATGAAATGTTAGTAACGTTTGTTATATGATAAGTAACTTGTAATGAATTGTTAGTAACTCAGCGTTATACTCGGTATATCTTCAAAGTAACACATTAAAAGTAACAATTCTGTTAGTAGTAGTAACATAAAATATCTTATAAGTAAATTAAGTAAATATATCAGTAACTCAGTATATCTTCAAAGTAATACATTAAAAGTAACAATTGTGTTAGCATTAGTAACATAAAATATCTTATAAGTAAATTACTTAAATACATCAGTAACTCGGTATATTTTCAAAGTAACACATTAAAAGTAATAAGTGTGTTAGCATTTGTAACATAAATATATCTTGTAAGTAAATTACTTAAATACATCAGTAACTTTTTATTATATGAAATCAAAATACCTTCGAAAAGATTCAATGGACTACAAATCGTGTATCAAATTCAATCATACTTCTCGAATAAATATTGCTTCCGATAAAAATATACAGTATTCATAAAATAGAAATTATTGAATTCATCATCTCACTCGTTTTGATCTTTGCAGAAATATGCAGTATTCATCTTTGCAAGTCCCACTTTCTCATGATCCGGAAACATAACAAAAAATCAAAATCTGGTCTATAATCAGTCAGATTCAAATCAAAATGTTAAAAAAAATTCTTTCTACATACTATCAGATTCAAATCAAAATGCGAAAAATAAAAATCTAATCGAAATACAATACCTTGCATTAGATAAAAAACGATCGCCTCTCTTTCCATGATTCATCGCCTCACTTTGCAAATCGGTAGATCAAAAAATGCGAGATCAATCGCCTCTCGTTGATCTATCAACACATGTTTCCATAAACGTATACTAATTTTAGAATTGCTTAATATTTCCAATTAGCTTCTCTTTCCGTTTTGGTTATGGTTCCTATTTTTTAGAGATTGAGAGATACAAATCTTACGGTTGGAATTAGAGGCTCATCTCGTACCAAATGGGCATTGTGCTCTCTGGATAAAAATCCTATATATATATATATAGGGGACTTCAAATGAGGTGGGGGCTTTTCTGGAATTGTAAAGGCCACTGCGAATTTAGTAAAATTCTGTAACAGTTTTGTAAAACTATAAACTGCACATTGCAAAAAAATGAATTTTGTAAAATATAGCATCTAAATTTAAATTAACATTTCCATCCAATATAATAATATTTTGATAAATTCATTTCACTATAGTGTTAATATTTATTGTTATATGTATGAAACAAAAATTGTAAAATATATTGGAAAGATGTTTAAATTGAGGGTAGCTCACCATATATATGATGAGACCCCATCTCATTTGAAGTTTCTCCTATATATATATGGGTAAAATGTGTATGCCCCCTAGGGGGAGCTAACTTAGCTCCCCCCGCCCCTTTTTCACAATTTTTTTATTTTTTTTTGAAATCTAAAATCGTGTAAATTCATTATTAAATCCATATATTATGTCATTCAAATTTCATGCGAAACAGAGACTCCTACGACCTCCATCCAAACGGGGTCGATTTAAAAAATCTTGTTACCGTTAAAAAAATGATTGTCTGGATGGAGGCCGTAGGAGTCTCTGTTTCACACGAAATTTTAATGACATGATATAGGGATATAGTGATGAATATTCATGGAAGAAATTTTCAAAAAAAAATTAAAAACATGGAGAAAATAGGGCGGGTTAGCTACCCCCTGGGGGCAGCCCCATTTTACCCAATATATATATACCCAATTAAGATATGATATGAAGTATCATCCTGAAAATATTAAGATTATATGGCAAGTTTATATAAAGAATTACGAATATAACTCGTGTAAACCTATCCACTGAATTATTCTACAACACCATTAGTCAAATTGCATTTAGTTTATATTTGTTATAAGTAAAAGGAACATATTGTTGATGTCTATATTTATAAAATAAGTAAAGGTTTACCCTAACATTAAAGAATACAACTTTAATTGCGTAGTGTCGGGGACAAAAAAATTTGTGTAAATTGAAATAAAAATATCAATGTAATCTTTCCATTTTTTCTTAAAAATACTGATATGGCAAGGGATAGGCACTTACATAACCACCCATAGAGGTTCACCGCATCACATGGGATAATTGTGAAAGGATTCCCGTAATTTGGGGGAGGTGAAACCCAGATTTAGTATAGTTATAGATCTTTTATCTTTTAAGAAACCGACGTCGGAGGGAGTTGTAGCTAATATTTGCTTGGAGTCCTTGAAAGTCGAATAAACCAAGATTTTACCATGACCATAAGATTAGGACCTTAAGCATATAATAAAAATCTATTATACACACTTTATCTCTCCATCTCACCGCTTCTAGTTTAGGTCCCTTGGGGTAATTTGGTGCATCAAAAATAGGGATGAAAACAATCGGATACAGATACAAATATCGGTATAATTATATCTTTATGTTCTTATCCATTTTAAAATATGAATACGAATGCATATACGAATATTGACGAATATAAAAAATTGGATACAATATCCTTAAAGATGAATACATATCAGATACGAATAACAGATTTTTTAATAGAGTAAACTAAAATATACATGTTTAGAATAGTTTACACATAGAATATGTATATTAGATAGAGTAGTTTCATAACAATTATATCAACAATGATGAATGCAATTATAAAATATTGTTACTCATAGTTATAAATAAATATATTACTATACTCATGTACGAAAACGAATATACGAATACGAATGCGAATATTAACGAAATCCATTTTAAAACGAATACAAATGTCAAAATATGTATAAAACGAATATGATAGCGGATCAGATACAAATATATTCACATTTGTTTTCATTCCTAATCAAAAACCTGGTTGGAGGACCTAACGGAATCATTCTTCGAACTAAAGCTTTTCTTTTTATAGGGAAGCACTTTGAAGGATTTACAAGGTAAAGGGTTTAGGGTAGAACTCAATACTCAAAGATGAACTGCAAGGAAGATGTGTGTTTATCAGCTCCATCTACCATTCATTTACCTTGGGAGTTTCAAATTTTGAGACAAATGAGTGGTTGTCAAGGTGATAAACATGAAAGTTGCACACAGTTGACCTGCATTGACAACTCTAATACTCTAGTAGATATGGCGAGCATATATCCTTATCCAGCTCTATCCCTAACATCCATCCATGAAAGCACTCGTACAAACGACGAAAAAAAACTAAAGGAAATGAAATAACACAGGTACTTGCCAGAACAACCCAGCCTGCAACTACAGTATATTTGCTTTACCAGCGATAGCACTGAAAATTTCAGGAGTTCAGGGATTGTAAGATAATTTACAGGTGCACAGGGTGAGGTCGGTACTGAAGTCGGAGCCGCAAATGGAGTTTCAGTCATTCAATCATTTCGAAGCTTCCTCCCAAGTTGCCTTGTGCTCTCTTCTATTTGCTTCTTTGCATACACAATCTGCTTCTCGGTGAAATCAGCAAGATCGTCAAGTAGTGTCGTAATTTGAGATCTGAACATGGCATAGGAAGGGATGACAGTCAATACAAACATCAACAAATTTTTTCAATGACCATATGATATTTCTTTCCAAGATAGATTTGAATGGAGGCGTAAAATCCATGTAACCGACCTTACTTAATTGTGGGAAAAGGCTTTGTTGTTGTTTGACCATATGATATTTCTTTAAAGGATATGTAAAGGTACATGACTGCTCTTCAACAAACATTTTCAAAACACCATCATCAGGTTACAAGTGAATTAAAAAAGCTTATCATTGAAATGAAACACTTTTTGAGAGACTGTTTGCAACGATATTTAATAAACTGATAATTGAAATGCTAAAGGGCAAACATTGTCATCATAGAACTCAGTAAAAGAACATGGTAATGAATATTTTGATGTTTTAGTTTAAGCAGATCTAAAATCAATTCCTATGTGAAAACAAAACATCAAAATCGTCTACAAAGTAAGCAATCCAACATACTTCAGAAACTAATGTATAGAAAACATGCTCACATATACATAACATAAAAACCGAGATCCCTTGAAATCACTTCAAAAGTACTTTGGAATTCAATCATACAGCACCAAAAATGGACGTTGGTGCAGTCAAGAAAAGTCATCAGCAAATACTAAACGATGGTGGGTTTCAACACCAACACCTTATAGGGGCTTAGATATCGACACGACGTTTCATCCTGATTAAGAATATAAGATAACCGAATATGTAAGGAGGTTCCATATCCAATTCTGGTTCACACTCCAAAATTCGTATCCGTGTCTCAGTATTCCAACAGCTAACAACTTTCCCAAGTCTAATCCAGAGTCAAAAGACTCATAACTCAACAGCCCCATATTTTGAGATGAAGGAAGAATTAAGTTGTTCTGCAAGATAGACGAACATCTTCGAAACAAGGGAAGTTTTGAAGCAATCAGATGTAGCTGTATACTTTTCAATACGAACAACATATTCATAAGAAAATATTGATCCGACTCCTACAGTAAGGAATTGCATTGCCTCCACTAAACTATCAATGGAGGATCTTCAAGTTTGAAGATAATTGCATTCTTATGCAGCCACAATGACCAACATACTACAAATAATGCATACACACACCCATCAAGCAACCAACTTCAGTGGCAAATAAATGATCAAAGAGAAGATGCTGACGGTCTTCAGAAACTGCACCCAACACAAGCTTTCAGAAAAGACTAATTTTAACTGTATCTTCGTCAAAAACCTTCTTCTTCTAGCAGCCATGCAAAGGCCTTCACCTTCAAAGAGATTTGTCTTACGAATCATCCTGCACTTGAATTTTTTTAGGAGAATCAGCCTGCACTTTATGAACTGTCTCTGAGTCCGGTTCTTAAAAATCATTCATTTTGGAAAACTAGTTAATCTTGTAACAGATCACATCCATGATCAGACAGGGCAAATCTTAATTATCAGGGCAGGCCAAGCCTCCTGGGTAGGGGGTGTTCAAATATATCCGGATCAACGGGTACCCAGCTTGACCCGTTTCTTTTGACCCTAAGCTCACGGGCACCGTTTGAAAATGATGGGTCAGGTACTCACTATATCATGACCCACGCCCCATCCAAAAACCCGCTTGGATTAACGGGTACCCGTGGGTACCCGGTTAGAAACTTCCACTAGCCAATTGATTCAAGTTTAGGTACAAATACCGATATATAAACATTGATCTTGTCTCTTTTGAATTATAAACATGGATGCGAATAGAGAAGTCGATAAATACATAACATGATACGAATATGAAATGGATGCAAATTAGATAAAAATAATACATATTAATATGTTATAGATTAGATTAAATTTACACGCATTTGATGGCTCACACAAGACATATCTGTATATGTATCCATTTTGAAATGGACATATATAAGGATGCCAAATTTTGAATTAAAGCATATGATAATCAATCGAATACGGTCCAAATCGACGTATATATTCATCTTGACATTCAACCAAGATGATAATGAATGCAACATCATACGAACTGCATCGTATATAGGAATGAAACCGGATCAGATATGGTTCGGATATGGCTATGTCCATATCCATATAGACTTCATCATACAAATCTGTCAAATATTTTTTCCGCAGATAAATAGCTGGATACCCACGGGACAACTGTGAATGCCGAGTTTGTCACCTCACATTACCCTCTTCCTCTGCTAGAGTCAAAACCCACCATCTCTATTCAGGACCACAGAAAATTCGAAACCATCCCCGTGATGGACAGGAAATAGAGGGCCTGCAACGGTGGGAGGAACAACGAATTTCGTTGTGGTCTCTACTTTCAATGTTACCCATAAGAGGTCCCTTTTGCCAAAAAGGCCCACATTTTCCAATTTTAGATTAGGCTCAAATTTGTCCTTACATTTTTTAAATTTTAGTTCTGGCCCAAATCCGTCAACTGCGATGTCCATTGTCTCAATCACGGACCACGGCCACCTTTTGCTACCATTGTCGCTCCACTTTTTCTTATTTATAAGTATTGCACAAAGATCCTATTTGTACGTTATATAGTTTTCTTGTTATACAAAAAAACTCCTAAATATTGTTGTCCCCAGTGCATTTGGAAGAAAAAAATTGCTCAAAATATCAGGGTATGTTGCACAATACAAAATATACACAATAATGGCACAATAAGGAGAAAACGTTCATCTCTCAACTTATTTAAGTCACTTAATAATATTATCATGTTACATCACAAGTGCAGATTTTATGAGTGCAGATTTTTGTTGTAGTGATCCACGGATATCCATTACCTATTGAAATAATTCGGGTACCCGTTTCTAACGGGTACCCATAGGAATGGGTCAGGTCGACCCGTTGACCTGGTAATGATGGGTTAGGATGGGTCATGGTTGAACAGGCAGGATACCCGGCCCATGCACACCCCTGAACCTAGGTATCCCAGCCCCTTGAACGCATGTCTAGATTCTATCCTACCTTCTCACCAGAAATTCAGACCTTTTCTGTTCATATACTGTCTGCTTACTACAGAATATAAACAGCGCCTCAAGGGGTCTCCTCCCAATAGAACTCTTAGACCAAGTAAATGATGCTATTCTTAGCCCAAACTCTAAATGTCGGTTTCGGTTACCATTTCGGTATCGATCAAAACAGAATTTCGGTGGAATTTCGATCATAATTTCGGTCATTTCGGTCAATTTTTGTACTAGGACCCCCATATTTCGGTCATTTCAGTCAAATTTCGATTTCGACTGGATATCGATATTCGACAGAAATTCGACCGAATTTCGCTGAAATTTGAGGCTATGTTCTTAAGCTTCCTCTTATCGATTTCCAGCCAATCGGAACAAGGCAACAATGCACTTCATGGCAACTAAAGCTCGATTATGCATTTTTAAAAACCAAAAAAGGGGGGAAATACATCATGATGTCCGTCCCAAATATATTATAAAATAGAAAAGAAGGGGTACTTATAGAAGCCAAGACTCGATGAGAGTTTTGACATGAGATATTACATTTTCAAGATAAAAGCGATGTGTGCCAAAAAGTGCACCATTCCTAGTTAACCATGCCCATGTTGTTGCAACATGCAGAAGAAGTTCCATTCTTGGTCTGTTCTTTTCCAAGAAAAGAGAGTCCCTGAACCTTAGAAACTTGCAAGGTTCACCCAATCAAGTCCAAGTTCGGCCCAGGTTGATAAGGTCATTTCACAGTGGAAGAAAAGATGTTCCACAATCTCTATCTCCACATTATAAAGGGGGCATAAACCTGAAACCCCCTCTATAAATCTTGTGAAAAGCCATAAGAAAACACTGATTCTGCTAGGAAGTTTTAAACTCTACACGAAGTTGCAGTCCTGGATTAGATTGCCTTCCGATGTCGGTGATGGCAAGTCTACAGATCTGTAATCCCTCTTAACTGAAAAAACATTACTTTTCCAAACCCAATGGTTACGTCCACCAGTCGAACCCTCAATGCTACTCAGGTTGTCTAGCAAATCAAAAAACTCTTGTATTCTTTGATCTGTAAAACCCGCCAAGAAAGAAGTCCCCCAACTCCTATCATTCCAGTAGTCTGCCACATGAGCTTCATGGGTGGCCGCTAAAGCAAAAAGCTTGGGAAATTGTGCCGCAAGAGTGCTAGTACCTGTCCAATTATAAGTCTAGAAAGAAAAGGAGTCACCACTGCCAAAGACCAGGCGGAAAAAATTTGGAAACCGCATCATTGCCGCTGAACTCCCTTCAAAAGGCCGAAGGATAGTAAACACGCTCTGTAAGGATCCCATGAGCTGGAATGTCATAAATGCGGTGAATTAATCTACAACGAAGGTCATCGCCTCTCCCCCAGATCATGCTCACCCACTTCAGAATAAGAGCCTCATTCATGAAATCAAGACGATGGATCCTAAGGTCCCATGATGAATTCCAGAGTCTTCCTGACCAGATTTTCCCCAAAGGAATCTCTTCATAATCGACTCAAGCCTTCGACGAATACCCATAGGGAGTAATATAGCTGACAAAACGAACACACGAATAACAATGAGGATATCCTTTGTAAGTACCAAACGTCCCCCTTGGGATAGAAACATCGCCCTCCAGCTAGATAACTTCCTTTCCATCTTTTCAATCAAAGGAGCCAATCAGCCCTCTTTAGTCTGTCGTTTGATAGAGGCAAACCCAGGTAAGAAATATGCAATGATACTCTTTCCATCCCAAGTTCCACACAACACTCTTGAGCCTCCATCTCATCTAAAAGGAATAACTGCGGATTTTCTATGATTGAGGACAATCCCAGAAAGCTCCCTCAAAATCTTTAGTGTTGTAGCCATCCCCTTAGCTTCCTCTCTCCCTCCTTTAATGAAAAAAATGATATCGTCAGCATACTATAGGAGAGGAATGTGGATACCTCCACAAGAGTAACCCATAATGATCTCCCGTTGCAACACCTGGTCAATTATGCATTACCATTGCATCTTACTCACTACGAGTAAACGGCTGACAACAATGTCACTGCACTTTTCTCTCATTTGTTAGTGGCAAATGCCTAGTCCATGAGCACACAGCTGTTTAAGACTGGCTTCACTTTAGCAGCCCAACAACAATTGACCTATCGCTATGTGAGGTGAGTCAGCCAGTCAGGTGACAGACTAGAAAGGTAAAGATGCTTCTATATATCTTTGGGTGGGTAAAACCAAAGTTATTTCAACCAACCTCTAGGACAAAGTGGTGGCACCATGTGAGGAGAAGTTACAAACACCTTGGTGTACCTAGCCATTCATGCATGTGTTTGCTGTTGCCTGTTGGTAGATGATATAGCCGCATGCATAAATTGTGTGCTAGTCTTGGAGATGGTGGGCCTCCAAACTCTTATAAAGGGGTGGCCAACTGGTTCTCCAGAACACGGTATCCCAGAATGCTGATAAATGAAGAAGATTGATGCCACAAGAATGAGATTCCTCAGGAAAGAACCAGGGTTACAAAACCATGAAATTCCCTCGGTAAAATTAACTGAAGTGCACAAGACCATCTCAGATGGCAGTTTGAGGTTTTGAATTTATGGGCAACAAACACAACAGAATTGGAACAATGGGTGTCTTGGAGAGAGGTGAGATGTAAAACTTGCCGCTCATTTTTTTGGAGAAGCATCATGAAGTTCATCCTAAGATATTTCTGATTTTAGGTTGGAATCTGGAAATGACGGTGATTTTTAATTGTAGTTTGGTGATTGGTCTAGAAAAAGTGATGGGGATCGTTCCCCAATGCTCATAAATCTTAATATATTTGGGATGGACACCATATCGTGTGCCCCCCTCTTTTGAATAAAACAAAATAAAAAATGCTCATGAACCTAATGGGATCGTTACAGGCTACAATGGTAGAGTTAGGAAAGTGTATCAAGGGGACAAGGTAATTGAGCTACCACTTTTGCATCTCTCCTTTCAAAATTTCGTTTTGAGAAGTTGTGTGAGCTTTGAAGATTGTAAATCTGTCAGGGAAGCTGATTTCTTCATATAGGTGAAATGCTCATGACACTTGGTTTGTTGTGGGCTACAATGGTGGAGAGCTAGGAAAGTGGACCAACAGGATGAGGTAATTGAGCTCCCACTTTCGCATCTCCCCTTTCAAATCTCTGTTTTGAGAAGCCGCTTGAGCTTCATAGATTGCCAATCTGTCAGGGAAGCTGATTTCTTCAAATAAGTGAACGGAAGCTTCTTCGCAGCCCACAAATATAGGACTCTGATGGCTGTCCCCATCCAATGAACACTTCTTGTTCTTGCCGGTTCATATAGAAGCCGGCCAATCTGAAGATCAAGATCCTAATTTGTTTATTCAGACAAGCACAGCTTGTCCCCAGAGGGTCCAGAAGAATGAAGGTGTGGATGCGGAGCTACCCTATTTGTGCATGGGACGAGAAAGGCCTAGAATCACCTTTTCTTTTTTATGCCCATTGGGGAGGTTTCTTGTAACGTCCCGGGCTTAGGTCCCCGGTCCATTATCGAGGATAATTGGCCCTGACAACTTGTTGGGTTCGAGCCCAAATGGAGCCGTTGACAACCACCCAAAATACTTAAGCCCAAGTTGTCAAGTAGTAATCTCCACCACCTATAAACCACACCCACACTTCGTGAGTTTTTAGGTATGGCACTATGTTTGGGGTTGGGGTGTTACAACCTCCCCCACTTATATTCGCAACGTCCTCGTTGCGACATGTCACATCACTTCTTCCCAGTGATAGTGGCGGCTGCACGCTTCGGGTAGCCATTTCCTCCAACCTCTTTGTAGGGGCGGCTCCACCTCTCGGGTATCCCTTTCCACTATCAGAGAGAATTTGGCTCTGATACCATTTGTAACGTCCCGAGCTTAGGTCCCCGGTTCGTTATCGAGGAAAACTGGCCCTGACAACTTATTGGGTTCGGGCCCAATTAGACCCGTTGACAACCACCCAAAATGCTTAAAACAAGTTGTCAAGTAGTAATCCCCACCACCTATAAACCACACCCACACTTCGTGAGTTTTTAGGTATGGCACTATGTTTGGGTTGGGGTATTATAACTTTCAAATCAAACGATTACATGTGCAAAATCAATATATAAAATTGGGCATCTTATTACGTCAATACGTATACAATAATCCTATGTCGATACCTACTTTTAGAAATCGAAAACCTAAAGTCGATACATACCTTGATCCAAAGCTTATCTCTACCCGTTGGGGTCGTCGCGCCTTCTTTTGGTCACGAATCCGTGCTCCTCTCCTCCTCCGATTCGACGTCTTCTCCTGCGACGATGAACGGCGCCGGTAAGATATCCCTTCCTCCCTCTCTCTCTCTCTCTAACTCTCTCCCTCTAAATGCAATGTAAAAGTGACGTATGGTGAAGAGTCCTTGGGGTTTTAAAGATGAAAATAAGAGGATTTAATTTATTAATTAAACCCACTTAATCCAAGATAATATCCTTTTAAAATTTTTTGAAAAACAAACAGGCCGTTACATTTCTTGTGGAAAAACTTCTGGACATCCAGCATACCTGGCAGAATTAGTGCAGAACATTGTGGAATGGATAGGTTTAAGCAGTGACAAGGTCAGGATTTCGAGTTTGAATGGCCAGATATATCCCCATATAAAGCTATAAAAATGATGTTTTTCTGTTGGGGGATGCTCCTGAGAGTAGTGATATGAGATAAAGATGCAGAGCAGAAGGTGCCTTGGAGTGAGGAGCATGAGAGTGAGGGGGGTGCGAGAAAAGAGGATGATGGAGGTAGGGAGAGGAAAAGAATATCGTAAGGATCGGGATTGGGAGCGGAAGGAGCATCAGAGGGACAAGAATGGGAAAACAGGAAAGATGTTGTGATATATGACACCAATGATGAATCTAGATAGACTGGAGTGCTCCACCAGGGGGCATGAGGGGATTGTAGTGCAGAATGAAGGCTGCGATGCCTAGCTCGGAGCAAGGAGAGGATGATGTTTCCCTAGGTCATTTGCATCATCATCATGGGTGTTTTGGTGCTTCCGTTGCGGGTACAAAATGGGCACATGGCAGTGTTGTGCGAGGACATACTTTGTTTCCTCTTTGTTGTGTTGCATATGGGGAATGGTGTCGTAGTATCATGATCAATCGTTTGGGTTTTTCATATTATGACAAGGATGTAGATGGTCATGAAGGGAGGGCCAGTGACATGGAATCTGCTGGTGGGGGTCATTTGAACCCACACGACACATACGTCTTGCCCTTGGGAAGCTTGTTTCTAGCAAATAGCTGACACAATGATATGTTGATTACAATGAGTTTGCTCGACAGTGCAAGAGAGGGTTCTTTCAATGGGATGTTGTGTGGTTGGGCGTGTAAGAGGCTTGTCTTGAACTGAGGTGTGAAGCTTGCTAAAGGGCGGGAAGGGGGATTCCCATATATGGTGAAAATGGATCCTTTACATCTCTACGATGCGTCGATGACAAGTTGCAGCCAGATCATGGATGGCTCATATAGGTATGTGGTTTGCCATTTAAATTCTGCGACTTTACGTTGGTTCAGATGACTCTCTCCTTGGTGGGGAGGTAATGACAATGGATCAAGATGGGTTGCAACAAAGTGATTGCATAGAGCTCATAGCTAAACCCAAGGGTTCTCCGGGCCTAATCCCTTCACAACTAGTGATGTACATTAGTTGAGTGTCCTTTCCTCTCCGGTCAAAGTCAGTGGAAGGCCATGACGGTGGCTCGTCCTCAGGAAATGCGATAGTAGCGAAGGCAATTTTCAAAGCGTATGTTGAGGCACAAACCTTGGAGGCTAAAGTGGAAACGACTGGAAATCAGCGTCATTTGGGGAATATTATGGCATGAGACTTTAAGGATGCAGTTTTGGAGGGGAGGGTCTAGCCATTTCGAATTTGGGTCTCCTCCAAGGGTTCATTACTAGGGTTTTCTGCCATTGTATTCGAGCCTCGCAATCATGGTGTTGAATGCTTTATTTCGCAGGGTGCAAGTGGATTGAACTATCCATTTGCTGCGACTCTGTGCAACTTTTTACCCTTAGCAGATGATGTGCATGTTCGAAGGCTCATACACAAGCCTATATTGCAAAGTTAAAAGGACACTTTTAACATGGTGACAATGGCACTATCATGGGTGCTAATGCCCTAGGCCCTCTTAAGGTGGTGGCCAAGTCTTTAGATCGTGGCATGTAGTGAGCACTCTTTGGGTCGGTTGAGAATGACCTTGCCAACAATGAGGTAGCTTATCCGTACTCTGGAGAAGATAGGATGTTCATGATTTTTTTTTGAAAGAATGTGATGTTCATGATTTGTTAGATGGAATAGGCAGTGGCCATGTCTTTCACATTTATGTAGACAAACATATTAGATTTTAATCGTCGCAAAAAATATTTGGAGGAGATTGTTAGGGGTAGGAAGCTATTATTGAAGATCCATGTTACAAGGTATGCTAGTTTTATCTTGTAAATGGAGGATGGATGAGGCGAGATGGGAAGTTCATGATTTGGAGGAAGGGTTGTGAACCGAGTTACTTCGATGGAGAAGGATACTGTCGAGTGGCCTATTGTTGAGGACATGTGGGGAGTCGGAGGAAGATGATGGGTTTTGAATTCCTATAGCATACCGTGTGTGCTGCTTGCTGGGGACGCCCCACTTGTTGCTCAATGAAGTTTGTGGCTTAGAATGTTAGTGGATTAAGGAAGCATGAGAAGCAAGAGGCAATGCACTTATTGAGTCTTGGCACGTGAATGAGATTTGTCTGCATAAAATGATGCCTATAGAAGTTTGTGCTTAGTTTATGTCTATCGGAGTTTAAAGTTTTTGGGCTGAAAGGAGCTCTGGCAGGATCATTCTTTGGGTGGAATGGTGACATTTTCCATCATGGGGATGACGTCTTTGGTTGCAAATTTTCTACAACTGTTCTCGATCATATCTTAACTGGTGTGTCGATGGTGATTACAACCGTGTATGACCAACAAAGTTCCTGCACAACGGAGAGGTATAAGATGTTGGATTTACGTGGCTTCCATGGATCGTGGGGGTGATTTCAACTTTACCTTGCTTGCGAACGATCAACCTAGATTGAAGGAGGCCATGATCCTATTTCAAGTGATTTCGTTGTCCTTGTCAATGAGTCGGTCTTTGATAATATGGATGCCTCACATTGTAGACACCTTTAGAGAACCTCCTATTTAGGGTCTCACATAGACCCTTTTTCTCCTGCCAGTCGAGTATCTAGAGATTTTTCAGTGGGTGTCAAACTAGAGGGTTGACTATTGATAAGGGGTCCACACCACCTAGAAAGCTCTCTGATTAGGTTTAATCTTCTTATCAGTAGTCTCGACCTGTGTTCCCAGGTGTACCAATTGGACAAATTCAAACCATCTACGTCCTTATTTGTACCAGTCTTTACCTAAATCGTGTTTGAATTTCATACACCCTTAGTTTAGGATTATGTGTAGGATAGCTATCCTTGCTCCTTCCACTTTGAGTAATTTGAATTTTTAGAGATGGGTTTTCTAGAGAAGGTGACAAGCTTCTGATCGGTGGACAACGTATCGGGTTTGACAAAGCAAATGGCTTTGAAGTTCATGGATATGTGAAAGATGCTCATTTGTTTTAGGAGGGAAATTCATTAGATGTGAGGAGTGTAGGTGCATGGCTCATGCAGAGGTTGGCAGAGTGGGTGGTTTGGAAGTTAAACGAAAGCTAAGGGTTGATGGGCTCAATGCTAGGTGTGAGCAATAAAAGATCATTCTAGTGGAAGATAAGATGAGGTAAGTATAGGACATAGAGGTCGCAGAAGATGTGGCTGAGGAAGGAGATACTCCATGTTCTTTCATGCAATGACCAGTGGGAGGTGTAGAAGGAATCTCATTCACTCTCTTTCCTTACAAGAGGAGTGGTTTCATAGGAGTAGTTTCACGGAAACAAGAGGTTGAAGCAAGAATCTTTGCTCTATGGACTTTTGTCATCAATCTCACTCTTCATAAAAGCCACAAGAAAATCTTCATTGTTAAAGGCACCTTCCAGCTCCAAATTAGATCGCAATCTCGTGCCACAAGATGGGTAGTCAAGACCTTACCAAACATTCCTGGTTGAGAAAACACCATCCGCCTGCATCCAACTAATGAGCATCCATTATATCAAGATCAAGGATCTTTGCCAACCTAAAAAAATCTTACATCCTCTTATCAGAAAAAGCTGGAACTAAATGTGGGAGCCCATGCACTGTTAGACCAAGCATCAACAACCTTCTCATCCTGGTTAGCCACCAAAGCGAAGAGTCTTAAAAACTCCTTCCTTAGACCAACCATATGTTCAAAAATCGAAAGATTGATTATTTACCCATCCCTGGTCTTAATAGTGATCTAGTCTCTGACAAGATCGAATAAATCCCTTTCCAAAAACCAATCAAATCTAAAATAGGATTTTGAATATATTTTTTTAAAAGAAAAAAGAGCTTCCACCATATAGGTGTGTACCCAAAAACCTCACCATTTATCGCCTTTATAACATGATTACATGCCGTATATAGGCATCATCAACAACAAAAGAGATTACGTCACCCAACTATCAGCAAGAACTTTGGCATGTGCCACAGCATTCTCACCATACATTCTATCCCCTCTAAAGATAGCCCCATTCCTGGCAATCCCAATAGCCGAAAGAACCACCAAACACCCAGACCATTCTTTTTTCGTGCCCCTCCAGTCTTCTCCAATGGACTCTTAGAAGCCCTCTATACTATCACACCTGACCAGTTGATACCCGAAGAGAGACCAGGCCCCCACTGAGCTCTTGTACCTGAAGAACAAGTGATCCATCTCTTCTTTACGTTTTAATACATTGGGGCGAACACCTATGAGTGCTTCCCCCTTTTTTGAGCGTCAAAAAAAAAACAAGTGATCCACATCTTCCAACCCCCTGGCACCGCGAATAGGATGAGCCAACGTTCACGAAAAATCCCGCTACCCCAACCCCCGTCATCAGTCTTCTGCATAGACAAAGGAAGATCCTTACTCGTATCAACACTTTCCAGATCCAGAGTCTCTTGCAATCAGCCTCAGGGCCATAAGTATCGTAGGTCCGAGATCCCTTCAATAGCTTGCATGCTTTCCCGACTGTGAAAAACCCATCTCGCCAGCACCAACAATCTCTTCCCCCCGTGGGACCAACCACATCTTCCGGAGCCTCTAGCAATAGCTATAGCTCCTCCATCCTTCAGTCCAACAGGTCAGAGCGGAACGATGGGAAGAATCCATGGTCGTCCCACACCTCAACCACGAGAGCACTCGGGTCGTGTAGAGGGCCATCGACTGAGGGAAGCGTTCACCCAACGTACTGCCTTCAAACCAGTCATCCAACCAAAAACGAAAGCTCAACCCATCACCTAAAATCGGCCTTAGGGACAGGAGGAATTGAATATATCCCTTTCTGAACCAACCAAGCCTTTAACCGATTCCATTTATACATTTAGGTTGGACGAGATGCCATCAATGTATTGAACTAGCCAAAACAACATATCATCGCTCTTATAAATTCTCAATGCCAACTTCATAAGACATGCCATGTTCATCTCTTTAAGCCCCAACACCATAGTCTTCCAATGACCATAAACTAAATACTTTGTTTCGAATTAGACCAGAAGAAACATCTCATCAAAGCCACCAAACATATCCTCACAACCATTGATAGTAAATGAATGGAGGAAATGATAGCCAAGACATCCATAAGAAGCAATAGGCATCCATCCCTTGATCGACATGTAGCCTTCCAACCATCTAGCTTGCTTTCTAGTTTCTCCACCAAGGACATCTAGTTCACCCGCCTTAGAATATCATACACCTAAGGCCCAAAATAACTCAACCAACTTGCGAAAACTTGTATGTGCTTTTCTTTGAATAAAATTAGAATGGAATTCCACACAAGATGAATATCTTTTTGCTTCCAAAAACAGAATGGGTTTTCGCGATAGAAAAAAATAAATATTTATGTTGGAAATATATTTGGTAGAAGAAATAGGAGGGATTGAGAAGAGAAGAGAAGAGTGTCGGTTGCACGAGATTGGAGGAAGAAGAAGCGCGAAGATCGCGTTGGGGAGGGAAGAGAGATGAGGGAGAGAGATAAAATCTCGAAACAATTTTAACTTCAATGAACATTCTAAAATAGTTGCCTACCATCCCCCTTATATAGGAGGGGTGGGGCTACAAAGATAGAAACAAATTCAAGTTGACTTTAATTGATTTGAATCAAAATTCAAATCTACCTTATCCTAATTGACTATAAATTTAAATTCGAAATTCAAATCGAAAACCGACTAACTAATTGGAGATCACACGCGATCTCTTTTATTTAAATAAAATTGCGATGACTCGATTAAGCGTAAATAAAATTAGACTATAATTAACGAATAAAAAATCAAACCCTATCAATTTCGTTCTACATCAATTCTCCTCCTCTTGAAAAATTCGTCTCCCGACGAATTGCTTAATCTTTGATGCACCGTTGGAGAATTTGTTCTTGAAATTGTAGCTTCAAATTCACTCAATTAGATACTTTTCAACGTTACATTTGTAGTTTTTTTTTTCAATTGGAGGGCGTCTCTACAATTTTTGTACCCCTTCATCTCTTCTTAAGTTATCACCAACCTTATTTTTAAAAAAAAATTGGGTGGAGGTGTCTTTTTGCAATTTTCCCAAATCAGCCCCTTTGGATCCCTCAATTGAAGGGATTCGTTCTTCACGATGGAGGCTAGGGTTCCCTTTCCCTTCAAGTTGTGGCGACGACGTTGTCGAGGTGGGAGCTGCAGGGAGTGCATGCGTCGTGCAGGTTGCGCACAGGCGGGTGACGGTGGGGTCTTGCGGTGGCGACGTGCTGGTGTGGTCTCGCGGGGGCAGCACGTTGTCGATGCGTTGGTGGTGACCGTGTTGGCAAGGTTGGGGGGTACGCCGCAAGGTTTTCGGGGGTGGCGAGAGGAGGCACTGTGGCTGGGGCAGCACAGGAAGTGCGAGGGTGGCGGCGGGAGGGGGTGGCGACAATGGTGGGGCAGGGGGGTCAGCGGTGGTGCGTGGATTGCAAGAGGGGGTGCTGGGGGTGCGAGGGCAGCGGGTGGGGGTGGTGGCGTCAATGGGGCCGGGGCTGGGGGTGCGGATGCAACATGAGGAGACGCTGGGGTGTGAGGTAATGGGAGAGGGTGCGAGGGTTGGGGCTGGGGGTGCGAGGGAGGCAACAAGAGGGGTGCCGGAGCTGGGGGTTGTGCCGCAATAGGTGCGGGGTTGGCGGGATGGGGGTACCTGTGATCAAGGTTTGAAAAAACGAAAGGCAGAACGAGGCATTTTCATCGGAATCGAGGCGAGGCGTAGCCTCGAGGCGGTCGAGGCGTAAGCCTCAGTTTATAGAAAAAAATTGCATAAAATATAATTATATATATGTCAATGTAATTATATGTCATCTGCCCAACATATAATACTTAACACTATAAGATATGATGAAATAATATAGATAAGAACCCTAAAATAGAAGATATAACAACATCATATCCCTTTCTACACATTTTCATCGAATCAAAAAGGAATTCATTATCAATGAATGTTGTAAAAGCATTAAACAACACATATCTATCTTTGAAATATTGTTGTAATTAAAAATACGATTAAATATACGTTGAAGAAATTTATGTTATGTGTCTACCATATAATATATAACCGCACGAAAAACTGTGAATCCTATCTATTTTGAGCAAATCTTTGAAATATTGTTCTAATTAAAAGTACGATTAAATATAGTCGAAGAAATTTATGTTATGTTTTAATGTATAATATATGGCATTATGAGAAATCATGAACAATATCCATTTCGTTTCGCTTGATATATTGCAAAGCTCGTTAATTTTACGGGTATTGTTGGATTTGATATTTTATGAATTCATTCATTAAGAGTGAAATAGTAATAGTTTGCAGAAATAGTTAGACACAATTAATAGTAAATATGAAGTTATGGACACGAAAGAAACATCAGATTTAGGCATTTATATTGTATAATCATTATCCTAAACAAATAGATATTTATAAGCTTCTCAAACTAACAATTAAACCATTAAAATCATAAAAAATTGCTTCAAAAAGTCAAAACGCCTCGGCAAACGTCTCGACCGCCTCGACCACTTGAGGCGTGTGCCTCACTGGGCTGGACTGGGACGCACGCCTCGAGGCTAAATTGGACCGCCTCGCCTCGAGGCGTACGCCTCAACCGCCTCGAGGCTAGTTTTTTCGGACCATGCCTGTGATGGCTTGGATGGTTCTGGGATAGCAAGCATGTCGTCGTTGGCATCGTTGCTTCCTCCTGAAATAGTCCGGACAGCGAGCAGGTTGTCGACGTCGTCATTTTTCCCATCTAAAATGATCTGGATAGCGCACAGATCATCGTCGACGATAATATTTTGTTTTTCATCAACTTGTACTATAAAGATATCAATGTTGTACCATAAATCTATCCACTGTTGAACCTTGATGCTTGTCTGGAAGCAATTCTTGAACTTTTGTTGACGCGAACGCGCATGCGAGCCACAAGATAGGCGGCTTTGATCGAGCTTCATCCTCCAATATGCGACAAGACCGTTGAATTGTGAGAACAATTCAATTTTCATGCTCTGGTACCAATTGATGCAGAATGGGTTTTCACGACGGAGAAAAATGAATACTTATGGTGGAAATTTATTTGGTAGAAGAAATAGGAGGGATTGAGAAGAGAAACGCGTCGGTTGCGCGAGATTAGAGGAAGAAGAAGCGTGAAGATCATGTTGGGGAGGGAAGAGAGACGAGGGAGAGAGATATAAAATCTCAAAATAATGTTAACTTCACTGAACTGTCAAAAATAGTTGCCTACCATCCCCTTTATATAGGAGGGATGGGGTTACAAAGATAGAAACAAATTCAAAATGACTCTAACTTATTTGAATCAAAATTCAAATCTACCTTATCCTAATTAACTCTAAATTTAAATTCGAAATTCCAATTGAAAACCGACTAACTAATTGGAGATTACACGCAATCTCTTTTATTTAAATAAAAATTGCGACGATTCGATTAAACGTAAATAAAATTAGACTCTAATTAACGGATAAAAAATCAAGCCCTATCAATTTCGTGCTGCATCAAAAACTTATATAAAGTAGCCATCCTTTGGGTTTAAGAGACATCTTCCTCGAGAAGCTCACACACCCTAACTAGCATATCAATCATCAATGTAAAGCCATCCACGACACATGCAATGCCTTTTGCATTATCCAATCTAATTTCCTTATAAACAGTGGATCCCGCCAATCATCCCAGCAAGACTTCACATTGACTTCCATAATATGCTCAACAAGGAAAAACTATCCTAATCGTCTTTTCTTGAAATCTCCCAAAGGACCAATCACTTGGGTAGAGTTGAAGAAAGTTGCATCTCCAAAAGATAAACTATTGACAGTGTGACACAACATAAACCATACCACTGCAAAAAGGGTGTCATTCTCTCTTGTACGTATTGTATCCTAATTTTTTTGACGCTTGAAATGCATCAAGGACTGAAAACATTGTGACTTTACCAAATGCCATAACTCCTGCCAACAATCTCGAGCAGAAGCATCGACATTAACAGTCAATTACTCATAGCAGATGCAAAACAAAGACACCATCTACTGAAGCAGGCTATATACAATATTGAGCACAGTAAAAATGTCCCACATGGCATATCAATGCGTCATCATTTTCCTTTTCTTCTAGCCATTCTCTATGGCTCACAACCGCCACTATGAGAAAATTCTATCTATGTTTAATGTAGTCCAAATTTAAAAAAAGAAAGTTTAAAAAAAACCAACCACCAGAAAGATAAGAAAGATAAAATGTGGCTCTACGTGTACATGGTAGATCTTGAGATGAATTCAGTTAATGTATCTTATCTCCAAATGAATGCTACTACTAGAAACCAGCACCAGTCAAAATTGTTTTTTCAATATGTTGGGTTATTATTTTGTAATTAACAAGTAAATGGTCGTGATTGAGGGTCCATTTGACTACACACACACATAGAGCACTCAAACCTTAATTATTTAATTATGCAAGTAAAGTCAATCCTATGTCCAGATCGTCAAGCGAACTGGAGATAAAGTTTCTCTTCTACTAATCTATGTAGACATTGTAATCATCACTTACAACGATGAAGATGAGCTTCCTTAGTAAAAAGGAAAGCTTGCTGCATAGTTTGACCTGAAGAACCTCGAGAGTAAATACTTCCTAGCATTGAATTACAAGACTAAGCGAAGTCCTGAACTCTAATTTTGTGGCATAGAAAATACATTTTTGATATGCTAAAGGAATGTGGGAAATCAAGATGTGTAACCCACTTCTACTTTTATGGAAGATGGTAATAAGTTGAGCACTAAAGATGAGAAACAACTTGGCAAAGATTTTAAAGACCGAAGTTATTTATCTACCTTGACTAGAGTTGAATTATGTATGGTGTCTATGTGATGAGTCAGTTCGTGCCTGCTCTTAATCAACATATGAAGGCATTTGAGTGTATTGTTTTTACATTAAGAAGAATATAAGATAAAGACTCGTATTCACGAAAGATGTAATGTGCCAAATTAAGGGCTATATTAACATTGACCAGACATAAAGAACAATTAGTAGAAAATCCACTACCGGGTATCAAATACATCTAGGTGCTAATCCATTGATTTTTAGGAGCAAAACATAGTTTTCATGCAAGGTGTAGTTCTAATGTTGAATACAATGTTGCCGCAAAGAGAAATGCATTAGGAGTCACATAGATGTAGCTTAAATCATTGACTTACATTGGAGTAGATCTTGATGCAACTCTGTTTACAGTTTACTTTATTCTTGTTTATTTATTTAAGTTGTACTATGTTTCTTTACGTATTTTTTATGCAAAGAGGGCACACATCCATGTTGGTGCTTACCCAGAATACATTACCGTAAACTAAAATCCAAAAATAAGTTAAAATGCCAAGACTGGTGAAGAGTTTTCGCACTGTGAAAAACAATCTCAACAGAAAATCTCTTCTCATGAAAAATAACCATGTTATGAGCTGGCAAAATAACCCATAACACGACCATAGGTTTCTTTATTTTGTTATATGCTAAATTTGGTAGAAACTAAAGAGGTTCAAGAGTTCTCATGAGACAAGATGTCCATCATGGGCATTACTCTAGTCAGCCACAACTATGGAGCCCGATTACAAGAAAGGAAAGATGCCTAGGCTAGTACTAAAATGTAGTTTCTACCAAGATGCCTAGGTTAATATCATTTCATCACGCCGTCATGTAACCACCATGTGAACTCCTCTAAAATGGGATTTGATCTTGATGTTTGGGATGGAGAAGATAATGTGAGTTATTAATTAGAAATAAGAATTTATTGCTCCTTTTACTAGTTTCTTTCTCTTCATTTCCCAATAGTTCATGCCCTTTTAAACTAATTTCTCCTCAAGCTTGGCATGCTCCGTCCCTCAACTCACACATATTGGTACATTTCCATCCAAAACCCTACACAATTGACGTATTTTCCAATTCTCCCTTTTACACTCACCTTTCCAACCACCAATTCTTCCTTTTTGAAAAATTTAGGCCATACCGAGTAATATCAGAACCACCACCTCTTAACAAACCAGCCAAGCTACATATGATTACTGTTAGAAATCAAGAATCCTCGAAAAAAATATTATTAAGTTTCAATTCCTGAGCTAATGGTCTAGTGCTACCAGACAAAAGATCAGGGTTCAAATCCCACTCTTGCATAGGTTGCGCTAGGTAGCCGACGGCCAACGTAAAAAATAGTCGAATCTTTCAATATGGATTTGAGCAAGAATCCATGTAGCCAACCTTACTTATAGTGGGAGAAGGCTTAGTACATTTTATAATTCCCAAGCTAAGAAAGCTCGAAATTGGGCTCAACCAAAAAAACTTTCAAACTCGGAATTGAACTCCAACTCTGTGCATTTGCTTATCAAGCCACCAGGATTGGTTAAAGCCAGGGATTTCCGGATGCTCCTAGCCTATTTATTCCTATACTCTTTTCTTTCTCTCTTTTATTGCTGATGAATACATGAAATGCGATACATTTCTTGTACGTTATGTGTGTTCTTAGATCAAGTATGAGAATTCATCAGATTTATATGCGCATGAGAGAGAGAGACCCAGCGGGGAGGCTGCCAACTCCCGGGAACATCTTGCCCACATTGCTGTGTTTCCTGTGCTCGTCGTAAGCGACACCCCTCCCGACGCCGTAGCCGAACCCCAAGCCGATCCCGCACCCCGCGCCCACTCCGAACCCCACGTGGAGTCCGGGAAATCCGACTCCCAATCCCGTACCTGCAATGACGTAACCATTTGAAATGAAATCTCTATCGAGAAGATACCCCTAGATGATGATGATGATGATTAGGATTGAAACCCTAGATGATAACGATGAACACCTCCGAAGAGACCAACGCCGATGCCGAGACCGCAGCCGGCGCCGAAGCCAAAACCGGGGCCGAGCTTGCCGAGGTCCTTGGTCTTCACGACGGGGAGCTTCCAGAGGAGGCCCTTCTCTTCTCGTCCCCCGCTCTCGTAGTTCCTCGACATCTCCGCCTCCCGCCGACGAAGAGACCTCCGCGGGACTAAAAAGACTAGTTTCCTCGTGGTTTGTTATCTCATTATTACCTAGAAATAATCGTTCATGAGGTATATTTTCAAATATATTGGGTATATACGGTCGTCAATGAGAGCCACTTCTTGAAGAGACGGCTTTGGGTAAAATCAAAGATGCATCTTCAAGAGGCGGCTTACATACGGTAAATAATAAAAAAATATTCCCGATCATATAGAGCCAATATGTTTCAAAACATACCTCCCGGAGGAATTTTCCTCCATTATTACGGCTAAGTGTGGGTATTAAACTGGTTTTAGTGGTTTTAGGTTATTCGATTTGGGTTAATTTGATTTAGGTTTCAAAATAGCATTCATTATCTAATTAAATTAGATTGGGTTGAGATGTTTGGGTGATCGGTTTGGATCAATTGGATTGGATGAAAATCAAATTATTCATATGAAAAATCTTCTTAATTGAAGGTCAAGTAATGATAGGGTCATTGATGTATGAAAAAAATGTCAAAGTAAGCATATATTAATCTCAACGTAGAAGAAGAAGGTTGGAGAATAATGATGGGGCCATTGCTGTATGAAAAAGATGTCAAAATAAGCATATATTAAGCTCAATAGAGAAGAAAAAGGTTGGAGCAATATGTTCGACATGGATGAAGAAGGTTGAGATATGTTCAAGTTGACATGGAGTTGTTCAGTTTATGTTATTGGATTTTCAAGAATAATTTATGTCACCTTAAGTGGATATGGATGAGAGCATAGTTGTGTGGTAATAAGGCAATCTCTCAACTATTTTATAGTATGTAATGATCATATTATGGATGGTGGAGAAAAAAATACGTTGAGTATAACACATAATAACACATGAAATAATGTTTAGTGAGACAGGGTTGTTAACAAGTGGATGACTTGGATTCGAGAATCCGAGTTGTACATTTGAAATATATATGAGTTTAGAATTCTTGATGATATATTAAGTATATATCAGTCGGGTTGTGTGAGATAAAACATTTTATCATCCAAAGAAATATTTTGGGTTTGGATGGGTTGGGTGGAAGACATTAGACCCACCAATCGATCCAATATCCATTGAAGGAATATGTTTTTGGTCCACACTTTCTTTGGATGTATTTTGTTGTGACTTAAAGAATACACTTCAAAAGGTATTTTTGATGTAACACCAATCAAAGAAAAAGGGAGAAGACGAAGGTTGGAAAAAGAGAGAATGCCTCTGTTGGCTAGAGTTTGGTAAATATTTTTTTGTTGAGGGTCCTCCCCTAGATGTTTTGGAGGGAAAGAAAATCTCGTCTTCATCCTAATTTAGATGGATCGATTCCAACAGATATTTTAGAGTGATAATATCGTACCAAAAAGGGAGAGGCACACAATTGTGCAAACTCGTGAGTCAATTACTTGGAGCATGCAACTTACTAAAAGTCGTCGCCTAGGGGTCTCTCTTGTTTCGAGCAGAACTCCAAAGATTAGGAAATCTACTCCGAAAGGATGGGGGTTTGTTAACCATTAATAGGATAAATCCAAAAAAGCGAGTCAAGGCCATTATTCAATCTTTTGAATAAGGGATCCCCTCTTGATGATTGTCTAAACCAACGAGTCTTTTTGGTTTGGGTTTCGATGCACTATTATTTGTTTACCTTTGAAGTATAATAACTTCGCCATACTCATTGCCAAGATTTTTTCTCTCCAAGCATAGCATCATTAATTTTTTTTAAGTTGAGAAAGCCCCAGCCATCGTTTGTCTCAGGGCGATAAATCTTGTCCCACGATATCAATGTCACTCCTTGAACTCTCAGCTTAGTGTCCAAGCTCACCCATCTGATAGACCTCTAAGCTTAGTCAAGCACCTCACCCCAGCCTCCGTCCGACAAAGGATCAGACCTCATCAGTTGCTACCTGGTTCTTTCTTCTTTATGAGACGGTCTCACCCACGAAAGTTCAAAAGCAGCTTTCATAGCCCTTTCATAAATCAACCACATTCCCAAAAAAGCAGAGCTCATCTACAGGAAGTGCTTAGCAGGTCCACACACCTTTTTCTTTTTTCAAGGAGTCCGCGCACCTTTCGCTTATCACAGAATCCACAGTCGTACCGTGGGGGATGTAGACTACCCTACCATACTTTTTTCTACCGCTATTATATATCAGGGGGAATGTTTATTTCTTTCTCTTTATGAAGCAGAGGGAAACTTTTCCTCCTTATTTCCATTTCATAGAAAATCTCGACAAGTCTTATCGATCCTATTTATGACATACTTGGGAATATTTAGAGTCGATAGAAGGTGGATGCCAGTGGGGTTAGGTTAGAGTTTAGAAGAGTAAGACGGGCGCGAGAGAAAGTAGTTTAGTTTTCCAACCATTGAGCTTGGACCCAAATTTGTCAATAAAAGGCCGCCAACTCGCCAACATCAGGCATTTAACAGTAATTGAAAAATCAAAGTAAGTGATGGGAAAGGTTCCCTCCTGCCAACGAAAAGTGTTTTATATGAAATCACATTCTTCGATGTTAATGTTTATACCAATGAAGGAGGATTTATCCATGTTTAGTTTGAGCCTAGAAATAGACTGGAAAATTTTGAGGCTTGTCTCAAGATTTTTAGCTATAATCCAGAAAATAAATTTGGTATACACCTCGAAGGCTCGAAGCATTGAGAGCCCTAATCATAAAGTCCCACCTTAGAGTGTCAAATGATTTGCAGAAGTCAACCTTCAAAACGACACCCTCGGTGCCCTTGGTCGACCTTCGATTTAGAATTTCTATTGTGATAAAGCAATCATGTTTCGATCCATTTTTTAGAAAGGAATATTGAGTTGGGGGGATAAGCTCATTTAGTTTGGGAGCCCATCTCAACACCATGATTTTTGATATGATTTACGTCGATAGGTTTATCAAGCTGATAGGTATGTAGTTTGAAATATCTTCCATATCCCAACTCTTAAAGATAAATGAATGATGGAACTATTTACATGTTTTAGGTGTCATAAGTCTTCACTATTATGCCATATAAAATGGAAATATCCATAAAGTCATTTTTGATTGATGGCCAAAAAGCGATAAAGAATTCCGTGATAAACTCATCAGGGCTAGGAGCCTTGTGAGGTTTGAAGGTTATAATGGCTGAATCAACTTCCGAAAGGAAAAAAGGAGAGATCAAGTCATTCGGGTTTTGGGGCACGACAATGAGCTTCGAATCCAGGATGTAACGAAGAGGGTCAACATGTTGAGGATCAATGAAGCGGTTTTCATAGAAAGAGGAGGCGAACCTCACAATGTTTGGAGGGTCGTCAAAGTGCAACTCGTTTTGATCCTTAAGATCGAAGATGAAGTTTTTACTTGTGTTTGCGAGCGTGGAGAGATACCTTATCTATGTGTGGTATTTGCTAGTTTCAGATTATATGATTTAGTGGCTATTTGACTTGGTAAATCCTCGCCCTAACGTGATATTGTTAGCAAGAAAATGAAGATAGAGGATTAGGATTCATGGAGAAACGAGCATACACGCGAGTGTATAAAATGAGGATGACTTGTTTATGGAACATACAAATCAGAATACTCGTGTCTTCTCCCATTCACGGGTATTGGAGCTTCATGTTGGACATGCGAGCCCACTGCGAGCCATTATTCAATAAATGTTATTGCGAATATCATTCCCTGATCTGAAATGAAGAATGAATAATTTGCATAATAGGTCCCTTAGTACAATTAGGGTTATGTACCATGGCCATCTTGATTATCATACAGCTATTGATTCAACTGTTGAATCATAGAGGCTGGTGCTTGGATGAATATCTAAAGAGTTAGATTGAGGACTCATCAAGCACCATTAAATGATTGTTAAGAGATGATCTCCAGCCTGAGTAGGAGACGACAATCCTTTCTCATTTAGGCTGATATGTGACCGACCTCTTGATGCAGGTCCCCTGCATAGGAATAGAGATTCGGAGGTGTCAGATTAGTTAGGTCAAAAGAGTTCACTTAACGAGATCGAGATAACCAAAGTCCTATATCGTATGCTGTCACGATACAGGCATGCATCCTCTGACCGGAGACAGATGTGTTACTATATGTTTGAGTATGTACATTTGGTAGATCAATAGGTTGATGACCTAACCAAGGTCTATACACCGGCACGCTAGTGTGCATATAAGGGCATATAAGTAATACGATCTCTCAAAGGGATCATACAGGTTCAGTTACTGAACCGGAAGACATGAGATCACTCATGAGATATTGGGAAGAATCAAATTCCGTGCGTACGGTCGTCTCGCTTTGGAAGCTTGACTGAATTTGTAGGTTTGATATATACTTTTGGAAAGTATATGATCAAGACCTGGGTGTGATATATGCTTTTGGAAAGTTTATGATCGATACCTACTCCCAATGATCGAATGAAAAACTTACTGATAGAGCCCTGAAGTAGACAGTATAAAGTTGATCCAATACTTCGGTTTTAATCTGAGTCTTCCAGTATGCAGGTACATGTATTGGGAATACCTGAGGGTGATGTAATCATAAACGATTGTATAACCATGATGCTTTCATTCCTAGGGAGTGATGAAACGGGTCTGGATTTTAGTGACTCCTCTCAGTAGAGAAGTAATCTAATCTTAGTCCAAATGTTGGACATTGATATGAATGTGATTCAAATGCAATGAGAAGATTAGATTTGCGATCTTTATTTAATCAAGCATCTATGGGAGGCCCACGATCTGGATTTGAGATATGATCTCAATATCCAAGTCACTATACATGGAACAATACAATCGCCATGTCCTTATCTCCAAGTATTCGCGGAGAAAGCGTATTATCCTTGAAGGAGTTCATGGATAATTCTATTGTTGATATATGAATCCAAGCATTGAGAAAATGGATAATTAAATGTGATTTAATTATCATGAGTAATATGAATTTGATTCATATTATAAAGAGAGTTATCTGAGATAATTAAATGTGATTTAATTATCAAAGATGTGAGTAATATGAATGTAATTCATATTATTTAAGAACAAGAGAAAAGAGATCCAAGATTATTAAATATGATTTAATTATCGTGGATATGAATAATGTGGATAGCAATATCCATATTAGTCATATATATTATAAATGTGATTTATAATATATAAGAGAGAGCTATTTGTAGTTTACATTTGTTAATTAAATGCTGATGTGAATTGGATTCACATTGGACAATTAATTGAAAATGTAATTCACATTTTATTTTGGGTTGTGAATATGATTCACTAATTTCCAATGGCATGATTGCAGTGTTCACAAAATAATTATGGATTATTTGTGTGAATAATTTACAACAATAGTTGTTGTAAATAATGGATATTTTCATAAGATATGAGATCTCATGAATAAGAAAGAGGAGTGCCTCCTTCCTATTAAGGAGGATGGACGGCCTCCTTGAATTGGATTCAAGGAGTGTCGCCACCCCCTTTATGGAAGGGAGGCGTGCCTCCTTCCTAAATCTCCTATATTGATTTGATTTAAATTAATTTATGTATTGATGATTTATTCAATATATATTAAATTAAATTAAATTAATTGCTGTTGTATTTTTAGCAACAAATCATGACCATTGAAAGAAACACAAATCAATGTGAACCATTGGATTTGTGTTGTCCGATGGATTGAGATCCATGGATCCCAAAATGTTATAAAAGGAGAGGCACCCCATTGCTCTTCTTTATACAATGCTTTTGAAGCATATCTCTCTCTCTCTCTCTCTCTCTCTCTCTTTCTCTCTACACGTCAGCCCCCTCTCTCTCATGGCCGTCCACCATGGATTCCCTAGAGAGGTTCTCCATCGTCGAATCGTCGTCGTTATGCTGCCCGATGGTTTGCTCATGGATCTCTGTCTCCTTCGGTGCGCCTCGCTCGTGAAAAAGATGTCGGATCTCGTGTGTCGAGATCAGGAGATCCGCCGCTTGGATCATCAACATGGATTGCGAGAAGCATGCGGTTCATCCCCGCGCTCGCAAGCATCTCCTCCGTTGGATCGGACTTGAGACAGGAGGTCTCTTCGTTTAGAGACTCGATCGCAACCACGCTTCAAGAGGTAATCCTATTACTTGTTTATGGTTTAGACGAAACGATCCGAGAAGTGTTCTTGGATCATGTGGTTTCGTCGCATGAAAATTTTTTAATTTCCGCTGCATAGATCAACTAGTCCGACTAGTCATTCTTCGTCGTATTAGATACGACGCTCACACTTCCATGATGCGCTTAAGGATTATACCATATCCTTCAATTGGTATCAGAGCCTTAGGTCGGTGGTTTTGGATACGATCCATTAAGCGAGGACGACTTGGGTTCATTAGGGTTTGCGAAAGTTTTCTTGCATTTCATTTTTCGTATCTCTATTTTGAGATTATTTTCAGCACTGTTTAAATTGTTTAAACACGAAAATAATAAGTAGATTTTGTTCCCCATTAAATAAGGAAACCGTAGGATCTGATTTTACGTGATTTCGATTCCGTTTACTCAAGTTATGCTCATTTTAGTGAACATGTATCCACACTTTCGGGGACTGCAAATCTCAACGTAATTAAGATGTTAATTGCAGATTTGAAACGCCTTGAAATGCGTGCAAATCTCTTAGGTTCTGTTGTAAATCAAATTATCAAACTTTAGGAACTTACTTTGCTTAATTTGGATTTAAATTGATTGAGATATGATATTTTTAGTAAGTGAGGGTCACTGCTGGAAATACTTTCCTAATCAAAAACCTAGTGATTGTCATTTACTCAATTAGTGAAATTAAATTGTTTAATTTCCTAGAATAATTGTACATAAATATTTGTGAAATATTTGATGATAATTATTTCCTTAAATGACATTGCTTTAACTAATATTTGATTAGATGTGATCTATATCACTAATTGGTTACATGATCTACATGATCTACATTCCAACAAATATGTTGCTTGAATAGGACTTGGGATTTGTTTAGCAAATCTCATTATAATATTAATCAAAATTGTTTTGATTATTATTATATGGTATAATTTCGGTTGAAGAACCGATGATCATCTCAAGTACAAAGTGATCTATTTTGCATTATCCTTTCCTGAGGTGGATATGATGTCTAGTCGGAGAGCATTGGGGTAGCGGGTTGCAATGTATGTGGTCCGTCCCACTCCCGTCGGTACTGGCCATGATAGCGAGTAGGGTTAGTATAATGCTTAAGAAATCATGATGTATTTCTAATTATTAAAATTCGAAATAATACGTATTTGAGATAATACCATGATTCAAGTAACAATAAAGAATGTTTGTTGGATATTAATTGGATCATTAATTTAATATAATTAGATTAATTAGAATCCAATTAAAACTAAAACTCTCTATTATGAATAGAGATGTTATTTCCCTTGGAAGAATTAATCATAATGAATATGGTTCATAGTGATTAATTAGAATTTGAATATGATATGGAGGATCACATAAGTGACATCCATGGTCTCCCGTCAAGGCGAAGGGTTCCGTCGCCAGGGATTGTATGTAGGAGACGTATGTCCGAAGTGACAGCTCCTGTATGCAAGCGCATCTGGATCGGGCTCTTTACTTCTCGAAAGAGTAAGGCCGTATACGTAGTGACCCCAATATCGGATCCTCATATTATTGGGGCGATATTGGATTGCGTATAGCGAGTACTATTCATGTTGACGGTTGGTTCAATCAATGACGGGTTAACATCGCCTTAGGGGTGGTGGGCCCGGGTGTTAAAGACCGAATTGGGAGATGCAAGTTGGACTTGCAAGGTGGAATGTGTTCCCGCTTCTTTTTATCAGAATTGCATATTCTCATATTATTGGATGTAACAAAGATAAGGAAGGAGATCCCAGATCTTGTTGAGATATGATGGTAAGTATATCTCTTACATCGAAAGTGATTAAGGGAACGAGGGAATGAACTTTCAGTGTTGACAAGGCAAGACAACTTTGATATAAAAATTCCTAAATCAAAGTAAAATATGTATATATATATATAAATATATACACTTATGCAAATTTCTTATTTCAGATAATCCTTCATTAAACTCACTCAATGTTATACTCAATGATAACCAGTAAAATATCATGGACTGGAGTCATGATCCAGATATTGTTCTTGCAGTTGAACATATAATGTGTGTGGTTGCAATATGCAAGTCTCCTCATAATAATGAGGAATGACAATTAAATAGATAATAGGACTACAACCGTAGGGTTTGTATGTGTCTATAATCTTGATCTCTCATTGGATGTACTTTGGAAGTGACATGTCGATGATGATCGTAATTGTCAAATAATCATTATAAAATCAATGAAGATATTCTGGCATACACATGTGCTCTTGACATTTATCATGAATGAGATGGTTCACTGCATCATGCAGAATGGTGGCTCTATTAGAGATGATGTATTCAAAATTGTTTGAATACCTACCTAAACCAATGTTTTAAGAGTCTAGATGGATGTAGACATGATGGGTGTCATCATTCTACTATCTATACTCTAGTCATTCATGAAGCTTCATAATATTCATATTGTATGAATTTAATGAAGCATGTATAAATGTTGAAATGCTCTTACAATGAATTCTTTTGAATATAACATAAGAGATCCTTAGTCTTAAGCAATGGTTGTTCATAGATAAAGGGAGCGCAGTGGAAGCATGGGTTGGACCCAAGTAAGAAGTAGAGTCAAAAAGTTGATTGTACCTCTATGACTTCCATATGACATCCAAAGAGTTGGATGAATGCCAATACTGTAATAAGTTGATGTGTTGATAGTATGACTATCAAGTCTGTCTAGAATCTTTAGAGAAGGACTCGGATAGAGCATCAGAATAATCTACATAAATCATTGATATTGACCTGCTTATTGAATAAGATAAAGTCTTGTAATTGTATCTCAATCCTCTACAACACTTGCAATGGCTTGCATATGTTTTAGAAGACTAGAAAATTTGATCTTAAGGCTTATAGTCATCTATATAGATATTGATGCAATTATTGCAACAATCTCTATTGGATTGAAAGGCAATTTCAGTGGGAGACCCCTTAGTTTTAGAGAATGTCTCTGTGACCTAGGTATTAGAATACACTCATTGTTTATTTCAAAATGTTAGAAATAAACATGAATTCTGTAATAAATCTATCATAAAGAGTTATGATGGAGATATTTCAGATAGTAATCTAAAATCTAGTGGACTCCACTAGATTAGAAAATTAATGAATGGTTCATTAACATTTCTAATACTGAAATTAAACCTTAAAAGATCAATAGGAGGATAAAGATCATTTGATAATGACCTAGCATCAAGCCTTGGAAATTTGTCTATTGATTTGATCAAAAGGTTAGTGAGAGATGAAACTTTAGATTGTCTAAAGATTCAAATCTTACATACTTGTGAATATTGTATTCAAAGAAAAATGTCCAATACACCCTTCTTTGGGAATGGTGTAAGATGTTAAGGTATTCAGGATCTCATACATATTGATGTATGCGAATCATCTATATCATAGTAAACATTATGGATATATGATATCTATTGATGATTATGTATGATATGAGATTTCTTCCCTTCACCATTAGAAACCTTTGAAAGTTCAAAGATTTCATTAATTTTGGTTTAGAATCAAAGTTTGAAGGAAGATAAAATGAATTTGATCTAATCTAGGTGGCAAGTAGCTGCTAGATAAATTCAAAGAATACCTTATGGAGATATGAATATCATTTCTATCTCAATCCTCCTAATATACCTTGACTCAATAGAGTTACAGGGAGATACAATTGGATCATGTGTGACATGATCTTATCAATGATGGATTTTAGCATAATTATCCCTTAGTTTCCAGGTATATATGTGTAGTAGAGACTACAATGTATATCCTTAATAAGGTTCTATGCAAGATGGAATCTAGCACTTGAGAGTGCTACTTCATTAGGAAAATAAAGAATGGTATTGGATACCTACCTTTATGACCTTGAGATTCTTAAAATATCCCATCTCTGAGAATGTGATTCTTAGAGGTTGAGATTCTTGAGAATCAAGATGAAAATGAAGTGTAGGAACTCATTTAATCTTGAAAAGATAATGAGGCTCCTGAAATTGGAAACTAAAAGGACAATTAAAGATGAAACACTAATACCTCTTCAAATGAGTTTGAGGATGTACTCCATGTGTCAGTTAAGTCTGATAATGATTTGGCTTCATGTGATGAAGCTTCTGAAGATCATAGCATGGATAGATGGATGTTAGCAATAAAAGTCTAAAGTAGACTTCATATACAAGTGCTGTATATGGACCCTCGAGGATCCACCTATATGGATAATACACATCAAGGTGTGAATGGATCTTCAAGAGAAAGGGAACCTTACCTACACAACTTAACTTTGTTATCTATGAGATGAAAGTCAAGATTGCATTCCTCTATGAATACCTCTCTGAGGATATTCACATGAAGTAGCCCTAGGGCTTCATGGTTGAGGAAAGCAAGGTGTGCGGGCTAAGGAATCTATCTATGGACTCAAATAAGCTTCTTGAAGTTGGACCATAAGATTTGATGAAATTATAAATGTTATGATTTCAAATAAAATCTTGATGAGTCATATGAAGCTTAGTGGGAGTGCCTTTGTGTTCATCATGCTAAATGTAGATGATATCCTAATCATTAAAATGATATAAGGATAATAATAAGTGTTTTATTATCTGGTTGTTCCATAACTTGAGATATGATCTCAAGGATACTTCTTGGATCTTAGTTCTGAAGGTGTTCAAGAGCAAAGAGAAGAGGGTATTGGGACTGTCACATTTGTAGTACACCTTGGACATGTTCCATTTTTGGAAAATTCCAAGAAAGGCTTCCACCCCTTAAGATATGGTACTGACCTATCTAAAGGGATAACACCTCAAAGAGTTGAGGAAGTGAATGCTAGAACTACTTGCACTTGTGCATTAGTTACGAGAAGCTGAGTGTATGCTAGATGTGTACGAATACCAGATGTCTACTGTGCAGTAGGAGTAGTAAACTGTTACTAATCCTACTGCAGAGATAAAATACTTGATTGCAGTAATAACAAAATCTTCATAGATGACAAGTTTTTTGAGATAGTGATCTCAAAGTCTTATCTTCAAAAGCTTAAGACTTTATAGATAGAGATCTAAAAGGTCTTAACTATGAATACCTTAAGAGATAGTGATCTCCAGGAATAAGGGTATTCTGATAAGGATTACGGAAATACTGGTTATGATAATTATTAAGCTGTAAGTACACTGTAACTAACAAGACTGAGTATTGGTTGCATGAGATGCAACATTCGCATTAGATGCGAGCACTGTTACTAGGGATATGCAAGTGCCGTAAAAGGACTTGGCGTAGTCTCGCGGGAACAGAGTGACTGATCAGCTTACCTAGCTATTTTCTAAATAGCCTATGATTGTTACATGAGTGTTGGTTTAAATGATTAGCCTATTAATGGCTCTTTGGGCTAGTGGGAGATTGTTGGACATGCGAGCCCACTGCGAGCCATTATGCAATAAATGTTATTGTGAATATCATTCCCTGATCTGAAATGAAGAATGAATAATTTGCATAATAGGTCCCTGATAACCAAGGAGTTTTATCGGTCTTGCGTTCCACACAGGGCGGGAGCGCAGTCGCTGAGGCGATCGACAAAAGACCTCGATCAATCAACAATTAACCCACAATAATAAATCAAGCAATTAAATCTCAAAAATGTGGAGTTAAAATTTATTATAACTCTACATGTAAATGTGTATAGGTGTAAGCACAAGTAGAGGTCGAACACTGGGAGCGAACGGTGGGAGAATAGGGTTTGGGTTCGCCGACGCAGAGCTCCGACGAACTACCGGTAGCCTTTCCTACACTAAATCTAATAGCCAATGGTTATTCTAAATGCTTCATTAAACTACTGGAATCAAAAACTAACTAAAAATGGTAAAATGCATAGCTCATACCTAGTTGGACGCCAGGGAGCAGAGGTCTCGCCGGAGCGGCGGCCTGATGAATCCACATTTCATCATCTTTATTCTATCATTTTGGCACCAAAAACCCTAGCAAATACCTGTAAATAGCCTTTATTTCATCATATTAGCATCCATGCATGAGCATCTAATTAGTGTATAAATTACTGTAATTAAAGCCAAAATTATAGAATAAATAAAGAAAAGAAAAAGAATAAAATATTGCAAATATTTTATGACCTGAAACCCCGAGACCTAGGCATCTTGATGAATAGGTCGACAAGGAATAAAGTAGGGGGAGATAAGGGCTAAAAATACCAATAAAATCCCTTTTATTTTATTCATTCTTTATTCATTTTGGGACCTATTTTTGGTTCCACTTTTTATACATCAAATAAAGAAACTTTGTACATGAAAGTTGTAGCTAACTTTATAAAGAAAAATACAAAATTGATTTCATTAAAAAATAATGTACAGATAAAAAGTTATGGTCTGAATAAAAATCCAGAACTCCAACTTCTCAGACCCGTATCTTGCAAATAAAACTCCAAATGCAGCATACTCACCTTTAATTGTATATAGAATAAAATAAGCTATTTAATGACGGTGGTTTCGCATTTGGCGGAGCTACGGTTTGAAAGTTGAATTTTGGACCCTCATTTTATAAGTGTACAGAATAAAATATTCAATTTATTATTTATTCATTAATTTTATATTTTGATATTTTTATAATTATGTAAATAGTACTTATAATATATATGTGCATTAAAATTAGAATAAAAATGCAAAGAAAATACAAATAGAAACACTTATATAAAGAACACATAGGTATACTTTCTATACCTATACCTATACAATACTTATTCATATTTTATTAATTGTACAAAATAAATCAGAAAAATAAAAAAAAATATTTGTGTATATAAAAGTATTTTAGAATTTTAGAAAATAATAAACAAAAATAAATAAATTAAAAATACAAAAATAAAAATAAAATACTCAAATATGTAGATAATATACCTATATAGGGGTATAAAAGTAACTTGTAAAAATATACTTCATAAAATAAATTAAAAATCATAATAAAATACTACATACAATTTTAAACATTTTTTATTCTTTAACCAAAAATTAATTCGGCCTTTTTCTATTTTTAAACGAATTAATAAAATAATTTTTCAATCTTTTCCCTGGTTGGTCCACGTGGACTAACCAGGTGCGGTCTAGAGTTGACCTCGGTCAACTCCCTGACCGAGGCCTGCCACTTCTGACGCCCTGATTTTTCCCCCGTTTTCAAGAAATTATGGCGCCCGATCCTTCCATTTTCTCGCCTCGAATCCTTCTTGGAACTTCTTCCCTGATCATCACTCTCCCACGACGCGCCTTCAGATCACGCAAAATCCTCATGATGCGCGCGTGGATCTCGCTTGAAGGAGACGCCACCATCTTCTACTTAAATAACCCGCCACCTTCGAGCCCAAGTTTGAACCCTCCTTAGCCATTAATCCTCCTCCCTGTTGAGCTCTTCGTGTTGCTGGAGGTGACAGCTCCGCATCTACACCCTTAGGCGAGTCGAGGAGGCTCTGTAGCGGCTCCGCCACCTCCGCCGACCACCGACGTCGAGGTCCTTCCACCTCAGGTCTTCCACCTTCGAGGTATCCCTTTTTCCCCTTCCTTTTCGCTTCATTTTATTCCCCGTAGCGTCAGTATCAGAAATTCCTAAAAAAATCCGCTTCCCATCGATTGATCCATCTCCCATAGCTCATCGCCGGAGCGCACCTCCGGCTGTCGTCCCTTCACCGTCCACCGTCCATTTCCAACTTCCATTGCACCTCCGCGGGGTCCAGGCAGTTTGCCCTGGACCCTCCCACCCCTTTTTCAGGTACCTGGAGCAGTACATCGCCTGGGGGCTCGAATTCGACCTCCGCCGGAGATACCTGGAGCTTCGAGCTCCGCCGCTTCTGCAGCAGCGCCTCAGAGCTTCTCCAGCGATTTTGAGAGCCCCAGACGCCAGAGCATCATCGCAGGAGTCTCCCGGACCTTCTTGTTGCGGCCCAGACCACCGGAGGCGCGTCATCTCGCCGGAGGAACTTCGTCTCGGCGAAGTTCTTCCATGTTCTTCCTCCGGGTGCTTCCACCGTCCGATCCTAGGCCCGCTCCAGATCGCACCTCAGCCGTCAGATCTTGGCCACCTTCTGCCGTCGATCTCTTCGCCAGATCTGATCTCCACCGCTGATCGGCGAACCGTCATCGCGCGTTGTGCGCGCGCCACGTGGATAAGTGAGCGGCCCTTGGCCGTTCGATCGCGCACGAGGATATAAGGCGTGGGTATTTTGCACTTTTCCCCTCGCCAAATTTTTTATTTCATTTCAGTCCATAAACTTTAAGCTGTAGTTTAAATATTTCTGTAATATTTGCAATTAGAACCCCGTAGTTTTCTTATTTGCACCTTGGTCCAATCCACGTCACCTCACGTGCCCGGTGCGCGTGAGGGGGCTGGGTATTTTGCAAGGACCCCCCTGGGGTTTGTTTATTTCGCTTAGGTCCATGAACTTTTTAATTAAGTTGTAATGTTTTGGAGAAATTGCATCTGAGCCCCTGGAACTTTGTAATATTGCAAGAATACCCCTGCCAGGTCACGTGTCCAGTGCGCGTGAGTTGGACATTTTGCAACGAACCCCCTCCGGGTTTGGGTATTTGTTTTTAGTCCAGAAACTTGTATTTAACGTTATATATTTTTGTGGAAATTGCATATGTGCCCCTGGAAGTTCTGATAATTGTACTTATACCCCTGCCAGGCTTGTTTAACTTTTGGATGCTTGTTGTAATTATTTAAATTATCATTTTAAGTCTAAAAATTCCACAAAAATAGGCTTAAGCTCCTGTTAACTTGTACTTGCACGACATATTTTTGCATTGCATTTTTATTGCATTTTCATATTTATTAAAAATCAAAAACATGAATTTATTTCACTGTTTGCATTAGAAAACCCATAAAAATTATTAAAACACTTCAAAAAATTCCACAAAAATTTCCTAGTGTCTATTTTACCATATTTTAGTGTCAGTCCAAAAATCACCAAAAATCTCAAAAGAAAAACACTTAAAATTTAAAAACACTCAAAAACTTCGAAAAAATATAGAAAATCCTAGAAAACTCCAAAAAATACAAACTCAGTTCCTGTTTGTTCTTTATTTTATTCCCTTTATTTGAAAAATAGTGTGAAAAATTTTGAGTGCTGTTTGCTAATTTTAATTCCCATTTTACTTACAGCCAGCACATTTTCCACTGTTTTCCCTCATTTCAGTATTTAAAAAAATACCAAAAACGTTTGAAAAATCCCCAAAAATCACAAAAACAGTAAAAAATCCTAAAAATACAAAAATACTTTATTTCTGAATTTTTGGATATTTTTGCACATTTTTATAAATATTTCATCTTGTCTTTTATTACATTGCTTTTAAATTCCAATATTGAAAAAAAGTATAAAATATAAACTATAAAAATCAGAAAATTAAAAATCAAAATACAAAATTAAAAATAAAATAAAAAAATTAAAAATTAAAAACCCACAAAAACATCTTTGCTTGCTTGCTTAGTGTAGACATCGCACACATTCACTCACGCACATCTGTTTGAATTACCCTGTTTGCTCCCTGTGTTCGAACTCTCTGCATACTTGTCACTATACACCATTTGTGCAGAGTTAAAAATAAATTTTAACTCCACATTATTTCTCATTTATTGATCTTTAGTGTGGGTTGATTGTTGATTAAATTCAGATTTTGATTGGTCGACACTTCGACTGTGTTCCCGCCTTGTGTGGGACACAAGACCGATCTATTTTTGAGTTTATCAAATGGCGCCGTTGCCGGGGAGCAACAGCGAGTAGTTTACATTTTTGTTTGCTTGTGATTGTTGTCTACCATAGCTTCAGTTATCTCTCTTGCACTTTTGATACATATATTGATTGAGATATTCTGACCATTCTTCTTTTGTCTTCTTGCGAGGGACCGCGGAGCAAGGCGGAACGCCTAGGTGACCTGAAGCAACCTTGGGAAGCGGAGCCGGCCTTCTTGGGCAAGCCGGCAGGAGAGAGCAGGAGGAGTGAGAGAGAGTGCTTAGATTAGTTGCATTTTATTTTCGTGAGAGAGTAACTTTGATAATTTGTAATAACACAGGGATTTGGACTTTTGGACACGCCGGGCCTAATTTTCGGGTGTTTGTTCACCTGGGGGCTCACCGCGGTTTTTACCGAGTTTTCACCGTTGTCATTTGCCGATTTTGATTTCATTTTCACTTTCTTTTGTGGATTGAGCCCGTAGATTTAGGCCTGCTTGATCGATTAAATTAGGTCCAAACACACTAATAACTTTTGCATGCACCTATAGCTCGTACTTGGACTTAGTTTAAAATTAAACAGTTAGCCCCCTTTCTTAGATCCGCCGCGCCGCGAGCCCTCCCCATCAAGCGCTACTCCTGAACTCGATGTGTCGAGAAGAGGAGGGGAGGGTCTAGACTGGACTCTTAGGATCGACGATAGGTGGTTGACTTGTGGTTCTTCACGCTAGCAGTTGCCTATCTTAGGACGATTTCCGCATTGCATATCGGCATATAGACTAGGTTTATAAAATTCTGCTTTGCATCCCGCATGGAGAGAGCTGGGATTCGCTGTAAGTCTTCTTACTTTGCACCCATCATTTAGGCACAAAGGTGAGATTTCCATCTTTGTGTCGACTTGCACGGCTTTTCCGACTCTATTCTCCCTCTGGTTTTGGACAAAGTAGGATCAAGAAAATACAAAAATCGTTAGGCGCTTGTTTGAATCTACTCAAAAGAAGCGATAACACCAAAAAAATTAAAAAAGGGACTGCTAAGAAAACTTGACCAAAAATAAAATCGGTAATTGAATTCATTGCTTGGGGAGAGTAACACCCTCACTTGTATTCAGGTTGCATGGGAAGGTCTCCTTCCAAGTGAGGTGAGCGCTTCGTAAGGATTAGAGCCAAAAACCCAGCTTGTGGCTGCCTTGTGTATCGCCGGGATTACCGAAGTATTGGCGCTTCTATCATACGTGGACGAGTAGGGCTTGGTCAACATTGGTGACTCTCTATTGTGAAGAGCATCGACCTTGTCCGAAGTATCGAGCCTAGGCCACGCCTTCACGGGGGTGTCTGTCTCATCGTCTCGCATCCGAGTAGGTTCTTGCACGCTCACGGGTGATTCCGTTGCGAGCGAGTTCCGAAGTATCGGTTTCGCCTATTGGCTTCCTCTCTTATTCTTTGGATGAGTAGGGATCCAGGAAGGGTTACAAGGACTTCAAAAAGTGCAAGCTACAGGTTACACAGGAGGAGGACAAGTACGGGATACTCTTCCGGCAGTACTCTCTCTCCTTTAGGCGTAGCGTTCTAAGGACTCGTGAAAAGATAATTTCTTGAATCAAGATAAAATTGACAAGATAAAAGCCGAACCTTCACGGCTTCACGTGTTGAGTTGGTGAACTTACCCCTGATTTGTGTTTGATTTCTAGATTTGTTTAGGTCAAGATAAAAAACACAGCACAATTGTGCGCGATTTTGTTGCATATCATTTCACTCATCTTCTTCTTCTCTTGCATTTTCCCTGCTCTTCCCAAATAATCAAGATGATGGGATGGAGATCTCTTAGGACGACCTTGTCGGCACCGCTATCCAGCACTCCTCCTCATTCATCTAGGAATACCTCGGAGAGTCCGCTCTCCGAGCCTGAGTTTACATCCACCCTGTTCCCCCTCGACCACCCTTCCCATTCTCCTTCTCTCAGTCCAATTGTTTCAGAATTCAGTGCTTCACAGAGTTCAGATCATTCGACAGCACCTGAGATGGCCTCTTTTGCTTTTTCAAAAAATCCAGTAATGGGAGACAGATGCGAGCACCCAGATGACCATGATCACCCTCCATTCATAATTGATCAGGTGACCATCAATAACTCCTTGTTAGCGTCCCTGGAGACCATGCAGAGACAGATCCGTGACCAGGTAACATTCATGGGTGATCTGATGATAGGAGATAGCACAGATGAGAGAGAACCGACCTGGGGGTGGTGACGGTGGAGGAGGAGGAGGACCTGATGCAGGAGGAGGCGATCCAGACGCTGAGAGACCACCACAGACCATCATGAGGGAATTGCACAACCCAGCTGCATCCCTCACTCATCGTTGGATCCGACTCCCACCTATTCACGGAGATTTCGAGCTTCGGCCCCACACTATCCAGCTTCTACCCAAGTTCCATGGGTTGCCGACCGAAGAGCCGCACCTCCACCTCCAGGAATTCGAGATGATTTGCAGCACTATCCATGATCGGTTGATGATCGAGGACACCATCAAGATGATTGCCTTTCCATTCTCTTTGGTCGATAGAGCCGCATATTGGCTCAAACACCTTGGGCGATTCGTCGACACATGGGCAGAGCTCCAGACCGCATACCTGAAGAAATACTATCCTCTCGGCCGGACCAACGCAGCTAGAGCCATGATCAGTAACTTCGTCATGATCCCAAATGAACAATTCCATGAAGCCTGGGATCGATTCAGAGAGCTCATAGACCGGTGTCCACATCATGACATTTCCAAGCCCAATCTCGTGCAGAGTTTCTTCTGTGGGCTGACACCGGAGCTGCAGGGGCTAGTGAACGCCTCTTGCGGTGGATCTTATTTCTCCAAGGGAGAAGACGACGTCTGGGCTATCTACGAAGGCATGGCAGAAAACTCTACTGTGATGACCCAGGCCCGAGTCTACACACAGTAGAAGCCCCCGCAAGGGGCGGGATCATTCCAGAGGATCGCCCGCATCGATGCCGGTCCCAATACAGTGTCAGCTGCCGCAGCCCAAGCTGAATCAGCCGCAGCCGACATGAGCATAATCAATGAGAAGCTGGACCGCCTCGAGATCCTCGAGAAGAAGCAGATGCAAGGCATGGCCCAGATGGACCAGATTGCCAAGACCATGAGTGATCTGAAGACGCAGATCTTGTGCATCCAGGAGGCACAAACTCAGTCACAACAGCCTCCCAGATCACGTGCTGATCCGAGCAGTAGCAATGCCAGCCAGCCATCTACCTCGTACCGTCAGGTAAACCATGTGCAGGCAGAGCCGGTTCCATTGTTACCGTACTACCCATCGCAGCCGCCAACAACAGATACTCAGATGGTGGTGTATCAGCCGGAGCAGCCACTGGCTATTCTTCCTCCACCATCCTTTGAGCAGGAACCATTGATGGAAGTCAATGGGATTTGGTACGATCGGTACCCGCAACCCGGGATTCGTCGTGATCACCCCGGATTCCGTTGGGGCAACGGTGGCTCCTCATCCCAACAGCAGAATCCTGCCCAAGGACAGCAGAACAGCCAGCCACACCAGCAGCCCCAGTATGCCCATCAACAACAATATCAGAGTGGTCCTCGTCCCTCCTATCAGGGATAACAGTGGAGGCAGCGACATCAGCCTCAGCAATCTTATTCCCAGCCGACCCAGAATTATCCGTACCAACAATATCAGCAGCAGCAACCCCATTTCCAGCAGGGACAACCATCCGGTTCTCAGGGTCCCACCTGTGAGAACCCAGCGCTCGATGATCTTGCCCGCTTGATATCTGAACAGCGAGCATCTTTCAGGCAAGAAATGGATGAATTCCGGCAAGAGATGAGAGAAATAATCAAGGGCAAGGCCGCCATACCCGCTCAGATTGAACCTAACCCGAACAATCTGAAGAGGAAGTCTGAGCAGGTAGAGTTTACAGAGGATACTTCTCCTAGTGACAATTTGAATGATATGTCTTATTCTTTGAATGATGCTGATTTTGTGACTACTAGGAGCGGTAGGATGCCAGCCGGCGACGCCTCTTCTGAGCGACAACCGCCAGCTGAACCAGGAGCGCCAGAGGAGCAGAATAGCGGTGCTGATGCCGCTAATGATGATGTTGAAGACGGTGGTGCTGAAGCCACCATTTTGGATGATGAACCAGAGCGCGGTGCTGATGCCGCAAAGACCGGTGCTAGTGGTGGTGCTGAGGCCACCATATCTACTTTTGTTGAGCCACCATCTGTGATATTGCCACATTTTGTACCTAAGGACTGTGGGAACAACCAGAAAAACAAAAATATGAATAAAGGAAAGGTTTCTGTTCAAATTGCGGATCCATATGTGGTGAATGATGATTATTGTATGGAGTCTCCTTCTTCACAGGCATAGGGACCAATTCCTAGACCTCCATCTGAGGAGGCCCCTACCATTCCCTTCCCTGAGGCACTCCGCCGAGCGAAGGGGAATAAACGAGAAAATCCCAAAAAAGAACAACAGGTAGAGTTCGGCAATCAGATGATAGACAGATTCCATATTCAGCTGACTCTACAAGATGCACTTGAGCACATCCCCCTCTTCAAGAAGAACCTGAAAGAGAAGACTACCGTCCGCAGGAAGAGGAGGAACCACAGAGATCAAATCCATGTGCTCACTCATTCCACTTGCTGTACCATCCAGAACAAGCTGCCAGCTAAGCGACCAGATGCAGGAGCTCCCTATGTCAGATGCGAGATTCAGGAGCAGCAATTTGATCGTACTCTATTAGACAGCGGCTCTTCAATTAACCTTCTTCCGGCAGCCTTACTCGACCGACTCGAGTTTGGTCCTCTTCTTAGGAGCAGGACAGTCCTTCAGTTTGCTGATAGGTCGACTAAGAGGCCGAAGGGGTTATTGAAAGACGTGGTCGTTACCATTCAGGGCTTGAAATTCCCCGTGGACTTTATTGTGTTGGACATGGAGATCCCTGAGTCGGTAACTGATGCCCCCATCATTCTCGGACGTCCATTCTTAGCCACAACCAAGGCGGTGACCGACCATGATTGTGGGAAGGTATGCTTTCGCGTAGAGGGCGAGACCATACAAATGGAGACGATAGAGGAAACCAGAGCCAGAGAGTTAGAATGCTCGGAGCAGTCCAGTGAAGCAGTGCATTTGACAGAGGAAGAGCTAGACATCCACCAGGTGTGTGATTTTGTGATGACTGATGATGAATCCAACTGGGTAGATCCTGTAGCACCAACCCTCGCCTTGCCTACACATTCACTGTATCTACAGCTCATGGCAGTCGAGAGCCGGGAGAGCATACCCCTGGATGAGGATATACATGAGGCTGACAGTGTTGTGATGAGTGGTGCTGATAAGTTTCAATCATGTTCATCTTCCTCTGATCCCTCGGATTCAGACATTGATTGGGATGATTTTGATGATTATGTGCCTTGTCTGATTCCTTCTGAGCCAACAACCATGACAGAGTGCGAGCCAGTGCAGTTCATTGATGATTCCGCAAACCGCCCTTTGTCAGAGATTCACGCAGAGCGAGAGTTCTCCCATGCAGACCTGGTCGCCTTCACACAGACATATCAGAAGCCAGATCTGCCGCCTCCCAGTTGTCCAGAACTGAAGCCTCTGCCGCAGTCGTTGAAGTACAGATTCCTTGCGGGTGAGCCAGATATGCACCCAGTCATTATCTCAGCAGGTTTGACTGGAGAACAAGAATCTCGTCTGATGGAGGTTCTTGAAAGAAACCGCAAGGCGATAGGTTGGAGTATCGCTGATCTCCAGGGGATTAGTCCGGCTTGAAGGATATGGTTAGATCCTCAAGCGCATCACGGAAGCGTGATTGTCGCATCGAATACGACGAAGAACGACTAGTCGCACTAGTTGTTCTATGCAGCGGAAATTAAAAAATTTTCTTGCGACGAAACCACATGATCCAAGAACACTTCTCGGATCGTTTCGTCTAAACCACAAACAAGTATTAGGTTTACCTCTTGAAGCGTGGTTGCGATCAAGTCTCTAAACAAAGAGACCTCCTGTCTCAAGTCCGATCTGACGGAGGAGACGCTTGCGAGCGCGGGGATGAACCGCGTGCTTCTCGCAATCCATGTTGATGATCCAAGCGACGGATCTCCTGATCTCGACACACGAGATCCGATGTCTTCTTCACGAGCGGGGCGCACCGAAGGAGACGGAGATCCACGAGCAAACCATCGGGCAGCATAACGACGATGCCGCGACGATGGAGTACCTCTCTAAGGCATCCATGGTGGACGGCCACTTGAGAGAGATAGAGAGAGGACGTGTAGAGAGAATGAGAGAGAGAGAGAGATTTGTTGCCTCAACTTATGTGTCAAGAAGAGCAATGGGGTGCCTCTCCTTTTATAGGATTTTGGGATCCATGGATCTCAATCCATGTGTCAACACAAATCCAATGGTCCACATTAATTTGTGTTTCTTTCAATGACCATGATTTGTTGCTAAAAACACAACAACAATTAATTTAATAAAAATCAAATATATATTAAATATAATTTGATTTATATCAAATCAATCTCCATTGGAGAGATAGGAAAGGAGGCAAGCCTCCTTCCATAAGGAGGGTGGACGGCCACCAATTCCTCATGGGAATTGTGGCCGTCCCCTCTCCTCATTAGGAAGGGAGATTCCTTTTTCCTATTACATGAGATTACATTATCTCATGATTCTCTCCAATATTTGCAACAACTTTTGTTGCAAATTATTTCACAAAAATAAATCCAATTTATTTTGTGAACATTGCAATCATGCCATTGGAAATTTGTGAATCACATTCACAACCCTAAACAAAATGTAAATTACATTTTCAATTTAATGTCCAATGTGAATCCAATTCATATTAACATTTAATTAACAAATGTAAATTACAAACATCTCTCTCTTATATATTATAAATCACATTTATAATATATTTGATTAATATGAATATTGCTATCCACATTATTCATATCCATGATGATTAAATCATATTTAATCATCTTGGATCTCTATTCTCTTGTGTCCAAATAATATGAATCACATTCACATTATTTACATCTTTGATAATTAAATCACATTTAATTATCTTAGATAACTCTCTTTATAATATGAATCAAATTCATATTATTCATGATAATTAAATCGTATTTAATTATCCATTTTTTCAATGCTCGGATACATAAATCAACAATAGAATTATCCATGAACTCCTTCAAGGATAATGCGCTTTCTCCGCAGATACTTGGAGATAAGGACAGGGCGATTGTATTGTTCCACGTATAGTGACATGGATATTGAGATCGTATCTCAAATCCAGATCGTGGGCCTCCCATAGATGCTTGATTAAATCAAGACCGTAAATCTAATCTTCTCATTGTATCTGAATCACATTCAGATCAATGTCCAATACTTGGACCAAGATCAGATCACTTCTCTACTGAGAGGAGTCACTAAAATCCAGACCCGTTTCATCACTCCCTAGGAATGGAAGCGTCATGGTTATACAATCGTTTATGATCACATCACCCTCAGGTATTCCCAATACCTGTACATCCTGCATACTGGAAGACTCATACTAAACCCGAAGTATTCGATCAACTTTATACTGTCTACTTCATGGTTTTATCAGTAAGTTTCTCATTCGATCATTGGGAGTCGGTATCGATCATATACTTTCCAAAAGCATATATCATACCTAGGTCTTGATCATATACTTTCCAAAAGTATATATCAAACCTACAAATTCAGTCAAGCTTCCAAAGCGAGACGACCGTGCGCACGGAATTTGATTCTTCCCAATATCTCATGAGTGAGCTCATGTCTTCCGGTTCAGTAACTGAACCTGTATGATCCCTTTGAGAGATCGTATTACTCATATGCCCTTATATGCACACCAGCGCGCCGGTGTATAGACCTTGATTAGGTCATCAACCTATTTGTCTGCCAAATGTACATACTTTGACATATAGCAACACATCTGTCTCCGGTCAGAGGATGCGTGCCTATATCATGACAGCATATGATATAGGACTTTGGTTATCTCGATCTCGTTAAGTCAACTCTTTGACCTAACTAATCTGACACCTCCGAATCTCTATTCCTATGCAGAGGACCTGCATCAAGAGGTCGGTCAGATATCAGCCTTCAGAGATAAGGATTGCCATCTCCTACTCAGGCTGGAGATCATCTCTTAACAATCATTTGACGGTGCTTGATGAGTCCTCAATCTAACTCTTTAGATATTCACCCAAGCACCAGCCTCTATGATTCAATAGTTGAATCAACAGCTGTATGATCATCAAGATGGCCATGGTACATAACCCTAATTGTACTAAGGGACCTATTATGCAAATTATGTATTCTTCATTTCAGATTAAGGAGTGAATTGCGATAACATTTATTGCATAATGGCTCGCCGTGGGCTCGCATTTCCAACAATCTCCCACTAGCCCAAAGAGCCATTAATGGGCTAATCATTTAAACCCGCACTCATGTGACAATCATAGGCTATTTAGAAAATAGCTAGGTAAGCTGATCAGTCACTCTGTTCCCGCGAGACTATGCCAAGTCCTTTTACGGCACTTGCATATCCCCAGTAACAGTGCTCGCATCTAATGCGAATGTTGCATCTCATGCAACCAATACTCAATCTAGTTGGTTACATTGTCCCTGACATCATAACCAGTATCCCCATAATCCTTATTAGAATACCTTCATTCCCGGAGATCTCTATCTCCTAAGGTATCTATAGTTTAGACCTTTATAGATCACTATCTACATGGTCTTAAACTTTTGAAGATAAGACTTTGAGATTACTATCTCAAAAATCTCCTCATCTATGAAGATTTTGTATTTACTGCAACCAAGTGTTTTATTTCCATAGTAGGATTAGTAACAGTTTACTACTCCCACTGCATGGCAGCCATCTGGCTTTTGTACACATCTAGCACACACCCAGCTTCTCAGAACTGATGCCCAAGGGCAAGTAATTCTAGCATTCACTTCCTCAACTCTTTGAGGTGCTATCCCTTAAGATAGGTCAGTACCATATCTTAAGGGTTAGAAGCCTTTCTTGGAATTTCTATGAATAGAATATGTCCAAGGTATACTACAAATGTGACAGTCCAATTATCCTCTTCTCTTGGCTTCTGAACAACTTCAGAACTAAGATCTAAGAGGTATCTTTGAAATCATATTTCAAGATATGGAATAACCGGAGAATAAAACACTTATTATTATCCTTATATCATTTTAAATGATTAGGATATCATCTACATTCAGCAAGATGAACACAAAGGCACTCCCACTAAGCTTCACATGGCTCATCAAGATTCTATCTGAAATCATAACAATTCCATCAAATCTTATGGTCCAACTTCAAGAAGCTTATTTGAGTCCATAGATGGATTCCTTGTTTTGCACACCTTGCTTTCCTCAACCATGAAGCCCTGGGGCTACTTCATGTGAATATCCTCAAAGAGGTATTCGTAGAGGAATGCAATATTGACTTACATCTTGAAGATGCAATAGCCAAGTTGTGTAGCTAAGATTAGCAACATTCTGATGATTTTAAGCATGGTCACCGAAGAGCAAGTCTCATTGCAAGCAATGTCTTCTCTTCCGGTGTGTGGCTCATGGCTACGAACCGTGCTTTGAGGGTCTCTACCTTCTCATCAGGTTCCCTTTCTCTTGAAGATCCATTTACACCTTTACAGGTCTTACCTATATAGGTGGATCCTATAGGGTCCATATACAACACTTGTATATGAAGTCTACTTTAGACTTTTATTGCTAACATCCATCTATCCATGCTATGATCTTCAGAAGCTTCATCACATGAAGTTCGATCATTGTCAGATTTCTATGACACATGGAATCCTTCCTCAAACTCTTTTGAAGAGGTTTTAGTGTTTCATCTTCAATTATCCTTTTAGTTTCCAATTTCAGGAGCCTCATTATCTTTTCAAGATTAAATGAGTTCCTATACTTCATTTTCATCTTGATTCTCAAGAGTCTCAACCTCCAAGAATCACATTCTCAGAGATGAGATATTTCAAGAATCTCAAGGTCATAAAGTAGATATCCAATACCATCCTTTATTTTCCTAATGAAGCAGCACTCTCAAGTGCTAGATTCCATCTTTCATGGAACCTTATTAAGGATATATATTGTAGTCTCTACTACACATATATACCTGGAAACTAAGGGATAATTATGCTAAAAATCATCATTGATAAGATCATGTCACACATGATCCAATTGTATCTCCCTATAACTCTATTGAGTTAAGGTGAGTTAGGAGGATTGAGATAGAAATGATATTCATATCTCCATAAGGTATCCTTTGAATTCATCTAACAGGTACATGCTACCTTGATTAGATCATCAGAAAACTCAATCCACCGTCTAACTTGCGTCAGTTGAGGTCTTTTCTGGGGCATGTCGGTTTCTACCGACGGTTCATTCAGGACTTCAGTCGAATTGCCCGACCGCTTACTGACTTGCTGACGAAAGACACCGAGTTTATTGTCAATGATAAGTGTCTTGAGTCGTTTGAGACTCTAAAAAATATGGTTGTTTCAGCTCCTGTCCTTCAGCCACCCGATTGGTCTCTCCCATTCGAGATCATGACGGATGCTTCAGATTTTGCCGTTGGGGCTGTGCTTGGACAGAGGAGGGAGGGATTACCTTTTGCCATTCACTACACCAGCCGGACTTTGGATGCCGCCCAACGGAATTACACTGTGACTGAGAAAGAGATGCTGGCCGTAGTCTTTGCTCTTGATAAGTACCGATCATATATTCTCGGATCTAGAGTGACAATCTACACTGATCACACCGCCATCCGGTACTTAATGGCTAAGAAGGATGCCAAAGCACGTCTTACCAGATGAATCCTTCTACTCCAGGAATTTGATATTGAGATTAAGGATAAGCCTGGAGTCAAGAATGTGGTGGCGGATCATCTCTCCATATTGGAGAATCTTGAGGAATCTGAGCCCAGCGCACCTATCACTGAGACGTTTCCAGATGAGGCGATCTTGGCTGTCACCTCACTCCCGTGGTATGCTGACTTTGTAAACTATCTTGTTGCCAAGACAGTCCCTCAGGGTTGGCCCAGGCAGAAACTTGAGACCTTCCTAGCTAAGGCCAAGTTTTACCATTGGGAGGATCCCGTCCTTTATCATGAAGGAGGGGATAGTATTTGGAGGAGGTGCATTCCTCAAGAAGAGCAGCAGAGCGTCCTCACATACTGACACAAGCTTGAGGCAGGAGGACATCATTTAGGAAAAAGGACAGCATAGAAGGTGCTTCAATCCGGCCTATGGTGGCCTACTCTCTTCAAGGATTCTGATGAGTTCGTGAAGAGATGTACTGACTGTCAGAAAATGGGAACCTGCGGGCAGAGAGACATGATGCCCATGCAACCCATTCAATTCTGTGAGGTTTTTGATGCATGGGGGATTGATTTCATGGGCCCATTTCCTAAGAGTCAGGGATTCGAGCATATTTTGCTCGTTGTGGATTATGTCAGCCGATGGGTTGAGGCCATCCCCGCCCGAGCCGCAGATGCTAAAACCGTTTGCAAGTTCTTGAGGAAAAATATCATTTCACGGTTCGGGGTACCTAGAGTCTTGATTTCAGACGGGGGGTCTCACTTCATCAATGACAAGGTTAGGGCCCTTGCAGACGAGTTCGGCATTGACCATCTGGTTGCCACTCCATATCACCCTCAGACTAATGGTCTTGCCGAAGTATCGAATCGGGAGATAAAGACCATCTTGCAGAAAGTTGTCCGCCCCGACCGAAAGGATTGGTCACAGCTTTTGGACTCGGTCTTGTGGGCTTATCGGACTTCTTTCAAGAATCCATTGGGGACATCTCCCTTTCGTCTCGTCTATGGCAAGCCGTGCCATTTGCCAGTGGAGATCAAGCACAAATCTTTTTGGGTAGTCACTGAGTTACTTTTAGATCCCGAGAGTATAGGAGACCAGAGAAGAGCTGAATTGGCAGCCCTGGAAGAACTGAGAGACACAGCCTTCTCCAACAGCCTACAGTACAAAGAGAAAGTGAAGACATGGCACGATTCGCATATCAGCCATAAACAGTTTGAGCCGGATCAGAGAGTATGGTTGTTTGACTCTAGGCTGAAATTATTTCCAGGGAAATTGCAGAGCAAGTGGAAAGGTCCGTATGTGGTCAGGAAGGTACATGACAATGGCAGCATCGACATATCCGAACTGTCATCTTCCTCTACCTTCCGCGTCAATGGTCAACGCCTGAAGTTATATCTAGATCATGACCCGCCGATCATTGACGTTGCCCCCATTCTTCTGGTATGAGATGTGTCCTTTGACTCATATCATCTGCATCTCATACATGGTGATCACTTCTATCTTCCGCTGTACAGATCATCTGTCCACATCACTCTTTCATCTATTGATTTATTTATTCTTTTCTTCTTTTCTTCTTTTCCTCTTCTACCTTCTTCATCTATCAAAAAGGTGCCGCCCTTGTAGACAGTTTTCCATACTTAGGACGTACTTTGTCCTAAGTATAGGGGGTTGTGCACCCCGAGTATTTCCATTCTTTGATCCTCTCCATTGTCTCCTCTTCTTGTCTATACTTAGGGATATCTTACCCTAAGTATAGGGGGAGACAATCTGAGTACGATCTGTTCATTCCCACCCTTGACCCTCCCTGCGTTGTGTACAGTCTGCTATACTTAGGATTATTTGATCCTAAGTATAGGGGGGACGGTCAACTTCTCATTCATTGATTCATTCATTCTTTAGACTTGCCTATACTTAGTACGAGTTATGTCTTCTCTTTTCTCCGATCTATGAGGACATAGCTCAAGCTAAGTATAGGGGGGTCGTATATACTATGTATATACTTTAGCCATAACTCGTACTTTCGTATTTTCCTAATAAATATGGCTAATAATTCTTTAAAATTCATTAAAAATCTTTAATAAAAGATGTGATTATTCTTCAAATTCTTTTTGTACATACTGATTAATAAATCAGATGAAAATGTTTTTTTTGCAAAATGTTTGAAAAATAGTTTGAAAATCTTTGTGAACATCTATTGAAAACTATTTTGAAAATATTTTGTCACATGTTTTCAACCTTTGTAAAAATATTGTGATTGTAAAACTTATTTTCTTTGTGTGAAATAAAATGTTTGAAAAATGATTTGCAAATGGCTTGAAAAATGGTTGCAAAAATATTTTGAAAAATCTATCTATACTGTTTCGAAAACCTTTGCAAAATGATTATCAAATGTGTGTACATGTTTGTAAAAAATTATTTTGGACTATAGTTTTCAAAAAAAAAATTTGTGTGAAAAAGCTTGTGTCAAATAAGTTTGAGGAATACTTACATCACACAAAAATTCACTATATATATGTACTTATAAAATTGACCACTTACCCTTGTAAAATTCTTAAAATCCACTTCTTGTATATATAAGAAGCACTCCCGTGTACATAGGTTTCACCTAGTTTTCAGCCAAAGCTTTTTATTTTCAAAAATCCCAAAAACATTTGCAAAACTAAAATCCAAAAACATTTGAAAGATCTTTTTGAAAAATACAAAAAAAATTGCATCTGCATGCGCATGCATCATCTTTTCAAAAATCCATAAAAAGTTCAGAATCTTGAAAATTGCATCTTGCATAGCATAGCATGAGCATTTTTCGGATTGAGTTTGATAGTTGAACAAGTCTAAGTAAAATCTGGAGATTGGAGCTTGATTGGACCTTAAAATATACCTAATAATAGGAACCTTATAGGAACTGGGTTTGAGGTACTTCAGGTCTAGTTGACTTAATTCTTTGAGGATCACGTGACTTGGTTCAATGGATTCTTGACTGCCTAAGTAGAGTATTTCGGAGCACACGCACGACTCTTGTTGATAATGACCTAACTTGGACACCTGCACCTTTCACATAGCTCTCCACGGATGAGGTGGTGAGGAGGCAGTTTCCTTTGGCTTGGGGTAGCATATGAGGGTAGTACTTCTAGGCGGAACCTCTCTTCTTCTTCTAGTGAAGGAAGTGCAGCTCAACTTGGTCTAATGGTGATGAAGGCTAAAGACAGAAGCCGTGGGTTGCAATAAAGCTTCAAAAGAGGGATAGTCTACTGACTCAAGAGGAAAATTTCATGTATATATGCTGCACCATGTAGATATGTTGTATAGATGCAGTTGTTTAAAAAAAAAGAACTCCAAAAAGTGGTGGGTCGGATTGAAAATTTAATAACCCCACCGGAGTGTATATAGTCCAATAAAGCAAAAGCTTATGGTATCCATGTTACATCTCATGAAGCTTGCAGCGGGAGACTTGGCTACACTGGCTGAGCTTCCAAAAGTCTATACTTCTTCCCCCTCTTCTTGAGCCGATTGCACTTGAACTTAGAGGGGAATACCCCGCTTCTCGAGGAAAGAATTGCTAGACCGAGGCATTAGAGTTACCAGGTTGGGGGAGGTTGTTTCCTTGTTACTTCTGAGGTGGGGAGCTACATATCACTTACACTGTACAAGTTAGATTCATAGTCGTAAGAGTTTGTGTATGAGTTGAAGTATTTCTGACCTGGCTATTGAGGAGACTTGGACAGAGTTTTGGGATTCTCAAGGACTGTTGGATTTCAAATTTGGTTCTCATTAAGGTTCCGACCGCACTAAAAGTCCTAAGGTCCGACTTAAGCTCCAAACTTTGATTTTGTGAAGACAAGTTTAATAATCAAACTTAATCCAAGTTCTTCTTTTTCTTTTCTTTCTTTTTCTTTTTGCACTTATTGCATAGGTGTTTGCTAGGGACTAGCAAAGGTAAAGTATAGGGGGATGATGAATCCACATTTCATCATATTTATTCTATCATTTTGGCACCAAAAACCCTAGCAAATACATGTAAATAGCCTTTATTTCATCATATTAGCATCCATGCATGAGCATCTAATTAGTGTATAAATTACTGTAATTAAAGCCAAAATTATAGAATAAATAAAGAAAAGAAAAAGAATAAAATATTGCAAATATTTTATGACATGAAACCCCGAGACCTAGGCATCTTGATGAATAGGTCGACAAGGAATAAAGTAGGGGGAGATAAGGGCTAAAAATACCAATAAAATCCCTTTTATTTTATTCATTCTTTATTCATTTTGAGACCTATTTTTGGTTCCACTTTTTATACATCAAATAAAGAAATTTTGTACATGAAAGTTGTAGCTAACTTTATAAAGAAAAATACAAAATTGATTTCATTAAAAAATAATGTACAGATAAAAAGTTATGGTCTGAATAAAAATCCAGAACTCCAACTTCTCAGACCCGTATCTTGCAAATAAAAACTCCAAATGCAGCATACTCACCTTTAATTGTATATAGAAAAAATAAGCTATTTAATGACGGTGGTTTCGCATTTGGCGGAGCTACGGTTTGAAAGTTGAATTTTGGACCCTCATTGTATAAGTGTACAGAATAAAATATTCAATTTATTATTTATTCATTAATTTTATATTTTGATATTTTTATAATTATGTAAATAGTACTTATAATATATATGTGCATTAAAATTAGAATAAAAATGCAAAGAAAATACAAATAGAAACACTTATATAAAGAACACATAGGTATACTGTCTATACCTATACCTATACAATACTTATTCATATTTTATTAGTTGTACAAAATAAATCAGAAAAATAAAATAAAAATATATTTGTGTATATAAAAGTATTTTAGAATTTTAGAAAATAATAAACAAAAATAAATAAATTAAAAATACAAAAATAAAAATAAAATACTCAAATATGTCGATAATATACCTATATAGGGGTATAAAAGTAACTTGTAAAAATATACTTCATAAAATAAATTAAAAATCATAATAAAATACTACATACAATTTTAAACATTTTTTATTCTTTAACCAAAAATTAATTCGGCCTTTCTCTATTTTTAAACGAATTAATAAAATAATTTTTCAATCTTTTCCCTGGTTGGTCCACGTGGACCAACCAGGTGCGGTCTAGAGTTGACCTCGGTCAACTCCCTGACCGAGGCCTGCCACTTCTGACGCCCTGATTTTCCCCCGTTTTCAAGAAATTATGGCGCCCGATCCTTCCATTTTCTCGCCTCGAATCCTTCTTGGAACTTCTTCCCTGATCATCACTCTCCTACGACGCACCTTCAGATCACGCAAAATCCTCATGATACGCGCGTGGATCTCGCTTGAAGGAGACGCCACCATCTTCTACTTAAACAACCCGCAACCTTCATGCCCAAGTTTGAACCCTCCTTAGCCATTAATCCTCCTCCCTGTTGAGCTCTTCGTGTTGCTGGAGGTGACAACTCCGCATCTACACCCTCAGGCGAGTCGAGGAGGCTCTGTAGCGGCTCCGCCACCTCCGCCGACCACCGGCGTCGAGGTCCTTCCACCTCAGGTCTTCCACCTTCGAGGTATCCCTTTTTCCCCTTCCTTTTTGCTTCATTTTATTCCCCGTAGCGTCAGTATCAAAAATTCCTAAAAAAATCCGCTTCCCGTCGATTGATCCATCTCCCATAGCTCATCGCCGGAGCGCACCTCCAGCTGTCGTCCCTTCGCCGTCCACCGTCCATTTCCGACTTCCATTGCACCTCCGCGGGGTCCAGGCAGTTTGCCCTGGACCCTCTCACCCCTTTTTGCAGGTACCTGGAGCAGTACATCGCCTGGGGGCTCGAATTCGACCTCCGCCGGAGATACCTGGAGCTTCGAGCTCCGCCGCTTCTGCAGCAGCGCCTCAGAGCTTCTCCGGCGATTTTGAGAGCCCCAGACGCCAGAGCATCATCGCAGGAGTCTCCCGGACCTTCTTGTTGCGGCCCAGACCACCGGAGGCGCGTCATCTCGTCGGAGGAACTTCGTCTCGGCGAAGTTCTTCCCTGTTCTTCCTCCGGGTGCTTCCACCGTCCGATCCTAGGCCCGCTCCAGATCGCACCTCAGCCGTCAGATCTTGGCCACCTTCTGCCGTCGATCTCTTCGCCAGATCTGATCTCCACCGCTGATCGCCGAACCGTCATCGCGCGTTGTGCGCGTGCCACGTGGATAAGTGAGCGGCCCTTGGCCGTTCGATCGCGCACGAGGATATAAGGCGTGGGTATTTTGCACTTTTCCCCTCGCCAAATTTTGTATTTCATTTCAGTCCATAAACTTTAAGCTGTAGTTTAAATATTTCTGTAATATTTGCAATTAGAACCCCGTAGTTTTCTTATTTGCACCTTGGTCCAATCCACGTCACCTCACGTGCTCGGTGCGCGTGAGGGGGCTGGGTATTTTGCAAGGACCCCCCTGGGGTTTGTTTATTTCGCTTAGGTCCATGAAATTTTTAATTAAGTTGTAATATTTTGGAGAAATTGCATCTGAGCCCCTGGAACTTTGTAATATTGCAAGAATACCCCTGCCAGGTCACGTGTCCAGTGCGCGTGAGTTGGACATTTTGCAACGAACCCCCTCCGGGTTTGGGTATTTGTTTTTAGTCCAGAAACTTGTATTTAACGGTATATATTTTGTGGAAATTGCATATGTGCCCCTGGAAGTTCTGATAATTGCACTTATACCCCTGCCAGGCTTGTTTAACTTTTGGATGCTTGTTGTAATTATTTAAATTATCATTTTAAGTCCAAAAATTCCACAAAAATAGGCTTAAGCTCCTGTTAACTTGTACTTGCACGGCATATTTTTGCATTGCATTTTTATTGCATTTTCATATTTATTTAAAATAAAAAACATGTATTTATTTCACTGTTTGCATTAGAAAACCCATAAAAATTATTAAAACACTTTGAAAAATTCCACAAAAATTCCCTAGTGTCTATTTTACCATATTTTAGTGCCAGTCCAAAAATCACCAAAAATATCAAAAGAAAAACACTTAAAATTTAAAAACACTCAAAAACTTCAAAAAAATATAGAAAATCCTAGAAAACTCCAAAAAATACAAACTCAGTTCCTGTTTGTTCTTTATTTTATTCCCGTTATTTGAAAAATAGTGTGAAAACTTTTGAGTGCTGTTTGCTAATTTTAATTCCCATTTTACTTACATCCAACACATTTTCCACTGTTTTCCCTCATTTCAGTATTTAAAAAAATACCAAAAATATTTGAAAAATCCCCAAAAATCACAAAAACAGTAAAAAATCCTAAAAATACAAAAATACTTTATTTTTGAATTTTTGGATATTTTTGCACATTTTTATAAATATTTCATCTTGTCTTTTATTACATTGCTTTTAAATTCCAATATTGAAAAAAAAGTATAAAATATAAAATATAAAAATCAGAAAATTAAAAATAAAAATACAAAATTAAAAATAAAATAAAAAAATTAAAAATTAAAAACCCACAAAAACATCTTTGCTTGCTTGCTTAGTGTAGACATCACACACATTCACTCACGCACATCTGTTTGAATTACCCTGTTTGCTCCCTGTGTTCGAACTCTCTGCATACTTGCCACTATACACCATTTGTGCAGAGTTAAAAATAAATTTTAACTCCACATTATTTCTCATTATTGATCTTTAGTGTGGGTTGATTGTTGATTAAATTCAGATTTTGATTGGTCGACACTTCGACTGTGTTCCCGCCTTGTGTGGGACACAAGACCGATCTATTTTTGAGTTTATCACGGCCTTGGACGCATTTCCTTCTCCGCAGACCACCGTGGACGCTCAGGGGACTCCCCCTGTCACTGGGATGCGCGCTTGACCAAGGTCCAGGGGTTCATGGTTGAAGAAATGGCCAAAAAAATTCGGAGGAGGAAGATGGGTTATTTATGAACATGTGTATGCGCCCTTATTGACCATCTAATAATAAGGAATCGGTGATATATACATTAGATCTAACGTGGGGGCGTGGATGTACAATGTTCAGAGAACATTTCGTCTGAAGGAAGCATCTTCGAAAGATGGACGAGACATGCGGGATTTAAGGAGGAAAGTAGGGGAAAAGACGCAGTGCGTCACATTGAGCGGCTGGAGGGCAAGTTGACCAAGCGGTCAACACTGGAAGGAATCCTATTGTCCGCATCAGCGCTGATTTTGACTTATTAATTAAGCAAAATAAACGATTTTATTAATTTTTGCTTATCAAATAAAAAATGTTTATTAAATAATGTAGTATTTATTTATGATTTTTATTTATTTTTTTGATGTATTTTATTATGAGTTTATTTTAATAGTGTATTTATAAGTATATTTACATGTATTTTGTGCATTTATTTTATTAATTTATTATATTATTTTATATATTTATAACTTATTTTTGTATACAAGAATATATTTTTATTTTATTTTTATGATATTATTTATTTACTTAAATAAATATGTATATATAATATGTTGGTATATTTATAGATGTTTTACCTATAATTTATGTATATTTTATGTATTTAATGAATTTTATTTTGTTTTATTTTGGATTTCAATTTTTAATGAAATATATATAATATTTAAAATTTAATAAAAATGTGAAAGAATAAAAGAATGAAGTTCCCTTTTTATTTATATACAAGTAATACATAGGTACTTTGCCTATGTGATTATATAGACTTATTTTATTTGAGGTTTTCTTTTTGGTTTTATTCTAATTTAAATATGTACATGTATTATGGGTATTATTTACAAAATTCTAAAATATAAATTTATAAAAATAATGAATAATGAATATAATGAATATTTTAGTCGGTATTATGTACAATGAGGGCCAAAAACTTAACTTTCACAGATGAACTCCAAAAATTATGAAATCAATTTTATTAAATATCTATTGAAAAGTTATATACAATTAAAGGTAATTTTATTGGATTTTGAGTTTTTATCTGCAAGATATGAGTATGTGAAGTTGAGATTCTGGCTTTTTATTTTGTATATAAAATGTACATTGTATATTATTTTTGTACAAACTCAATTTTGTATTTTTATTCGCATTATTATCTACAATTTTCATGTACAAAATATTTCTATTTCATGAATATATATATATATACATACAAAATAGGTGTCAAAAATGCATAAATAAATTATTAAATAAATGAGGAATTTATTGTATTCTTGGCCCTTATCTCCCCCTACTTTATTGCTTGTCGATCAATTCCGTTCTGGACTTGGTCTCGGGGTTAGGGTCATAAAATATTTTCAATATTTTATTCCTTTTTCTTTTCTTCTCTTTATTCCATAATTTTGGCATCAAAAACCTCATTTTATATACACTTAATCAATAAATAATGAATGCTATTATAGACAAATTGATGCTATTTACATGCATCAGATAGGGTTTTTAAGGCCAAAATAATAGAATAAAGGTGATGAAATGGAGATTCATCAGTCCCTTAGTACAATTAGGGTTATATGCCATGGCCATCTTGATGATCATACATCTATTGATTCAACTGTTGAATCATAGAGGCTGGTGCGTGGATGAATATCTAAAGAGTTAGATTAAGGGAGGTCCGTGATCTATATTTGAGATATGATCTCAATATCCACGTCACTATACGTGGAACAATACAATCGCCCTGTACTTATCTCCAAGTATTCGCGGAGAAAGCGTATTATCCTTGATGAAGTTCATGGATAATTCTATTGTTGATATATGAATCCAAGCATTGAGAAAATGGATAATTAAATGTGATTTAATTATCATGAGTAATATGAATTTGATTCATATTATAAAGAGAGTTATCTGAGATAATTAAATGTGATTTAATTATCATAGATGTGAGTAATATGAATGTGATTCATATTATTTAAGAACAAGAGAAAAGAGATCAAAGATTATTAAATATGATTTAATTATTATGGATATGAATAATGTGGATAGCAATATCCATATTAGTCATATATATTATAAAAGTGATTTATAATATATAAGAGAGAGCTATTTGTAGTTTACATTTGTTAATTAAATGTTGATGTGAATTGGATTCACATTGGACAATTAATTGAAAATGTAATTCACATTTTAGTTTGGGTTGTGAATATGATTCACTAATTTTCAATGGCATGATTGCAATATTCACAAAATAATTATGAATTTTTTGTGTGAATAATTTACAACAATAGTTGTTGTAAATAATGGAGATTTTCATAAGATATGAGATCTCATGAATAAGGAAGATGAGTGCCTCCTTCCTATTAAGGAGGATGGACGGCCTCCTTGAATTGGATTCAAGGAGTGCCGCCACCCCCTTTATGGAAGGGAGGCATGCCCCCTTCCTAAATCTCATATATTGATTTGATTTAAATTAATTTATGTATTGATGATTTATTCAATATATATTAAATTAAATTAAATTAAATTAAATTAATTGTTGTTGTGTTTTTAGCAACAAATCATGACCATTGAAAGAAACACAAATCAATGTGAACCATTGGATTTGTGTTGTCCCATGGATTGAGATCCATGGATCCCAAAATGTTATAAAAGGAGAGGCACCCCATTGTTCTTCTTTACTCAATGCTTTTGAAGCATCTCTCTCTCTCTACACATCAGCCCTCTCTCTCTCATGGCCGTCCACCATGGATGCCCTAGAGAGGTTCTCCATCGCCGCAACGTCGTCGTTATGCTACCCGATGGTTTGCTCGTGGATCTCCGTCTCCTTCGGTGCGCCTCGCTCGTGAAGAAGATGTCAGATCTCGTGCGTTGAGATCAGTAGATCCGCCGCTTGGATCATCAACATGGATTGCGAGAAGCACGCGGTTCATCCCCGCGCTCGCAAGCGTCTCCTCCGTCGGATCGGACTTGAGACAAGAGGTCTCTTCTTTTAGAGACTCGATCGCAATCACGCTTCAAGAGGTAATCCTATTACTTGTTTGTGGTTTAGACGAAACGATCCGAGAAGTGTTCTTGGATCATGTGGTTTTGTCGCATGAAATTTTTTTAATTTCCGCTGCATAGAACAACTAGTCCGACTAGCCGTTCTTCGTCGTATTAGATATGACGCTCACGCTTCCGTGATGCGCTTAAGGATTATACCATATCCTTCACTTCAGTCTTTAACTTTTTTTATCGGGGCATCAACAAAGTCGACTACTCTGATCGTGACGACTGATCGCTAGCAACTAGCAAAATCTATGAAACCCTTAAGTATTGAAAAAGCTAAATATTAATTCCCAATCCGATCCATTATCTACATTAGAGGCAAATTTGTAAAATTTATATTAGATAATACAATAACAACAACAAACCTTTCCCCACATTAAGTAGGGTTGGCGACATGGATTCTTTCTCCATTCAGATCTATCTTGGGTCATTCTCGGGTTTCAATCTAAGAAATTAAGATCCCTTCTTATAGTCACATTCCAACACTTCTTGGGTCTTCCTCACCCTCTCTTAACCAACTCAACATTCCAAAACTCACATATCCTAATTGTTGCATCAACGCACTCCTTTGCAAATGACCAAACCACCCTAAGCGATTTTCTCGCATCTTATCCTCGATTGGAGATACACCAACTTTCTTTTGTATAACATCATTTTGAATTGTGTGTCAACACATCCACCTTACCATTTTCATTTCTGCTATTGTAATTCTCTACACATATCTATGGTCACAGGCCAACATTCAGATCCACATAGCATATCATGTCTCATGGTTGCTTTGTAAAATTTTCGTTTGATTTTCAAAGGAATTTTCATATCACAAAAACAGTAGGGGCTCCTATCCACTTTAGACAACATGCATTTATTTTATTTACAATGCATACATAATTTATATAATTTATATAGACACTAATTATGAAAATTAAGAGTAATTACAATGAACGTTTAATTGGGAGGAAATTACATGATTGTTGTATACTGGAATCTAGAACATATCATTTTATAACTTTTTATATTATATATGCAGCTTTAAAAAATCTCAAAGTCAAAATTTCATTGAATTCCCTAAAGAAATAACGACATAAATTTAGAATTTAAAATATGTAAATAATGAATAATGATAGGAGCATTTTATTTTATATTTATAATTGTTACTCAACATTAACAAATGTAAACTTATTTTTGCACAATAAAAAAATACAAAAGCTAAATAATTTACTTGATTTTTATAATAATTTTTTTGTTATAAAGGAATAATATATTTAGTATAAATTGAATATTTGAAGAGTCTTCAATTTGTGAAGTTTAAATGCTTTTATCCAAACTAAAATCAAGAAATAGTGTGATCCTATTTTAAATTATTGATGTATTAATTTTGTGCAATAAATGTGCTATTAATAAAAAAATATATAAAAAATCACCTCGCTGCATAGCACGAGTTTATTTGCTAGTTGTGTACATTATATATCAAGGTACAATAGGCTTTCACATAAATCGAGACATGTGCACATCTTTATTGCGACCAATTTTATCGCTGAAAATTTGTTGATGAATGTATAGAACGATCATGAAAATTGATCAACTTTTATAGTCCACCTCATAAAATAAATATGATGATGAGATGGAAAATGGTGATGAAGAAATGGAGAGTAGTTTGCATTGTCTATTTAAATCCCAAATTGAGTTCATAATATCATTTTCAATAGATGAGGTAGTAGTGGTTGTATCATATTTGAGAATGATATGGGGTTCCTATGATAACTTTATATTGTGAGATAAAGAAGAATGTCATAACTTTTAGGTAAAAGTTAGTTTTGATGTATTTAATTACACTTTTAAACGTCATTATAATTTTTCTATAGATGAATATGATAAGAAGGTTTGGCTTGTTTGTTACTTTGAGAAAGAAAAAGATTATAAATGAAGATTGACTACAAGTGTCGATTGCACAATCACATTAGACCAATAGACGAATAGTTTATGGGATCTAAGGTTGATACACCATATACATTATATAAAGATCATCCATAACTTGATTGTAATTTTATGTCTTAGTATTTTTTAAATCAAATAAAAAATCCTCACAAACTAAGATTTTAGTTATACAAAATGTCAGTGTTGATGGTCATGGATACCTAGTCAACCATAGAAGCGTATAAAGATATCTCGTAAAAAGGGTATAAAGACAACATCCGATGATTAGGTTGCATCACATAATCAACTACATAGGGGGTCCTTGAAATGATGTGGTATCTTTTTGTGGTTAGGACTTAGGAAAGCCTAACATAAGACTTTAGATCTCAATCTAACGATTCATCTATTTTCCTGATCGAAAAGGGTAGTTTGCTCACTTTCACTCTAATGTAACTTCATTTTCATTGAAGGCTTCAAATTAATATTTTTTACTTATTCCAATTTTAGCATTTTTATCAATTACCTTTTCATAGAACATGTAGCAATTAATATTGCAAACTACTATTTTTAAGTAACCTGATTACAATATTTTAGATTATCATGTACGTTTTCAGTCAAACTTTGGAGTAATGTCGTGCTCTATAGAATGAAAAGCTTTTTTGTACAATATGTATCCCTGATTAAATCTTGTATGATGCTTGATACAATGTTTAAGTAATATCCATTAATTTTAATCTTTATCAGTAGGACTAATTGATTTTGATTAAGGAGTTTATTGGCGATTAATGCCATTCATAATTAAGAATCAATTCATGATTGTTATATGTAATTAATCTCGATGGGCATTAATTAAATATCATTAGCAAAACAATGGGCTTAAGGTTTATCCTGGACAAAATAATAGATTGTATAGCCTATGGTGTTCACGATAGATCGGTCGATGACTGGGATTATACATCATATTGTGCAACTAGTAGGATGCCACGTATGCGTGGTGGGAGCCTATAGATTCCCTCCATCCTTTTATTCTTAACCATCTATTACATACACCGCCACTATAGGGGTAAGATTGGGAGGACGTGAGAGGGAGAGAGAGAGAAAGCACTGTTGGGAAGAAGAGATGAAAGTGCGATATGCTTTTAGCAGGAAACAAGAAAGAGACAAGTAAATTTAACTTAAATCGTGTTCTCAAGTTTCATTCGTAAGTGTATATGTATTAACATGGTGATGAAGATATTTGAGTAAAATCTAACATGTTTGGTAGTGACTAGGCCATTGCGGGACGTGTATCTCTTTACATGATTCACCTGAAGGCTAGGGTTTAGGCCTTATAGCATCACGGAGGCGTGAAGATCTCATCATATGCGATCGGGAGCGACTAGTCATACTAGTGGTTTAGAGCTGTGGAATTTAAAAATTTTAAAGTGATGGAAATACATGATCCGAGAATACTTATCGAATCATTTCATAAAGATCACAAAGAAGATATAGGAATACATCTTGAAGCATGGTTGCGATTGAAGTCTCTAAAGTAAGAGACCACTTGTCTCAAGTTTGATCCGAGATGTTTGCGAGCGCGTTGATGAGACACGTCCTTCTCGCAATAAAAGATGTAGATCCAAGCAATGAATCTCCTTATTTCGTCACGCGAAATCTGAGGTCGTCTTCACGTACAAGGAGCACCAAGGAAGACAGAGATCCACGAGCAATCGAAGCGGCAACACGATAACTTAGCGACGACAACGATTCCCTCTAGGCCAAGAATTGGACGACCGCTCTTGACGAGGGGGGGGGGGATGTGACGAGAATATGAGAGAGATCTTGTGAACATATTGTTGTTGTTCTTAAAAGAAAAGTAAGGATTGCTTTTTCTTTTATAATATTTTGAGAGTCCATGGATCACAATCCATGTACAATACAAAATCAATGGTTGAGATTGATTTGTATTTTCTTTCAATTATCGTGATTTTATTATTAAAAATTACAACAAAAATTAATTTAAATAAATCAAATATATTGAATCATTTTCAATATAATTTAATTCAATCAAATCAATATGCATATAAAGATTAGGAAGGAGGCAAGGTCCCTTGCAATTAAGGGGGACAACCACTCTTGATTTAGGACTCAGGGGTAGCCATCCACCCTCCTTACATGGAATGTGCCTTCCTATTCCTATTATGTGATATTTCATATTTCACATATCCTTCATTATTTGCAAACAACGTTTATTGTAAATAATGTCACAAAAATAATTCTAAATTATTATTATTTTGACAATTTCAATCATGCAATTAGAAATTGTGAATCATATTCATACACCCAAAATGAAATGTAAATTGTATTTTCAATTAAATGTCCAATGTGAATCTAATTCACATCAACATTTAACTAGTAAATACTATTTACAAATAGCTCTCTCTAATATATTAGAAATCACATTTATAATATATATGATTAATATGAATAGTACTATAAACATTATTCATATTCATGATAATTAAATCATATTTATTTACCTTGAATCATAATTCTCACGCATCTATCTAATATGAATCATATTCACATTATTCATGATAATTAAATCACAATCAATTATCCATTTCTCAATGCTCAGATATAGAATTTAACAATGGAATTATTCTTGAACTCTTTCAGAATAATATGCTTTCTCTGCATATACTTGAAGATAAGGGCAATGTAATTGTATGTTCCACATATAGTGACTTGGATATTGAGATCATATCGCAAATTCAGATTTCAGGGACCTCTCATAGATGCTTAATTAAATCAAAGCCATAGATCTAATCTTCTCGTTGCATCTAAATCACATTCAGATCAATGTCCAATATTTGGAATAATATTAGATTACTTCTCTACTGAGAGGAGTCACTAAAATCCAAACCTATTTCAACACTCCCTTGAAATGGAAGCATCATTGTTATACAATCGTTTATGATTACATCACCTTCGAGTATTCGTAATACCCATACATCTTGCATACTGGAAGACTTAGAATAAACATGAAGTTTTAGATCTCATTTAGACTATCTCCTTCAGGATTTTATCATTAAATTTTTCATTCGATCATTGGAAGTTAGTATCGATCATATGCTTAAAAAAAGCATATATCATACCTACAAATTCTTATCATGTTCCAAAGCAAGATGACCATGCATGGAATTTGCTTGGTTCCAATACCTCACGAGTGAGTTCATGTCTTCTGATTCAATGATGAACATGTATGATATCTTTGAGAGATCCTATTATTCATATGCCCTCGTATGCACACCAGCTCGTCAATGTATAGACCTTGATTAGGTCATCAACATGTCGATCTGCCAAGTATACATACTTAGATATGTAGTATTACATCTGTCTTCGGTAATATGATACATGCCTATATCGTGACAGTGTACGACAAAGGTATTGGTTATCTCGATCTCGTTAAGTCAACTCTTTGACGTAACTTATCTGACACCACTGAATCTCTATTCCTATACAGAGGACCTGCATCATGAGGTCGGTCAGATATCAACCTCTAGAGAAGGATTGCCATCTCCTTCTCATGCTGGAGATCATCTCTTAGTAATCATTTGACGGTTCTTGATGAGTCGTCAATCTAACTCTTTAGATATCATCGAAACATCAACCTCTATGATTCAACCATTGAATTAACAACTATATGATCATTAAGATGGCCATGATACATAACCCCTAATTATACTAAGGGACCTTATAGTGCATTCATTCATTTAATATCAAATATGGAGTAAAATAAATCAATAAATTTTATTGATATATCAAATATTACAATAACATTTATTGTAGAAATGGTTCGCCTCGAGTTCACATAGCTAACATCACCCACCCATGATGCGAGGTATATTTGTTCTTCATCGGATATTGGTGTAGTAATACTAGTGTGTGATATAGAAACATGAGCAAAGACCTAGGAGGATGCAATCGGCTAGATTGTCAGTGAACATGTTGCATCACATGATTCACCCACCCATGATGCGAGCCATACGAGTAATACATCATATGCTAACACTAAATCTTCGTATATATATATATATAGGATTTATTTCAAATAGGACGCATGCCTTCCATTCCTAAGGAAGGCCGCCCCTTTTTTGTATAAAACAGGGCACTTTAGTAGAATACGTATATAGTTTGTATTATAGGCGCACGTTATAAACAGTTTTGTATTATAATATGCAGTTTTAATGTTTGTATTATAATGCGCAGTTTTGTATGCGGCTTTGTATTTATAACGTGCACCTATAATACAAACTATATACGTATTCTACTAAAGTGCCCTGTTTTATACAAAAAAGGGGCGGCCTTCCTTAGGAATGGAAGGCCTGCGTCCTATTTGAAAGGTAGTACGTCTTCTTTTTGAATGATTTATTCTTATATATAATATGATTATGTGGAAATTGTCTTTTAAACATCACTTTTATAAGAAAAAACTCTTTCAAGATTTCCTTTAAATATCTCTTGTTACAGTGGGAAACTATACCGAGATTTCTAAAGAACTTACATTCTTCGTATGTTCTTTGTACTTTTTTTGTGTTCTTCGTAGGTTCTTCACATTCTTAATTTGCAAATGGATTTTGAATGGTTTAGTAGCTATTAATCATCCAAACTAAACACGAATTGGCGTATAGTGAAACTCACATGAAGACTCCCATTAACTAATGAAATCCTTCCTTTTATTTTTTCGGGATTTCAAATTAAATGAAATGAGATTTTTTATTGTTCGATTCTTTTTTACAAGTAGCATTCTTATGCTTATAATGGGAACATTTTTTTCTTTCAATGAGATTAAAGTTTTTTTTCTAAAAAGCATGCAACTCGTATTATTTTGAGAAGGAATCTATATGATAGGACAAACTTAGGTGGTACATGATTATCTTGAAACGATAAACACGTGAAATAATTATTTGCAATGTGTCGTACTGGTTGCCATTAGACGGATTGTCCAACTAAAGATGTTGCGATACAATGGGGGGGGTTGTAGTGGGCAGGGTGGATATGTGGGTATAAATAGCATAACAGTTGTGTTACTATAATATATGACGTAAGCTACACACTTATAAGCATGTTGATGCAAGCAATAAGAAAAAGATAAAAAATGATAAATCATTTGGTAGTTTCCTTCATACATCCTAAATGGTTTAGAAACTCATAAGAAAAAGATTAAAAATAATTGTTGGGGTAGTTTTGAGAACTGATTGATGCGATGTGTGCTGACACAAGCAAAGTTCAAGGCAATCCTCAATCCTAAGTCCATAAAAGGTAGTGAGACATTCAACATGAACTAATCAACCACATGGATTACAATATATATGATCAAAATAAAGGTAAATAAATGACAAGGACAATATAAAGAAGGGTCTTTTACTCAAAACTAAAATAATGATTTGATAACTTCACTCATATTTGTTTATTTTACTTTTCTTCGCTATTGGACACACGCATACACACTCTCTCACGTCCTAAGTTTTTTGAAAACCCATCAGACATCGATAAACCATCATAGAATCATCAATGAGCTAGTCACTTTCCTTTAGTCTCAATCTCATGTAGTTGGCAAGTCTTGTTGTTCTTTCTTCTTCAGCGTGATGTATATGTAAATGAATATAATTTTAGAACAACTTGTTATAAATCTAATATAAACTTTTATCTTGTGAATGAAAAAGAGTTGAAGGTTTTCCTTATAGCATTTTTTATTGCAATCAGAAACGTTAGCATTTATTATTGATATAAAATTATTGGCGAGCAGATGTATGAAGATGTCAACAGAGGACATACTTCGACATGAACTCTGAGTTGGCCCACATTACACGCGTATAGGAATGCTTTCGACTTAGGGCGATATCATCACGTATTAATTATATAGAGTACAATTCATTTCATATTAACTAAACATATATATTCCCATTAATTTGGAATTAGTGAGTACATTGGACACCCTGTATAGACAACATTATGCAAACATTCCTCAATGTTGTTTAGTTGAGCAAAACCTATAATAACTCAAGTACCCTTCATTTCTATATCAGCGAATGCTAACTTTCTAATCATGTGTTGGGATATTTTTTCGAAAAACGATCAGCATTTCATTCGTCTAAAATAACAAATCATGTTTCAGGATAGTTTGGAGGGATTTACATGATTTCCATGGCTTGTGACACATTTTCAGACCTTTATGCCATCGATCTTCTACGTGGATTGATCATCTAAACGTATGAGATGAGCGTAGATATCACGTGGCATCATTAGTACGTGTACCCGACATGAGCAGATGACATTACCGAGCTAGATTACACACCATGATACATGTAAATGACCAAATGATTTATTGGCAAACATGAACGTCTCCTTGATTATGCTGAAAACATTTACGATCTCTTAACAATTTCGAATCATTAATTTCCTAACAAGTGATTCTATTGCAGAACCATGCAACTGCAGAAGGTCCAATGATTGACATTAAACGAATCACAACAGTTGCGCACCACTTAATAGAAGATTCCATCCTAACTCAATTTAAAGCGGAACGATGAACCAAATGCTGATAAAAGAGAGCATGGCGATGCTGGTGCTTAAGTATGAGGACATGGTCGAGATGAGATCACAACTATTGGTTGGGTCCGCAAGACGGTCGATCCTCTCCTCCATCTACCGATCTTCATGAAGATGTGGAGAAGGTAGGCAACATTCAAATTTCTGAAGGACGCAAGGCTAACACAAAGAATCACGCCAATGTTTTATGACTTCGGATAAACTATCTCTTTCGACAAGAGAGTTGAATCCTTTCTTCACCTCTCAAAAACACCTCCCATCTCAAAGATCACACGGGAATAAGGAATAATCCCACTTATTCCTAGTCCTGCTCTCTATTCCCTTCTTATTCCTCAAGTGCGCGGTCCTTGTAATAGATGTTTCTTCATATAAAGGATACATTTAGTAGACATGCGATTTTCTTCCATATAAACAGAAATCTAATTAGTTTTCATAATATAAAGTCAGCATGCAGTCTACAGAGTGCAAATCCTCAACTGAAAACAGAAATCACATCAGAACTAGCAGTTGATTTGCGTCGCAACCTTAATATGCAACGGAGACTTTTACCCCGTAATCCACACAAGAAGAATGTGAAAAACAACCGCACTATGTGATTTTATTTTTGGACAAAACCCATCCAGCTAAATATGGAAAAATCAACCAAACAAGTGCAGACTCATTTTCTACATTAACCAACAGAAAGCACGATAAATGAAAAACAACTACTTTAGTAAATCACTCACCTCACTGGTACCCAGCAAAGCACATGAAAAGAAGCAAACATTACAGTGCTTCAAAAAAGGCAAACAAAAAGTTATATCAACTAATTATTAGCTGAACTACATTGCTGTCATGGTCAGGAGCAAGGGCACACAAAAAGCAGGGCTAGATCAATTACAGAGGGCAAGAAAAAAAGGAAACTCTTGCACCACAAAGATGCTTATGTCATATATCTTAAAGTGCGGCGGTGGGTATGTACAGAGGGTGCTCCTCCCATCATCATTGAAGCGACTGTGAGCATCGCCCCGAGCACACACAAAATCTAGAGGAATTGGCATAGTCATCACACTGTGCTGCCAGGTCTGTCAAGTATGCTGACCTCAACAAAGCATCACATGCATTTTCCAGTAATCAGCCAGTAGTTGTTCTAAGAAGGGCAGATCTCGCAGCTCCTTCTGTCGGTTTCCATATGATGCTTTCAATACTGCTGCAGAATTTCTTATAAAACTGCAATTTAAAACCACAATTATTGATCCATTAATAATAGTTTGCTCCACCCTTCTATAATAATTGATCAACATAATGATTGGATAAGACACAATCTTCACTAGGGCAAATTTGACACCACACTGTTGTGTCAATTAGGCTTTGATATAACTAGTTGCATTCTAAAGTAAGCGGCACTACTTATAGTTCACCACACGTTCCGACCTTGTGATATTCCAAAGTATCTCCAGCGGCCTTGCGAACATCAACCATAAAAACAGAAGGTGCAACTTCATACACCTGCAAAAGCCCATGTCCATTTCAGAATAAAAGATTTCCAAACTTCAGTCTCCTCAGTTACATGAATCATTTATAAGATCTTCGGTAGTATTTCGTTTCATTTACAAAGAAAATTGAAAGAGATCTAAAATCCAACTGAAGCTTTACATAAGTCGTATTGCCATTTTATCAATGATCCAGTTCCAGCTGGTTATGTTAGAAAATATAATGTAAAAGTGATAATCAGAGATAATAATAAAAAAATATCGAGGAACGTGGGATTTAACGTAGAACCTACTCCCTAAGGAGCGGGATGAAATCACAGGTGAATGCCTCAAAGGGCTGACGTATGCATTGCACTTTCTCATCTGATACATGAGGTGTGGGGCTTTTTATATATCCCTCACTGAGTCTCCATATCCCACAACTGGTAGATGTGGGACTAAATTCTGGATGTGGTAAATCGATCTTAAAAGGATTCATTTACCCATCTACATATATAAATGACGCATACTCTAACGCTCCCCCTCAAGCTAGAGCATGCAATGCTCAACTTGGACAACTAGAAAGAAATCTCAACTCACAATACAAGACACTATAGACAATATCAACTCAACGTGTACAACTTTCGGTTGCTGTCGCGAACGTTGCTTCTCATGCCGTGCAGGTGAGGACGAACGGGCTGGAGAGTGAGTCAAACTGAATCTCCTCGTCGGAAAGCATATGCTCTGTAATGCGTCTGCCAGAGTTACTGCAACTGAAAATGAGTCTCCACCTGGAGAACTTTGGCTCGCCACAACATGTGGACAACTACTCCATCTCTGAAAGGCTGAATTAAAAACGCCGTGGAGACATCCTCGTCGGAGTCCACGGTCGCTGGAGAATGGAGTATGAATAAGTCTCCTCGTCGGAGAACTGGGTCTCTCCCATACCGGCTCAAAGAATGAGATCTCTACTCTGAAGTCCCTATGAAACCACATGAAAACCCTATCCCATATGGCATAGGGAATGGGATCTCTACTTCTGGAGACCCTATGGAATACATGAAAATTCGGACCAAAATAAAAGATGGGGACCACGGCAAATGATGATGGCATACACATGCACATCTAACTGAAGGACTCGAAATCAGAGCATCGAGTCTGAATATACGTAGAGTCTGAACAATTTAGCTGGTATAGAATCTGACATCTAGAATAGACCTGTGACTCTACACAATACTCCCCTTTCTCCCAGACTGATTGGAAAACAATGATGTGAGAGGACAAGAAAATTGGGAAATAAAACATAATAAGTCGATCTCACATATTTTTTTCTTGGCTTTTCTTCTCGCATTTTTTTTCTAAATACAAAATTTTCTTCAACTATTTCATTCATTTATTTAAAATATCCTTCCCATCTCTCTTTCTTTTTTAAATAAGCCATTTATTTTTTTCGGCTTTCCACATTATTTTTTTCTCGCATACAACTTTTCTTTTGTATGCACATTTTCTCAAAACAGTATGTTTTTTCCAAAACAATTGCATGCCACCTTTTTTTCGTAGACTCGCTTGGGCTTGAAACGAAGAGGGCCAACTCTATTTAGGATTCCCATCAGGGAATCCATCCAACGAAGAACTATCCCCCCCGGGGTTTCCATGTTAGAAAATATAATGTGGAAGCGGTAATTTAGAGATAACAATAAAAAACATTGAGGAACACGAGATTTAACGTGGAATCCTACTCCCTCAGGAGAAGGATGAAACCACGAGAGAACACATCAAAGAACTGATGCATGCATTACACTTTCTCGTTTGATACAGGAGGTGTGTGGCTTCTTATATAGCGCTCACTGAGTCTTCACATCCCATAACTGTTAGATGCAGGACTAAACTCTGGATGTGGTAAATGAGTCCTCCATCTACATATATAAATGGCGCATACTCTACCAAGTTAAAATTTCTAGACTCCTCTATGCCAGGGTGACTACGACTAACAATCGAATTAGAGCCTTTTTCTCTCAACTATGCTGGTCAGCAGCTTCTAGGCTTTATCATTATAATAACTGACAAATCTTTAGTTTTGTGGTTCATGTTTAATGAAGAACAGCCAAATCTTTAGTTTTGTGGTTCATGTTTTGTTTTGTGATGTGAGAAATGAGTAACTTGTTTATTACGAGAACCTATGATCCTTTTATAAAGAAAAGGGGGTCCTTGGGTTAACGAGAAGCTGGGGCGGACTCATGTATATTTAATCCTGCTCACGGGGTCACCCCCTGCTTCCTTCTCAGATGTGCTGGGCCGTCGGCTTTGTCACGATTGCACCTTTCTAGGCCTCTCCCTCGGATGCATCAGATCCCAGGCTTCCTCGCGAACCTCTTGTATATGACCTATAAATACCTTTCTCATTTATGCGATACTAATATGTTCAATCAATTGCTCACGGTTTCTGATATTGGAGTTCGATTTTTGTGGAATATGTAGAATTTGATTCCAAATTACTAATAAATTTTGTGGATTCGAAATTTAGATTTTGTGGAATATGTAGAATTGGACTCCAAACACCACCATCGTTAAAGTGAAATGTCATCACAATTAATTTATCAAGTATCTATATAATTAAATATATAGGAAAGCCCTTATGATTCATCCTGCATAACAGAAGAAACCTGGTAGGTTAATGGGAGTGCAAGGATTCCGCATAAAATATATTCATGTCTAGGTTAAAGCTGACTTAAAAGTACAAAATTATTCATTGGTTTATTTTCAATTTTTTACATCAAATTACTGTACATATAACCAAGGTTGTGGATGGAATCAAAGACAGTAGAATGGGACTCCAAATTGCTCATGGTTCCTGATATGTTCAATTGTTCAAGAGTCTAAGTCAACACCTAAATTTAGATTGAATTCCGACATATTTCCCTTTTTTATAATTTTCATATGATTATAGTTCAAGAAAGTAAATGAATTTGGATTTTAAATTATGAAGCCATTATTTGCCGAGGATCGGAAATACAAAAAGTTTGATAAAGAGAGGACATTACTTTCACATCTTTTTCTGTTATATATATAACAAGCATTTACTAATTCTATTTACAACTTAGGATCTCATTCTACGTGCATCTCATTACATTATAGACCCGCCATACCATTGCACTATTGCACCCTTGCCCACACTTGGATGAGCCGTGCATCCAACTCCTTGACGCTTTACACCTCAGTCACATGCTAACAATATCTCCATAGTTTGTATAGCATACGGACATAAAAATTTTATGATATATGCGTGTTGTTTAGTCCACTATAGTTTATGTTTTGCAATATGATTCCTTCATCTCGTCGATTGGGAGACTGTTACTCTACCAAGGTCAGCTAGAGGACTTGTGATCTCCTGCTTGGAAACTATGAACAAGGATCTTCTTCTTAAATGGATGAGTAGGATCTCGAGTAGAGGTGATGACTTAAGCTATCACCTTATCCGCAAGATCCACATCATTAGGACTCAAGACAGAATGTCACAGCACACTCAATCTCGCCTATCAGCTTTTTGGAAAGGAATCAGCTCGATGATGCCTCGTTTTCAGGGGCTATTCTGCCCGGTGCTTGGTGACGATAATTCTTTTGTCTTTTGGACCGACAACTGGTCTGGTGATGGTCCTATCTCTTCCAGATTCCCTCGTCTTTTTGCTTTGGCTGCTAACCGTAATGCAAGTGTATGTGTATTGGATTACTGGGTAGACGGTAACTAGATGCCTTCTTTCTTGACAGAGTTCTCTTATCATCGTCTTGAAGAGTATTTCCTGCTCCTTGAATTTCTCAGACAACGTGGGTGCCCGACATTTGAACGTGACCACTGGATATGGAATAATAACACATTCTCTGTTAAGCGAGCCTACTTGACTACTTCCAGGACTCCACCTCCTACAATGAACGATTTGATTTGAGATTGCAACTTTATTTGGGATCTCAAGCTACTAAACAAAATTGGTGTTATGTGGTTGTTGCACAGAAGACGAATCATGACAATGGACCATTGTGAAAGAATTCTATATGGTGTCTCCAATAGATGCCTCCTTTGCTAAACACATATCGAATTTTTTCATTGTATGAAGATGTCCATTGTTTGGTCAAAGATTGGGGATGCCTGGTTAAATCATCAAAGCTTGGACTTGTTTTGGGATTCATTATTCCAGTCAAGACATCGGCCTAAGGATGAACTCCTGAGGCATGCTGCTACTATATGGGCAATTTGGTTGGCTCGTAATATGGAAAACTTTTTTCTGCGCTTTTATTATGAGAATGTAGCTTTCCATACTAGGACTTTTTTTAGAATCCTGAAATCTGTAGATCTTCTTGTAACCTCTCTTCACCTTTTAATATATTTGGGACGGACACCATAACATATTTTCCCCTTTTTGACTCAAAATATATAATATTTAATTATTATATATTATTTGGCAAAGCAAGGGGCAGTCCTTGGCTCACAAATTTATTCAATGTTACGTCATGGAGGGAGAAAATACTTGAAGAATGGAGGAGACGCATCGTGGTGCCTTTTTATAAGAATAAATGAGATATTCAAAATTGTTTGAATTACATAAGTATCAAACTAATGAGTCATACTATGAAAATTTGAGAACACGTGATTGAAAGAAGGTCGATGGAAGTTTCCTAAGTAAAAGAAAACCAATTCAGATTCATGCTAAGTTGTTAGACTATTGAAGCTATTCAATATGTTGAGGAGAACAATGGAAATTTATAGATCTAAAAGAAAGAACCTTCATATAATTTTTACTGATTTAGAGAAGACTTATGATTCTGTCCCACATGAGATATTGTGGAGAATTTTGGAAAAGAGACAAGTGCCAGTCCTATAAATTAACCTTATAAAGGATACGTATGATGAGGCTTCATCCTGTGTAAGAATCCAGTGCGGGAAGATTGGCTATTTTGACATCAGCAATAGTCTGCACCAAGGTTTGGCTTTGAGTTCATTCCTTTTTACTTTGATTATGGACGAGTTGACTAGTTACATTCAGGATGGGATACCTTGGTGCATGTTATCCGCTAATGATATTGTGTTGATTGATGAGACAAGAGATGGATTAAATGAGAAGCTCGAGGTTTGGAGACATGCCTTAAAGACTAAAGGATTTCGTACAAGTAGGTTTAAGACTGTACATATGGAGTGCACATTTGATGGAAGCAATGGTGGAGGAATCGATATTTGGGATATTTGCAATATTATGGGGAAATCGATGGAGATGTTACTCATAGAATAAATGCATGTTCGCTAAAGTGGAGAGGAGCCTCTATTGTTCTATGTGATAAGAAAATTCCTTTGAAAATCAAAGAAAAGTTTTACAAAGCTGCCGTGAGACCTGCTATGCTCTATGGATTTGAATGTTGGCCTATGAACCATATATATGTGCAGAGAATGACAATAGCAGAAATGAAAAATGCTACTGTAAATATATTATCATACATGTAAAGATCGGATTCAGAATGAAGCAATCAGAAGGAAAGTTGGTGTAGCTCCGATAGAGGATAAGATGAGAGAAAACTGTTTAAGATGTTTGGCCATTTGCACAGGAGGTCGCCTGATGTACCTGTAGAGACTTATATATATGTTACGTTTTATTGTTTCCTAATTTCTATTTATATTTTGTAAGACTCTGTAATTTACCCAAGGGTTTTCTCCCTATATAAGAGACCCGAGGGCTCTATGGAATAAACACATCGAAGTATTCTAACATGGTATCAGAGCCATGACCCTAACCTAGGGTTTTTCCACCGCCGCCCCCCCCTCTCTAGGGTTTCGCCGCCTACCCCCCCGGGCGCCAAGCCTCCCGCCGCGGCCGCCTTCTCTCCTCCGCCGGGTTCCCCACCGACGCCGGGACCCCCCCACCTCCTGCCAGCCCCTGTCGGGCCCCCTCCACCGCCGCCGGTCCCTGCTGGGCCCCTCCACCTGCCGCCGGCCCCCCCCCCCCCCACCGCCGCCGCCCCCCCCCCACCTGCCGCCAACCCTGCCGCAGGGCCCCACCTGCTGTCCAGCCGCCGCCGTCCCCTTCTAGTCGCCGTCTTTGTCAAGTAGAGGCTCTCAAAGCCTCTACTCGTTGCAGGTGAGCCGCGTTCTTCGGACTCGGCGTCATGTTCGATTCAAGTGCATAATCGTCTACCTATGCACTTGAATCCTACAAGGTCTTGGTAGACAGTTTTCTTGGTCTATCAGTAGTTGTTCTTCTCCGGCATTATGTCAGATCAGAAGATCGATATGCCCGCCATAGGTGCCTTCAAAGGTTCGGCACCAATCGTCAAAATGGACGGGACAAACTACGAACTGTGGGCGATGCAGTTCCTCAGTCTCATGAAGTCGTGTGGTAAGAAGCATATTCTTACCGAGGATGAACCACCGGAGAAGACAGGGATCTATGCCTCATGGGAGGCTGATGATGCGTACGCCAAGGTGTGGCTCTCAAGTACGCTCACGACAGAGATAGCGAATGATGTCCTTCACCAGCCCACCGCCAAGGCGATGTGGGATATTTTGTCTATGACGTACTCTCAGGTCCGCAATGAAACGAAGATGCTCCAGTTGCAGCATGATATATTTACCACGAAGCAGAATGGGAAGCCTCTTCATTCCCTGTACACGTCGCTTCGTGGCATGTTCGAGAAGCTCTATAGCACCATTCCGCTTACAGCCACGTCGGAACAGCAGAAGACGTTCCGCAATGCCACTATGGTTGGCGTATTGCTCGCTGCCCTAGACCTGGAGTACGAGGCAACACGTGCTCAGATTCTAGCAGATGCCACCATCCCTCCGATGGAAGAGGTATACAGGAGGCTCAGTCGTGTACCTGTTCCGTCCAATACAGCGTCTGCGACTCCGTCAGCAATGGCAGTCTCCAGGGGACGTGGTGGTTCGTCCTCATTTCGTGGAAGAGGAAGTGGTGGACGTGGTCGCGGAGGTCGCATACGTTCCACGTGTTCATTCTGCCGCCGTACTGGTCACTCAGAGGATACGTGCTATTCCAAGCACGGCTTCCCTCCTTCTGCACGTGTCGCGGATCATGGTCAGGGTCCTTCAACTCCTGCTACAGACCATAGGTTCGAGGAGCTAGTGGCACGGCTTCGTGATATCATGCCACGGTCATCGTCAGAGGGTGCTGACACCTCTGAGATTGCCGCTTCGGCATCTGCCAGTACATCTGCCTCTGCTACTGCCTCAGGTAGTCCTCCGGTCTCATATCATAACCATGATCTCACAGGTTGGATTGTTGATTCTGGAGCCACCCATCATCTATGTCATGATAGAGATATCCTGCAGTCCTATAGAGCTGTTCAGCCTGGTCGCTCTGTACTCATTGCTGATGGTACTCATTCCCCGATCGTCGATCAGGGGGAGACTTATTTGCTGCCCTCTATGCACTTACAGAATGTTTTGCATGCACCAGAATTCTCTATGAATCTATTATCCATTAGTCAGATTACTAGAGATTTGCATTGTCGTGCTATATTTGATCCATCTTCTGTCATTTTTCAGGACATACTAACGGGCAGGGTGATTGGCTGTGGTTCTGAGCACAATGGCCTCTATCGTCTTGTACGGACCTCGTATGTTGGAGTCTCACTACATTCTCAGGGCTCCGTCTCACCATATACCTGGCATCTTCGATTTGGTCACCTGCCACTAAAGAAAATGCGCCACCTCCTGCCTCAGATATCTCCGGGTTCGTCTTTTCGTTGTGAAGCATGTCAGTTAGGGAAGCACCATCGGTCCAGCTTCCCCAGTCGTCAGGGTCGGAGCAGTCGCTCCCCATTTGAGTTATTTTACATAGATATTTGGGGTCCCAGTCGTGTCCCAGATCATCAGGGGCACAGGTTTTATTTAGTTGTTGTTGATGATTTTTCTAGAGTGTCCTGGACTTTTCTTCTCAAAAATAAATCAGAAGCAGGAAGTGTTATTCAAAATCTTATCAATGAGGTTCAAAATGTTTTTCGTCTACTATTAAGTATGTGCGTACTGACAATGCCTTGGAATTTTGCACTCGGTCTCTTGCTCGCTTTCTTTCTTCTAAAGGCCCACCAAACCACATGTGCATACACATCTCAACAAAATGGTGTCGCTGAACGAAAGCATAGACACTTTCTTGATATTGCTCGCACATTACTTATTCAAAGTTCCGCACCCTTATCTTTTTGGGGGGATGCTATCCTTACAGCATGCTATCTGGTCAACCGCATGCCTACAACTGTACTTGGCGAAAAGTCTCCTTTCTCTCTTCTGTTTCTTGACAAAGATTTGTTTACACTTACACCTCGGGTCTTTGGTACTGTTGCGTTTGTCCACCGGTTATCTCCAGGACTTGATAAGCTCTCTCCTAGGGCTATCAAGTGTGTTTTTGTGGGCTACTCCAGGACACAGAAAGGATATCGTTGTTATGATCCCATTCATAACAAATACTATGTGAGTGCTGACGTTACCTTTTTCGAACCAGTCATGTACTTCTCCCCTGCAGGTGACAGACTGATCTCCTCCACATCCACGGACTCTCATGTCTATGTGCCTCCACCTCCAAGTCTGAGTCAATCCTCTAATCAACCTCCACCACCACCACCACCTCCAATTATACCATTTCCTAAGTTCTATACAAGGCGAACAGGGCCAGCTCAAGCTACATGCCAACCATCCAGCACGCCTCAGGTATGTTCTGATGTTACCACTAATGATGGATTAGCCAATGCACCGGTACAGGAGTCTTTACAACAGGAGGAGGATCCGCCAGTCATAGACGATCTTGATCGGCCTATAGCTCAAAGGAAGCCAAGGCGACAGTGTGCTTCGTACCCGCTTGCTTCTCATGTCTCATTTCATCGTCTCAATGGGGACTTCCAGAAGTTTGTAGCTGCTGTCTCGTCCGTTGAGATTCCACGGACCTATCAAGATGCCATGAAGATTGATTGCTGGCGTCTAGCCATGGAAGAGGAGATGCGTGCTCTGCAGTCTCGAGGGACTTGGTCTCTTGTTCCCATTCCTTCAGGTGCTCCTGTGGTGAGTTGCAAGTGGATCTTTACGGTGAAATATCATGCGGATGGACGTCTTGATAGGTACAAGGCAAGACTTGTAGCACGGGGATTTACCCAGACATATGGGGTAGATTACATGGATACTTTTTCACCGGTGGCTAGACACTCCACTCTTCGCATCCTCCTATCTGTTGCTGTGGTACGTAACTGGATCATTTTTCAGCTTGACGTCAAGAATGCTTTTTTGTATGGAGACCTACAGGAGGAAGTCTACATGCAGCAGCCACCAGGATTTGCTGCTGAGGGGGAGACTCAGATGGTGTGCAGACTTCATAAGGCTATCTATGGCCTTAAACAAAGTCCCCGAGCATGGTTCCAGAAGCTGTCTCAGCTAATTGAAAAACAGGGGTTCAGGAGATCAAATGCGGACCATTCATTGTTCATCCAGAAGACCCCTAGAGGTACAGTTGTTGTTATGATATATGTTGATGACATCTTGGTCACAGGAGATGATGCTCAGGGAATTGAGATAACCAAGTCCCTGTTGGGAAACCAGTTCATTACGAAGGATCTGGGCACGATACGATATTTTCTGGGGATAGAGTTTGCACGAAATGCACAAGGAATGGTGATGACTCAAAGAAAATATGTCACGGACCTGCCAGCTGAAGCAGGAATGACTGGATGCAGACCTTCAAGTACACCTATGGACCCAAGCATGAAGCTGTACGATGATGATACCGAGGAGGTGGACAAAAGAAGGTACAGAGAGATGGTGGGTAAGCTCTTATATATTACTATAACTCGACCGGATATTGCCTTTGCAGTAAACCGGGTGAGTCAATTTGTGGAGCAGCCAAGGCAAGTTCATATGGATGCCTTGTATATGATATTGAGATATCTGAAGTCTTCCCCAGGCACAGGGTTGCTATTTAGGAAAGATACGGATCTATCTATTTCAGCTTGTGCAGATGCAGATTATGCAGGATGTCCAAGGGATCGTAAATCCACTTCTGGATTTGCTATCTTTATAGGAAGCTCTTTAGTTTCTTGGAAAAGCAAGAAACAGACTGTTGTGGCGAGGTCCAGTGCGGAATCCGAGTACAGAGCCATGGCACAAGCAACTGCAGAAATGATGTGGGTTAGAGCAGTCTTAGAAGATCTGACTGTAGATGTTCCTTTGCCTATGAATCTCCAATGTGACAATCAGGCAACATTATTTATTGCCAATAATCCAGCTTTTCACGAGAGAACAAAGCACATCGAGGTGGATTGTCATTTTACTAGAGACATGATTCAGAAGGGCTTCATCTCCACCTCTCATGTCAGTTCAGAGGATCAGACGGCTGACATATTCACCAAACCACTGCTCAGAGGACCTTTCCAGAGATGTTCTTCCAAGCTGAGCATGATAGATATCTATGCTCCATCTTGAGGGGGAGTGTAGAGACTTATATATATGTTACGTTTTATTGTTTCCTAATTTCTATTTATATTTTGTAAGACTCTGTAATTTACCCAAGGGTTTTCTCCCTATATAAGAGACCCGAGGGCTCTATGGAATAAACACATCGAAGTATTCTAACAGTACCGATTAGAATATGCAAGTTTCGGTATGTTGAGCCCATCAAGAGAGGGTGAGGAAGGCACAAGAGGTGTTGGAATGAGGATATTCGAAGGGTTTTATTTTTTAGATATGAGCCCAAGAATGATCCAAGATAGATCAGAATGAAGGCAAATAAATCATGTAATTGACCATACTTAATGTGGGAAAAGGCTTTGTTGTTGTGTATATAATATTTGACGGGTAACAGATTTTATCCAAGATCCAATTTCACTACTTTCATTTAGTTTCACATTGAGTAGTGGTGGGACTTGACACTTCTTGTAATCCATTACCGGTTTATAAGGATTTGATCTGGAGGGATTCTTCTCTTATGAGAGGGTGGTTCTGTGGAATCATCATGAACTATAGAAATCAATCTTTTGTTCTTGTTCCTATTTATACAAGAACAAGTCATTTCAAGGAGCTTATTCGAGTTTACTTTCAAGTAAATTTCAACTTTATTTTCTCAAAATTCTCGACGTTTTTATGAGTTTCTCAAATATCATGCGATCGACTGAAGATCAACATGCTACATGTTGAGATATTAGTTATCGTTCATTACTTTTATGTATTTTTCCTTTCCGCCTACTCTATGTAATTTAGCCAACATGTTTCTCCTCTATATAAGAAAACCTTAAGGCCTTATGAATAAACAACTCATTATGTTATCTCCACATAGTATCAGAAAGACGATCCTAGACTGGAGTTCTTGTAGCCCAAAACCCTAACCCCACCTGCCGTCCCACTCGTGCCCCGCTAGCAAGTCCTCGCACATCTTGCACCACCATCGGTGCTCATGCGTTGCAGTAGCCCTCAACATGCCTTGTTACGCCCTTGCGCGACACTGCAACGAACCTCCACGGGTCTCACGTTTGGTTGTAGCCTTCCATAGGGCCGCACGCACGACTACACCCCAAGCACCATCGCTATAGCCAACCCCTCCTAAGCAAGAACTGCAGACCCTAGAGCCACCGTTGGCCCTCCGCCAGCTCCCTAGGCTACTTTGATTCCTCTCTGGTGCCTCCCAACACTCTAGAACAATCTGATTTTGATCAAAAAGGGTGATTTCAGACAAATAAATAACTTTTTCTGGCCTTACACATACTATCCATCCTGAATATGATCGTGTAGACTCGCTCGGTTCGATCTACTACCCCAGTGGAGTTCGATATACACGACCAAGCAGAATGTCCATCCTATGCACACATTCTACTCTTCACTTCATGGCATGTTTGAGAAGCTTCACATCTTCATGCCCGTTACCACATCTCTACTGAGCAACAGATGGAAAACATGAACTTCACGATGGTTGGAGTTTTCTTGGTAGCTTTGGATCTGAAGCACGAGGCAACACCCACACAACTTCTTATATGCGCTACCATACCTCTCACCGAGGAGGCATATAGTCGCCTCAACAAGCTACTTATCCCACCACCTGCCACCATACACACCTCCTTAGCAATGGATGCATCTCGCGGTAGGAGAGGCTCTACACAGTTCAGAGGACATGGTCCCTATTGAGATATTTATCTCTTTATTGTCATCTTTGTAATTTTCTATTTATTTTGGTTATCTATGTAATTTACCCTTAGAGCTTTTCTCCTATATAAGAGAGCTCTATGGCTATGGTGAATGTATCTCTTTAATTTCAATCCCTTCCACATGGTATCAGAGCGACGGTCCTAGACTGGAACCTATACCCTAGATTTCCAAACCCCCACCAAAAGCCCTAGAGGCCACCGCCCGCAGGCAGCAACCCAACATTGGTGCCCACCGCCACATCCTGTAGGCTGTCGTCGCTGCCTCCAACTCGATTGTCGTGCCTCCTGCAATCTGCTACCACCCTCTACGCGTAAGGGGGCACCGCTGGGGTTCCCCAGAGGGCTCGAACCTGGAAAGGCTGCTCTATTTTGTTCCTTGAAGGCTCGAATAGGTCTGATCTGGTTCCTAGGGTGTGATTTTTGATTTTCTAAAAGCATCCTAGGTACCTAAAGAGGCTTGTTGTTGATGGAAGGGGTTGTGGTATGAGTCTACACCCACAACCACCTTCCTATATGTCTGTGTAGACATAGTTATTCAAGTTTGCAACCTCAATCTTTAAGATTGTTGACAATAAAGCAGATGTTCCATCCTTGGGTGCCTTCAAAGTTCCCGCACCCATTTTCAAAACGAACTATGAACTGTGGGCCATGCAGCTCATGATTTTAATGCAATATAATAGCAAGAAGCATATTCTCACACAGGCAGGGCCTGTGGACAAGATTGGGGTTACCGCCTCATGGGAGGTAGATGGCTCTTATGCACATGCGTCGCTCTCTGGGATGATGTCCATGGAGATAGCCAACGATATATTGAGTCAGCCCACGGCTAAGGCCATGTGTGACATTCTCGCTGCAACACTCTCTAGCAAAGAACAAATCGAAGAAAGAGGGCTACCTCAATGCCTATTCTTCTTCTTTCTTCAAGAACAAGTGCTGGAACATGGGGTTGTCCTCCATTTTTTAAAACTGGAGATGGGTGGAGATGGAACATCTTGATGCATGCATTGTGCCATGAAGCGCCTTTTGGAGATCTTTTCCTTTTGAGGAAAGGGGGATGAACCTCCTTTAGAGGCCCATCCAAAGAATATATTAACAATTAATAAAGGAGTAATTACAGATGCCAAGTTTCATAAAGGATATTGGCATGACCAAGTACATTTTTGAAATAAAATCTCCCACCCTCAGAGATAACCACATTTCTAGATCCAAAGCGCTCATATCAACACATAAGTCTTTGTCCACCATTCTTCTGATCCCGACTATTATCTGCTAATCGAAGCCCAAAAAGAATCCTTATTACTCCATTGGACCCAGAATGTTTGCATTGCGCTGCAAATCAACCGATCCAAGGTACTGAAAGAACATATGGTCAACATCCTCTGCCCCTCCTCTACACCTTTGACAACCCTCCACATCAAGGAAAAAACATGGATCTATGTGCCCCCGTTAAAACACGTTCTCTTCTCAACAACCATAATAAGACCCCGACTCATGCGAGAATCTTCCAGCTCCAGATCTTAGCACAGTCCCTAGGAATCTTCATTTCTGACAGGGAAGGTTGAGTCGAGATCACCTTGTGCGCTTTTCTTACGGTGAATGTCCCATCTCTCCAGCATCAAGAGTCTCTACCATTTGATGATGCCTACATCCTCGCCAACTTGCTCGAAAGATAAATGAACTCCATCCTCTGATCTGATAATTCAGCCACAAAATCAGGCCCCCACGGACTATCTGTCCACACATCTGCAACACAAGCGCCCCTATCAACTGCAAGAGCAAAAAGCCTGAGGTACAAATCACAAAGATCCCACTCTTCATACTAGTCATCACGTCAGAAATGCCAAAATTCGACTGCAATGAGTTTACGAGGATTGTCACAACTGAACAAATACCTCTGAAAAAAGTGGAAGGTGAACTCACAACATATGTGCAGGCACACAGACTGGTCGATACTGCATAGATAAATCTCACTAGTCTAGATAGAAGATCACTCCCTCCTACCTAGATTCTCTACACCCATTACCCAAGTAGTGCCTTATTCATATCATCAATCCACAAAATCCCGTGCCCTCCATCCTTGATCCAAGGCCCTAAATGTCGGTTTCGGTCACCATTTCGGTATCGACCAAAACAGAATTTCGATGGAATTTCGGTGGAATTTCGACCGAAATTTCGATCATTTCGGTCATTTTTTGTACTAGGACCCCCATATTTCCGTCATTTCGGTCGTTTCGGTCAAATTTCGATATCGACTGGATATCGATATTCGATAGAAATTCGACAGAATTTCGCTGAAATTTGAGGCCATGCCTTGATCGACATAGTCACTACCGACCAATCTACTAGTACAACTTCCTTACCATCTTGGATCAGTGACAAAAGAAACATCGCATTAGAATCTCTAACCTCTTACAGATACCTACAGGTAGCATTCTCGTGGACAATAAAAACATCGGAATCGGGGAAAGAACAACCTTCACCAGAATCAACCTCCCTCCTCTAGACAGGTAAGACGCCTTCCAACCTGCTAGTTTTTTCTCCAACTTCTCGATGACCGATAACCAATCAATCTGCTTAAGTCTTCCACACATCAGTGACAGGCCAAGATGGTTGGGAGGCTTTTTTGTCCTGTACACAGAGTCACCGCACACATTACAGCCTCCTCTGAAGCAAACAGTTAAAGGGGAAAAAGGATGATTTTAGCCCATTAACCTACAAACCTTTCACTTCACCAAAAATATCCAAAACAACCTTGGTTGCCTTGCATTCCGCTACATCCCCTTCGATGAAGAAAATAGTGTCATCTGCATATTGCAGAATCAATATCGAAATATCCTCTTTGGATTAGCCACTAAAGAAACCACCAACATCTGCAAGCCATGTTGTAACTGCTAATGCATCCGCAGCCAGAACAAACAAAAGGGGAGCCAATGGGCACCCGTGCCTCACCCCCTTCGCGGCTGGAAGAAGCCCCCCTCCCACCTACCGTTAGCAAGCATTGAGAGAGAGAACATGCATCCAATAAATCCAGATGTCCGGGAATCCTTTCCGAACCAGCGAAGCCCATATAAATTTCCAGATTATGCAATCATATGCCTTCGAAAAGGTCACCTTCCAGAGAAAACCAACAACCCCTCTTCTCTTCCAATCCCTCCAACAACTAACGTCTTGGAATAAATGCTATCTGAGTGGTAGAATAAGGTCATCCAAAACGCCCTGATCTAGTTGGCCAGCACCTTAGCCGCGATGAGGTAAGCCATATTGGATAATGCTATGGGTCTAAAATCGTCCACACGCTTAGCATCTTCCCTTTTCGGGAGCAAAATAGCAAGGACATGCTGAGCTTTTCCAGGCCCCGATTTGCCTTGATAAACTCCTTGATCATCGCCATGGCGTCACCTCAACTACATCCTAGAATTCTCTGTAAAAAAACTGGAAGATTATCTTATCCTTAGCACCCACCGCATTAAGGTCAAAAACCACTCTACAAGCCTCCTCCCTGGTGAAAGTAGAGATAAGCAACTCTTCTTGTTCATACCTCAAAGTCTTGACCCCCATACCAAGCCACTTGGACTCGGTGGGAGGTGTCCTGCTGAACTTCCGAAAGCGTTCCACAATTATCGCACCAATCGTTCCATCTCCTTAAACCCTCTCCCCTTCCACTGTAAGTTATGTATCAGATTCCACCTCCTCCCACTTGTTACATCGTGAAAGAAGTGTATATTCACACCTCCACCTTCACTAACTACTGTCTAGATCTTTTACGCCACTCAACCTCCTTCCGCGTGTCATCCTTAGCTTCAATCTTCTAGTGTTCACTTCACGACACCAGGTCAGCTTGACTTAGAACTTGTTCATCTTCAATACCATCCAGCTTGGTGATTTCCTTGACTACTTGGTCCTGTTGCACACTGCACCTCTGACGCAATTCCTTCCTATGTTTCATCAACATCTCACATAAACCCATGATCTTCTAGGCCAATCTCTGCACAACATACCCATCTACTTGCAAGGAGCCCCAACAGTTTGCAACCATCTCTCGGAACCCATCGCCCAACAACCAGGCTCTTTCAAACCAAAACATCGACCTTGGAATCTTCCCCTCACCCGACTCCCAGCAAATAGGTGTATGATTAGATCTTGATCTAGGAAGAACCCGTACGGAGGACAAAGGGAACAACTCCATCAACTCTACTGGCACAAGGAAATGATCCTAGCGGGACCTCGATGATGTGTTACACTAGGTCAACCTCCCATTCGTGGCATCCAACACCTCCAGTGTCATCTCCCCCACAAACTCCATGAAATCCGAATAACCTAAATCCATTCCTCCAATCACCTTAACGATCTGAAGCAAGCAAAATCACATTAAAACCAACAACCCAAGGGTCGCTAGGAAAATCCCTCTTGGTTGTCATTATCTCTTCCCATAAATCTGGGTCACACATACCCTGAGAAACTCCATAGATCAAGGTAAGAAGCATCGGACCTGCTTCGGACTTGTGTTCCAACAACACTGAAACAGATTTACCCCCACTCTTTCTTCCATGGCTATAAACAAGTCTCCATCCCACGCCAATACCACACCTCCTGCACTTCCCACTGACAGTACTGCTCTGAACTCCGCTAACCTTTTGACTCCCCAACGATCTCTAGAGAAACAAATCCCAACTATCTATCTTGGACTCCTGTAAGAATACAACATCTGCAAGCCAAGAACTCAATAGATCGCCAATCGCTCTTCTCTTCTACTGTCCCCCAACCCTCTCACGTTCCAACTTACAATCTTCGTTATGATCCACTTGGAGGGTTAACGACGGGTAAGACAACCTCAAGACACTCTGCAACCCATGCGTGGATGTTAACCGTAGCACACGAGATCTCTGCAGACTGTCCCACGTTCTTTTCTTGTTCCTTCAACACCAAGTTTACCTCCCTCGTGTCCTCTCCCCTCCAAAGGCATGAGCCTCCTACTATTTGATCTTGATGCCCCGCTCCAACTACTACCTCATCTCCAACTTTCTTCATTTGCACGAGAAGGAGAGAATTGGATCACCCCTCAACCTTTGATTGCCTTCATCTAATACAAGTCTCCTCTCCCTTCGAGCTCTCTCTACCGCCAAGATCTGCTTCTCAGCCTTCTTACAACATGCCATAGAAGCACCCCCCATATCTCCGTAATCAACACTACACCCTCTTCCCTCTGCACACCATCTTCCACAACCCTCACTTCACCCTCTTCCCTCATCACTCTAGCTCCCCATAACCAAAGGCTTATTCCCCACCACCTTACCAACTGCAAGGTATGTTGCGGAGATTGAGAGACCATCTCTGTATTTTTCCACCGAAGGAGCATCAAGACCTCCTTCCCTAGAGAACGACACTGAGAGGCCACCTTGTGCCTTCGACACGAGCATCAGATCTAGTTCAGACGGGATCGAGACCCCAATCAGATCCAACTCCTCCATTGGATCCGAGAAAAGGGATGATGGAGCATCCAGATTCGAAAAGAAATCGAAGCGCAGGGGGCCACGAGGCATTCTTAGCCCAAATAGGTTATTGGGTTTGAGTTCCGACCCAAGAGAAAAGATCCGTATATGCTAAACGGACCTCCTCCAATAATATCTCCTCATTGGAAAAAACATGTTGGGAGCCCCAAATTAGAAAAGACTCCCACTGGAAGTGGTGATTTCGAGTGTAAATCTTGGCCCGAAACTGCCCGATCAATCTAAGAATCACACTCCACCGGCTGCGATGTGATCTTTCCTCTCTCGCTCCTCCAGATCTTGACGCCTATCTTGCATCAGAGTCCCCTCACGCTTCAGAGGAGCTTTCCCCCAGCCCTCCATCTCTCCTTCCACCAAAGGAGATCTTAGCACTGTCAGAAACCATGCACCTTCATATCTGGATAGAACTGAGGGGAACCTTGCACCTTTGGCCATTTTCTAGGGTTTTTATGAAACTTTAGACTTTCCTAGAACTTGGTGATAGAACTCGACGACAGTCTTTAAAACACGTGCATAATCACATTATAAAACTTGTGATATCCATAACTTTTGAATGATAAACGTTGATTGTGTGGAATCAATAAGAACTCAATCCGATCTTGAAAATGAACATAATTTAAATAAAACTTCAAGAACAAATCCTTGAATCAAAATAAATCTTCCAGAATATATCACCAAAATCGAACCCTCTCTGATACGATGTAGATAATGATAATGCGAGGGCGTATAAGAGATAAACAGATAAATATGAACACCAATATTTTACATGTAACCCTACTCTATAAGAGCATGGCGAAACCACGAGAGAAGGCTTCTCAAGGGTCGGTTATTCTTTATTGTCCCTCTCATCTGTTGCATGCGGTGTGGGTCTCTTTATATAGCTCCACCAATAAGATCGAATCCCACCCACAATAGATGTGGGACTATGGATGTGGTAAATGGAACCTAGATGGATCCAATTACCCATCCCTACATATGCCACATATTGTAACACTTTGTTTACTTGTATACGGTTGAGTTGACCTCATAATCAACTCAGTTTATAATTTGATTGGGTTGTCCACATAAGCAACTTATGTTAGTGGAAAACTTGTGTGGGTCAGATTGAAAGCCTGATTCAGGAGACTCTGATCGTGATTTTTACTCAGGAGGGTTTGCACGTCAAATACATGTGTACTTGTGGAGTGGTTGCTTATCTTGTGATTAAAAGTTCTATGTAACACGATGGTTGTTTGAGTTATTATTTGCAACTCTTGGTCATAAGTCATAACAATCTGATCCACTCGCACCAAATTGACCAGTATCCGAAAAAATCAACATTTTGTATCCAAGCCTCGTTTGTGTAAAGGTAGCCAACCTCTGATACACACATGCCTAGCATTTTAGAATCACGATTGAAGGGAAGTTCCGTAGTTCGTCTACCTCTCTTAATTGGGACAAACTACTCTAGTTGGAAGTCAAAGATAATGATCTTCCTTCAATCGTCTGACTTTACAACATGGAATATGATGAGCAAGAACTTCAAGTTTATAAAAGAAGAGACAAGCTACACCGCTACCGAACTGGCTTAGATGATGCTCAATCAAGATCACAACTTCTATACATTGTGCTCTGTCTGAAGCTAAATTTGATAGAGCCTTACATCTGAAGACAACTTACAAATAATGGACATGTCTGTGAACTACATATGAAAGGACAAGGTAAGGGATCTTGATTAGAATGTTTGCACTTGAGCATGAAACATTCAAGATGCATAAAGGAGACAATATATAGGATATGAACGTCAGATTCGCCATCACAGTGAATCAACTAAGGAATATAGAAAGAATATTCTGCATGGAGAACTTCCCATCAAGATTATCATCTCTATATCAGATGACTTGGAACACAAGGTCACTACTATCGAAGAGTACACAAATTTCAGCAAGACCTCGTTGGACGATCTCATAGGTAATCTTCTTGCCTGTTAAACAAAATTAGAGTACATGAAGAAAGGAGCATGTTGGGAAAACTGAATGACTTGTTTATTCCATGAACCCTAGGCTCTCTTATATAGGAGAGTAGCCTATGGGTAAATTACATAAAGCATACTGTGAAGAAAAACAAAATAGAAAACAGTACAGATACTACTATTATTATATGCGTTAACACTCCCCCTCAAGATGGAGCATAGATATCAATCATGCTCAGCTTGGAAGCACACTTCTGAAATGGACCTCTTAGCAATGCCTTGGTGAATATGTCTGCCGTCTGATTCTCTGAGGTAACATGAGATGTAGCAATGAACCCTTTTTGAATCATATCACGTATGAAGTGACAATCCACCTCAATATGCTTGGTCCGCTCATGGAATGCTGGGTTGTTTGCAATAAACAAGGCAGCCTGATTATCACATTCCAAGTTCATAGAAGTGGTACATCTAAACATAGATCTGTAAGCACAGCTTTCACCCACATCATCTCTGTAGTAGCCTGGGCCATAGCCCTATATTCGGATTCAGCACTAGATCTAGCTACCACCGTTTGTTTCTTACTTCTCCATGAGACTAGGGCATCTCCAACATAGACAGCATACCCTGAGGTGGACTTCCTATCCTTGGGACATCCTGCATAGTCTGCATCTGCACATGCTGAGATAGAGATCCCCTTTCCTTTCTTGAATAGCAGACCTGCACCTGGAGAAGATTTGAGATATCTAAGTATCATATGTATTGCGTCCATATGCACCTGGCGTGGTTGCTCCATGAACTGGCTCACACGGCTTACTGCAAATAATATATCTGGTCTAGTGATCGTGACATACAACAGTTTGCCTACCAGTTCTCTGTATCTTCTCCTGTCCACCTCTTCTGTGTTATCTTCATAAAGCTTCATGCTGGGATCCATTGGTGTCGTAGCAGGTCGACCTCAAGCATACCTGTTTCACTCAACAGATCTGTAACATATTTCCTTTGTGACATGACTAGCCCATATGAATTTCTAGCAAATTCAAGCCCCAGAAAGTATCTAAGGACTCCAAGATCCTTAGTGACAAATTCACTACCCAGCATTTCTTTTGCCTGCCTTATGCCCTACTCATCATCTCCTATAATCAAGATGTCATCAACATACACCATAATGACAATGATACCTCTCGCGGTTTTCTGTACAAACAAGGAATGATCAGCATTGGAGCGTCTGTATCCTTGTTTCTCGAAGAGATCCGAGAGCTTTTGAAACCATGCTCTGGGACTCTGTTTAAGGCCATAGATAGCCTTATGCAACCTGCATACCTTGGAGCACTCCCCCTCAACAGCAAAACCAGGTGGCTGTTGCATATACACCTCTTCCTGCAAATCTCCATATAGGAATGCATTCTTCACGTCCAACTGATGGAGCGGCCAGTCTCGAGCAACTGCAACTGACAACAAGATCCTTAGAGTGGAATGACGTGCCACAGGCGAGAATGTGTCAAGGTAATCCACCCCATATGTTTGTGTGAAGCCACGTGCCACCAGACGCGCCTTGTACCTGTCAATAGAGCCATCTGCATTTTGCTTCACTGTGAACGCCCACTTGCAGCTCACTGGGATCACATCTGGAGGTATAGAAACCAAAGTCCAAGTTCCTCTGGACTGAAGTGCTGCCATTTCTTCTTCCATTGCTAGCCGCCATCTACTATCCTGCAGAGCCTTATGATGATTCCGTGGAATCTCTATAGCTGAGAGTGCCATAGCAAACGACTTGAAATCTCCAGATAGCCGCTCAAAAGATACAGAAGCTGATAATGGATATTTGGCACAACTCCTCGTCGACTTCCGTAAAGCAATGGGAATATCCAAATCAGCTGTAGGCTAATCTGGCTCCTGCACCACATCCTGCTCAGAAATGTCGTCAGATCCATCAACATTAATATTCTCATTACATACCATAGGCGAGCTAGTGGACGAGTCATGACCATGAGCTAGTGGAGGAGGCCTGCGGGTATAATGGAATGGGAACGGTGAGATAGGCTGCTGTGGTGGTGGAGGTGGTGGTGTTGTTGCTGTTGATGATGGCATCTGAGGTGGTGGTGGTGGCATGTATATGGCATCAGGTGGTATAGGTGGAATCTGCTTGTCTCCTGATGCTGAAAAATACATAACAGATTCAAAGAATGTAACATCTGCACTGATCATATACCACCGACGCAGAGGATCAAAGCACTTGTACCCCTTTTGAGTTCTGGAGTACCCAACAAAGACATACTTGACAGCCCTAGGAGAGAGCTTGTCAGTACCCGACGTCAACTGATGGACAAACGTAACCGATCCAAACACACGAGGAGTGAGGGTGAACAGATCCTTGTCAGGATGAATAAGTGAGAACAGGATTTGTTCATTCAAGACCGACGAAGGCATACGGTTGATTAGGTAACATGCAGTGAGAACTGCATCACCCCAGTAGGAGTAGGGAGCATGACTCTGTATAAGGAGAGATCTTGTGACATCAAGAAGGTGACGGTGTTTTCGCTCAGCAATCCCATTCTGTTGAGATGTATGAGCACGAGATGTTTGGTGAATAATCCCTTTTGAGTAGTAATTGGCAAGAATATTGGTGCACAATTCTAAAGCATTATCACTTCTCACAATTTTCACAGATGTGGAGAAAACATTTATTATTTCATTCAGAAAATGGATAATGATATTTCCTGCTTCAGATTTATTTTTCATAAAAAATATCCATGATACTCTAGAAAAATCATCCACAAATACTATATAAAATCTGTGTCCCTGATGATCGGGAACACGACTCGGACCCCAGACATCAATATGAAATAACTCAAACCTGGAGGTACTACTCCGACCTGGATTACTGGGAAAGGACGACCGGTGATGCTTTCCCAACTGACACGCCTCACACTGAATAGGTGTGTGAGGTAGACTATAGGGTAAAACCTGACGCAACTTTGGAAGCGGTAAATGACCAAAACGCAGATGCTATAATAAGGTTGATACTTGTCCAGAAGGAGAGGATGAAGATCCAGCAAAAGGAGTCTGATTCAAGCGATAAAGGCCTCCTTGCTCATAGCCACGATCAATCACGTTGCCCGTATGGATGTCCTGAAAAATCAAAGAAGATGGATCAAAAATTGCACGACAATGTAGATCCTTCGTAATCTGGCTAATTGACAATAAGTTCATAGAAAAATCAGGTGCATGTAGCACATTCTTGAGCTGCATAGAAGATGTCAAGCTAATCTCCCCCTGACCAGTGATGGGGGAATGAGTGCCATTGGCAATCACTACTGTCCGACCTGGAGGGATCCGAGTGTATCCTGAAAGCAGACGCTGGTCGCCACATAGGTGATGTGTAGCGCCAGAGTCCATAATCCATGGTAAAGTACCTGATCTACTACTATTCAGTGCAAGTATACTACCTGAGGTACTGGTAGAAGCGGAGGCGGAAGCAACAGCATCAGACTGAGGCTCTGTAGTCAGTGTTGGGCCAGATGGTGGAATAATGCCCCTCAGACGGGCAACTAGATCATCGAATCGCTGGTCTAAAGTAGCAGCAGATGGTAGCTCTATCTGCTCAGCAGCTCGTGCGGATGCAGGAAAACCATGCCTTGAGTAGCATGTATCTTCATTGTGTCTAACTCGGTGACAGTAGGTACATGTTGGCCTGGTGCGGCCACCCCTTCCACGGGGTCCACGTCCACGGCCCTGGTGATAAAATCCACGACCTCTGCTAGCTGCCATAGCTGACGAATTCTGACTCGCGACTGTAGAAGGAACTGTGATTCGACTCAACCTATGAAAAGCTTCCTCCATGGGAGGAATAGTTGAGTCAGCCAAAATCTGTGATCGTGCTGCCTTATACTCTGGATCGAGTGCAGCCAGGAACACACCCACCATTGTCGCATTCCTGTACGTCTTCTGCTGTTCTGGCGTGGCAGTAAGGGGCATGAAGCTATAAAGCTTCTCGAACATCCCTCTCAATGATGTATAGAGAGAATGTAAAGGGCGACCATTCTGCTTTATTGTGAATATGTCATGTTGAAGTTGCAGAATCTTAGTCTCGTTCTTCGCCTGGGAGTACGTTGCTGCCAGAATATCCCACATATACTTGGCTGTGGGTTGATGTAGGATGTCGTTGGCAATCTCAATAGCCAACGTACCAGATAGCCAAACCTTGGCATATGCATCATCAACCTCCCAAGAGGCATTGGCTCCAGTCTTCTCTGCAGGCTTAGGTTCAGTAAGAATGTGCTTCTTACCCGTTGACTTCATCATACTCATGAACTGCATTGCCCACAGTTCATAGTTTGTACCGTCCATCTTGACAATAGGCGCTGGACCACGAAAGGCGCCAATAGATGGGATATCCGCCTTGATTTCTGACATACTGGAGATGGAAGACTGGAGCAATTGACCGAAGATAAGCTTTGTCTACAGTAACATAGACGGGATTAGTTGCATGTGTAGACCTCAAGCAACTATCCCCATGAAAATGTACATGTTAGGCCCTAGCCGCACGCAGCAGTCACGAGCAGGCACAGGATATGCGCACTGGTGGTTGTGTGCACTGGTTCTACAACACGCGCACGGATGCGCAGTGAGATACGCGCACTGGCACTGGAGATGCGCAGGGGAATGCGCGCACTGGCTCTGGATATGTGCAGGGAGATGCACGGAGGCGCAGGCGCATGCGCAAGGAGATGCACACACGGGATTGGAGGTGTACGTGCACGGAGGCGCAGGCGCACAACACTACAACACGTGCACCTGAGGATGCGAGGCGCTAAGCGCTGCGAAGCGCACGACGCTACAGCGCTAAGCGCTGCGAGGCGCAAGGCGCTACAGCGCTAGACGCTGCGAGGCGCAAGGCGCTACAGCGCCGCCCAATCAAGCGTGTGCTGCTCGCAGCGGCGCGACGGTGGTTGGAGAGGCTGCTCGCGGCGGCGCGACGTTGGTTGGAGAGGCGGCGCCGATAGAGCAGGAAGAGGAGGGCTGGAAGGTGTGGTAGGGTTAGGGTTAGGGTTTCGAGAACTCCGTTCTAGAACCGTCGCTCTGATACCATGTTGGGAAAACTGAATGACTTGTTTATTCCATGAACCCTAGGCTCTCTTATATAGGAGAGTAGCCTATGGGTAAATTACATAAAGCATACTGTGAAGAAAAACAAAATAGAAAATAGTACAGATACTACTATTATTATATGCGTTAACAGAGCAAAAAATCCAAAGAAGAATCTAGCTCTTGCAACCAACAAGGAATCCTAAGAAGGGCCTGACAATGAGTATATCACATTCATGACCAAACAATTCAAGTCGTTTCTTAAGAAGAAAAGAAAGGAGGAATGAGAAATCAAGTGTTTCCAATGTGACAAGTAGGACACGTAAAGAAAGATTGCCCTCAGCTACAAAAGAACTTTAGATATGAAAAGACGAAGAAATCTAAGAAGAAATTACTGCAAGTGTCTTGGGATGACTCAAGCAGTAGTGAGGATGAAAGCGAAAGCGCCTGCATTGGACTAGTCGAATCTGATTCAGATTCAGATGATGCGATAAGTAAACTTTTTTATACAGAAAGACAAAATAAAGCTTGAAAAGGTTAACAAGAAGCCAGTAGAAGATAAATCTCTTTTACTTAATGACATATATGTATTATATAAGAAAATAAGTTGCTTAAAAATGATCTTATTAGTTTTAAAGATAAATTTACATTATTAGAAAAAAGATATTGCTGAGCTTAAAAGAAACACTACTTTTGTACATGCTAATGAAAAAGGAAAAGGAAAGATAAAACATCATGCTTCTATCTCTAAATCTTTCCAGAAAAAATGGGTTTAGAAAAAGAAAGAAACACTACAATCTAACCTTGAGGGATCCAAAAGAGAAAGGGTACCAAATTAAAATCTTTCAAGTATCGAAAACCAATGAAAAATAAGATGAAGAAGACACTTTAACATCCAAGATGGACCCCACCAATGCCAAACGACTACCATGAATGGACGTCACCTCCATGGAGAAGTTACAAAGATCGGAGAAGCCCGCCGCTAGGGACTCTAGGTGACTTATTATTATTATTTTTAGTTGATCATGCACTGACGATGAGCCCCCGATTCTTACCTTCAGAAGGATCCTTTATAGATTAAAGGGGAGCTCTAGTTTACGGAGTGCTAAAAGAATGTTTTTCCGAGAAAAAAAGGGAGGGAGAGAGATTATTATCATCTCTTTATCTAACAATTGACGTTAACTTTTGGTATCTATTTAGATCTTTTCGATTATGTCAAAAAGGTGGAGAGAAAAAGTGTTTACAAAAAGCCCTTAAAATTTTATTAAGAGAAATATTTCTAAATGATTTTACACATAAGATTTCTCCTGATACATCACATATTAATGACGAGAAAAAGTAAGTGGAGACCTCATGAGGAAATTCCAGATTTCTACACAATGCCTGATCTAACCTAAAAAAGCAGTTGACACGTTATTTATAAAATATAGGATTTTTATCAGTTGTACCCCTCCGAGATATTGCAATAGAAGTTATACCCCTCTATTTTTAGGAATATTAGTTGTGTCCCCGACTTCTTGCCGTTGTACCACTTGTACCCCTCTGTTACTTTGGCCGTCAATGAGTTGAACTTAACCAAGGTTTAATTAAACCATTGTTTGGGTAGGGGTAAAGCTGGAAACCTCCCCCATCCTCTTCCTCCTCCCCCTTCTTTACCTCCTCCCCAGCCTCCAGCTCCTCCTCTGTCGTCCCTGCTCCTCCCATAGCACCAACATCCCCCAGCTATTCTGCCCCAGCATCCCCCACCCCAACCTCCCCTTGCTCCCAGCTGCTCCTCATCATTTTGACCTTCCCCTACGACCACCGTTCTCAGAGGCTTCATCTCCTTCTTCCTTCACTCGCGTAGAGGAGAACATACACCACTCCAGCTCCTACCTCTCCCCTACGCCTCCCCCTCCGCTCCAATGCCTCCCTTTCGCCCTTGCTCCTCCCCCAGCTAGCCTCAAGCTCCTCCCCCTCACCCTCACCCCTGCTCTTTCCACCATCCGATACCTCTCCCTTCGCTCTCCTTCAGCCCCCACGCCTCTTCCTCCACCCCAGCTCCTCCCCAACCTGCGCCGAGATCCTCCCCCACCCTCAGTCCCCCGCTGCTCCCTCCATCCCGCACCTCCCCCTCTGCCCTCACGCCACCCCCTGCCCAGCTCCTCCCCAACCCTCCTCGAGCTCCTCCTCACCCCCACCCCCTACAGGTCTAACTAAAGCACCCATTATTTTGACCTCTACCGTTGATAGAGATCCTAGCCGGACCTTGAAACCAACCATCTGACCTCTAGCCATCATTGAAGGGAGCTGGCATGCGCATATGAAAGACGCCTCCCTATAGCGGTCCCTGTAGCAGTTCTCGTCGACAATCACCAATAGGTGGTGCACACCCCACACTCACATCAGCAAAACAAGGATGTAGATCGAAAGATGATACCGAAGCCACCTCGTACCCGCATCAACCTACAAGCTCCTGATTTGTAGGACTGACGACGGTGGCGAGGAGCTGAGGGAGGCGCGAGGTCAGAGGGGGAAGAGTGAGGGAGGAGAAAGGGTGGAGGGGGAGGATCTCGGGGCGGAGGGAGTATCTAGGAGAGAGGGGAGGAGACGGTGGAGGAGGAGCATGATGCTGGGGAGGAGGAGAAGGGGAGGAAGACGAAGAAGATGGGGGAGGAGGAAGAAGAGGATGTGATGACCTTTTAGTCCATTTTTTAAATTTAATTCCGCATGTATCCCCAAAGTTGACGTCCGTTTGTGTTGGGGATGGACGACAATTAACCCGAGGGGCACAATTGATATAATTGCAAGAAGTCAGGAGCACAACTGATATTCCCCAAAAGGGAGGGGCATAACTGAAATTGTAATATCTCAAAGGAGCACAACTGATAAAACCCTAGAATATAATACATACACAAGTAAAGCATGTCATTCCTATTGTTTGTCCTGGATTTGAGGTTGAAGACATCGTCATTTTTTAACATGCATTTTTTTGTGAAGGAGGTGTGGGCACATGCTGTAACTGGGTGGATTTACTTTCCAGATATTATATTTAACAAAGGCCGGGAATGGAAATTTCTATCCTGCATTTTTCCAATTTCAGGATTGGGCTAGAAATAGGAACGTGAATGACAGTCGTGCGTGTTGATATGCCTTGAATCCTAACCATCTGACCCAGGTTGAAGAACTGCATATGCATCCCCCTGCCATACCATACCCCAACAAGACGGGGGTCTCGCTGCCCGGTCAGCGAGCCTGTGGGGGGGGTCTAGGGGGGGAGCAGGTGCGCACCCCCGGCGAAAATTTTATGGAGCGGTTCTATTTGTATTCGGGCATTTGGATCCTTCTATTTTTAGGGATCCGTCTGTATGGGAGTGCTATATAAACTCCTTAGGGTTAGGGTTTTAAAGCATCCTCTGTATTCATTCTTTTTCTCCACATAGTGAAGCCGATCGCCGCCGCCCAAGGACGTAGCCCAGTTACGGGTGAACCTTGTAAATCCGTGTGTTTGCGCTCTTGCTTGTTTGATCGTGTTTGTGCGTGTTCGCTTCCGCGAATTGCAACAAACTGGTATCAGAGCTTCGGGTTCCGTCAGGATCATCTAGCAAGATGTCGTCACACAACATGAAGATCGAGAAGTTCACAGGGAAGAACGGTTTCAGTTTATGGCAGATCAAGATGCGCGCCCTTCTGAAGCAGCAGGGCATCTGGGCGCCGTTGGACCAGGAGCGTGCGAAGGCACTCGAACCCTCCGAGTTGACGGTGTAGGAAGAGAAGGCGCACTCGACGATTATGCTGTGTCTGGGGGACAAGATTATCGCGGAGGTTGCTGATGAGACTTCTGCGGCCGGTCTGTGGTTGAGACTCGAAAGTCTATACATGACGAAGTCTCTGACCAACAAGTTGCTTTTGAAGCAACGTTTGTTCTCTCTCCGCATGCAGGAAGGTACATCTCTTAAAGAACATCTAGATTGCTTAAATACATTGTTGATGGATTTAAGAAACGTAGATGTTAAGATTGAAGATGAGGATGCTGCTTTGATTTTGTTAGTTTCTCTTCCATTATCATTTGAGAACTTTGTTCAATCGTTCATTGTGGGAAGAGAATCGATAATCCTAGAGGAAGTTCGCGCGAGTCTGCATACGCGTGAACTTCAACATATGGCTACCGGGAAGCAGGACTCTAACGCTGCAGGTTTGGTTATGACTCATGAGAAGAGTCATGCCAATTCTGGCTACGCAAAGAAGGGAAAGCAGAAGTCCAAATCGAAGAATCACAATGCTAGGGACATTTGCAATTACTGCAAGGAACCTGGACATTGGAAGAAGGACTGCCCGAAGAAGAAAGGGAAAGCCACAATTGCTGTCGTGGCTCATGGAGGCGCAGATTCTGAAGATGACCTGGTCCTCACCGTCACAGATCAGACGACCACAGACAACACATGGATTCTTGATTCAGGCTGCTCTTACCATATGACTCCCAATGAAGACTGGTTCTACAACTACGAGAAGATAGATGGTGGGAACGTTGTCATGGGGAATGATGCAGCATGCAAGATAGTAGGGATCGGCTCTGTGAAGATCAAGATGCATGATGGAGTCGTGAGGACGGTCACAGAAGTACATCATGTCCCTGATTTAAGGAAGAACCTAATATCCCTTGGAGTCTTGGACTCTAAAGGATATAGGTACAGTGCTGAAGGTGGAGTCATGCAGGTTGCCAAGGGCGGGGTGGTTGTCATCAAGGGCAACAGGCAGAAGACCCTATACATCCTGCAAGGGTCTACAGTTACAGGTTCTGTTGCAGTGGTGTCTCAAGCCGTAAGATCAGTGTCCGAATTGTGGCATATGCGGCTAGGACACATGAGTCAGATGGGGATGAATATCCTCAATCAGAAGGGTCTCATCGGGGATCTCAAGGGATCTAAGCTGGAGTTCTGTGAGCATTGCGTGTTCGGGAAACAACACAGAAAGCAATTCAGTAAAGCTATCCACAGGACGAAGGAGACACTTGACTACATCCATGCTGATTGTTGGGGCCCTTCACGGGTTCCATCTTTGGGAGGCGCCAGGTATTTTCTATCTATTATTGATGATTATTCCAGGATGGTGTGGGTGTATTTTATGAAGCACAAGAGCGAAGCATTTCAGACATTCAGGCAGTGGAAGATCTTGGTGGAAAATCAGACTTCTAAGAAGGTGAAGCGTCTTCGCACAGATAACGGACTGGAGTTCTGTTCATCGAAGTTCAATGAGTTCTGCAAGGAGGAGGGTGTTGCGAGACATCTTACCGTTAGAGATACGCCACAACAAAACGGAGTTGCTGAACGAATGAACAGAATGCTTCTGGAGAGAGCAAGGTGCATGCTCTCTAATGCTGGACTTGGTAGAGCATTCTGAGCTGAAGCTGTGAATACAGCCTGTTACTTGGTGAATCGGAGTCCCGCGTCTGCCATTGATTACAAAACACCCATGGAGGTATGGTCTGGTAATCATGCTGATTATTCTATTTTACGAGTCTTTGGTTGTGCTGCTTATTATCATGTTAGTGAAGGAAAGTTAGAACCAAGGGCAAAGAAAGGGGTGCTTACAGGATATGGTGCAGGAGTGAAGGGGTATAGAATCTGGTCCCCTTCTGAGCATAGAATTATTGTTAGCAGGAATGTTACTTTTGATGAGAATTCCGTGCTTCACTCGAGTAGTGAGTCTGTTGATGCTGGGACAGGTGATGATGTGTCCGAACAGGTGGAGTTCGAACTGACACCAAGTAGTGATCACGCAGTTGGTCACACCACTCCTGATCAGGCTGTTGTTGAACAGCCTGAAGCAGAGCAACCAGAAGAGAGGCAACCTAGTATTGCTACTGATCGGCCTCGTAGAGAGATACATCCACCGCAGAGATACGGATTCGAAGACATGGTTGCATTTGCACTGCAGGTTGCGGAGGATGCAGAGTCACCAGAACCCTCCACTTACAGGGAGGCAATATCTGGGGCAGAATCTGAGCAGTGGATTGCTGCTATGGGTGAGGAGATGGAGTCTCTTCACAAGAATCAGACATGGGAACTTGTCAAATTGCCAAAGGGGAGGAAGATCGTTGGATGCAAATGGGTCTTCAAGAAAACGACAGGAATTTCAGACAGTGAAGGCATCAGATACAAAGCACGCCTAGTTGCAAAGGGTTACAGTCAGAAGGAAGGTGTGGATTACAACGAGATATTTTCTCCTGTTGTAAGACATACATCCATCAGGGTGCTACTAGCTCTTGTAGCACATCAAGACTTGGAGCTGGAGCAGTTAGATGTGACGATAGCCTTCTTACATGGTGAACTCGAAGAAGACATTCTTATGAGCCAACCAGAGGGATTCCTATCTCAGGGTAAGGAAGATCATGTATGTAGATTGAAGAAGTCTTTGTATGGGCTTAAGCAGTCTCCCAGGCAGTGGTACAAGAAGTTTGATAGTTTCATGACTGATCATGGGTTCAACAGGAGCCCATACGATTGTTGTGTTTACCACAACAAGGTGGAGGATGGATCCTTCATCTATCTGTTACTGTACGTCGATGATATGCTGATTGCTGCCAAACAGAGGAGTACCATAGATGATCTGAAGAAGCTCCTTAGTTCAGAATTTGACATGAAGGATCTTGGTGCAGCGAAGAAGATTTTAGGGATGGAGATCATTAGAGATCGTGCAGAAGGGAAACTTTTCTTATCTCAGAAGAACTACATTGAGAAAGTTCTACTGAGATTTGGGATGTCTACAGCCAAGCCTCTAAGCACTCCATCCACTTCAAATATTCATCTCTCAGTTTCTTTTGCACCACAGTCAAATGCTGATAAGGAATACATGTCACGTGTTCCCTATGCCAGCGCAGTTGGGAGTCTTATGTATGCCATGGTGTGCACAAGACCTGACATCGCTCATGCTGTGAGCGTTGTTAGTAGATTCATGGGTAACCCAGGAAAGGAGCATTGACAGGCAGTCAAGCGGATTTTCCGCAATCTGAAAGGAACAACAGACATTGGCCTCATTTATAGAAGTGATTCAGAGTGCTTGGTTGCTGGATATTCAGATTCAGACTATGCAGCAGATATTGATGGGAGGAGATCGATGACAAGCTATGTCTTCACTTTAGGGAATTCGGTCATCAGTTGGAAGGCTACCTTACAGCCATCGGTTACTTTGTCTACTACAGAGGCAGAATACATGGCACTGACAGAGGCTGCAAAGGAAGGCATTTGGCTGAAGGGTTTACTTGGAGACCTCGGTCTGCAACAAAATCAGGCTATAGTATATTGTGACAGTCTTAGTGCAATATGCTTAGCCAAGGATCATGTTCATCATTAGAGAACCAAGCACATAGATGTCAGATATCACTTCATTCGTTCTGAGAAGAGGATCAAGGTGAAGAAGGTTGGTACAGCAGATAATCCAGCCGATATGTTCACGAAGGCGGTTCCTGGGAGTAAGTTCAAACATTGTTTGGACTTGCTCAATGTCGACAGTTGGGAGTAGCCCCAAGGAGGGGCTGGCGGCGGCACGGCGAAGCTTAGCGAAGCTTCTCAGAGGATTCAATTCAAGGTGGAGATTGTTGATATGCCTTGAATCCTAACCATCTGACCCAGGTTGAAGAACTGCATATGCATCCCCCTGCCATACCATACCCCAACAAGACGGGGGTCTCGCTGCCCGGTCAGCGAGCCTGTGGGGGGGGGTCTAGGGGGGAGCAGGTGCGCACCCCCCCTGCGGGGGTGTGGGGGAAGCGCCCCCGGCGAAAATTTTATGGAGCGGTTCTATTTGTATTCGGGTATTTGGATCCTTCTATTTTTAGGGATCCGTCTGTATGGGAGTGCTATATAAACTCCTTAGGGTTAGGGTTTTAAAGCATCCTCTGTATTCATTCTTTTTCTCCACATAGTGAAGCCGATCGCCGCCGCCCAAGGACGTAGCCCAGTTACGGGTGAACCTTGTAAATCCGTGTGTTTGCGCTCTTGCTTGTTTGATCGTGTTTGTGCGTGTTCGCTTCCGCGAATTGCAACAGTGCGGAGAATTCTTTATGATTTTTCCCTTACGTGTCATGGTTGTAGGCGTTAAATGAGAAATGCTATGCAAAGAGTTTTCATTTCAAGCCGTAGTGATTAAACTTTCAGGGGTCATTTGCATACTTCAGTACATTTTTTTACTAAATAAGTTGATAAAGATGACTCCTGAGCTCAGACAACAATGTTTTTATTTCTAATATTGACTAAAAAAACCAGTACCTCGATGACAACTGCGAATTGCCCAATTTTATTTGCAGAAACTCCTTCGATCCTCATCTACAAAAAAAATTACAGCGATAAATAGTTTATCCTCATGAGTAAATGGAGGGAAAAATATAAAAAATAGCATACACAAACATCATTAAGAGATTCCGACTTGAGAATCTTAGTCATTGATGGAATGGTTATTTGGGCCAGGATACAAAAGGATGTAATGAGCTGGGTTGGAGTGTGGCAACAACAATGCATCGACTGATGGAACCTGAGATGCGGTGCAAGACGCACGATCTCATGCGGTATGGTTCTGCATGGGAAGGGCCATGGGGGACCCGTGGCAGGCCAAGGATCCACCCTCTTCTAGCTGCCACAGTTCAAATTCCAAGCAACATTAAATGAGAGGGAAAGGTTGGGGATTTGTTATTTCTCATCGAGAAAAATTCAGATGAAGAGGTTAGGGCCTGGTTTTATCAAGGTAGAAAAGTTGCTTGGTTGGTAGAGAGCAGTCAAAATGACAGGGTTAACATTTTGGGAGTAATTTTTTTTAAAAGTAAAATTATGCACGTGTATTATATTGGTTCACTTCAAGGTCGGGTTTGGGGCATAAAAGTACTCAAATTAAAGTTCAAACCCGTGAGAGTACGGGTATTTAAGCTCATATCCCCATTTTAAACTAAAGGGGACAAGATTTTTCCATCATAAGAGAACAAGATTAGTCACATAATTGTACGTCTACTTTATTTGGTGTTTAATTAAACATGTGAACTGGGGTCAATGCCATTCCGCAGGAGGTGTGCAGACTGGAAAGGTTGGAGGATGAGAGGGCGCCGACGGCGGAGGAGTGAGCGGTGCGCTACAATCACTTGGAGGAGATTCCGATTGAGGATAGAAAGGATGATGTGGCTTCCTCTTGTGCCGCCTGTGCATCGCCTGCGCCACCCCTGTCCTTCCTCTTGTGCCACGCCAAGTGTGGCCTGCCCGTGTGCCACCGCCCGTAAGGGCCGTGGACCCTGCCCTTGTGCCGCCGCCGCCCATAGGGTTCCTACACCGTGTTCTTGAGTGCTTAGGGTGTGGCATGATTGTCTAAAAACCATAGTTACCCAAAGGAACCTCCAAAAGAAGGGAAGAGGTTGTAGTATGAGTCTACACCCACAACCATCTTACTATATGTCAGTATAGGCACATGTCTTTCTTGTTGCTGACCCAGTCTTGGAGATAATTGTCATCATGTCTGATAACAAAGCAGAAGTTCCATCCCTGGGTGCTTTCAAAGGTCCAACACCCATCGTCAAAATAGATGGAACAAAGTATGAACTGTGGGCCATGCAGTTTAGAGTTTAATGCAATGCAATGGCAAGAAGCACATCCTCACGACAGAGGAGCCACGTAACAAGACTGGGATAAATGCCTCATGGGAGGCAGATGATGCATATGCACGCGTGTGGCTATCCGGGACTGTGTCCACAGAGATAGCTAATGATATTTTTGATTCAACATACTGCAAAGGATATGTGAGATATTTTCGCCGCTACATACACTCTGACAAAGAATGAGTCGAAGATACTGCAGTTCCAACATGATATCTTCACATCGAAGCAGAATGGTCGCCCCCTTCATACCCTCTATACTTCTTTGAGAAGCTACATGTGTACATTCCCTTGACTGTTACGCCAGAGCAACTCAAGGCATACAGAGACTCTGTGATGACTGGGGTCTTTTTAGCAATCCTTGATTCGAAGTATGACGCTGCTCGAGCCCAGATTCTTACTGATGCTACCATACCTCTGATGGAGGAGGCATATCGCAGATTGAGTAGATTATATATCCTCTGGAAGTACTTTACAATCTCAGACATCTTCAGCTATGGCCGTGTCTCGTGATAGGGGAAGCCCTACACCATATCGTGGTAGGGGAGGCCCTAGCCGTGGAAAAGGATGGGGTGGTCGATCTCGTTAGCCGTGCACCTACTGCCACAGGTCATGCCACTCTGAGGAAGCCTGCTATTCTAAGCATGAGTTTCCTACTTCATCTCGAGTTGTAGTGCAGACACAACAGGCTGGGAGTCCACCTGTTTCTGATCAAAGATTTGAGGAGCTTGTGGCGTGACTCAGGGAAATTATGCTTATTGTTGGGTCAACCAACACTCCTTCAGGATCTTCAGAGGTAGCTGCCTCATCATTAGCATCTGCATCATGTATAGAATATGCCTTTACTAGTTGTTACAGGACAGACTCGTCAAAATGGATCATGGATTCAAGAGCATCCCATCATCTCTGTGGTGACAGAGGATAATTTAGTGATTTTCGTCTGACTCAACCTGGACGATCTGTTGTAATAGCGGATGAGACACACTCACCCATTACCGATCAGGGGGAGGTGCCATTGACTCCCGTATTGAGGCTTCAGAATGTCCTTTGCGCTCCTGAACTTATTATGAATTTACTATCAATTAGTCAAATCATCAAATATTTACATTGTCGTGCCATATTTGATCCATCTACTCTTGTGTTTCAGGATATACTCACAGGCAGGGTGATTGGATCTGGCCGTAAGCGGGTCTCTACAGACTGGTGCAATCTCTGTTTGCTGGTGCCTCTTCTCTTCACACTGGATATGTTTCTCCATATATATGACATTCGATATGGTCATCTTCCTATGCAAAAGTGTCACGTGAACCCAATTGAGGGGTCTCGTGGTAGAGCAGCGTGCCTCCACCTTAAAGGACCCAAGTTTGAATCCTACTATTAAAAAAAGCCATCACGTTCTTCCACAGATTTCTCCTCGCTCTACACCTTTCAGTGTGAGGCCTACCAGCTTGGGAAGCATCATCGATCCACTTTCCAGAGTCATCACGGTCGGAGTAGTCATTATCTCTTTGAGTTAGTACATTTTGATATTTGGGGTCCCAATCGTGCCCTAGATCATTAGGGACATAGATTTTATCTTGCTGCAGTTGATGAGTTTTTAAGATTGTCCTGGGTTTTTCTTCTTAAGAACAAGTCTGATGTTGCTCATATTATTCAGTCCTTTATTAATGAAATAAGGAACATTTTTTCAGTAAAAGTCAAGTTTATACGTTTAGATAATGCACTAGAATTTTGCAGTACTCAGCTTTCTCAATTCTTTAGGTCTCATGGTATCATGCATTCGACATCTTGTGCGTATACTTCTCAACAGAATGGGGTCCCTGAACGAAAACATCGCCATCCATCGGATATTAGCAGAACTCTTTTGATTTAGAGTCGTGCTCCTCATTCGTACTGGGGGGATGCCGTTCTAACTGCTTGCTACCTGGTAAATCGTATGCCCTCTTTGGTTCTGTGAGAGAAGATCCTGTTCTTGATTGCGTTTTTCGAGATGGATCTTCTCACTTACGCCTCATGTTTTCGGTTCAGTGGCTTTTGTTCATCAGATGTCTCTTGGTTTTGACAAGCTCTCTCCCAGAGCTGTCAAATGTGTGTTTTTTGGGTATTCCAAGACCCAAAAGGGATATCGTTATTTCGACCCTATTCGACGAAGGTACTATGTAAGGGCAGACGCCACCTTCTTTGAGTCCATTCTGCATTTTTCTCCCACATGTGTATGTTATTTGTTGATTATGGACGGGTTGACAAGTCACATTCATGATGAGTTACCTTGGTATATGTTATTTGCTGATGATATTGTGTTGATTGACGAGACTAGAGATGGAGTAAATGAGAAATTTGAGGTCTGGAGACATGAGTTGGAGACTAAAGGATCTCGTATAAGTAGGGCTAAGAAGGAATATATGGAGTGCACCTTTGATGGAAGCAGTGGTGAAGGAATCGAGGTGAAGATTGGTGACGATAACATTCGGAAGAGAGATTCTTTTATATATCTGGGATCTATTTTGCAACATAATGGGGAAATTGATGGAGATGTTACTAATAAAATAAATGTAGGCTAGCTAAAGTGGAGAAGAGCCTCTGTTGTTCTCTGTGATAAGAAAAGTCCTTTAAAAATTAAAGGATAGTTTTACAAAGCAGATGTGAGACATGCTATGCTTTATGGATCTGAATGTTAGCCTGTGAACCATAGGCATGTGCATAGAATGGCTGTAGTTGGAATGAAAATGCTAAGGTGAATGTGTGGACACATACGTAAAGATCGGATTCGGAATGATGCAATCAGAAAGAAAGTTGGTGTAGCTTCGATTGATGATAAGATGCGAGAAAACTATTTAATATGGTTTGCTCATTTGCAAAGAAGATCAACTGATGCACCAGTTAGGAGATGCGAGTGTTGGCACGTTGAGCCGGCTAAGAGAGGGCGAGGACGGCCCAAGAAGTGTTGGAAAGAGACTATACGAAGGGATCTTAGTTTTGTGGATATAAGTCCGGGATTGATCCAAGATAGATCTGAATGGAGGCAAACATTCCATATAGCCGACCCTACTTAATTGTGGGAAAAGGCTTTGTTGTTGTTGTTGTAGGTGACAAGCTTGAAGCTTATTCCTTTAGAGGATGGAGAAGAGGTCTATATGCCTCTACCTCCGATCTCCATTAGATCGTCATTACGATTGTTGGAGAATGTAATATGTGGGTAATTGGATCTCACCAAGATCCAATTACCCCACTCAAATTTAGTCCCACATGGATGAGCGGTGGAACTCCGGTCTGTCTGTGGGGCTATATAAAGAGCCCCACACCCTCCGTACTCATTGAGAAATTCAATAGAATATCCGCCCCTTTGAAGGTTTCCCCCGTGGTTTCATCCTGCTCCTTAGAGAGTAGGATTCCACGTTAAATCGTTATTCTTCATGTTTATCTTTTTGTTTTATCAATTCCTGTTCCGCTTCTCAGATTTCACATGGTATGAGAGCGAGTTTGATTCTTGAGGGTTTTATTGTATTCATTTTTATTTGAGAATCAAGATTTAGTTCTAGGGTTCTTCTTGGAACCCTAATTTCGTGAAGATTAAAGAAGCATATCGTATTCCTTGATTTCCATTTGAAGATTATTTCTACATTCGAGATTTGAGATTCAATCTAAGGTTTCCTAACACCCAAGATCCACAGTTCTCCAGATCATCTCCAACGCACGCAGCGACGCCACCGCATCTACGTCCAGGCTGGGACCGAATCTCCCTCTTAGGCTACGCAACAGTGGTGCACAGCGCCCCTTGTCTTCAGTGATGCAACCCCGGCCCCTCATCTCCTCTCACGTGGGAGGCTGAGCCGATGCTGCCAGTCCCTCCTCACGTGCTCCAAGATCGAGTAACAAAACAAACGAACCCCCATCGGAGTTACGCTGACTCCATCACGAACTTCTCCAGATGATGCCGACCGCGCGGCTCCATCACGTCAACCCACCCTCGCAGTTCCTCTCCAGCCACATCTACACGCGACGTCGAACCTGCAACCCTAGCTACACAAGATGGCAGCGGGACCTCAATTTGCTCCTGCATCGCCGCAAAGCTCGAAGACATCTCCTCCTTCCAGGCGACATCGCCCAAGCGGCCATCCTTCACCCTCCTCCATCTCTTGGCAGCCTCGGTTCCCCTCCGAGCAGCTCGAAGCTGATCCCACCTCTGTAGCTCCAAGCGGCTACACCATCGGCAAGCACATCTTCAGCGGTGTAGGAGGTCGAAGCCCTCCATCAAGGGGCGGTGAGACTCCCAGTAGGAAGAGACCCCAATAGGTGGCACACCGTTTAAAGAATAGGGTTGGCAAGTGGAACCCTAAATAAAAGGCAGCTACGTGTAAAAAATTGTTGCGGTTAGTCTTGGGCCCAATTGGGCCATGTAAGAAAAAAATGAATTGGCATTGTTTGCAAAACAAAAGAAAAAAATAAAAAAAATAAAAAAGTTGCGTACAATAGAAAGGTCGTACGCATTTTTTAATATATATAGAAGAGAATAGTCGAAAAAAAGGAGAACGATTAAGCAAAAAATGAATTGTGCGACAAGAAAAAGGTATGAAAAAATATTACAAAAAATGCATGTTTTGATTTCTCCCAACTTGATCCATGCACTTATTCAATCAAGTATGGGAGAAAGGGGGAGTCAAAGCTAAATTCTTCAGGACATATGCATGTCTACGACAGACAGACTGACACTCCAGATTTCTTTGATCACCGTCTTCACCGAGCATAAATTTTTTCATCAAGGCATATACATCTTCTTTTATAGCCCGATCAGTTCCCCTTACTGGACTTCTTCTGCAGCGATTCTTCTCCAAGCATGATAGAGATACGTTCCGGTGACTTGATATCGCAGTGGTTCTACAAGCATGGCAGAGATACATTCTGATGACCTGAAAGCCGCAGACCCGTCCTCGTGCGAGGTCTTATACCAGCAACGAACATGTGTTCTTGTGATGTACCGTGTGAAGATGTGTTGTATACTTTCTTTTTGTTGCAATGTGCACCTTTCTTAGCTCTAGCTTAAGGGGGAGTGTTGGATAATGTAATAGGTGGATCATTGGATCTCACCAAGATCCAATTACCCCACTCAAGTTTAGTCCCACATGGATGAGCGGTGGGACTCCGGTCTGTTTGTGACGGAGCTCACATCCCATGTACTCATTGAGAAATTCAATAGATATCTGCCCCTTTGAGGGCTTCTCTCGTGATTTCATCTCACTCCTTAGAGAGTAGGGTTTCATGTTAAATCCTTGTTCTTCATGTTTATCTTTCTTGTTTTATCGATTCTGCTTCCATTTCTCAGATTTCAACAACCATATTCCACTCCACCGCAACCATCACCACCTCCTCCACTACCACCTCCACCTCCACCGTCACCTACTTTCTTTCCGTAGGTTTACCAGCGACGACCCCGTGCTCATGTGCCTCCTCCATCATCCAGCACGCCCAAGGTATGTTCTAAACATTTGCATTCTTCTAATGACACTGGTGATTTGCATGTACAAACTGAGGTGCAAGATGTGTTAGATGATATGTCTTCTGCGAGTAATGGGGATCTAGACATACCTATTGCTCTACGAAGGTAGAAGCGAGCTTGCACTATGCATCCTCTTACTTCACATGTTTCTTTGGATCGTCTTTCCAAGGATTTTCAGAGATTTGTTGTGGAGTTGTATGCTGTGGAAATAATACGGACCTATCAGGAGGCATTGCAAAGTAGCCAGTGGCATCTGGCTATGGAAAAAGATATGGCAACTTTACAGTCTCGGTACATGGAGTGTTGTACAGGATCCACCATGTGCGTCTGTTGTCGGCAACAAGTGGATGTTTTCTGTGAAACACCGAGTCAATGGTACTGTGGATAGATATAAGGCCAGGTTGGTTACTCGTGGGTTCACCCAAACCTATGGGTGGATTACCAGAATACTTTTTCTCCTGTTGCACACCACTCTACGCTATGGATTCTTATTGTTGTTGTTGTGGTACATGATTGACCGCTTTTCCAATTAGATGTATTAAAGAATACATTCTTGTATGGTGACTTGCAGAAGGAAGTTTACATGCAGCAGCCACAAGGGTTTGCTGTAGAGGGGGAGTCTAGTATGGTGTGCCGACTTCACAAGGCCATAAATGGCCCTAAGCAAAGTCCGGGGGCTTGGTTACATAAGCTCTTAGAGTTGATTGAATAGAAGGGGTTCATCAGATCCACTGCAGATCATTCTCTTTTTTTTAAGAGAACTCAGAGAGGTACAATTGTTCTGATTTATGTTGATGACATCATTGTTACTGGCAGCGATGAATAGGGCATTCAGGCAAATAAGGATTTCCTTGGACAACAGTTTGTGATCAAGGATTTTGGTACACTACGTTACGTCCTTGGCTTGGAGTTTGTACAAAATCAACAGGGTATGGTTATGACGCAAAAGAAGTATGTCACTGACCTTCTATCTGAGACAAGCATGACAGGATGCAGACCTACCACTACACTAATGGATCCTAATGCTAGACTTTATAATAATGACTCTGAAGAGATGGATAAGAGATGACACAAAGAACTGGTAGGGAAGTTGTTATATGTTACTGTTACAAGGCATGATATATCATTTGTTGTGAGCAAAGTCAACCAATTTATGGAGAAGCCCATACAGGCTCACATGGATGTAGCGTGCATGATTTTAAGATATCTGAAATCTTCTCCAGGTGATGGTCTTCTTTTCAGAATAGATACGTCTCTCACAGTTACTGGATGCACAGATGCAGATTACGCTAGGTGTCCCAAGGACAGGAAGTTCATCTCAGGTTTCATTGTATTTGTTGGTAGCTTACTGGTTTCATGGAGGAGTAAGAAACAAACAATTGTTGCTCGATTCAGTGCTGAATCAGAATATAGGGCTATGACCCAAGGGAGTACAGAAATGATGTGGGTCAAGTCTGTCCTGACTGACCTAACTATTGAGGTGCCTCTTCCTATGCACCTCAAATGTGATAATCAAGTAGCATTATTCATAACTAACAATCCAACCTTTCATGAGAGAACAAAACACATTGAAATAGATTGTCACTACACTCGTGACTTGATCCAGAAGGGGTTGATCTCCACTACTCATGTTGCTTCAGGCGATCAGATTGCAGACATGTTACCAAAGCTCTAGCGAGAGGTCCTTTTCACCGTTGTTCCAAACTGAGCATGATAGACATGTATGCTCCACCTTGAGGGGGAGTGTTGAGATTCTTATATCTCTCGGTCTTTATTTATATTTGTTTATTTTTCAATCTATCTTATGTAATTTTCCCATAGAGCTTTTCTCCTATATAAGAGAGCTCTAGAGTTTTGTGAAATACAACTTTCATTTTCCCTTTCACACAATTGACACACGACAACTGTGTGCATTTACAACAGATTTGGGACCGTGGTGTGTGGTTTCCGATGTTCTCTTCACAGTTGTCGGATCGAAGGTTGGGAGAGTTTCTTTCGATGTAGTCGGAGTTGTTGCAAGCGGAGGGTCCATCCTCGTGTAGGGACCACTTTGTATGGGGGGTGGGAGGTTCATGGTAAGGAAGGTCTACCATTTTTGGGTGGAGGACGAGGTGAGGTTAAGGAAGAGGTCCATGTGGACACTGGAATGACATAGAGGAGTAAGGTGCCAAATTGTGTGAAGGTGTTTTTGTGGATGTCCAAACTGGAAAGGATCCTCACTAAGGGGTGCAGATGTCACCTATTGGGTGTGGAGGAGGCTGCTTGCGATAGATGCAGAGAACATCAGTGGAGGACGTGAACCATCTATTTTCTCCTGTCCATTTTCCATAGAGGTATAGAATTGAGATAACATCGCATGGTTGACTTGTTTGGACCGTGCCATTTTTTGGAGGGATATCAGATCGATTTGTAATTTTTGAGTATGAGGAAAGCGGGTATCCCTTCGCGTTGATTTAGACGATCTAGTTTAGATGAACAAGGCAATTTTTGAGGGGCAGACATTTTATACTGAGAATATAATAGAACATTGTAGAGCGCTTAGTGTGTCATGGAAATTGTGATGCGATGTAACACCTACATGTAAATCACACAGACACACACACACATATAATTACAAGGTGTGGTGGGTCCCATCTTGGGATACCACCCTTCATTTTCTTCGAAAAAAATTAAAAATGTGAACTTGACGAGGAAGGTGGATACGATGATGCCAAAGAGGGTGCATGGACACAAGAGAAATTAGATAGTAATTTGTGGAAGGAGAATACTGAGATAATATTGGTTCACTTCAAGTTTGGGTTTGGGACATAAAACTACCCAAATCCAAAACCGTGAGAGTATTGATATTTAAACTCCTATCTCCATTTTAAACTAACGGGGGGCATGATTTTTCCATCATAAGAGAACAAGATTAGTCACATAATTGTACGTCTACTTTATTAGGTATTTAATTAAACATGTGTACTTGATGAAGAAGGTGGACAAGATGACGCCAAAAAGGGTGCATGGCCACGAGAGATATTAGATAATACTTGGTTGAAGGAGAATAATGAGATACTGATGCCCTAGATATAAATCAATACTCCCCCTCAAGATGGAGCATAGATATCAATCATGCTAAACTTGAAACAACATCTTTGGATAGGCCCTCTGTCTAGGGCCTTGGTGAATACATCTACTGTCTGTTCTCCTAAGCTAACGTGGGAAGTAGAAATAAAGCCCTTTTGAATCATGTCATGAGTGTATCGACAATCAACCTCAATATATATGGTCCTCTCATGGAAGTCGGGGTTGTTGACAATGAAAAAACATCCTGGTTGTCGCATTGTAGATGCATGGGTAGAGGCACGTAAATATATAGGTCAGTCAGAACGGATCTGACCCACATCATCGCAGTATTTCCCTGTGCCATGGCTCTTTACTCTGACTCTGCACTAGATCTGGCAACCACAACCTGCCTCTTGATCTGCCATGACACCAAAAATCTCCCTATGAATACTGCGAAACCTAAGGTAGACTTCCAGTCCTTAGGACATCCTGCAAAATCTGCACCTGCATATGCTATAACGGTAAGGGATGTCTCTTTGCTAAAGAACAATCCACTACCAGGAGAGGACTTCATGTACCTCAGAATCATATGAACTGCATCCATATATACCTGTCTAGGACTTCATGTACCTGTCTAGGATGCTCCATAAACTAGCTAACTCTGCTCACTGCAAAAAGAGATATCTGGCCAGGTGATGGTCACATATAAGAGATTCTCAACGAGCTCTTTGTACCACCTCTTGTCTACCTCCTTTGTATCATCATCATACAATCTCATGCTAGGGTCCATGGGAGTAGTATACTTCCTCTGGGTCATAACATCTCGTTGGTTCCTAGCAAACTCAAGTTCAAGGAAGTAACATAAATAGCCAAGGCATTTGGTGACAAATTGTTGACCTAGGAAATCCTTTTACATACGAATACCTTGGATATCATCCCCTGTAACAATGATATCATCAACATACCTCTCCGAGCCCTCCGAACAAACAATGAATCCCTGTTGCTCTATCAAGTTCAAGAGTTCATGAGACCATGCTATGGGACTTTGCTTAAGGCCATTAATAGTCTTATGAAGTTTACAAACCACCAAACACTCCTCCTCGGCAGCAAACCCATGTTGCTGCTGCATGCAGAAATCCTCTTGCAGGTCACCGTAGAGAAGAGCATTCGCATCAAGCTAAGATAAGGACCACTACCATATCACTGCAATTGAGAGAAGGATATGTAGTGTAGAACGTTGAGCCACGAGAGAGAAAGTATCCTGATAATCCACCCCATACATATGGGTGAACCCACGAGCCACAAGCATCACCTTGTAGCAATCAACATTGCCATCTGCATGATGTTTTACTGGGAACACCCATGTGCATCCCACCACAAATGCTCTTGTAGGAGCTGTAATAGGCTCCACGTGCTACAAAACTGTATCACTGTCATCTCATCCTTCATGGCAAAACACCACCTACTGTCTTGCATGGCCTCCTGGTAAATTCGTGAAATCTCTACGGTTGACAAACCCACGACAAACCTCCTGAAATCCTCTGAAAGATGCCCCAAAGAGTGTAACATCCATATTCTAACAAATCCGAACTCGTCCGATTTTGGGTCTAATGAACCCAAAAACGTTGTCGGTTAATACTAAACAACCTAAAACGACCAATTGATCATGAATCAAAAGTCGTTCGGGCAAAATCGACCAAAAATCGGTCGCTTCGTAATACGCGCCGCGAAAAGCCGCGACGCAAATTCGGAAACCACGAAAAGAATCGAGATCGTAATTAGAACCGATTTGACGATACGAGACCAACGGAATCGACCGTTCGTCAATCGGAGGTCGTTTGATATTTTTAAATCGTAAAATTTAACCTTAAACAAAAACCGTATCCGGAAATTTCGGATATTCCAAACCCGATCAAAAGTATATCAATATTATACTCATATTGACCGTCATTTTGAGATGATCAAAACGAGATATCGTGCATCGAAAATAGACACCCGAGGTGCACATACGGTAGATTTTTACAATATGTTAAACAAAGAGTTTTGTTTTTTTAAATATATATATATATATATATATATATAATACATACGGCTCCTGTCAACAAATTCCAGCTATCTTATATCCCCCATTGGGCACTTTCCTAATCACCATTTGGCTCCTCCTTGCATAACACTTGGACTAAAAGATATTACAAGTGTCATGAAAATATAACTCTTCGTTGGGTATATAAACCCCTTCTTCTCTATACATACACCCTTCCATTTCCAACGAGACTTCTCTTCCCTTTCTTTCCATATTCCCAATTGCCTCCCCATTTCTCTACGAAGGCCCCATTCCCTCTTCTATCTTTTCTCTATTCTAAAATCCATCGAGATGCCCAAATCCCTCACCTGTTGCAGCATAAATATCTAACAGCCTTGGTTGCTGCCTCTATTGTGCAGCAAGGCCAGCTGCTGTCCTTGCAGTTACTGCCATTAGCAGCAGTCACTGCTGCTCCAAAAGCAGATTGATAGACTCCCCTCGAGAGCCCCAGCTGCAGCCTAACTGTTGCAACCTCATCCAACTGCTTCGGCAATTGGCCCAAGTGAAGCCGTTGCATGCATGTCCGGCTTCTTTTGAATTTGAACATCAAAGGTACTCTCTCCCCCTCTCCATTTGCTGCCATACATGTACATTTCCCCCTATCCTACCATGCATGTGCATTCCAAATATTTTCTTGCTACTAATCATGTTATTCCACACATTTTATCTATTAGAATGTCTTTTCTTGAACCTTTGTGACACTGGAATGCAATTGCATTTCCAGGATTGATAGAGGGTGATTACCATATAAGAAATGCAACCTGATGCTATAAAAAAAATTGCAAACAAGTCTTTGTCAGAACACCAATTGAGAAGTTGTGTCCGAATGGTCAAGAAAAATTCAAAGCTTGGATTCTGGTTGTATCATATCTGCTAGGGTGCAGCAACAATATAGAATTACTTGTATTCTTCGATCATCTTCTAAATAAATCATAAGATGGTAACACTCTATATCTTGATCCAAATAGTTAACAATACAATGACAATTTTCAATAATAACTTGAAACAATTTCTGATCATAACTGACAGATTGAGCAACTCAATAGATTGCTTCAAACAGAGGGAAGACTGAATTCAAAATGTCCAAAATTCATAAGAATATTTGGATTGAAATGCTAACTAGATATATCTCTGCCACTGCATATAAATAAATATAATTAGGAGCACATGTTCAGTAGAACACTTCTGAATTTTTGACTTGTGATTACATTGAGTTAGGATGTACAATGAAATAGATTCTCCACATTCAATCTACTATTTATTTGACTTAAGAGATGATGAATGTGAAATCATAAATCCTGGTATGCTTGATGGACAAATACTCGATAAATTGCATAAGTAACATTCTCCCAATCTGTGCTATCATAATCAAGAAGAGGTGATAGCCTTCATGCTTATACTCAATAAGAGAATCTCGTTGAGTATAACCTGTCCAGCCCACTGCTTGTTGGACTAGTTTTATTGCATTCGGATATTCTTTCTATACGTATCAATGTTGCTCAATATAAGATATTCCTCATCCTCCATCTGTTAGGATGCGTACTTCTCCACGATCTCCTGTGTTACCACGAGAGATTATGTTCCTATTAAAAGCCATAACAAAATAGTGGCCAGAAGAATTAACGGGCAAGGAAATGTGGAATTAAGAAGGGTTTTAAAAATGAGACTCGAATAATGAGTTCCATGAAAGCCATTTAACACATCAGTAGTAAACCATGTTTGGCCAAACTAGACAGGACTCGCCATCTTCTGCCGGTATGCTTCACAGTCACATCGACACATATTGCATCTATTATTCTGACCAAAATGACGTTCCATAATATGAGTCTCGCCCGTGCTAAAGAAAAAATAAATAAAAGCCACGTTTCATTTTCACAAAGTACAAGTCAGTCGTGCGGTTCAAATATCCTGGACTCTCAATCTATTCTATTATTCATTTCATAAACAGGAATGACTTACAAATCAAGAGTGCCGGTCATGGTGACCCTTACACCTGACCGTGCGAGGGCGCGGTGACCCTCAACTGGGCGGGAGATAGGAAGCCCAGATTGGGCAGCGGCCGCCAAGTGCGAGGGTCTAGGATCCCAGTCCTCTTTCGGTTTTTACGCGAGCTCGCAGTGTTTTACGCCTCGTTGGGATCCAGACTTTAGACCAGTTCCGCTGACCCTGACTTTTAGGATACCCAGGCGGGGGATCTTTGGTTTTCAGTTTTACGTACGAGCTCGGTTGCCCGTACTAGTCGGGCTGTTTTTCTAGAGCGACTTTTCTAGGGAGTCTCTCTCACCCGTCTCAGTGGCGTAGTTGGGGAGTAGACCTATCCCTCTATTGGACCGCGCTTCCAATTAGAGGGCGAGACGGAAGAGCCATTTGTAGGCTTCTTCACCGCTTGAGTTACTTCGCCAACAGACATGGCGATTCTACATCTAGATCATCCATATCTGCATCTACACCATCTGGAGTTATATCTGAAACATTGGAATTAAGAGTTGAGAAGTTACGATCAAAAGTTAGGGTTAGTAGGAAATGACCATTTTCTCCACCCAATGATTTAAATAAATTAATAGATCTTTCCAATCATAACTTTTCCATTATCACTCAGCAACGTGATCTCTGAATAGATATGTGCTTACACTCAGATACTCATGAATACTCAAGTACTATAAAATATGTCACATGTGGGAAATGCTGGGGTATGGGACAAACATTTGAGATGCTTACAAGTAGCCTGAAAAACCTTTTTCATTGCAAAGTAGAAATAAAGTTTAATTTGAGTTGTTCTTGCCTCTCTACTTGCGTTCTTTTGTAAATAATAAATGCTTGTTATTTTACATAAGTTTTTGGGAGGTACCAGCAACCGCTGACGCCTTTTCTTTCCTAACATGTTTGGCAGGCAAACAACCTGCAACTCAGTAACTATACATGCTTCCTGGAGACAGAGTTTATACCCGACGGTATGAATTACTTTGTCTCAGTTTTTGTTCAGATAATGATGTAAATGTTATCTCTTTTGTATCACACTTTGGGATGTATGTTGTAAATGGAAGATCCTTGTACATGTTGAAAACAGATATGAATATTAATGAAAAGAATTTTGGTGCCATAATTGTCTCTTTTACTTGTGGTCATGTGTTGAGAATGAATGTCATAGTTACGCGAGAAAAAAATTTCCCTGTTTTTCTGCGATAAGTGCGATCAAATGTGAATAAATTATTGCGAAATGCGCGTAAATGGGTACCCGGATCCTGAGGGGTTCACAATTTGGTATCAGAGCAGTGGTACCCCGATACGCACATTCGCGGTATTACAATTCCGATCGCATTAAGTTCTCGAATAGCGACAGTCTACCGACTTGTCGTGAGTTCGAGAAGGGAAATATGACATTCATATTCAATAACCACAGATGTCACCAATTTCATTAATTTTCATCTTATATCCCAAGAAGAGAAAAGCATTTATGATAAATATCTGTTAGGGCATCCTTATGACTAATTATGGTTCTCATGCAGAGCCATGGCATCTCGACCAGGTCAGGATACTTCTGATCAGCTGGCACGCATACTGAGCGCACTTACCGATCTTCAGCAGCAGCAGGCTGCTATGAGAGGCCAGCAGGAGCAGATATTGGCCCAGCAGACCGAGATTGCTGACAGGCAGACGGACATAGAGATGAGGTTTGAGGATCTATCAGATTTCACGTACCATCCATCACAGGATGGAACACGGCAGGACCAGCACCAGTCCGTTGAGGTGGAGCAGCCTCATCCTGACGATCCACTAGAGGACATTCCAGAGCATGGAGCTGAGGAGGATGCAGACTTAGACAGGGAGCAGGACCCTGTTGACTTTGCGGACGAGGATGCACACGAGTATGCAGCCATTCACAGGCACCAGTCGGTCTTCACTTCTTATCAGCGGGCCAACATACCCTTGTTCGAGGGCACAGGTCCACCAGATGATGCTGCGCAGTGGCTGAAGAGAGTAATGAAGGTGCTCAGGGCGATTCATGCGCCACGAAACACGTGGCTATCTTTCATAGAGTATTCCCTGACAGACTTCGCCGAGCGATGGTGGGAGGCCGTAGTGTCCGAGTTAGGCCGAGAGCCTACTTGGAACGATTTTGCGACGAAGTTCAGAGCCCACTTCTTTTCTGCGAAGTGGAAGGAGTCCTAGCGCCGACTGTTTGCAGAGCTTCGTCAGGGACAGATGACAGCCAGGGATTACTTTATCAGATATACAGAGTTGTCACTACATACACGAGCAGCTGGCGCATTTCCAGAAGAGAATCTGGAAAAGTTCATTGGTGGCATGCGAGAGGAAGTACAAGAGAAGCTGGCTGGACTACACATCACTCTCTATCTCCGAGGCTACCGATGCTGCGGAGAAGTTCGAGGACATTAGAGGGAGACGTTACGGGAGCTCGTCTGGAGCACCGCCTAGACCACGACGATCTTTTGGACCGATACGTCGACCGTTTCAGCAGCAGAGGTCAGCCAGACGGTTCCGACCTACAGGTTCGACGTTCTCTGGCAGTGCTCGCTCTTCTCCCATCGACTACTCTAGGAGGAGCACTTGCCGGACGTGGCACAGAGTCCGCTCGACCATCTGGGTCGCAGCGAGCAGATAGACCACCTGCAGGACCAGCTCGGAGCACGGACACAGCTACTCCATCTACTCGACCAATCCGGTGTTACCGATGTCACGAGTGGGGACATTACCGAGCACAGTGCCCACAGGCTTCTGGCGAGCCTCAGCCACAGCCTTCACAGCCACAGCCTCAGACACAGCGTTCAGGGAGTTTCCGTGGCAGGAACTCCAACTTTAGGCGACAGCAGCCGAGACAGACGCAGAGTGTGGCGGGATCTAGTGCTGCATCAGCTAGGCAGGGGCAGTTACACGCAGTTACTGAGGAGCAGGCACGTTCAGCCGCTAGTATAGTGAAAGGTATGGTCTCAGTCTTGGGCCGACCTTTCCATGTTTTATTCGATTCCGGCGCGACACACTCTTTTCTTGCTTCGAGGTTGCTTGCATCTTTAGATAGAGTTGCAGAGACGCTATCGTCTCCATATCACATCCGAGGGCCAGGTGGCCAGTTGTTTGTCATATCCCTGATAGTCAGGCACTTGCCCGTACTGATTGGCGGTCACGAGATGATCGCAGATTGTTTACTTCTGCAGCTCGACGAGTTCGACTTGATTTTGGGCATGGATTGGCTATCTACTCATCATGCACTAGTTGATTGTTTTAGGAAGACAGTTGTCTTCAGAATTCCTGGTTTACCGGAGTTCACCTTTGAGGGTGCTATACATGACTCCACTATGGAGTACATTTCAGTGTTGCGAGCACAACGACTTGTTGATCAGGGTTGCGATTCATACCTTGCATTTGTTCGGGAGATATCTGATCAGGAGCCGATGATACAGGACATCAGAGTGGTATCGGAATATCCAGATGTGTTTCTTGATGAGCTGCCAGGATTACCTCCTGAGAGAGAGATCGAGTTCGAGATCACATTGTTACCAGATACACAGCCGATCTCTATGGCACCATATCGCTTGGCACCAGCTGAGTTGCGGGAGCTGAAGGTGCAACTGCAAGAGTTACTTGATTTGGGATTCCTGAGACCGAGTACTTCACCTTGGGGTGCTCCGGTTCTATTTGTCAAGAAGAAGGATGGATCCATGAGACTGTACATCGATTACAGGCAGTTGAACAAGAGAACGGTGAAAACCGTTATCCCTTGCCGCGCATTGATGATTTGTTCGACGAACTCCAGGGATCTTCGATTTTCTCGAAGATCGATCTTCGCTCAGGCTACCATCAGCTGAGGATTCACGAGTCGGACATTCCGAAGACAGCCTTCAGGACTCGATATGGACACTACGAGTTTGTGGTGATGCCGTTTGGGCTCACCAATGCACCTGCGGCTTTCATGGATATGATGAACCGTATCTTCCGTCCATACTTGGACAAGTTTGTAGTGGTGTTTATCGATGATGTGCTCATCTATTCACGGAATGAAGGGGATCATGCTAATAATCTGCGGATCGTCTTAGATACATTACGGGAGCACAAGCTATATGCCAAGTTGAGCAAGTGTGAGTTTTGGTTATCCCAGGTCTCGTTTCTCGGGCATATCATTTCTGGGGCAGGTATCGCGGTTGATCCTGCAAAGATTGAGGCAGTCATGTCTTGGGAGCAACCCAAGACAGTTACACAGATTCGGAGCTTCCTCGGACTAGCGGGCTATTACAGACGCTTTGTCGACGGATTTTCCCGCATCGTTCGTCCTCTGACACGATTGACGCAGAAGGGAGTTCCATTGATTTGGGACGATTCATGTGAGCATGCCTTCCAGACACTGAAGGAGAGGTTGACCATAGCGCCTATTCTTGCTCTTCCTTCAGGCACTCAGGACTATGCAGTCTACACGGATGCATCTGGAGAAGGTCTAGGAGCAGTGTTGATGCAGAGAGGACAGGTGATTGCTTACGCATCACGACAGTTGAGACCGCACGAGCGGAACTACCCCACACATGACTTAGAGTTGGCGGCAGTTGTCTTCGCCTTGAAGATCTGGCGCCACTATCTATATGGGGTGAATTTCGAGATTTCCACAGATCACAAGAGCTTAAAGTACATCTTTGATCAGAAGGAGTTGAACGTGAGACAGCGCAGATGGCTCGAGCTGCTGAAGGATTATGATTGCACGATCTCTTACCATCCCGGTAAGGGAAACGTGGTGGCCGATGCACTTAGCAGGAGAGCGCCATGCTGATGGTACGGCGAACTGGTTATATACATGGGATATGCTTGCATCTTTGACAGATTGGCATCCTCAGGAGAGCGCATCCATTTCTACTGCCGTGCCTCCTCGATACAGCAACCTTTGGGATCGTATTGTAGAAGGCCAAAAGATCGATCCTTGGATCCGAGATAGATATATGCGCGCCGTCAAGGACGAATTTGATGACTTTGTTGTGATGGAGTCTATTTTATGGAAGGCAGGATGGGTAGTTGTACCCAATGATGAGCAGCTTCGCAGATATATTCTCGATGAGGCACACAGTTCACGGTTATCTATCCATCCAGGCAGTACGAAGATGTACCGTGATCTGCGTCTACATTTCTGGTGGGATGGAATGAAGCGCGATGTGGCGCTACATGTTAGCAGATGCATGACCTGTCAGATGGTCAAGGCTGAGCACAGGAGACCACCAGGATTACTGCAGTCTCTTCCCATTCCTGAGTGGAAATGGGAGAGTATTTCTATGGATTTCGTCACAGGTCTACCAAAGACGCCGGGATGCCATGATTCCATATGGGTCGTTGTTGATAGGTTGACCAAGTCAGTCCATTTCATACCTGTCAACACGACTTATACTCCATCTAGGTTGGCCAAGCTCTATGTGCAGAACATTATCAGGCTGCATGGTATACCACGAGAGGTGGTGTCTGACAGGGATTCGAGATTTACATCTCACTATTGGCATCAGTTCATGTCAGCACTACAGACTGAGCTGAAGATGAGTTCTGCATACCATCCGCAGATAGACGGGCAGAGTGAGCGCACCATTCAGACGCTTGAGGATCTACTTCGCGCATGCACTTTGGAGTGGAAAGGGTCCTGGAAGGACCATTTGCCTTTGGTGGAATTCACGTACAACAACAGCTATCACTCCAGTATTGGCATGGCACCATTCGAGGCCCTATACGGGCGGAGATGCCTCACACCTCTCAGTTGGCGTGAGGTAGGTGATCATGCTTTATATTCCGTGGATCTCTTGGAGGAGACTGCGAGAGCTGTTGATCTTGTGAGACGGAGGCTTCTGACGGCACAGAGCCGCCAGAAGAGCTATGCGAATCGTCGGAGGAGAGACTTAGAGTTCCAGGTAATCTAATTAATTCTTCTTCATCTATGACATATATATATATGTCCAAAATTAATCTCATATTAATGACACTCCTATCGATTATAGGTTGGAGATTGGGTATTTTTGCGAGTATCTCCCATGAAAGGAGTGCAGAGATTCGGTGTTCGTGGCAAGTTGGCGCCGCGATATGTTGGACCTTTTGAGATTCTGGCTAGAGTGGGGAGAGTGGCATACCGAGTAGCCCTTCCTCCACATCTTTCTGCTATTCATGATGTTTTCCACATATCCAATCTGAGGAAGTATGTCCACGACCCTCGACACATTATTAGTTACGAGAATCTCGATGTAGAACCGGATCTGACTTATGAGGAGAAGCCAGTTCAGATACTTGACCGTGCTGTGAAGAAGCTTCGCAGCAAGGAGATTTCATTGGTCAAGGTTTTGTGGCACCGACACGGCGTCAAAGAGGCGACGTGGGAGACCGAAGCCGACATGCGGGCACGATACCCGCAGCTTTTCTGAGGTAATAACCGGAGCAAGCTTTTGTAATAAAATATTTGTGCAAATATATGGCTTGATTTCTCTTTGAGGTTTTTATGGGTTCCAAACCCTTTGAGGTTTTTATGACTATAAGAAATCAAACAAGACACCTAATAACCTTAACTCGAGTCTCGAGGACGAGACTCCCTTTGAGGTTTTTATATTTGTAACATCCATATTCTAACAAATCCGAACTCGTCCGATTTTGGGTCTAATGAACCCAAAAACGTTGTCGGTTAATACTAAACAACCTAAAACGACCAATTGATCATGAATCAAAAGTCGTTCGGGCAAAATCGACCAAAAATCGGTCGCTTCGTAATACGCGCCGTGAAAAGCCGCGACGCAAATTCGGAAACCACGAAAAGAACCGAGATCGTAATTAGAACCGATTTGACGATACGAGACCAACGGAATCGACCGTTCGTCAATCGGAGGTCGTTTGATATTTTTAAATCGTAAAATTTAACCTTAAACAAAAACCGTATCCGGAAATTTCGGATATTCCAAACCCGATCAAAAGTATATCAATATTATACTCATATTGACCGTCATTTTGAGATGATCAAAACGAGATATCGTGCATCGAAAATAGACACCCGAGGTGCACATACGGTAGATTTTTACAATATGTTAAACAAAGAGTTTTGTTTTTTTAAATATATATATATATAATACATACGGCTCCTGTCAACAAATTCCAGCTATCTTATATCCCCCATTGGGCACTTTCCTAATCACCATTTGGCTCCTCCTTGCATAACACTTGGACTAAAAGATATTACAAGTGTCATGAAAATATAACTCTTCGTTGGGTATATAAACCCCTTCTTCTCTATACATACACCCTTCCATTTCCAACGAGACTTCTCTTCCCTTTCTTTCCATATTCCCAATTGCCTCCCCATTTCTCTACGAAGGCCCCATTCCCTCTTCTATCTTTTCTCTATTCTAAAATCCATCGAGATGCCCAAATCCCTCACCTGTTGCAGCATAAATATCTAACAGCCTTGGTTGCTGCCTCTATTGTGCAGCAAGGCCAGCTGCTGTCCTTGCAGTTACTGCCATTAGCAGCAGTCACTGCTGCTCCAAAAGCAGATTGATAGACTCCCCTCGAGAGCCCCAGCTGCAGCCTAACTGTTGCAACCTCATCCAACTGCTTCGGCAATTGGCCCAAGTGAAGCCGTTGCATGCATGTCCGGCTTCTTTTGAATTTGAACATCAAAGGTACTCTCTCCCCCTCTCCATTTGCTGCCATACATGTACATTTCCCCCTATCCTACCATGCATGTGCATTCCAAATATTTTCTTGCTACTAATCATGTTATTCCACACATTTTATCTATTAGAATGTCTTTTCTTGAACCTTTGTGACACTGGAATGCAATTGCATTTCCAGGATTGATAGAGGGTGATTACCATATAAGAAATGCAACCTGATGCTATAAAAAAAAATTGCAAACAAGTCTTTGTCAGAACACCAATTGAGAAGTTGTGTCCGAATGGTCAAGAAAAATTCAAAGCTTGGATTCTGGTTGTATCATATCTGCTAGGGTGCAGCAGCAATATAGAATTACTTGTATTCTTCGATCATCTTCTAAATAAATCATAAGATGGTAACACTCTATATCTTGATCCAAATAGTTAACAGTACAATGACAATTTTCAATAATAACTTGAAACTATTTCTGATCATAACTGACAGATTGAGCAACTCAATAGATTGCTTCAAACAGAGGGATGACTGAATTCAAAATGTCCAAAATTCATAAGAATATTTGGATTGAAATGCTAACTAGATATATCTCTGCCACTGCATATAAATAAATATAATTAGGAGCACATGTTCAGTAGAACACTTCTGAATTTTTGACTTGTGATTACATTGAGTTAGGATGTACAATGAAATAGATTCTCCACATTCAATCTACTATTTATTTGACTTAAGAGATGATGAATGTGAAATCATAAATCCTGGTATGCTTGATGGACAAATACTCGATAAATTGCATAAGTAACATTCTCCCAATCTGTGCTATCATAATCAAGAAGAGGTGATAGCCTTCATGCTTATACTCAATAAGAGAATCTCGTTGAGTATAACCTGTCCAGCCCACTGCTTGTTGGACTAGTTTTATTGCATTCGGATATTCTTTCTATACGTATCAATGTTGCTCAATATAAGATATTCCTCATCCTCCATCTGTTAGGATGCGTACTTCTCCACGATCTCCTGTGTTACCACGAGAGATTATGTTCCTATTAAAAGCCATAACAAAATAGTGGCCAGAAGAATTAACGGGCAAGGAAATGTGGAATTAAGAAGGGTTTTAAAAATGAGACTCGAATAATGAGTTCCATGAAAGCCATTTAACACATCAGTAGTAAACCATGTTTGGCCAAACTAGACAGGACTCGCCATCTTCTGCCGGTATGCTTCACAGTCACATCGACACATATTGCATCTATTATTCTGACCAAAATGACGTTCCATAATATGAGTCTCGCCCGTGCTAAAGAAAAAATAAATAAAAGCCACGTTTCATTTTCACTAAAGTACAAGTCAGTCGTGCGGTTCAAATATCCTTGGACTCTCAATCTATTCTATTATTCATTTCATAAACAGGAATGACTTACAAATCAAGAGTGCCGGTCATGGTGACCCTTACACCTGACCGTGCGAGGGCGCGGTGACCCTCAACTGGGCGGGAGATAGGAAGCCCAGATTGGGCAGCGGCCGCCAAGTGCGCGGGTCTAGGATCCCAGTCCTCTTTCGGTTTTTACGCGAGCTCGCAGTGTTTTACGCCTCGTTGGGATCCAGACTTTAGACCAGTTCCGCTAACCCTGACTTTTAGGATACCCAGGCGGGGGATCTTTGGTTTTCAGTTTTACGTACGAGCTCGGTTGCCCGTACTAGTCGGGATGTTTTTCTAGAGCGACTTTTCTAGGGAGTCTCTCTCACCCGTCTCAGTGGCGTAGTTGGGGAGTAGACCTATCCCTCTATTGGACCGCGCTTCCAATTAGAGGGCGAGACGGAAGAGCCATTTGTAGGCTTCTTCACCGCTTGAGTTACTTCGCCAACCGACATGGCGATTCTACATCTAGATCATCCATATCTGCATCTACACCATCTGGAGTTATATCTGAAACATTGGAATTAAGAGTTGAGAAGTTACGATCAAAAGTTAGGGTTAGTAGGAAATGACCATTCTCTCCACCCAATGATTTAAATAAATTAATAGATCTTTCCAATCATAACTTTTCCATTATCACTCAGCAACGTGATCTCTGAATAGATATGTGCTTACACTCAGATACTCATGAATACTCAAGTACTATAAAATATGTCACATGTGGGAAATGCTGGGGTATGGGACAAACATTTGAGATGCTTACAAGTAGCCTGAAAAACCTTTTTCATTGCAAAGTAGAAATAAAGTTTAATTTGAGTTGTTCTTGCCTCTCTACTTGCGTTCTTTTGTAAATAATAAATGCTTGTTATTTTACATAAGTTTTTGGGAGGTACCAGCAACCGCTGACGCCTTTTCTTTCCTAACATGTTTGGCAGGCAAACAGCCTGCAGCTCAGTAACTATACATGCTTCCTGGAGACAGAGTTTATACCCGACGGTATGAATTACTTTGTCTCAGTTTTTGTTCAGATAATGATGTAAATGTTATCTCTTTTGTATCACACTTTGGGATGTATGTTGTAAATGGAAGATCCTTGTACATGTTGAAAACAAATATGAATATTAATGAAAAGAATTTTGGTGCCATAATTGTCTCTTTTACTTGTGGTCATGGTTTGAGAATGAATGTCATAGTTACGCGAGAAAAAAATTTTCCCTGTTTTTCTGCGATAAGTGCGGTCAAATGTGAATAAATTATTGCGAAATGCGCGTAAATGGGTACCCGGATCCTGAGGGGTTCACAAAGAGACATAAGCCGCGAGAGGATATATAGCATACACGTTCGCCTCCATTTCCACAGAGCAATAGGCACATCAATGTCATATGCATCTTCCTCATCCTACGAACTAACCTCTTGAGAAAGTACATGCTTGTCCTGTAAAGTAACCTGCTGCATAGACAAATCATCGGTGCCATAAGTAGAAATAATGTGCTCAGAACATACATGGGACGTGTTGGATGATGGGGAATGCCCAAGAGAAGGGGGAACAATGGGAGCCCGCAAATGTAAAAATGTGACAAAAACTGAGCTAATGTACTAGGTAATGGGGACGGAGGAACAACCGCAATAGGAGATGAAGGTGGAGGAGTAGGAGAGACCACTGGAGGAGGTGTTGGTGGATCGTGAGTGACCCGTAGAGGAGGTGATGGTGGAGATGGAGGAGGTGGTACATGTACATTCTCTCTAGAGTCAAAGAGAATCATCCTATCACATGTAAGAGTGAAGTACATAACCGGCTAAAAAGGTGACATCCACACTAACGTAGTACTTTCGTCTAATTGGACTGAAGTAGCTATACCCTTTGAGGGTCCGAGAGTATCCCATAGAGATGCACTTGACAACTCTATGAAAGATCTTGTCACAACCATGTGTTCTATGGTGAAGAAAGGCCAATGAACCAAAGAAATGAAGTGTTAGCAAGAAAAGATCCTTATCAGGAAACAAAATTGAATAAGGAATCTTTTCACCTAAATAGACGACGTCACCCTTTGACCGGGTAACATGTAGTAAGAACAACATCCCCCCAGAAGGAGTGGGGAGCACGACTCTAAATGTAAAGAGTCATGATCACATCAAGAAGATGATAGTATTTGCGTTATGCAAAATCAACATGCTGAGAAGTATAAGGGAATGACGTCCGATGTATAATGCCATAAGACATAAAGATATGAGATAACTGAGTAGTAAAGAAAATCTAAGACATTATCATAGCGAAAATACTTGATCGCAACACAGAAAATGTTATTTATTTCATAAATATATGATTGAATGACAGATCCTCAAATTTATTTTTCAATAGAAAAATCCATGACAATCTAGGATAAGCATCGATAGTTACAAGATAAAACATATGCCCCTGATGGTCAGGGACATGATTAGAACTGTAGATATCAAAATATACTAACTCAAACAAAGAACTGTTGCTACGACTCTGATGCCAAGATAACTGGAACAATGATGCTTTCCAAGCTGGCAAGCCCCACACTGAAAGGTAGATTTGGATTGGATCTGAGGGAGGACTCTACATAGCTTCTGCAGAGGAAGATGACCAAACCGAAGATGCCACATGTAAGGAGAGACTAATCCAAAAGGAGTTTAAGAAGCACTAACATATGAGGACTGGACTAGTCTGTAGAGGCCCCCTTGCTTACGATCACATCAATTCACACTGCCCATGAGTATATCCTGAAACACAAGATAGGAGGCGTCAAAAAATGACACGACAGTGTAAATCTTCAGTGATTTGACTAATAAATAGATTCATAGAAAATCAACAACATAATAACACCCTGTAGGTGCATGGACTATGTCAACCGAATCTCCCCATGTCCAGTCAACATTCATAGAAAAATCAGGAGCATAATATCCTTAGACATGTCTTTAAGCATGCTCTTTCTAGGGGTCTATTTACTTAAATTGGCAAGCTCAGTATAAGGGAGGGTTAGAGTTAGTGCATATATATGGGCCATCTCGTTGGGTAGAAACAATGATATTTTCAAGGAAGAGATTTTACCCGGAGAATGTACTTGAATATGCCAAAGCTCTTTGTGGAAGCCGACGATTGTAATTTTTGTTTATAATTCTTAATATATTTTTTGAACGGGCCTCTAAAGGAGACCCATCCATCATTTCCTTAAAAAATGAATATAGGTGGAGTGAGGCTTCTTATATAGCCCTACTAATATCATCAAGTCCTACTCATACACGATGTGGAACTAAACCTGAGTGGATATGGTAATTGAACCCTAGAGGGATCCAATTACCCATCTATGGGTGCATTCTCTAACAACACCTCCTTAAGCTAGAGGATGCAATGCTCAGCTTGGAGAAATAAAAAGAAAGCACATACTCACTTAGTGAATATAATATACTACGGACAATATCAACTCAATGCATATGTGTTGGTTGTATGTCGAGGATGTTACTACTTATGCCACGATAGAGAGGAGGAACTGAAGGGCTGGAATGTGAGTTGGCACGTGTGCTGGAATTCAACGTAACATATGGAAAACTTCTCTGATCTCTCCAAAGGTCCAAGCATCGTCAGAATATCCATGTCGGAGTTCACATTCATTCGAGATGGATGTCGAACCGAGTTTCTGTCTGGAGATTTCGATGCACTTGCTTCAATGTTGTTCTCGCGCAAATAGAGATCGGACTGTGTACGATCGAGACCCTAGAGGAAGAAGGGTGTGCATCGCCGTCATAGGGAGATCACCTAGAGCTGCGACTTGAATTAGGGTTTCAGATCTGCATCATCGCTTCTATATCTCATAATGAAAGTTGGGTTCTCGAACCCTAGAATGTAGTTATAACAATATGATCTTGCAACATACGGTCTTGAGACTGATCATCTTTAGGAAACAGATGCGCACGATAAACATGTGATAGAACAAACCCTAGAACAAAGTAATTGGGCAATTCTCTTCTCAAATAGATATCAAAGATCACAGAAAATGAACACTTCTCAAACATGAACATAATCAAAATAAAATCTTCAAGAACAAATCCAATAACCGAACCCGTCTTTGATACAATGTAGAAAATGATAATGCGGAAGTATAATCAAAGATAATCATAATAAGAACAATAAAGAACACATGTATTTACGTGGAGCCCTACTCTATAAGGAGCGGGATAAAACTATGGGAGAACTGCCTCACATGGATATGTTATATTAAATTTTCTCAATGAATGCATATGGTGTAAGGCTACTTATACATCCCTATCAATACGACGAAGTCCCATTCATACACGATGTGGGACTAAACCAGAATAGATGTGGTAACTGGACAATGAAGGGGTCTAATTACCCATCCATGGATGCATACTCTAACATACACGATATGTGCAATGGAATGTGCATTAATGTGCAAATTTAGAAACCTCCCTTTTGCATATAGAGTGTACTTTTCTGTTATTTATTATTTCGAGCTTGGATGATCTTAATTTGCAAGTGTAGACGTTTATGTTATGTTGTGGTGTATCGTTAAGTATTTCTTATTTATCTTATGTACGTCTGTGTAATTTACCCAAGGGTTTTCTCTCTATATAAGAGACCCTAGGGCTCCATGAAATAACATAACAAAGTATTCTCGGCTCTAACATGGTATCAGAGCCAAAACCCTAATCTAAGGTTTTTTTTCTCCACCCGCCCCCCCTACCGCCGCTGCCAACCTAGGCCGAGGCCTATACCGCCGCCGCCAACCCCTCTCACCGGGCTCCCCCCTTCCGCCGCCAGCCCAACCGCCGGTCCCCAGCCCCGCCATCGGTTCCCAGTCCCGCCGTCGGACCTCAGCACCACCTCCAGGCCCCCCTCCTCCCGCCGACTCTCTCCCGCCGAGGCTTCTTCAGCCTCCTCTCGTCGCCGCCAGCCGCTACTTGCGACACGTCTCCTTCGGTCGGCCCGGCTTCGACAATGGGTTCAAGTGCATAACGTCTACATATGCACTTGAATCCACAAAGGTCTTTGTAGACGCCAGTTCTTCTGTCTATCATCCCTAGGTTTTCTTCTCCGGCAATATGTCAGAACAAAAAGTTGATATGCCCGCCATAGGTGCCTTTAAAGGTTCGGCACCAATCGTCCAAATGGACGGGACAAACTACGAACTGTGGGCTATGCAGTTCCTCAGTCTTATGAAGTCATGTGGTAAGAAGCATATTCTTACCGAAGATGAACCGCCGGAGAAGACGAGAATATATGCCTCATGGGAGGCTGATGACACCTATACAAAGGTCTGGCTGTCCGGGATGCTCACGATGGAGATCGCCAACGACGTCCTTCATCAACCCACCGCCAAGGCGATGTGGGACATTCTCGCTACAACATACTCTCAAGTGCGGAATGAGACGAAGATGCTGCAGTTGCAGCATGATATTTTTACCACGAAGCAAAATGGTCGGCCCCTTCATTCTCTGTACACGTCCCTACGTGGGATGTTCGAGAAATTATACTCCACCATTCCGCTCACAACCACCCCCGAACAGCAGAAGACGTTTCGCAATGCAACTATGGTAGGAGTTCTCCTAGCTGCTCTTGATCCGGAATACGAGGCAGCTCGGTCTCAGATCCTCGCCGATGCTACTATTCCTCCTATGGAGGAAGTCTACAAGAGGCTCAGTCGGATCTCTGTTCCCTCTAGTGCCTCAACTACATCTCCGTCCGCAATGGCGACCTCTAGAGGCCGAGGTATTTCATCTTCCTTTCGTGGCCGAGGAGGTAGCGGACGTGGTCGAGGAGGTCGTGTGCGTTCAACATGCTCTTTTTCTCGTCGAACTGGTCATTCCGAGGATACATGCTATTCCAAGCATGGATTTCCTTCGTCTGCACGTGTAGCTGATCATGTTCAGGCTCCATCCACACCTACTTCAGATCACAGGTTCGAAGAGCTAGTGGCACGGCTTTGTGACATCATGCCACAGACATCATCGGAGGGTGCTGATACCCCTGACGTTGCGGCTTCTGCATCCGCTAGTACATCTGCTGCTGCCAGTACCTCAGGTAGTCCTTCTGCCTCTTGTCATAACCATGATCTCTCAGGTTGGATTGTTGACTCTGGAGCCACCCATCATCTCTGCCGTGATAGAGATAGCCTGGAGTCCTACAGAGCTATTCGGTCTGGTCGCTCCGTGATCATAGCTGATGGCACTCATTCCCCCATTGTCGGTCAGGGGGAGACTGTTTTATTGCCATCCATGCACTTATAGAACGTTCTACATGCCCCAGAATTCTCTATGAATTTATTATCCATTAGTCAGATTACAAAAGATTTGCACTGTCGTGCTATATTTGACCCATCTTCTGTCGTTCTGAGCACAATGGCCTTTATCGTCTGGTACGCCAATCCTATACTGGAGTCTCACTACACTCTCAGGGATCCGTTTCTCCATATACATGGCACCCTCGCTTTGGTCACCTGCTGCTGCAGAAAATGCGTCACCTCCTGCCTCAGATATCTCCTTCTTCGTCATTTCGTTGTGAAGTATGTCAGTTAGGGAAGCATCATCGTTCTATCTTTCCTAGTCGTCCGAGTCGGAGCAGTTGCTCCCTATTCGAGTTATTTCATTTAGATATTTGGGGTCCGAGTCGTGTCCTGGATCATCAGGGGCACAGGTTTTATCTTGTTGTAGTTGATGATTTCTCTCATGTTTCTTGGACTTTTCTTCTTAAAAATAAATCTGAAGCAGGAAATGTTATCCAAAATCTAATCAATGAAGTGCAGAATGTTTTTTCCTCTACTGTCAAATATGTGCGCACAGATAATGCATTGGAGTTCTGCACTCGTTCTCTTGCTCGGTTTCTTTCTTCTAAGGGGATTATCCACCAAACAACATGTGCGTACACATCTCAACAAAACGGTGTTGCGGAACGAAAACATCGACACTTTCTTGACATTGCTCGCACATTACTTATTCAAAGTTGTGCACCATTAGCTTATTGGGGGGATGCCATACTTACAGCATGCTATCTGGTCAATCGCATGCCCTCTACCGTTCTTGGGGAAAAGGCCCCTATCTCTGTTCTTTTCCCTGAAAAGGACTTGTTTTCACTTACTCCTCGTGTCTTTGGGACTGTCGCTTTTGTTCATCGCTTGTCTCCAGGACTTGACAAGCTCTCTCCTAGAGCTGTTAAGTGTGTTTTTGTGGGTTACTCAAGGACACAGAAAGGATATCGTTGCTATGATCCCATTTGTGGCAAGTACTATGTCAGTGCTGATGTTACATTTTTTGAACCAGTTATGTACTTCTCCCCTGCAGGTGACAGATTAGTTTCCTCAACTTCCACGGATACTAATGTCTATGTACCCCTACCTCCAAGTCTGGGTCAATCTGAGTCCACTACACCACCACCACCACCTCCACCACCCGTCCCACCATTTCCTAAGTTCTACACAAGGCGATCAGAGCCTGCTCAAGCTACAAGCCAACCATCCAACACGCCTCAGGTATGTTCTGATGTTATCACTAATGATGGGTTAGATAATGCACCTGTGCAGAAACCTTTGCTACAGGAGGAGGATCCGCCAGCTAGTACTGTGACAGATGACCTTGATCGTCCTATTGCTCATAGGAAGCAGAAGAGGCAATGTGCATCTTATCCTCTTGCATCTCTAGTGTCCTTTCATCGTCTCACTGGTGATTTTGAGAGGTTTGCAGCAGCGGTCTCGTCGGTTGACATCCCACGGACTTATCAAGAAGCCATGAAGATTGACTGCTGGCGTCTAGCTATGGAGGAGGAGATGCGTGCCTTACAGTCTAGAGGGACTTGGTCTTTAGTTCCTATTCCTCCGGGCGCATCTGTGGTGAGTTGCAAATGGATTTTTACAGTTAAATTTCACGCAGACGGGCGCCTCGACCGATACAAGGCCAGACTTGTCGCACGAGGATTCACCCAAACCTATGGGGTGGATTATTTGGACACTTTTTCACCAGTGGCTCGATACTCGACTCTTCGCATTCTCCTATCGGTTGTTGTGGTACGTGACTGGACTATTTTCCAACTTGATGTGAAGAATGCTTTCTTGTATGGTGATCTACAGGAAGTCTACATGTAGCAGCCACCGGGGTTTGCTGCTGGGGGGAGACTCAGATGGTGTGTAGACTTCATAAGGCTATCTATGGCCTTAAACAAAGTCCACGGGCATGGTTTCAGAAACTTTCCCAGCTGATTGAGCGACAGGGGTTCAAGAGGTCAAATGCGGACCATTCATTGTTTATCCAGATGACTCCTAAAGGTACGGTCGTCGTCATTGTATATGTTGATGATATTCTGGTTACAGGAGATGATACTCAGGGGATTGAGAAGATCAAAGCCCTTTTGGGAAGCCAATTTATTACGAAGGATCTAGGCACGATACGATATTTTCTGGGGATAGAGTTTACAAGAAATGCACAAGGAATGGTGATGACCCAAAGAAAATATGTCACAAACTTGCTTGTGGAAACAGGAATGGCTGGATGCAGACCATCGAGCACGCCTATGAATCCAAGTATGAGGCTTCACGACAATGATACCGAAGAGGTGGACAAAAGAAGATATAGAGAGATGATGGGTAAGCTTCTATACATCACCATAACTCGTCCGGATATTTCCAACGCAGTAAACCGGGTGAGTCAATTTATGGAGCAGTCCAGGCAAGTTCATATGGAAGCCGTGTATATGATATTGAAATATCTGAAGTCTTCCCCAGGCACAGGTTTGTTATTTAGAAAAGACACAGATCTGTCTATTTCAGCTTTTGTGCAGATGCAGACTATGCGGGATGTCCAAAGGATCGTAAATCTACTTCAGGATTTGCTATCTTCATAGGAAGCTCGTTGGTTTCTTGGAAAAGCAAGAAACGGACAGTTGTGGCAAGATCCAGTGCTGAATCCGAATATAGAGCCATGGCACAAGCGAGCGCAGAAATGATGTGGATTTGAGCGGTCCTGGAAGATTTGAATGTAAATGTCTCTTTACCCATGCAGCTTCAATGTGACAACCAGGCAGCATTGTTCATTGCAAATAATCCTGCTTTTCATGAAAGAACAAAACACATTGAGGTAGATTGTCACTACACTAGAGACATGATCCAGAAGGCCTTGATTTCCACTTCACATGTCAGTTCAGAAGACCAGACTGCTGATATATTTACCAAGCCATTGCTCAGAGGACCTTTCCAGAGATGTTCTTCCAAGCTGAGCATGATTGATATCTATGCTCCATCTTGAGGGGAGGTGTAGACGTTTATGTTATGTTGTGGTGTATCGTTAAGTATTTCTTATTTATCTTATGTACATCTGTGTAATTTACCCAAGGGTTTTCTCTCTATATAAGAGACCCTAGAGCTCCATGGAATAACATAACAAAGTATTCTCGGCTCTAACAGCAAGAAAATTACCTTTTTAAGCCATTTCCGATATTTCCACGGATATTTGTGATATACGCCTGATATATCCCTTTTCAGGCACTGATACATTGTCGATATTTCAAACATTGGTCTTCCTTTGAGGTAATTCGTGATCATAAGCTTTTTTAGTCACCTAATATTTCTGGTCATACATGTGTATATGAAGAGATAAATAGTCCAGATGATTGTGCCATCTTGATTGTTATTAGAAAGAAGCTCGATTGTTATGCCTTGTATCTTTTTTTATTAATAGTGAGATTCGAACCCTGGTCCTTTAAAGCAGGAGCCATTGCTTCTACCACCATACCATTAGAGGGGTTTTGCCTTGTATCTTTTGTCCAAGGCACTGTCTTTATTTTCTCTTAGTAATTTCCACAAATAGTTCGTAAAGGACTTATCTTGTTTATATATCACATGATTATACCCTCCTTTAGCCTCAAAGGTAGGGGGCAAAGATGAGGAGATGAAACCTTTAATATCCAAGGGCACCTGGACATTGGTAGATCCACCCGAAGGATGTATGATGGTTGATTTTAAATATGTGTTTACTATAAAGCATAACCCAAAAGGATTAGTTTCAAGACAAGGTGTGACTTGACATCAGAAGCTCACCTAAGCTTAATAGGGCAAATTTCTTCAATACCATCTCTTAGTGGATTACTTTCAACTCTTCATATTCTTCTTGTCATTTCCATGCACGATCATTTATCTTTATGCCAGTTTGATGTGAAGAATGCATTTCATTATATGAATCTTAGAGAGGTCGTTGACATATAGAAACCATCAAGATTCAAGATTCAAGAGGAGCATTAGAAGGTTTTCTTACCACGGAAGGCCAGGTATGGCGTTAAGTAAATCCCCAAAGCATGATTTTTTGACTAACGATGACGAGCAAGGAATTAGAGAAGTGAAATGAATACTTGTAAATCATTTCATGATGAAGGATGTTTGCTTGTTGAGATATTTTCTTGGGTTAGAGGTTCTGCATGTAGTTGTAGATGACTAATCTTATTCGTAAAGGAAATATGTTGCTGCCCTTTTATATGTGAGCGACATAATATGCGTCAACCCGGCCTATAATCCTATGCATCCTAAGGCTTGTTTGTATGAGGATATGCTTATAGATAATGGGCATTATTATCAGTTGGTAGAAAGCTCCTTTATCTCATGATCATTGGACCTCACATCTCTCATGTAATAGGAAACTCGGTCGATTCATGAACAAGTCTACATAGTCCCCACTAGGATGCAACCATGATGGTATTGAGATAAATCAATGCTCTATATCGAAAGGACATATTCTGCACATTATGGACATCGCTCGGTTTTATAATGTAAAAACAACAATGTGGAAGCATAATAATTAGAGATAAGAGGATAAAGAACAAGTAGTACACACAGGTTTAACATGGAACCCTACTCCATAAGGAGCAGGATGAAATCACGGGAGAAAAGCGTCATAGGGTTGATGTTTCTATTAATCTCTCTCAATATTTACAGATGGTATGACTTCTTATATAACAACATCATAATGATGAAGTCCCACTAATAGATGATGTGGGATTAACATAGGTGCATGTGGTAATTGGACTCAAGAGGGATCGAATTACCCACTGTTGGAGTGTGTGTCATAATAGTGATGGGTAATTGGATCCCTCCAGGGTCCAATTACCACATCCAGTGGTTTAGTCCCTTTTGCGGGACTTGGAGAGTCAGTGTGGGATATATAAGAAGCCCCACACCTATTGTATCAAATGAGAAATGTTATTGAAAACATCAACCTTTTGAGGCATTCTCATGTGGTTTCATCCCGCTCCTTAGGGAGTAGGATTCCACGTTAAATCCCAACGTTCCCTCTTATTCTTTATTCTTTATCTCTAATACGCTTCCGCATTCTACTTTTCTAACATGGTATCAAAGCATGTTCTATTCCGTATTTTTTTATTGAAGATTTTATGTTTTTATTCAGTTGAGGATCATTATTGTTGGAGAGTTCAAGTTTTATTCTGTTCATGGCACAAGTTTTGAAGATCATTCTAAGATTTTTGGAATCCTAATTTTTGCACGACTCAATCATCTCCACGTGCCTAACAAGTTCGAAGTAGCATCTCCAATCAAGGAACCTCTGCGCATCAGATCAAGGTGGTGCCACCATCTCCAGGTCGATCGAAGCCCAAACGGGAAGAGGAAAATCGAAGAATCGTATCAACGAATGCGGAGTTGATCCCCAGGTGGTGGCACTTCACAGCCCCTGCAGCCCCATCGTGCCGACGCAGGGCGTTTGGATTCCAAAAAAAATAGGTGGTGGCGCATCCATCATCCCAGACAACATCGAGGCGACCCCGCACAAGCCTTCTTCTCCAACTATTCCATGCCATGTAGATGACACCAACTCCAGTTGCAGCACATCGCAGTGTCACAACATCCCTACTGAGATTTTTATATTGTGCCTCCCCTACTTGTATGGCGGCTCCACTCACGGCTTGAGATGAAGACAAGAGAGGGTCTCTCTCCAGACCTTACGCACACCTCCAAGAGGCACCGCACGTGCCTCCGCCAGCCATCCTCTGCGTGAGGATACTTGTTGTCCAATGTCCCATCGACAAAGAGATCTGATGAGCTTCTCTCCTTCTCCCTCCTTTTAGCGTCGACAAAATAGAAGAAAGGCCCCAAAGGGGGGCATTCTTGAAAAGAGGGGTACCTCAAGTGGGAACCCAAGTGAGGCTACATTAAAAAAGGGAGCTGCTTATTTGTGGCCCAACAGGCCATGTATTCAAAAAAATGAGAGAGAGAGAGGAAGGTCGAAAGAGAAAAAAGGTGTTCCGATTTGCAAGAAAAAAGAGAGGGAAAAAGGAGTTCAAAAAAAGGGGAGAAGATAGAATATCTGAAAGAGGGGGAAATGACTGCAAAAAACACATAAAAAATTGAAAGCAAAAAATTTTTGAAAAAAAAAGGATGACTAAAAAAGGGAAATAGTCGCAAAAAAACCATTTGAGATTGTCCCCCCATATTCTTATCTTCTCCCAACTTGATCGATGTCATCTATTCCGACTAGTATGGGAGAAAGGGGGAGTATTATGTAGAGTTCTACAAGTCAGATTCTCCTGTTCAGATTCCAGACCAAGTTTCAAACTCTACACAGTTCAAGGCGCACATGTATGCACTCATTGTTCAAGAGGCCTCCATACTTGACCTGGTCGGCTCAGAGTTTTCATGTGATCCAGAGAGACTCCAGTGTAGAGATCCCATTCACTAAGTCATTGTGGGCTAGGGTTTTCATGCGGTTTCATAGGGACACCAAAGTAGAGATCCCGTTCCCTGAGCTAGTATGGGAGAGACCAGTTCTCCGACAAGGAGACTTTCAAACTCCATTCCTCAGCGATCGTGTATTCCAACGAGGATGTTTCCACGACTTTCTCTAGTTTGGCCCTTCAGAGAGATGGAGCAATTGCGATCCATAGCTCTCCAGGTGGCGACTCATTCTAGTTTCAGTGATTCTGACAAATGCAGTACATGGCACATGTTCTCCAACGAGGAGACCCAATTCAACTCACACTTCAGCCCTTTGGTTCCTCCTCACCAGCATGGCATGAGAAGCAATGTCCTCGACAACAATCGACAATAGAGTATGCGTTGAGTTGATATTATCTGTAGTGCCTTGTATTTTGAGTTTGAGATTCTTTCTATTTGTCCAAGCTGAGCATTGCATGCTCTAGCTTGAGGGGAGTACTGGAGTATGCATCAATTAGATCCCTCCATGATCCAATTACCACATCCAGTGGTTTAGTCCCACGTCGGTTGTTTACGGGATATGGAGAGTTAGTGTCGGCTATATAAGAAGCCCCACACCCATTGTATCAGATGGGAAAAGTTAACGAAAACATCAACCTTTGAGGTATTCTCTCGTGGTTTCATCTTGCTCCTTAGGGAGTAGGGTTCCACGTTAATCCCACCGTTCTCCCATGTTCTTTATTCTTTATCTCTGATATGTTTCCTCATTCTATTTTTTTAACACCCATCAATAGATGCATACTCTAACACTCCCCTTCAAGTTGAAGTAAGCAATGCTCAGCTTGGAAAGCCCTTAATCACAAAATACAAGAAACTACGGACAATATCAACTCAACGCCTACATGTTGTATGCTAAGGATGTTGGTTCTCATACCATGAAGGGAGCAAGGTTGCAGAAATTGGGAGTCGGTACTCGGTCAGCGGGGTATCTGACTAAGGATTAATCGATAGTTAGGCGACTAATCGGTGTTAATCGGCCATTAGTCGCTTTTGATTTTTTAATTATTTTAAATATATAAATTATTTATATATATTCTTGTATATTTGCATAGATTTGTACATTTTCTATACATCATAAGGAAACAAAAGAAGTAATTGACTTTAAATACAACATTAAGCATATTAAAATAAGTTTGCTTTTAAAAAAAGAAAAAAAACTCTATGTAAAAGTCGGCCCGACTAATCAGGTTGACCGACTAATGGTCGACTAGGCCTCGTTGAGTCGGCTACCCCTAGACTCGACTAGTCAGCCTAGTCAGCCGACTTTTACAACAGTGTTGGTAAGGAGGAACTGAATGACTAGAGTGGAATGAGTCTCCTTATCGGAGAAATTGTGCTCTTTAGTCTTTACTGAGTCTGTCAGAGTCACCAAAACTGGAATGGGTCTCCTCATCGGAGAACTTGTGCTATGCATATGTCACAATCACTAAAATTGGAATGAGTATCCTCGTCGGAGAACTTGTAATCTTCATATGTCAGAGTCACTAAAACTGGAATGAGTCTCCTCGTTGGAGAACTTGTGCTCTGCATCTGTTAGAGTCACTAAAACTGTAATGAGTGTCCTCGTCGAAGAACACTAAGAAACTAAGTGACTCGAACATAGAGTGCCTCGAACCATGGTAGAATCTGAAATTGAATGGGAGAATTCTACAAATTGCCCCCTTTCTCTCAAACTTGTCGGAAATATGATGTCTGGCCAAGTTGGGAGAAAAACTGAAGCGAGGAAAACAAAACCATAAATTCTTCATCCTTTTTCATTTTTTAAATAAGTCGCCCTCTTTTTTTCGAGCTTCTCTCTCTATCTCTCTTCTTTTTTATTTCAATAAGCATCCTTTTCTTTTCTTTTTCATATGGTTGCCATTTTTTTTACTATTGCCCAATCAAGCCTAATACATTGCAACCCCCTTTTTTTCGATAAGGCAATGACCCCTTTCCTTCATGCCCCTTCTCTCTCTCTCTCTCTTTAACTCCAACCTCTGGTTTATTGTTTGGTCCAGAAATATTCGAAAGAGTAAATTAGACCCAAAACCAATATAAAGAATCAAGCTCAGAACTAATATAAGCCCCCCCGCAAGGATGCTTCTTCTCCAATCGCCAGGGCATCGAGCCCTCGCAGCTAGGGTTTTCCTGAAACCCATCGCCACGCACGATGGTTGCTGGTCGCACAAGAGAGGGCTTATAGCCATGGAACTGAGAGGGAATTGGGCAGTGGAGAGACCTCCAGTGATGTAGGAGATGAAGGCGGAGGTCCCTTGATCGCAAGCCACCTGGAGTTTGCACAAGAGAAAGAGGATCGTCGGAGATCCTTGAGCGATGGGGATTGTTGTTGGAGCTACTATGTCGTCGCCTAGTTTAAGAGGTGCAACGCCTGGAGGCGCATAAGTGGTAGTTGATTGCATGTAGGAAGTTACATCGGTAAGATATGGCCTGGGACCAAGTATCGAGATGATGATCGAGGCTGCTGAGAAAGATGATTTCGTCGTAGATGATCTTCGGTGTGCTAGAGATGATGATGGAGGTTGCTGATGGTAGACCAACTTTTAGGGATTTACTGAGTTTTGAAGAAGATGGTTCACCAAAGTTGCATGCATCCACTTTTTTTCTTGATGGTGCCCAACCACCTGTTGGCAAAGATGCACATAGAGGTCATGGTGGCGTAGAGGTACTGGAAATGTGGCATATGGATGACAACAATGCATACAATCTGATCTTCAAGATTGCTGCTGAATCAAGATTTCCATGAAAGGAGTTGATCGGGCACGTCATGTAGAGGTTCTGAAGTTTGTGCATGGAGAATCATACACCTTTCGATCACAACAATCGCTCGCCTTGTTCCTAGGGTTGCAGAAACCCTACATTTTTTGGGATTTGGTGATGATCTTCAAAAACTTGCGCAAGAATTAGAACATGACTCGAGATTGCCATTGTAGAAATAGGGTTCTAGGAACTCTAGAATTTCCTTGGGCTTTGAAAAAACATCAAACACGAACATAATCAAGAATAAATCCAAGAACCAAACACGTTCTGATACCATGTAGAAAAATGCTTTGATACCATGTAGAAAATGACAATATGAAAGTGTAATCAGAGATAAATAATAAATAACATGAAGAACACATGGGTTTAACGTTGAACCCTACTTCATAAGGAACACGATGAAACCATGGGAGAACAATCTCAAAGGGCTGATGTTTCTATCAATATCTTTCAATGAATGCATATGGTATGGGGCTTCTTATATAGACCAACCATAATGATCAAGTCCCACTAATAGATGATGTGGGACTGATATAGGTGCACGTGGTAATTAGACCCTGCAGGGATCCAATTGTCACCTATAGATGCATCCTCTCATATATAGTATATTGTGATCGTAGTTTATACACGATGCCTTATTGATAAGAAGCCCACCACGAGCTTTTGCATTTTAAGGGTAATCTTACTACACTGACAAGCAAGCAAGAAACAAGTATTGGTATCTCACTCAAGCGTAGAAAATAAATAGAAGATGCTGATAAGTTAGCAACATAGATGCATTTACTTCAAAATACTCTTACTTATTGCCATCTTCCACTAGACAAAGTAATGGAGTTAAGATGTGACAATATTGCAGTCTATATCTATGCAGATAACAAATAATCCGAAAATTCACGAGAGAACTACACATGTAGAGGTTTTCCATTTCTTGGATCTCATATAGTGAAGACCTGCAAACTATCAATATCCCTTCTATAAACCTTTCCAGGGAGCGTTAGAGTATAAACAAGTTGTAACCCCTCAAGAGTAGTTTTGTATATTCTATTCATGTATGTTGACTTAACTCTAGATATCTATTATGTATAAAGGACTAGCCTTCCTTATCAACATATCAATTTCTTTTCCCTTTCCATATCCAGTTGGGATTTTTTTATATGTTTTCTTTTAACGTAAGCATGACAAGGATCCCTTCAAAGATGAAGACAACTGTTAGAAAATAAACATGCAGACGCAAAACATGGAAAAAGAATAATCATTGAAGAACAACGGGATTTACGTGGAACCCTACACCCTAAGGAGGGAGATGAAACCATGGGAGAAGCCCTCAAAGAGGTGGATAATCTATTGAACTTTTTCATCTGACTACAGAGGTGTGGGGGCTCATATATAACACCCACGGAGTCTCCACATCTCCAAACTGGTGGATGCGGGACTAAACTCTGGATGAGGTAAATGGATCCTGAAGGTATCCATTTACCAATCTACAACATAATAGGCACACAACCAAATACTCCAACACTCCCCCTCAAGATGGAGCATGCAATGCTCAGCTTGGACATACAGAAAAAAACTCAACTCATAATACATGACACTACATACAATATCAACTCAATGTGCACAACTGTCGGCTGCTGTCGAGAACGTTGTTTCTCATGCCGTGCAGGTGAGGAGGACGGCTGGGCTGGAATGTGAGTAAACCGAATCTCCTCGTCGGTGAGCATGTGCTCTGAACTGCGCCGGTCAAAGTCACTGCAACTGAAGATGAGTCTCCTCGTCGGAGTACTCTAGCCCGCCACAACATGTGGACAACTACTCCATCTCTGAAAAGGACCGAACTGAAAAGGCCGTGGAAGTGCAATCCTCGTCGGAGTCCATGATCGTTGGAGAATGGGGTCTGAAAAGTCTCCTTGTCGGAGAACTGGGTCTCTCCTATATGACACAGAGAATGGTACTCTACTCTAGAGTCCCTATGATACAACATGAAAACCCTTGCCCACATGGCATAGGGAATGGACCTCTACTCTGGAGTCCCTATGGCTCACATGAAAACTCTGGTAGAAATAACAAGAATGATGGAGACCACGACAAATGATAACATACAAGTGCACATCTGAAAAAGACCGCATACATGTGCATGTATGAAATTGAAGACTCGGAAGACAATCGTCGAGTTTGAACGGTAGAGTCTGGAAATTGGTTGGTCTGAATACTGGAGAATCTGAATCTGGAACCTGACCTTTGACTCTACACAATACTCCCCCTTTCTCCCAAACTTATCGGAAAACATGGATGTCGACCAAGTTGGGAGAAGACAATAAAATGGGGGTAAACAAACAAATTAGCCGATCACATTTTTTCCGGCTTTCATGCAAAATTTTCTTATTTCCTTTTTTTCCCGGCTATTTCCATTTTTAATAGTTGTCACACAAATTTTTTTAAATAAGTCGTTGACACATTTTTTTCGGCTTTCATCATTTTTTAAATATACGCACCTCTTTTTTTGAAACAAATGTCTCCCGTTTTTTTAAACCATACCACTCTCTCTTATTTTTTTAACTGTTCTCACGACCCAAAGGGCCCAAAATCAGCAGCAACTTTTTTTATTGAGGTCCGCTACCCCTGTTTAGGGTTCCCAACATGGGAACCCCTTTTCGCTCGAGACTCGTCGCGTCCCCCCATGGGGCACTCCTGTAGATGGATTGCATCGATGCCTCTAGAGAGGCCTCCGCTGCTGGAGGCTACAGCAGCCAGGTGTCGTGCCGCCTGCACGGGAGGAGGTCGGGAAGGGCGACGCCGCCTGTGTCAGATGTGCCGCTTGCTTGGAGGGGAGGACTTCTTAGTTCTTGCTGCTACCGCCACGTAAGAGAAGAGGGAGTTCGGAGAACTCTGGGTAAGGAGTAGCTCCGCCTGAGAGCCACGAGGTGCGCCACCTCTTGGCTGCGAGGATGCCGCAAGGGGGCTGCAGGGATGCCGCCAATTTGGAGGTGACGCAAGGAGAAGCTCCTGGACTGCATGTCTGGGAGAAGCTCCTGGCGCCTGGATGTTACGTCTTGGAGAGGGAGTCGCTGCCGAGGAGGTTAATGGAGGTCTACTTGCGCGAGAAGCGCCTTGGGTGCTGGCATACGTGAGAGATGAGAGATCGCCGCCACCTCCTGATTTCTAACTTGGAGTGGTGCTTGGCAGCTCAGGACCCATCTCCACCTATAGATCTGTGCGATGTGGATTGCCTGAGATGCTCGCAAGAAATAGAGGTTCCGCAATGGAACCAGATGTTTTTTTTTGTGTTGTTGTAGATACTCCGCCTGGATATGCAGATTGCGCGACATGGCGATTTGTTGTGCGTTGCCAGGGGATTCAAGGGCGCTGGAAGGAAAAAGAGCACCGTCATCGCTCGATCATGTGTCACCGACGTAAGAATTGTCTGAAGATTGCACCGCCAATATTGGAATTGTCTTGCCACCCTTGTATCACCACCTTGCAGAATTAGGGTTCCGTCATGAACCCTACGGACTTGAATGGATTGTGAATGATACAGAATAATCTTCAAACAGAATCTTTTAAGAACAAGAACTCCAACATCGAATCTAAAAAAAACTAATGACTTAAACCCTCGAGAATCGAACCTGCTCTGATACCATGTTAGAAAATAACATGCGGAAGCGAAGCATGGATAAAGAATAAATATTGAAGAACAACAGGATTTACGTGGAACCCTACTCCTTAAGGAGCGGGATGAAACCACGAGAGAAGCCTTCAAAGGGTCGATATTCTATTGAACTTTCTCATCTGACTACATGAGTGTGGGAGCTCTATATATAGCACCCACGGAGTCTCCACATCTCCAAACTGGTAGATGTGAGACTAAACTTTGGATGAGGTAAATGGATCCTGGAGGTATTCATTTACCCATCTACAACATAATAGGCGCACAACCAAATACTCTAACAACAACAAATGATAAAAGGTTAGAAAAAGTGCAAATCACTCTAGATAGAGAAGAAGAATAAGTGGAAGAAAAATTTAAAACATTAGTTTCAAAGAAGAATTTTGTTCACACTATTTTTTTCCTCTAGACTTAGGTGATTATTATTATGGTCCAAAAGTTTGAGATGAAAAGGAAGTATGAGGATATTTTTTTATACTTTATAAGAGACAGAGAGATGAATACACTTGTCCATTCTTGTGAAGGGATGAAACTCTTATCCGTTGTGTAGATGACATTCAAACCCCATCCTTAATAGTTCGTACCCCCCGTACAAGATTCTTTTGATGTTCGTATGATAAAAGACCAACTTTACAAGGTCCCTGCATGAGAGAGACTCAAACCGAGCTCCTATATATGAAGGACCCATGCCAAGATCCTTATATATGCATTCACATGATATTCCGATCATTAAGAGAGGGAGTTATCTTTCGCTAAGGAAACATATCGAGGCCGCAGATCTCCAAGATGATCATTATAGTACTTGTGACTTTGATCGATAAATATATGAAACAAGTATATCTTGTCACCAATCATATTGCTCTAATGTTCCTGCTACTCACCAGCATAACCCAAAAGGCATAATCATCATAGTTAACAACTATAGGATAGGCATTGGATCGAAATAGCATGATCAATATGTATTAAGTGTACATGTAAAGATTTCATTTGTTATAAGTTGAGCATTCATGCTCCATCTTGAGGGCGCGTGTTGAGACTAATGAACGATTGAAATTAACTGGGTTACCAGATTGTCCCAAGATCCAGTTATACACTTCGTTTGTGTTTAGTCAAAGACAGATTGTCCCAAGATCCAGTTATACACTTCGTTTGTGTTTAGTCAAAGACTGTTTACAAGTGTCTATTGGATTTGTTGACAGCGCTATATAAAGAGTCTCATACCTCTTGTAATCCTTGTGAAGTACAAAATTAAAGGTCTGGCCCCATTACATTCCTTCTCTTGTGGAGTGGGCTGGTCATCTTGAACCATATAATTGATGTTTATTCTTGTGTTTTGTTTTTAAGGTGGCTAATATTTGTATTTTTTAACAATGTTTGCGTAGGTAATGGGCATGAGGAAAGAAGTGGTATCTTCCCGAACAATTTATGAGTATATCATGGCAATGAATGCTCTTATAATTCAGTTAACAAATCCATTTTTAGTAATTTGCTCTTAGATTCAATATGTTAAACTTGTTTTTTTATAGAGATCAGAAATTATCACAATTTTCACGTGTTGCACAGATCACTCTTGAATATCACACAGTTCAGTACCATTAATCATTTGATCGCAAAAGCACAACATTCGAAGCAGAAAATACGCAGAAAAGAAGCTTTCGAACATGAGGCAGCAAAGTACCTTGTAATTGCGAGAATGGACCTTGAAACCCATTGATTCCGCAACAGCTTCCAAAGTTGATATGATGGATTTAGCTGGTTCCCGTGAAACAAACCGAGTCTGACGCTTCACATAATCCTGAAGTCCACAGCTTACCTCTCAAAAATTAATCTAATAGATTCTTTCTTTAACCATTATCAAATGAAGCAAGATAATACAGCAAAACAAAATTACCAATTTTTTAAACCCCTTATATAATGAGAAAAATTGGTCCCATTCAACTTAAGGCTACACGAGAAGCCTTATATAAGGTAACTAACGGCACACCATCTTTCCATTTATAATAACTCAAAAGTTTAAGCAACTTTTTGTTTCGCTCCATCAAAACTTCTTCTCAGGAATGATTATTGTGGTCACAAAAAGAACCCCCGTTGAAGTTTATAGCTAGGTTCACTTAAACAGAGGAATTCCATTTGGCAAATTTTGGGACTTTCAACAAACTCATGAATTCCCAATAGCACAAGCTCCGTGCTTTCCAATGATTCCCCTCTAGATATCTCACCCAAGAGGTTGTCAAATATTGAGATAAAGAGGAAGTTGATATTACTGAGTGTAGAAATAGAAGCAAACAATCTACAAAGAACACAGATTTACATGAAAAACACATTCTCGGTGAAAGGAAAAAATACAACGGGAGGGGATTCCTAATGCTCATTTGTGGCTAGGTTGTCTTCTATTTTTTAACTTGTGAAAAAGGAGGAATGGACGTCATGTATAGTCCGACCGGGTTAATGGCTCCTTACAACCTGTAGAAAATGAGAACGTGGAAGCGTAATCAGAGATAATAGAACAAAGAAAGACAGAACACCGGGATTCTACGCGGAACCCTACTCAATAAGGAGCGCGGGATGAAATCATGTGAGAAGGCCTCTCAACAACCGGAGATACTGTTATCTCTCTCTCTCTCTCTCGATGAATATAGGTGGTGTGAGGATTTTTATATAGCCCCACCAGTAAGAGACCAGGTCCCACTTACAGATGATGTGGAACTGAACATGTAGATGTGGTAATTGGATCCTGGAGGGATCCGGTTACTCATCAATAGATGCATAATCTAACACCTACAACATGCATAACATGAAACAACTCAACACTTCCCCTCAAGTTGGGCATAAATATCATACATTCCTAACTTGCACATATTGAGTTCAAAATTGATTGCCAAACCCATTGGTGAAGACATTTGCAACTTGTTTTTCAGTTTTTATATATGATAACACTAGTTCCTTTAATTTAACCATCTCTTATAAAGTGTGATTGATCTTAATATATTTGGTTCTATCGTGCATGACATAACTCTGACTCATTGACTGATATAACGTGAAACAACTCAACATTGACCATGCTCGATAAGATGTGCACTATTAAAATGGCATGGTTGACTTGTTGGTGGCACCTAGACACCTCACTCTATCGATTGTTATCTCCTACTTGAAAGCATTAGCATGGGAATTGATGGTGCATCACATGTGCAGAAGGAACAAAGGGAAGCTCAGTGAATTTCTCAAGTTAGTGGTAGCAAGTTGCTCTGAACTAGAACTTTGGGGATAGAGATTTTTCGCAGTGGGAAAAAAAGCAGGGAAGATAGATAGATGCTGTATTGTGCTCACCACACGGAGGCTAGTTTCAAACATTCATTCAACGTAGGGTTTGATTTGGAATTAGTTGAGTGGGTTAGATGAGCCAAATAAAACAACATGATTGGAGGAGAACTCAACCACAAACTTGAGGGGTGTTCTTTGCATGTTAACGAAGTTTTTTTAGTAAAAATAAATGTCAATTAAACTAAACCATTAAACAGTGTTCAATAAAGCAATTTAGCAACCTGGTCCTACATTCATATATCTGTAACAGTGCATTTAGATGGAAAACTTAAGGAAGCGGTTAAACTAGTTGGATTTTCATTTTCCAACAGATACTCCACACACATTTTCTATCATTTCTACACCTCACGTCCATGAGGAAAATCCTCCTTAAATTCTGTGTATGACTTCCTGTAAATTCTTTCTAGTAGAATGCCATTATGACACAGTTAATACTATGTTTCACAAACGAGATAAATTGAATCACCTGTCTTCTATCAAATAATGCAGATAGATTCAGCCCCTGAGACAGCGTAATCATTTCAAAGGCATTCATCATAAGAGGTCCCCCACCCCGACCCCTTAGTTGTTCTGATACGTGCTGATCCTGCAACCATAGAGATCTTACCTCTGTAACATTAAGTAACCATAATTTTTTCGAAAAATTAAAAAACCAAAAATGAAATAAATGAAAGATTAGAATATTTCTGCAATACACACATAACAAATAGCTCCCACTGACCTCGATATCATCAAAAACAGCACGAACATCATCTAAATTGACATCTTCCTCTTCACCACATCGAATAGCAATATAGTGTTTCATGAACCATTCATCCTTTTTTATTCCTTTTATCTGAATACGCTGCATGTTGAAATCAATATAGCAATAAAAAACGAGACATGACATTATATGATTCGGTAGTTAACAAGTCCAGTAAGTGCCCATAACCAGAATTTGTAGCTTAACTCATGCCATTGGTCGTGTGCTTGTTTTGAATAACACAGTATTTTTTCACAACCCTATAACGGAGAATTGTCAATAATAATTTATTTGCCAGTATACCCACTTCACAGAATTAACAAATGCCATTATAATACTCATTTAGCTGTACATACCCTCATAAATATCACTCCAACAAATGCACCCCACCTTATATTTTGTTAAAGAGGCACTACATAGATATCTCATAATTCTTTTTACATTACGCATACTCCACAGTTCTTGGAAATTATGTGGATGCAACCACAACCTTCCATAGTTTTACACACAAGCCCATTTTGTTTACTTTTAGCCATAATGATGGCAATTCTTTTTAAAGGAAAAAGGGTGAAGTCTCAAGATGAGATTTACATCAAGCATTTATTAATATAATATAAATGTTACGATACGATCAACCAAGACAAATGGATAGATTTGCAGTGCTCTATTACGTTAACTGCGAAAAATAGTCATTCATGGTGGTCCAGATAGCCCAGGGCATGGCAAAAGGGAGGGAGCTATCATGCTACTAGTTTCCACAAAAACTCCTGATGATGTCCAAAATGTATTGATGTTCACTGTAAAGAGCCATGATATGCCAATCCTCTCCCAAGCATCGGATGATACCAAGCAACCAATTAAAAGGTGATCAATATCTCCAACCGCTCCGCTACACCTCATAGAATCATGATCACACATCCTCAAGATATTGTCCTTTTGTTCCTTTGTCAGTAGGCACCCATGTCTTGCTAGCCAAAGAAAAATCTTCACTCTCTGCAAAATTCTACAACAAATCAACATGTAGTCACAGTGCAGCTCCTCCTGGATAGAACCATGCGTAATTGGGAAAGCCCTATATGCCTTTTTGACCAAAATCCAGCCATCTGCCCACTTCTAATGGTCTCTCCCATATGAGGGGGGGGGGGCATCAACATCATCCAAGATCTTCAGCACAGCTACGAGTTAACCGTTACTCAATCAACCAAGACAAATGGATAGCCTTGCAGTGCTCTATCACATAATCAGGATAAAATCATTGACCGTGAAAAATAGTCATTCGCGGTGGTCCAGATAGCCCAGAGCATGGCAAAAGGGAGGGAGCTATCCTGCTACGAGTTTCCACAAAAACTCCTGATGATGTACAAAATGAACCGAAGTTCATTGTACTGAGCCACGGTCTGTCAATCCTCTCCCAAGTATCGGATGATACCAAGCAACCAAAGAAAAGGTGATCAATACCTTCAACCGCTCCGCTACACCTCAGAGAATCATGATCACCTGTCCTCAAGATATTGTCCTTGTGTTCCTTCGTCAATAGGCACCCATATCTTGCCAGCCAAAGAAAAATGTTCATTCTCTGTAAACTCTACTCCAACAAATCAACATGTAGTCATGGTGCAGCTCCTCTTGGATAGAACCATGCATAATTGTGAAAGCCCTGTATGCCTTTTTGACCAAAAACCAGCCATCTACCCACTTCTAATGGTAGGAGGGGAGATCGACATCCTCCAAGTCCTTCAACACAGCTACGAATTAACCATTACTTCGAAAACTCAGAACGAAAAGACAGGGTCCAAGAGCCATCCAACCACACTTGATCCAACATAGCAAGTCGATCACTCGCAATTGAAAAAAACTTTGGGTCAGGATCACAAAGCCACCCCACAAGGACGAATTACCAGACCAAAATTGAAATGATGTTCAATTGGCCGCCACCGTCCTAAGAAGGCCTCGCGAATCATCTATCAGCTTTCAAATGTCTTGCCAAAGTGAGGAGCGTAACCGAACATGCTACACATATAGAGCCCCATTAACTCCATATATATTCCTTAATAGACAACATACCAAGTCTTCCTTGTCACCCTAAAGACTAACAATACATTTTCCAGCAAATCCTTATTTATGAGATCCAGTTTCAAAATGCCAAGCCATCCATCCATCTTGCACCAAGACAAGATCTCCTAGTCCAGAAGATGTATACCCTTTTTGTCTCGCCCATCCTTAGCCCAAAAGAATGTCCACGTCGTAGATTCAATCTTCTTTCAAACACATACTAAGAGCAACATGGTGGAGTAAAAAACAATAGGTAGCGCTAATAGAACATGCTTGAAGGGAATCAATCGTCCACCTTTTAAAAGAATTGCATATTTCCATCCAACCATTTTCCTCTATAATTTTCCAATCAACGGTGTCAGGCGAAAACTCTAAGCCTCAGTGGAAGACCCAGATGTAATGTCCCAGGTTGTAGGTCCAGTCGTTATCGAGAATTACTGACCCAAACAACATGTGGGCTTGAGCCCAACTGGAGCCATTGAGCACATCCCAAAATGCTTAAGTTCAGGTTGATTAATAGTAGCTCCCATTACTTATAAGCTACTACACACTTTGAGATTACTAGATGTGGCATTATGTTTGGGGTGATACAATCACGCCACTTATATTCCAATGTCCCGATTGTGTAATGGTTCATGACCTATTCCCAGTAATAGTGGTTGTTCACCTCTTGGATAGCCCTTTCCTCCTAACTTTATGGTAGGGGTGGTTCTACCTCTTGGGTTGTCCTTTTGCTACTAACTCTATGGTAGGGGTGGCTCTACATCTTGGGTTGCCATTTTCACTATTGAAGGGAATATGTTTTGATACCATCTATTCTGACAGATTTTTGTTGTCTGCTGAGGCGATGGTGTCTTTCCTTTTGGCTGGGGCCCGGGCTTTGCTTCGGGTGCACTCAGACCATACATTCTTGCTTTGGTCTTCTAGAGAGGAGGTGCGACCACAGACGTTATTCCTCTTTGAGCGAGTGTGGCTTTTAGAGGAGGGCTTTCCAGAGTCTGTGGCAACTTTCTAGGAGGAAAGCAAACCTAGTGGATCAACGACGTGTAGACTGGCTACAAAATTGACCTCGCTCAGGAGGCACTTGATGGAGTTCAATAGAGTGAATCGGACGCAACGACAGAGTAGGAGGCTGAGGGTATAAGAGGAGGTGTGCAGGCCGGACAAACTAGAGGATGAGAGGCCTTTGACATCGGAGGAGGTGTTGGAGAGAGGAAAACACTTGGAGGAGATTTTACAAGAAGACAAAAAGGAGGAAATGGCTCGGAGGTAGAGATCCGGGTAGAGATGGTTGAGGGAGGGTGATGCGAACACGAAGTTTTTCCATGCCATGGCTAGCGGGAGAAGGTGTAGAAATTCGATACATTAGGTAGACGTTGGAGGGGTGGTGGTTGAGGGGGACTTGGAAGTGAGGTTGGCATTGTGGTCACACTTTTAGGCTTTCGGCAAACAATGAGCTCGATCAGGATGGGGTTGGCGGGGGAGAGGGGTCCAGCGAATATCGGACTCGGAGGCAGAGGCATTGGTTAAAGAGATTTCAGAGGCAGGAACCATGAGGGTGCTTTTCCATCTTAATGTGGATGGGGCACCGAGATCAGATGGGTTCTCGGTATGTTTCTATAGGGAGTTCTAGAGAAGTCCTAAGAGGAGAACATGGGGTTCGAGAGATTGAACAATGAGTTCATTTTTCTACTACCTAAGAAGGGCACTCTGACCAGGGTAGAAAACTACATTCCTATTGCACTGTCAAATGCTATATATCTCTTGGTTTCAAAAATTCTTGTGAACCGTCTGAGGGAGCTGCTAAACGGGATCATTTCACCTGAGCATACGGCTTTTGTACCTGGGTGAGCTATGGTGGACGGACTGGTTATGGCATCAGAGGCGGTCACATATCGGAAAAGATGCGGGATTAAAGGGGTAATCTAGAAGGTGGATTTTTCCAAGGCGTACGATTCTGTGGAGTGGAGATTCCTATAGGCTTCATTGGAGAAAAGATGACTCCCTGAGTTGTGGATTGCTTTGATCAAGCAATGTGTTACTACGGCATCTCATTCTGTGCATGTCAATGGAAGATTGGAAGGGGGCTTCTTTCAGTTGTAGAGAAAAATCAGACAATGTTGCTCGTTGGCTCCGCTCCTTTTTGTGATGGTGACTAATGCTTTGGTTGTGATGATGAGGTTGGCGGTTGTCGGGGACTGATATTCTGGTTATATAGAGGAGATATCCATCCCACTTTTATATTATGTTGATGATACCTTGTTATTCCTGGGGATGAAGCGAAGAAGATTCGACGTGCATCATGTATTATGAATATTTTTGGGGACATGTCAGAACTTTGGGTCAATATGAGAAGTCGGTAGCATGGTTCGAAAAACGTGCCTCGAGGTGCACGCCTCGAGGCAAGGCAATCTGAAATCGCCTCTGAACGACTGCTTCAACAGGGTCTTGAGAGGCGATTGCCTCAGTTGGTCAAGGCAGTCGAGGTAGTCGAGGTGAAGGTGAGGCGCTTGTCGAGGCATTTTTTTCAAATATTTTTTTATGTTAATTTATTTATCCTATTAGTGATTTCAGATGTTTATAAAGGTGTAATGTTTACGATATAAATATATAAGATGAATGCTTAAATTTGATCGCTTTCATGTTCATATTTACTATTAAACATGTCCGAACATGTCAAAAAACTCTTAAATTATGCCCTTAAACATACGAATCCACAAGTATCATGGAAAAAATTACCCATAAACTTATTTTTAAGGAGTTGTCACATAATGAGCTATGTAATATATCGAGAATGTCAAAAGATATAATTCAATGGGAGTTTATGTACTACTCTCATTCAAACATATCAATATATCTAAATAGAAATATATGGTATGACAGGTTGGGGTGCATACGATGGTTCTTCAACTTAGGTTGAATGGTTAGAATTCAGGGGACTATCAAAAGATTCAATCTCTGATTGGATGGAAAATTGGTAAAAAGGCATATATAGTTGTATATCTTTTCTTTCGGTGTTCCTATCTTTGTAATTTCATCATATATTATAGTGATTTATATCATATGTTAGTTAGAATATATAATTTCATTAGTATATATTTTGTTGAGTTTTATATGTTTTTTCCTTGTAAACCGAGGCTTACGCTTCAACCGCCTCCAGGCTACGCCTCGACGCTACGCCTCGCCTCGATTCCAGGAAAACCACGTCATTCTGTTTTCAGTTCTTTTCAATCCTTGGTCAGTTGTGGTCCCTTTCGGTCTCACAGAGCTGGAGCAGCGGAACATGACGAGGATATTGGGTTGCCCGACTGTGTCTTTGTTGATTACGTACCTGGGGCTTCCTTTAATGGTGGGAAAGTCGAAGTCTGGGAATAGGAGGATATTGGTGGAGAGGTTGGAGGTAAGGTTGGCAAGGTGGAAGGCATCTATGGTCTTTAGGGGTGAGAAGTTGGTGTTTTTGAAGGATGTTCTTATAGCAATACATATATTCTTCTGCTCAACGAGGTCATTGTCGGTGGGGGTGTAGAACTAGATCGAGGCCTTGATGAGAAGATTTTTTGGATTGACGGGAAACATGTCAAGAAGGGGTTTACCTGGTGGATTGGGCTAAGGTGACATCATCGAAGAGGAAGGGTAGATTAGAAGTGTTGCAGATGGGGGGGATGAATAAAGCTTTTATGGTGAAATAAGTGATTCGGATGTGGAGGAAGTTAGAGGGTATGGTCTATCGTTTGTTGAGAATGATCTATGGGGTGACCATGTCGTTGGAGGTCAGCCTTGAGAGACTACCTTCTTCGCTGCGAACAGGGGATTATTGCGGTTATTCTGGAGATTGTCACCAAGCCACGACCAATGCTCGTGGATGGAGTAAGGTTCCGCTTCTGGCTAGATGATTGGAAGGAGAATGGGGCATTGGGGAAGCATTACCCTCGACTCGTGAGGTTAGCGGAGGCAATGAGGTGACGTTGCAACAAGTATGGGATAGTGAGGCGTGGTCTCCAGTGTTCTCTTCGGTCCTATCGGATTAGAGGTTGGAGGAGTTCCTTACTCTACAGACAGAGCTGTTGCAGAGAGAGAGCCCATCCTCAGGCAAGGATCACTTTGTTTGGGGAGATGGGAGATTCACGGTGAAGAAAGTATACTATTTTTTGGTTGAGGATGGGATGGAGGTACATGATGAGGTTGAGGTGGACATGAGTTTGATATAGAGATGTAAAATGTCGAACCAAATTAAGATTTTCCTTTGGTTGTTAAAACTAGGGAGGATCCTTACAAAAGGTTGTCGGGGTCAGTTTCTAGGTGTGGCGGATGGTGCTTGTGATAGATGCAACTTGGCGATGGAGATGCAAACCACTTGATTTTCTCGTCCTTTCCTGGCAGAAGTGTGGACCAGGGCCAACATTGTGTAGTTTGTGAGTCAGATTGTACCTCTTTTTGGAGAGATATTAGATCGGTCTGCGGCTGTGGACATAAGGATAGTTCGTTCAGATATTCCCCTTGTGGTAGGTACTGGTTCAAAAGAGTCAGTTTCTCCTTTCCATGATACACGATTGTAGAGGTTGAATGTATGGTTTTGAAAGTCAAAGATTCTGAATAATTGTTGTCATGTATGGCACTCTTATGTATAATAATAATCTCCTTGGAATACTCAGATAATCATAAAAGGAGTTAACGATATGACCAATTATAAGGGAAACACTTGGAGAATACAAGTGGGAAGTGTGATAGAACATTGAACTATTAATCCTTGTAAATGGTTGGCTCTACCAAAAGCAAGGACATATTAGTGAATAGTATCAGTTGATGAGAATAAATGAGTTGATGAGAATAAATGAGTGTAATCATTTCTCCTGTTGCTCATTGAATGTGACTTAATGAAAGATAACCAGATCTTAAGTCAAAGATAACCAGATCTTTTAGGATCTTCTGCCGGTGTGAACCTTAACCAAAGGTCACGGAACTTGGGTTTGTGTTGGAAAGTAGCTCTCTACACTTGGGAATAACATACAAAATTTTCGCATGTCAAGGTTGTCCCGGTGAGAGTGTTTAACCATCGTGGGGAGTTTACCTCCGTCACTTCTTGGCACAATTTACAGTCTTTACCTTACTTTGTGTTGGATCCGACATGTCTTGTTGGTGTTGGTGTGGTAGTGAGCAGCTTTAAGACTAGACTTGGCTCGTGGTTTCTGCACTATTGAGAGTATGTGTACAGTGTTGTTACTTGTATATTACTTTTGTAGCTTCCGCATTTCTACTAGTCAGACATGTATATAACAATAAAGTTGAGGACTCACTTTATAATTGTTTATATATAAACTATTGGAAACCATGAATGCAAATGTGTTGTTGGAGAATTTATTTCAAATTATTCGTTTGCTTCATTACATTACGAATGATAATTATGATATATGAATTTGGCTATTGCTAAGTATTCGGAGCCTCGGAGAATGGTCGTTACAATGGTTGGACAGTAGCAACATCTCCATATCACATTCATAATAAAGCACGGAGCGTGAAAGAGCACAAAAAGATCAAAAAAGAAGGTAACATAAATTCAAACATTATTTCAAATAGAAAGTACAAACAAAGTGTAATATCATGTCAATGACACTCTTTAGGTATGATTGATCCCTGATCTATATATTGATGAAGAATCTAAATATTTGATTCCAGAAGGATATGAAAGCTTAAGAAACGATGAAACTAATACAACCTATGTTGTCATTACTCACATTTTTCTCTTTAAAAAGTCAGAAGATAGATTAAACCTTCCTCCCACACATATCCAACTATGAATTAGTGAAGGCAGAAAATGATAATACCAACTTAACAGCATAATTTTCCATACTCACTGTTCTCGGATTGGGATCAAGCATTTTCTGGATCAATGACTTGGCATCGGAAGAAAACCAGGATGGGCACAAAAATTCTGCTGCATTTATCTGCAGATATATACAAAGTACTCTTTGCCATTGGCGAGTTCGGGATAAAAAAGAATCTAAGTGAGCTTGCAACATTAACAGATTAGAATTACAATATGAAACTATCTTAAAACTACTACAAATAGCTGACAATAATTGCCTACAAGTTACAACTGTATAAACACTACATACTCAAGGAATTGGGTTACAGTAATGAAAGTTCAATTGAATAATGGCATCAATTTATTGAATGTTGAAATTAAGAACATACTTTAACCTTTTTAAAATTACGTGAATATTGTTGGCATAAGGTTGCCGCATTTATAGATAAATCTTTTTCCCATTAGTTGATACTGCTGGATTTAAATGATTTTGGTTTCTTGCATCTAGCTCCCCCTTCACCAAATGCTCCAACAAGTGAAGCTCCCTAATATAATTTTTTTAGTATTTTTTTTTACGCTCAAAAGAGGGGGATACACTCGACGGTGTTCACCCCAATATATTAAAAAAACAATGTAAAGAGATTTTACAGACAAGCTAAACAGGTAAAGCATAAAGGAATACCCGTTTGGGAATCCTAAAGCAAAGGCCCCCCATACAACCAGAGCCATCCTACCCAGGACACCAATCCTCCAAAAGTCGCGCAGCGCGGATAGAAATGTTTTCCCTGTAGAATCTCTGACCCGCAAAGAGGGCCTCATTCCTCCCCAGCCATATGCTCCACAATCTTGCTATCGGATCCAGTAAGTGCTTCATGTCCCTGCCCCTTGAACTCCTCAAACTCTCACATAAAGCAGGAAATGAGACGGAAATTACCCAATCAAGATCAACCCAAAGTTCACGAACATGGCCGCAATCGAAGAAAAGGTGAGTGATTGTTTCCCGCTCTACACCACAAAGGCCGCACATCGACCCAATATTAGGAAATAGAGTTGCACACTGATCACGAGTCAATAGTCTTCCCCTGCGAAGAAGCCATAAGAAGATGCCAATGCGCTCAGGTAACTTCAGGCCCCACAAGAATCTGCAATCACGCACAAAAATATCGTCGCTGACATGAATGCTAGGAACGAGAGCAGAGTAAGCCTTTCGCGTGGAAAAAGACCCGTCCTTCCAAGCCCAGTGGTCCCGACCATCATTCGATTGGGCAACGTCGGCAAGCTGACCCATTAACGAGAGAAGATCGTCCAAACGTTGATCCGAGAGGTTTGCAGCAATCCGAGGACTCCATCAGCCGTTCTCCCAGCACGAGGCCACCGACGCCTCCTTATCCTCCACCAAAGCAAAGAGACGCGGGAAAGTATCCTTGAGGGCACCCCTTCCGGACCAGTCATCGGTCCAAAAACGAAAAGAATTCCCCTTGCCCAGAACTGGTTTAAATAGCAAGCAATTATGCATAAAAACATTCATCACTCCTCGCCAAAAAGGAGAAAGGTGGCGGAACGAGTTCCCCCGAGTAACGCCCATCAAATCCTCTCCCAGCAATTCCCGCAGGACATTAATCATAAAATTCTCCTCATTTCCCCAAACCCGTGAGACCCACTTAAGCAATAGAGCGTCATTAACCAGACCTAGGTGCCTGACCCCCAAGCCCCCAATCCGCTTGGGCCGAGATACATCATCCCACCCCATCAGATGAACCCCCCTTCTCCCCTCCCCCTTCCGACCCCACAAGAAGCCACGCATACACCTCTCCAAGCGCAACCGAATCCCCTTCGGCATACCACGAACCGAGAAGAAATAAATAGGAATAGAGGATAGCACCGCTTTGAGAAGAACCAGCCGCCCACCCCTGGATAATAAAGCCGCTCGCCACCCCGCTAGGCGAGCCTCCATCTTCTCCACCACGATCTTCCAATCACGGAGCCGAACACGTCCGACAGCTAAGGGCAGGCCGACATAATCAAAGGGGAGGGCACTGGGATTGGATCCCAGGAGCTGGGCACATTCCAAAACCTCCGCCTGCGACATGCCGAAGGGAACCACCTTAGACTTTGTCCCATTAATCAAGAGTCCCGAAACCTCACTGAAGAGTTGAAGAGTAGTAGCCATACCGGATACCTCAGTGGGACCCCCATCGACAAAGCAAATAGTGTCGTCGGCGAACTGAATAATTGGGACATGGAAGTCCCCAATATTACATCCCCGGGTCAGGCCCGCCGCAACCACTCCATCAATCATACGAGGCAAAACATCAGTCGCCAAGACAAAAAGAAGAGGTGCGAGAGGACACCCCTGTCGCACCCCCTCCTTGGCTGGAAAAATCCCCCGACCGGGCTACCATTAAGCAAAATGGAAAGGGATGCCGTGGAGACACATCACCGCACCCACGATATCCACGCCTCCGGGAAGCCCCTCCGCCTCAACACTGACCACAAAAAATGCCAATCGAGGCAGTCATAGGCCTTAGCAAAATCGATCTTCCATAGAATCCCTTTTGCATTAGACTTCCTCCACGCCGCAACTGTCTCGGAGGTCAATGCGAAGCAATCCGAGATATTCCGCCCACGAATAAAGGCCGCCTGCGCGGGCGAGATAAGCGAAGCCAGAAGGGGAGCAAGCCTCCTGGACAAGACCTTAACAATAATTAAATAGATCCCCTTCGAGATAGAGATAGGACGAAAGTCCTTAATGCGATTGGCCGCAGGAGCCTTGGGGATCAAAACGATAAAGGGCTCCTCAAATGCATGCCAACACATGACATACTGATATCTCATATCACCCACACAACACCTCCACATTGCTCTTCCACTCTAAACGCACATGTGCATTGTCATTGCATGAGATATGCGCAACAATTAACTCACCATAAGTTACATGAGCTGCACTTGCCACAGGTAGCTCTGTGCTGACGTCGTGGTGTCCACTCCAAATGGACCTTAATCGGATCGGTTTTAGATTTATGTGGATTCTGGGTGTTACAAGGTTCAAGTTGGTTATAGATTCGATGGTGCTTCAGGGGCAGTCTGCCTTCATCGTAGGGCGTCAAATGGTGGATAGTTTGGTTATGGCGTCAGAGATATGCCTCGAGTGGAAGAGGGCGAAGAAGAAGGGCGTGTCTGGAAGATTGACTATACAAAGGTCTATGACTGCATTGATTGGAGATTCTTGTGGACATCATTGCGACGAAGGGGATTCTTGGAGGCTTAGGTTCAGTGGATGAAGAGATGTGTCACTACTTCATCCTTCTCATTTTTGGTCAATGGCAAGCCCGAAGGAGGTCTTGTGCAACCTCAGCGTGGGGTGCGACAGGGTTGCCCGCTCGTCCCCATGCTTTTCGTACTAGTAGCTGACTGCTTGGTTGTGTTGTTTAGGCGGGCGGTGGAGTTCAGCTAGTGTAAGGGTTTCCGGCTTGGGAACATTTATATCCCCTTGTTGCAGTATGTAGATGATACGATTCTTTTCCTGGGAGGGTCGGATGAACAGAACTGCAATGTCGCACTCCTTGTTGATATATTTGGCAGTATCTCTGGTCTTGAGATTAAAAGGCTCAAGTCGGTGGTTGTGGGATTTGGGATGGATGGTGGGGAATGTAGTAGGCTCGCGGTTTTGGTGGGATGCCATCTTGGGGATCTCCCTATCTCCTATCTCAGATTGCCTCTAGTGGGCGGTAAGCTAAAGAAATCCGATTGGGATTGTCTGCTAAGCAAAATGGAGGAGAGGCTTGCTGGCTGGAAGGTGGTAACCTTATCTAGGGGTCGGAAGTTGACTCTCCTTAAGCATGTGCTCGCAACCATTCCCATCTTCTTCTATTAGACTCGGATGATGCCGGTGGGGGTCAGGAAGAAGGTGGAAACTCTGATGAAGACAGTTTTCTAGTCGGATGGTAGGCAATAGATATCCGGGTTGCACCTTGTGGGATGGGATGATGTTATCAAGGGGCGAGGTGATGGTGGCCTGGGTGTTTGAGATGTTGAAATCATGAACAAGGCATTGCTTGCCAAGTGGGTGATTCAGATTTGGGGGCCCTCTGCATCCATTGCTTCCAGATTGATGAGAAACATATATGGGGTCAATGGTGAGCTAATTGCCAGCAGGAAAAGATTCGAGTCGCCGCTCTGGGCCGGGATCGGCACTGTTCTGCCATCTATTTCTTCTCGTTTGCAGCCAAAGTTTGGGAATGAACATATGTTCAGATTCTAGAGGGATGACTGGACGGAGGAGGGTGCCCTCTGAAGGAGATTCCCTAGACTTTTGGCTCTGGTAGCGTCGAGGGAGGCCACTCTTGCTCAGGTTGCGGTTGGGGGATCTTGGGCGCCTCTGTTCATCTCGAATCTCTCGGATCAGCGCATGGAGAAGTTCTTGAGGATGTTGGCAGAGGTGCCTCTGCCAGGGGAACGATCTGTGGAGGCGGATCACTATGTGTGGGAGGGGGGAGGTTCTCCGTTAAGAAGCCGTATGAGGCGATGAGGGGGTCGGCGGTAAAACAGGAGCGGGATGTGGATTTCTGTCAGAACATGAAGATTATCTGGGTGGCCAAGATACCTCTCAGAGTGAAGATTTTTCTTTGGTGTCGGAGGCGAAATCGCTTATGTGATAAGGCGAGGAAGGGAACATTGTTTGGCTTGGAGGACACGCGATGTGACAGGTGCGAGGGCTCGATCGAGGATGCGGATCACCTTTTTTTATGCGAGACTTCGACGCATGTGTGGAGGGAGTCGGGGATTGCTTGGGTGGAGGCGGCAGGGTTAGAGCCGTTTTGGAAGCCATTGCGTGTTGTGGTCATGGGTTCGACGGACGACTGTTCCAAGTCATTTGCAATGTTGTGGGCTACTTGGACAGGGAGAAATGAGCTCATTTTCAAGAACCAGAAGTTCTACTCCAAGAATGTTGTCTCACACTGTAATGCACTTTATAACTTCTGATCTTCTATGTAAGGTTGCCGTTCTAAATTTAATATATTTTTGGTTGTGGTGACTCCCGTCTCGGGAGTGCATCCCCTTTTTAATAAAAAAATGCGGTCCACATATGCACTCGGGCCACATAATGACTGCATATTGGATATGCACTTCAGTAAGGTTATCACGTACACATATGCGACCACATATGCGGCCAAATGGACTGCAATCTGAACCTTGCTTCCAATTGAAAAGAGAGTTGACTGGGTGAATGGATCCTCTCTACAGTCAAAAAATTACATGAAGCACATAATCAGAAGGGTGGGAATGAATTACTGGCATATGAAAGCCTATTTGTTGCTGAAGACATTGGAGAAAAGCAAATACGAATTCACTCCGGTGGGAGAAAGAGATTCAATCAATGGTATATAAGGGAGAAAAAGAAACCAACTACTGAAAATAATATTCTCCCTCCACGTATCTTTTATAGATAGCCTACTTCAAGCCTACTAGAGAATGGAAGAAAGAAGAATGGAAACACATGAGAGCAAAATGTCTTGGTTTAACAAAGTTCATCTTGGATTTTGCATTCCTTGGAAGTAGTAAATGACTGAAAAACTGTGGGAAAAATATTTCTTTTTTTTAGAGTTATGATTGGATCAGAGGTTGAAATCCAAACACTAGTAAATATTGGAGTAACAAGATCTCTCTCTTGAAGAAAACAGAAAAAGAGTTGTGCGTGAGTGTGATAAAGACAACTCATGCCTCAAATTGTGAGGTGCACCATGTGAGGACGAAACTTTAAAAAGTACACACTTCAAAGATGTGCAAATGAAAATATAACCTATATTGGATTGGAGAAGATGGGAGGAGTGGAATCGAATGACATTCGTGAAGGAATCATCAATGTTGCATGGTCAAAGATGAACTTGCAGAACTTCAAAGGAGGTTGCAAACAGTGACAAAACCAAGGCACTCCTCCATACTACAGAAAAGAACTGGGTCCGAAGAAGTACATGGAAAGCAAGTGCACAAAGTTAAGGAGAGAACGCTTACGACAAAGGAGAAGTGTAGCTCTGATGACCTATTTTATCTTCAAATGAAAATTAATGACTTGGGCTCTTGGCAATTTTTTGTTCTCGGTTCAAGGCATTTACGCCATGTTTTAGTGCACTTCTGCTTAAATTTGTCATGCATTGCTATACTTTTGCTTATTTCAAACCCATGTTGGTCATAGCCATATCTTACATTTTGCTTTCTTCAAGGCCTTTTTGGCCATAGCATAGGTTTAACTTTTATCACGTAAGGTTTCAAGCATATCACAATATGAAACTTTCATGTACACATCCTTTTGATATCAATGAAAGTAGCAACCTAAACCGTAAAATATCTGGCATATGAGTAAAAAAGAAAATGTAAAAGGTAGTGCACAAAAGCAAAAGAGATGAATAACAGTCTCAGGTAGTTTTATGTCTTTTTCTAGACTAAAAGGGTGAATGCCTGCAGTTTATGTACACATATCGGTTTTGCGTTTTTTCTTCAAAACAACTGGTGAACGCCTGCAGAGATTTGGTTTCTACACACTGGAGTTCCACAATGGTCTCATGATCCTCGACATCGTGATTGGCTTAGAAGTTGATTTCTTTACGCATTCGACTTTGCTCCTTCAAAAAGAAGATTAGAGAAGCTAGAAAAGCTCACCCAGCAGAGACAAAAGTTGAGATGTGCAGCATTGATAGACCGGAGGACACCATAGATCTTGTAGTGGCGGAGCTCTTAGAAAGATTTGCAACAAAGAAAATAATCCTTGTGGAGGACAAGAAATGTGTAGCAGAATGGAAACAAGGATCGCATTATTCATAGTGAAAAGAAGGCGATGCAAACACTACTTACTTCCATAGAAATGCATGTGGGAGGCAACATCATAATCTGATTCGCTCGGTGGTGGTGGATGGTAGGAAGGTGGAGAGTGACTATGAGATGGGAAGGGCTATTGCTAATCATTTCCATGATTTCTCGAGGAGAAGTTAGGGTAGACAGTGGAGATGGCTCGGTCTTGGGGCCTCTCAATTGTCTGTTCAACATGTCAATCATCTAGTGTATCACACCGGAGGAAGTGAAAATTGCGGTTTGGACCATGAATACTAATGGTGCACCTTGCCCTGATGGGTTCCATATCTTGTTCTTATGTGCGTTTTGGGGGCTAGTAGGAAGGGAAGTTATAGATGTTGTGGAGGAGTTTGCTAGAGGCAATGCTAGTTTTGACAGACTTAACAAGGCCCTTATTTTTATGTTGTCTAAGACAGAGGTTTATGAGCGAGGGGAGGATTTTCGACCGATTATCCTTTCCATTCCAAGCTATTTACCTTATAGTAGCAAAGGTCCTAGCAATTATGCTAAACAGGGTTCTAGATCACATCATATCATTATTGCGGTCGGTTTTTATTCCAGGTAGAAAGATTGCAGATAGTTTGACCATGGCTACTTACATTATAGTAGACTGGAAGAGGCGTCGGTCGAAGGGGATACTTTCGAAGGTAGACTTTTCTAAAGTTATGGCACGGTAGATTAGTGTTTCCTCTAGACGGCAATGAGCAGACGGAGTTTTCTTGACACTTAGATTTCCTGGATGAAGCATTGCATCACCACGTCATACTCGGTGTTGGTTAACGGAAGATCCGATGATGGTCTTTTTCCAACCACAAAGAGGAGTTAGACTGGGGTGCCCTATCACCCCTATGCTTTTTGTGGTTGCAGCAAATGTCCTGGCACGCATGGTCGATCAGGTGTACATAATGACATCACAACCGGTTATACCATTGATGGTATCTCTGTCCCCTTGTTGTATACAGATAACACCATCTTTTTTATTGAAGGGGGAAAAGAAGAGGCAAAGGGCATGGCAATGATGCTGGAAATTTTTGGGGAACTATCTGGACTTGTTCTAAATTGTGGAAAATCTCCTGCTATCACATTTGCTCTCTCAGACACAGATGTGCATCATGACTGTTGTGTGGAGATGGGCACTAAGAGTGGCTCTCTACTGATATGCTACTTAGGTCTCCCTTTATCAGTCGGTAGACTTAAGACAGCTGATTGACTGGCTATCATTGAAAAGATGGCGAGAAAGCTCACAGGTTGGAAGGTGGCAATTTTATAGCATGGTGGTCGTTTGGTGCTTGTTAAGGCGATCATTTCGACATTCCCTGTTCATGTTGTCCTGTCTCCTCCCTGTTGGTGTCAGGCGACGGTTGGAGATGATCATGTGAAGATTTTTTAGGAAAAAATGAGGTCATGATGGATTTGGTATACACCTAGTGGAATGGGGTTGTTACTTTGTCAAAGGTTGATGGTGGCATGGGGGTCACACACTTGGAGTCCATGAATGAGGCTCTCTTTCTCAAGTGGGCAGTAGGATTGAGGGAAGCGGTGAAGACTTATGTTGTAGATCAATTCGCAGTACTTATTTTTTTAAAAAAATAAGATGGGTGAACTCCCAAGGTGGGAGTTACCGCTATATATTGATGAAGAGTTTTACATTTTAGCTCGATGCCCAGGAATTATAAAGGGTGTTACAATGAATCAAAACATTTTCGGGATAGAATCTAATATTCCTAAAGATACAATCATTCCTTCCTTGCCAAATCGCCCATAGTGCAGCAAACGTCGTAGAGATATCGTCTGTAGATCCTAGACCGACCCTCCTGATGGACTGCCAAAAGAGAGATGAGTTCTCATGCCGCAGCCAAGGCAGATTCAAGGCCTGCCAAATTTCTGTAGAGTGGCGGCAAGAGAAGAAAATGTGGTCGGCATCCTCTTGATGGTCATTACATCTATTACAAATTATATCTTGAGATCTGAAAATGCGTGCCCTTCTCATTTTGTCGCAAATCCGATTCCTCCGAAGGCACCAAAGAAAAAATTTGACCCTCAGAGGTATTTTCGCAGCCCAGATGAGACACAGATCGTGGGTGACCTCCGTTCTTGGGGCATCCGCAAGGTTATAAAGATGGATGTAAATGTTCTTTGTAGAGAGCTTCGCCCCGACCCATGTAAAATGATCACTGCAATGCGGCCCATCATCATGTAACGTGTCCGCAGTTGAAGGTAATTCGGACAGAAGGCGCATGAAGTCCTCCAGGCATTGCGGGGGTAGATCATTGAGGAAGAGAGGGGCCCAGGTGCCCGATTCTCCCGCTTGGAGGACGGAGCATTCCCTATCCACAGACAGCGCGAACAACCTCGGAAATCTATCGCAAAGCTTTCCCTCCCCGGACCAATCATCTCTCCAGAAGCGAAATCGCCGACCATCTTTCACTGTCAGCGACAGGAAGTGCGTCAACTCCGGTAATACGTTACGAATACCGGTCCATAGGGGGGATTCCCAACGAAGTTGTCTGGCCACCAGTTCGCCACGCATAACATATATCTTACGGAGGAGCTGATGAGCCAGGGGCCCTTCGCGCCCTTCGCGGCCAGGAAGTGTACGCGTGCTGAAGAAAAAAATCACGATCGCAGAAAGAACGTGCTTAAGCAGGACCAATTTTTCTCCCTGGACAAGCATGACGTCTTCCAGCCGGCAAGCTTTTGCTCCATCTTCGAAAGGACCAAGTCCCAGTCTGATTTTTTAAGTTCGCCATCAGTCAGCGGAAGCCCAAGGTAGTTAAGGGGAAGAGACCCCAGAGCGCACCCTGTGATGTTGGCAAGCGCCTCACGCTCCGCGGGGAGCATCCCAAAAGAAACCACCTTTGACTTGTCACAGTTGGTGACGAGACCGGAAAGTTCACAGAAGATACCGACTAATAACGCCGCATTCGCCGATTGGGATTCGGAGCCCCTGAGCAATACCAATGTATCATCAGCGTATTGCAGCACGGAGATGGATATCTCGTCAAGTTGGAAACCAGTGCACAGCCCAACGTCGATCGACTGAGCAAGTAAAACAACCAACACGTCTGCAACTATGTCGAAAAGGAGGGGGGCCAGAGGACAACCCTGTCGTACACCGCACTGCGGTTTAAAAGGGGCGCCCTCCGGCCTGCCGTTGACCAGAACGGAGAGGGACGTAGTCGTAATGCAGCGCTTCATCCAGCTGATCCATAAATCCGGAAATCCACGATGTCGCAAGGAGGTCCATATGAAGTTCCAATGAACACAGTCATATGCTTTGGAGAAGTCGATCTTCCATAGAGCGCCTTTCATTTTCATTCTTTTCCAATGCAGGCATATCTCAGATGCCATTACCAAAATGTCCGTCATTTGCCTTCCCGGGATGAAGGCCCCTTGAGAGGGCAAGATCATAGTATCGACCACCTTCCGTAGACGGTTCGCGAGAGTCTTGCCAATGACAAGGTAAATACTGTTGGAGAGCGCGATGGGGCGATAGTCCTCGATCCTAGAAGGGGACTCCTTCTTCGGCAGCAAGAAAAGAAGCACCCTATTAATTTTTTCAACACCACGATTACCAGCGGCATTGGCAAACTCATTCATCAGCTCTAGCAATTCCGCTTTTAGTAGAGGCCAGAATTCCTTGTAGAAGAAGATGGGAAAGCCGTCGGGACCCGGGGCCCCCTCAGAATTGAGGCCCCACGCCGCGTCTTTAATCTCCGGTTCGGAGAATTCAGCGAGGAGCGCCGAAGCCTGTGAGCCCTTCAATCTCCTCGCACCTCTACCCAGCCAAGACCAGCCATATGGCGCTTGTCTTCTAGAGACCCGCACGTAGTGGTTGCGGATCGCGTGACCAATGGAGGCCTCCCCAGACACCCGCTGACCCTCAATATTGAAGTCATGGATGGAGTTCCTTCTACGTCGCCCAGACGCCATGTTGTGGAAAAAATGAGTGTTGGTGTCACCCTCGCGCAACCATCATTGCCGAGACCGTTGTCTCCAGTGAACCTCATCTTTCTTATCCTCGAGCAGAATCTCTTCTAATAGTCTTTGCCACTCCTCCGCTTCCAACCCCCAAGCATCGTCCAGGTTGTCCGGATGAGAGACGCTCGTTTGAGTCGCGCTTCTCCGAAGACTTCTCCTAGCCCGAATCTCCCTGCCAAAAACGGGAAAAGCTCAGCTCCCTGAAGTGAGACCAGAAAACGGTCCAATCTCGAGCGCGATCGAAGGTTTCTTTAAGTAAAAAGGTCATGCCCAAGCGAGTCGAGCTTAGACGCCAGAGGCCCCTGCTCCTGACCAGTGGGGTCGTAGACGTTGGTGAGAAGCATCGAACATCCATCCAAACGCCTCCATAGCCGGACAGAGAGGGATGACACCATCTTGGAAACCGCCAGAACCTCAAAAGTATCCACCTTCCAACTGGTGAGTAAACCACCAGATGCTCCAATCCCCTCTATCTCTGCAAACTCAAACTTGCCATGTCCGCCGAGCGCCCTACGCAGCTCCGAGCTCGAACTCGACGCTTTGGTTTCCTGAAGGAAGAAAATGTCGACCAGAGAGGTGTCCACCAAGTTCTTTATCGCGAGTCGCTTCTCGGGCCGGCCCGTACCCCGAACATTCCATGAGAGCACTTTCATTGAGAAACCCTGTTAACTGCCACTTTGGGGGTGATGACCCTCAAACGCTCAACCACTGCTCTGTCCAGTAGGCAGAACCTGTTCGCCAGGGAGTTGCCAGATTGGACGAGATGCTCGACGTCGCAGATTACGTCCGATTCACCTGCGCGTAAACGCGCCGCCGCTCAGCGGAGCTTCCGCCGAAGAGGCCTCGGTGCAGCGCGCCGCGAGTAAAACGAACCGAAGCGGTGGCAGTCGCCATCGGGAGCCTCCATGCTACCTCCACGAGGCGAACCGGTGTATTGCAAATTCTCATTCAACAATGTGGGCTCACGCCTCGGGGCCTCAGATGTCGGAGGCGTTGACGCCAAAACGGGGCCGGAGCCATCGCCCTGCAACCCCAGGGGAACAGCGACAGGTGAGGCAAGGGCGTTGTCATGAAGCTCGGGTCGGGCCGCAGTTGCCGGGTCAAGAGGACCATAAATGACGGGCGCAATCGGGTCGACCCGACCGACATCGACCGAGCCAGCAATCGGGGACGTAACCCGCATCCGAAAAGGATCAAAGGGCAATTGAGGCGTCTCCATGACCCTCGACGAAATCTTCCTCGGGAAAGAGGATAGGTCCGGCGCATTCCCTAACGAACCACGAAAGGAGCCGAAAAAGATATCGCGCGGAAGACGAGGGGTTGCCTCGCCTCTTCCGCTCCCGCGACCCATCGCATCCAAGGCAGCCAGAACTGAGGCAGTCGGAGAGATCGGCGCCTCCACGCCTCCGATGATAGACGCCAGCTGGACAGCCCCGGAAGCACCACCGGAGGTCGGGTCCCTCTGCAATTGCGCCAAATGATAGCCTATTTCAGGAGAGAAGATGACCTGCTCCACCGCATTGGTCCTCAAATCGGAGCAACAAGGCGTCTCCATCCGGTCTCGAAGGTTGAAAGAGCGAACGGATGAGAGTTCCACGAACAAGGATTTCCCATGAACAGAGATCTTCCAGCAACCCAAACAAGAAGGTTGATTACACCGAATCGCCAGTACCGAATCTGGGGGCTCCCCATGAAGGTAGCCTGTAGACTCGAGGCCCTCAACTTCAACAAGACCCCCCAACAACGTGCGTAGGGTGTTGAGGTTCCGCATGGAGTAGGGAATCCCCTTCACACTGACTCTGTCGATGAAAAGATCTTCACACGCACCCTCCCAGATACGTGGGTGCCGCCATCGCATCCACGATACTCGATCCTTGGAACAACTAAGGAGCCCGGCCGTCTCCGCCTCGGAGAGACCCCTGGAGAGCACCATCCAAGGAGAAATAGCGATGAGGTCTCCTCTGAAGCGGCCCTTCGATACCATCCCAACCTCCAAAGAAGCGATGAATAACGTGTCCTCCCCGCCACCCTCGCCGATGAGCGCAGACGATGAAGCGAGAACAGAAAGCCGGGTGGTCCAAACATGACTTCTGTGGCCCGATCCATTACAAGCGAAACATCGGAGAGGCTCACGGCAATATTTTGCCCAATGTCGTAGCGAGCCGCAACGGAAGCAATTCGCAGTACTTATAACATCGACCCCTAAGGCATCTTGCCTCATCATCCGAACTTTCATCCTTCGGCTTTGTGGAAAGGTATCAATTCGGTGTTACCCCGCTCCCAGGAACTCTTTCATTCAGTTCTTGGTGATGGCATGTCTTTTCCTTTTTGGTCTGATAATTGGATGGGAGAGGGTCAATTTTCCTCAAGATTCCATTGCTTATTTGCCTTGGTTGCTAGCCATGAAGCAAGGGTTTTGGAATGCTTGTTAGATGGCAATTGGATGTCCTCATTCTTGATAGATTTCGTTGACCAACGTTTAGAAAAGTTTATTCTTCTTTTGGAGTCCCTTAGACAGTTTGATAGACCGACCAATGGACGGGACCATTGGGTGTGGAAGGACAACTCTTTCTTGGTGAAGCATACAGAGTTGTTACCAGACCACCACCACCTCAGACGAATGGTTTGGTTCGTGACTGCAACTTTATTTGGGAGCTAAAATTGCAAAGCGAAGTTGGATTCTTTATGCGCTTGTTGTGCAGGAGGCAGCTTATGACAAAGGACCATTGTGCAAGACCTTTCCCATGTGTCTCCAACAGGTGTCATCTTTGTGACATACAGATCGAGACAATGGGTCATCTTTTTTCATTGTATAAAGACGTCACCAATATGGATATAGTTGGACATACTGAGTCTTTAGAGTTTAGAAACATTCTGGGATTCGTTTTTTGAGGCAAAGAATCAGCCTAGAGAGGACCTCCTTTGGTCTGTCGCAATTATCTGGGCAATTTGGTTAGTAGCTAGAAATAGCACTCTCGTTTCTTTTCAGCTTTTTGATAGTGAGAATGTAATTTTCCACTCTAGAACTCTTCTCGAGTCTTGGCTTTTGTAAATCCTCCTGAAAGTTTTCTCTGCTTTTTTAATATATGTGGGGCGGACACCATAGCACGTTTCCCCCTTTTTTACTCCAAAAAAAACTGGGGAGAGGAAGGTGATGAAATATGAAAAAATGGTCTCAAGATGGTTTATTTTTGGTGTAAATCTGATTTACAATTAAAGAACTGCTTGCTTGCCCTAATCATGATAGACTAAAGCAAGCAAGACATGCTTTTACTTTAGCAGAGGCATTGGTGTAAACATGAAGAATTTTCGCGAGAATATATATAATACCATAATGGTAAATCCAGTAATGCTTCTTTTTTCCGAAAGCCCCTACAACGCTTTCCATCAAAGACTCGGGATAGTTTATCATGTCACACAAATTTGTTTAGCTTTATAATGCATAATGCATCATTGTTCTTTACTTATTAGGACGTCACACCCTTGACTAGTTAAAGATGCTCGCATTTTTCTCCCCCAAAAAATCATACATTTAAACATAAACTCATGCATAGCATTAAATTGCAAAATTTGCCAGCTTTATTTTTTTGTCATATTTTGTTAGTTACAATAATGAATCATAGATTATTTCTTTGTTAGTTTCCCCTTTGCTGCCTGAAACAGCCAACAGATGACACGTCATTATAACCACCACTACCAGCTAACGATGTGACGCCACATCATCCAAAGGCACATGCACAAAGTGGCATGGCATGTCACGTCATTATGCCACCTAGATGGGAAGGGGTTGGAAGGCTAGAAATAGTTAACATTGACACTTTTTCTTACTTTTTTGTAAAGAGCAGGAAGATCAGTCTCATCAAAGGGAAGGTATCCAGCCATTAAAACAAAAAGGATAACCCCACATGACCAGACATCGGCTGCAGCACCATCATAGCCCTGATTGCTCAGCACCTGAAATGGTGAGATAGTTATTACAGAAAGACGGATATACAAAAGCTACACAAATCATGGAATTAAAACATGTAATCGGTTGGAAATAGAATGTATCCATATTCATTACACTGGGAATTGAATAGGATGGTCCACAAAATACAAATAAAATGTGTTCCACATGGTTGCTTCCAGGAAGACCTACCTGCTCTTGTAATGATACAATATCATATGCATACTCCACACTCACCAAGAAACAAGACATTTCAAATTGAGGGATTGGTAAAAAATAGTGGACAAATTAAATAGAATTAAAATGATGTATTCACCATCAAACTTCCAAAATACAAGAAAAGACTGTTGCAGACTGATGTGAATGCTAACGGGACTGTTTCTGGTTATTTAACCATGTTGAAAGTTATAAATTTATCTTCTTATTTCTTATGTATTTTTCTATTTATATTATCTCTATTATGTAATTTGTCCTCTAGGGTTTCTACTCTATATAAGAAATCCCTATGACCTCTGGAATAAATAAGTCATTACATTATCTCCATATGGTATCAGAGAGACGGTCCTAGACCGGAACCCTAAGCCCCGACATCCACTCCTCACCACCCAACCACCCACTTCCCCGTCATTGGCATCGTCACCACCACTAGGGCCTCCAGCGGCCCCTAGAAGCTGCAGTTGGCCGCTTCCAGCCGTCGCTAGGGTCCCCAACAGCCCCCCCGTAGTCGTTGTGTGTGTCCCCAATGGCTCGCCACCGCAGCCAGAGCCACCAAGGGCTTCCAGCAGCTTCATGCCTCCTCGCAATGCTGCCACCAACCACCACGGCATCTCCTGACGCTGCCTAGGGCTCCGTAGACATCTGAGCTTCTACCCTCGACGTTTCTTCTGTGTCTGAGACATTAAGAGGTCTGATTTTGGCAGAAAAAGGGTGATTTCAGTAAATCACCAAACCGGACATAGAGCACTCCCAAAGTTGATGGGAATGATTGTGGCATGAGTCTACGTACACACCTGACTCCCAATATGACTGTATAGACAGCTACATATCAGTACATAGCCGCGGTCACGTCCTTTTCTGGTTTCTTGTTCTTCATGTTAGAAAACCATGGCCTCAAATTTCAGCGAAATTCGGTCGAATTTCTGTCAAATATCGATTTCCAGTCGAAATCGAAATTCGACCGAAATGACCAAAATGACCGAAATATGGGGGTCCTAGTACAAAAAACGACCGAAATGACCGAAATTCCACCGAAATTCCATCGAAATTCTGTTTCAGTCGGTACTGAAATGGTGACCGAAACCGACATTTAGGGCCTTGCAGAAAACAAGGGTGACATATCTTCAGTCAGTGCCTTCAAGGGCTTGTCACTCATTGGCAAGATGGATGAAATCAATTGAGTTGTGATCCATGCAGTTTTGACCATCATATAGTGCAATAACAAGAAGCACATTATGACGTTGGTAGAACTGACCAACAAAACTGGAGCAAATGTTTCGTGGAAGCAAGATGACATGTATGCGTGTGTATGTCTATATGGTACTCTAACCATAGAGATAGCTAATGGCATTCTTCATCAACCCATTGTCAAGGTAATGTGGGGCATTCTCGCAGCTACTCTCAAGTCTCAAGAGAGGAATGAAACAAAGATCCTGCAGCTTCAGTATGAAATTTTCATAGCCAAGCAGGAAGGTCTCCCTCTTCATGTTTTCTACTCTAGGGGCAAGTTTGAGAAGCTTCATAGCTTCATGCCTTTAAACGCTTCCATAGAGCAGCATTAGGCATACAGGAATGCCGTTATGGTTGGCATGTTTCTGGCGACACTTGACATATGATACAATGTCGCATGCACCCAGCTTCTTACAGGTGCGTCTATACCTCCTACAGAGGAGGCCTGCAGCGGATTGAGTAGGATCACGATGCCACATGTTGCCACTACTCAGACTTGCTCTACGATTGCAGTGTCTCATGGCAGAGAAGGTCTAATTCAATTCAGAGGACAAGATGTCCAAAGCAGAGGAGGTCTAATTCAATTCAGAGGATGAGGTGTCATGTTTCTTATGTTGATCAGAAGTTTGACGACCTCGTCTCTCGTTTGAGGGAGATTATGACTTTCGATGCCGCCACTACTAGTGTCTCTTCGAGCCCTTATGATGTCATTGCCATAGCCAGAGCCTCTTCTAATATCTCAGATATAGTATATGCTCTTACTAGTTGTTACAAGGCCGACAAGATAGAGTGGATTAGATAATTCACTAGTAGAGTGGAAGAAATTAGGAGATGAAGAATCAACTAGGCCCTTGAGAACTAGTGGGAAGTGTTAGAGTTATTGAATTTTCTATTTTATTTGAGTCATATAACCCTTTGGGGTCATATATGTATTTTCGTTTTTTTGCTCTCCAGGGTTTCTCTCTATATAAGTGACCATAGACTCATGGAATAAACAAAATGATTCATTCTCTTCTCCACATGGTATCAAAGAAACGGTCCTAGATCGGGGTCCTGACCTAAAATTATCCCACCGTCACCTCCGAGCCTTGCTGAATGCCTGTGTAGGCCCTTCTTCCACTCCTAGGGCCCCACACGAGGCCCTTCTTTTTTTAAATCCAGAAGCAAGGGGGATACACTCAGCGGTGCACGCCCCAAAAATTTATTCAATCAATATAAGCAGGGAACATAAAGGACAATAGAAAACAAACTCCCTATAGAGCCATTACAACGCCCAGTCCCCCACCAGGTGCTTAGCATAAGCTCCCACATTCTCCTTATAGAACCTTTGGCCCGAGAACAACAACTCATTCCTTCCCCGCCAAATCGCCCACAGCACGGCCACAGGATAAAGCACCTCCATCACCGGCCTCCCCTTATTCGCCCGAAGCGAAGCCCAGAACGACTGGAGGTCATTACTGCAGCACCATTCCAAGCCAGCCTCCTGCCACACCTCAATCACCTTGGGCATAAAAAAAGGAGATGTTCCACGGATTCAATCGCCGCATCGCAAAGCAGGCATCTGTCCGATATGATACCTAAAAGCCTGGCACAACGGTCTTTCGTCATCAATCTCTGTCTCTGCAGTAGCCATAAGAAGAAGCCAATCCGCTCCGGAACGGAAGCTTCAGAGCCACAAAAAAGCACAATCACGAATAATTCCCTCCGACTGCAATGGCGGTGGTCTAGAGATAGCTCCAAAGGCATTCTTGATCGTGAACGGGTTCTCCCTCCAGCACCAGTGATCGTGCCCAACAGTAGGGCGCCCAACCTCCCTCACAGCCTTGAGCAAATCCAAGAATTCCTCCAACCTCTGATCCGAGAAGTTCGCGGAAAATCTTGGGCACCAAATCCCATCCAACCAGCAAGCTGCAACCGAACAAGACTTATCGTCATCCAGAGCATATAACCGCAGGAAGTGGGCGCAAAGGGGTCCCCCTCTCGCCCAGTCGTCCGTCCAGAAGGAGAAGGATTCTCCCCCACCAAGCACTGGTCTAAAAAGCGCGATATTCTTTAAAAACACCTCCACACGAGGCCCTTCTTCTCATCCAGGGAACTGATGTGCCCCAAAAGGTGATATCCAGTAGCTTGTGGTGCCTCCAAGGAGGCTCCAGCACCGTCGCCACGCCATCTGGATAGCCTCCAGTGCCAACAGATCGCCTCCAATGACTCACATCATCATCGGATCATCGTTGCACCTCTCTAACAATGCCCCCAGCACCATCGTCGCCTCTACAACAACCCAACGCCACCTCTACGGCCCCTCCAATGATGTTGTCCATTCCAGGCCCCTTCAACGGTGCCTTCAACCCCTACCACGGTCATGCCACCCCTTTTAAGGTTCCGTCCAGACTCCTTGAGCCATTACCAACCCTCGACGATCAACTTTGCACCTTCCTAGGTGCCTCCGGGGTCCCTGAGGACATCCTTATTTGTTGTGCAACGCATTTCCAGACCTCTTGCATGCTCAAACATGATTTCCATTGCACTTTTTAGCCATCATATGCATACTTGATCAACCGCCAATCTTGCCACTAAATCATCCCCGTGATTCTCCCTAAGATCCGAATGAGTACTCGCCGTATCCACCACTAGGCGATTGTTGTTGGTTACCGAGTTCAATCACATCGGAACTGACGAGCGACCAATCTTCAACTAGGCACATTGACAACCCCAAACCAAACTATTGCAAATAAGCACAGTGGCACAACCACGTCACCCACCAAACTCAACACATGCTTGATGATATCAAGATCCCAACAGCATAGTAGGAGACCCATAAGGCCCCCCCATTCAGCCTCCTTCTTTAAGGCCACGTCCAAGAACCGAGGACAACACCAACATACCGATTCCAAAAACTTATATAAGCCCTCGACCACCATAGAGGCAACCTCTCCCAAAGAGAGTCTATGGATACAAAGCATCAACTAATCCAACCAAATTGAATCCGCCTTGACCCTCGTATTGTGTACCCTGCCATGAAAGATGTTACTGAACACAAGTCCTCCATCGAAACAACTCCTAGCACCACTCCTTCAAGCAATGAACCAACCTGAGTAGCTTCTACCTTAAGCTCGCCTCCATAAGTCAAACCTTGAAGATTCGACATTGTATCTCCCTGACGATGGGTAGAACGATCAAACGATCCCAATCCTTTGCTAGATGCACATCTCTACTGCAATTAAAGAACAAGAAAACTCTAGGCATCAATTTTGGTCGGCAATGTCTCCTCCAAAATGGAGATCTACATTCCCTCTCCAACAAAACATCATGCACAATCACGTTGTTCTCAACAAATGAAATGAAATCCACCATAAACACAACCGAACCCTATCTGCGCTCAAGCGTGAACAAAGAAGAAGACGATAAAGGTGGTTGTCCTTTACTCCCGAAGCCCTTTCCAATCTCAGTGTCCCTTACATGCATGCTCAACTACTAAAACCCTCCGTCATATGCTCCCTTCCCGCGCCCTCTACTCATCCCTCGTTTAGGATGTTGATGCATCCTTACAGCAATAAGATAAAAGGATAGTCAGGTCTCTCTTATACCCAATAACCACTACCTCCTTTATCTCATATTACCTTGTGTTAGGATTATGTGGTTGCAGTACATATATAGATCCACATGCTACTTGTAATCCTTAAAAAGAATATTAAGTATTTGACCACCACGGGCCTCTTGTACACAGAGTCATTTTAGTTATCTCGTACCATGCAAATCATGGTGATCTTTTTTTAGGAGAAGAAAAAGAGAGTGTGCATCCAAAGTGATGTCCACCCTAAAATGTATTAGATCATTAAAAAGTACAAATTACAAAGTCCATAGTTCGAGGAGAGTCTTGGCATGATGGGCCTCATTCTCTAAATCATTAAAAATGTAAGGTGTGTTTTTTTCCTGTATAGGAGAAATCTATGTTTGAGATCTTCATATAGGAGAGGATTGTTGGAGTATTTGTTATATGCGTCACTTATGAGAAAGATGGGTAAATGGATCTCTCCAGGATCCAATTACCCCATCCAGAGTTTAGTCCCACATCTACCAGTTTGGAGATGTGGAGACTCCGTGGGTGTTATATATAGAGCCCCACATCCCCGTAGTCAGATGAGAAAGTACAATGAACACATATGCCCTCTGAGGCATTCTCCCGTGGTTTCATCCTGCTCCTTAGGGAGCAGGGTTCCACATAAATCCCGTGTGTTCATATTTCTTTATCATTATTTCTGATATGCTTCCGCATTCCTATTTTCTAACATGGTATCAGAGCGGGTTCGTTTCTCGAGGAATCATTGTTACATTTTAGTTTTATTTGAGATTCGATTATCGATTTGTTCTTGAATACTGCATTACCATTTTTTGCAACCTTGTTCTCAGATGTGCACATGGTTGCCATCTTTTATCGTGGTCCCCATCATTCTTCTTGTTTTTGTCTGCCAGAGTTCTCGTGTGAGCCATAAGGACTCCAGAGTAGAGGATCATTCCCTATGTCATGTGGGCAAGGGTTTTCATGTAGTATCATAGAGACTGCAGAGTAGATTACCATTCTCTGTGCCAGATGGGAGAGACCCGGATTTCCGACGAGGAGATTATTTCAGATTCCGTTCTCCAACGACCGTGGACTCCGACGAAGATTGCACTTCCACGGCCTTTTTCAGTTTGGCACCTTTTTCAGAGATGGAGCAGTTGTCCATATGTTGTGGCAGGCCAGAGTACTCCGACAAGGAGCCTCATTTTTAGTTGCAGTGACTATGGCAGGCATAGTACAGAGCACATGCTCTCCGACGAGGAGATTCAGTTGACTCACACTCCAGTCCGTTCGTCCTCCTCACTTGCACGGCATGAGAAGCAATGTCCTCGATAGCAGCCGACAGTTGTGCGCGTTGAGTTGATATTGTATGTAGTGTCTTGTAGCGTGAGTTGAGTTTCTTTATGTTTTTCCAAGCTGAGCATTGCATGCTCCAGCTTGAGGGGAGGTGTTGGAGTATTTGTTATATGCATCACTTATGGGATAGATGGGCAAATGGAGCTCTTCAGGATCCATTTACCCCATCCAGAGTTTAGTCCCACATCTATCAGTTTGGAGATGAGGAGAATCCGTGGGTGTTATATATAGAGCCCCACACCCCTGTAGTCAGATGAGAAAGTGCAATGAACACATACACCCTCTAAGGCATTCTCTCGTGGTTTCATCCCGCTCCTTAGGGTGTAGGGTTCCACGTAAATCCTGTGTGTTCATATTTCTTTATTATTATTTCTGATACGCTTCCTCATTCATATTTTCTAACAAGGATCAATCTACCACTATAGCTCAGAGTCGACTCATAGTACTACTTAGGAGGGATTCACATTGCTGATGTTCGAGATGGTCACCTACCATTGGTGCACATCTACTCAATTCCAAGAAAATCAATACTTTGTGCTCCTACCAGAAGATGTGTTAAGTGAGGGAAATTATGTTTCATTCTGACCAGCTTGAGGGAAATGTTAGAATTATGTATTAAGTTATAGAAGTAAGTAGATATCTTTAAGATCCAAAATCTACTCTCTTAGTTAATTGTTTTTTTTTTTGACAAAGGGTCCAGTTTGAGGGAAATGTTAGAATTATGTATTAAGTTATAGAAGTAAGTGGATCTCTTTAAGATCCAAAATCTACTCTCTTAATTAGTCCCAGAAGGCACTTATTTAGTTCCATATTGTCCAGTATTGGAAGTAGTGAGGGTTGGAGGATCTGCATATAGATCTCATTACTACTTGTAATACTTGAAAAGAATATTACGACGATCAGGCCTCATTAAATTCCCTTCCCTCATGGCATTGAGCGCCCGTCCTACTCATCCCAAACCGTGTAAATTATGCTTTTTCCAAAGTGGGTTTACGTAATGTTAATTTTAACAACATTAATAAACGCGTGATACAAAGATGACGTAAAGCTTAGGTTGGGTTTGGGCGGAGGGTTATTTTGTAGAAGACAACCTCCCCAAAAAGGGTTATCCGGTCAATGACCTTTTAGTTTGTTTTAGTGTTTGCATCGAGAGTTTGTTGTAACGTGAATTTACCGGAGTATGGTTAGATGTTGAGTATTTATTAATTTTTAGATCAAAGATGCATACTATAATATTTGTGTTTAAATGAAAGAAAGAAACCTGGAGGATTAGATGCATTAAATGAGAGAGGGCAATGCAGAGTGCAGTGTGCCTACTATCCAAAGGACCATGGTTCAAATCCTGGGGTGGGCGGATGTGTGTGTGTGTGTGTTTTCCCCTCTTGTTTCAAAAAAAGAGAGAGGGTTGTCGGGTGGGTCCCACAGGAGAGAGGGTGATACATGGTTGGTGGGGCCTGCGAAGTATAAAATGGGGGTTTGGATGGAAACCCGAGGGAACCCCAAGAGTTCTGAGGTGGAAACCCAAATTTCCATAGGTCTCCACCCAACCGAACACACCCTTAGTGTTTGGTATCTCATTAAAGTCCTCTTCAATTCTTGATAAGGATATACTTACTCAGCATCGATAAGCCATATAGTATTGCATCTGCAAAGGTATTTGGGTGTAAGGTATTAGGGTGTATTTAGGAAGAATCTCGATCTCTGATCTATTTAGTATGTGATATCCTAAGATACAGTAGGTCTTAAAAGGTTTGTCACAAATGGGAGTATGCGATGTGTGTATTACAAATCTTTCTGATCACACAAGTTGATATGTAACGATTTACCTCCACCATCATGTTGGTCTCCCCCTAACATGTGCCCAAGTTTTTAATGCTAAATTCAACGTCTTCACCACTAATTGGTCAAAAAGCAAAACTCGAGAGCACCACTCTTTGAACCATTATCACTTGCATGCATAATCACCATACACTTGCCCACTGACCATGGATACCCTTTTCTATTACTTTTTGTTCATGCCTTTGCAATACAAGAAACTCATATTCAAGAAATATTGACACCACAAGGTTACATTGATGATAATGCCAACTATTATGAAATTTCATGGCAAAAGAACGGCTAGGTGCATAAACTCCTGCTATGAGGGCTCCAGATAAGGGTGAACCATTTTCGATCTGCTGCAAGAAGCCTTATCTTACAATTATCTTACAATAGATCATTTCCAGAACTTAAACCCGTGACCTCTTGGTCACACACAGATGACTTTTATCTAACTGGTCTTCTAATATCAAAATTATACAGGTAAGAAGTTGAAAGAGAGTGTATCTCCTTGGAAGGGTCCTTACTAGGCATGTAATATAGACATAATGTTGTCTCAAGGCTTCATGACAACTATAGGATATCATGCCGCAGACCACACCTATCGCTTGGGTAAAATCCTATTGATTTAAGAAGATAATATGAGAAAACCCAAGTGTAGTGATGAATATAAGTTCACCAGGACATTGAGATTGCTAACGAATGCAACATCAATATTATTGGGAAAACCAAACATTTTAAAGTAATCACCAAATACCTCAGGAGCAACATAATTTGGTGTCCCACAAGTTGTATGAAGAAGCCCAACTCCCTGCAGAATGTATGCATCAACAAAAAAGGATAACTACATATGATTATGAAGGATGTACAATCTTGCAATTGCAGACAGTTGTTTACTTGTTGAGGCAATGCACTAAGGCCAAAATCGGAAATCTTCAAGTTTCCATGTGAATCAAGAAGTAAATTTTCTGGCTGTAAAAAATATGGCTATTACATAATACTGCAAGACAAAGCTGCTTGAAAAATAACCAAACATTCGCACACCTTCAGGTCTCTATGATAGACCCCTTTGCTGTGACAATAGTCAACAGCATCAATAAGCTGCTGAAAATATCTTCTAGATTCCTTTTCAGAAAGCTTCCCTTGATGAACCTATCGTTATTAACAAAGATGCCAAATATGAAAAGTTGGAAGTGAAAAAAAAACTGATCGAGTAGCACAGACAACATGATGGTGGAATTGAACCAGCAGTTTCATAGAGTTGACTTACTATTTCATCAAATAGTTCACCTCCCGTTATCAATTCAAGGACAATATAAATCTTTGTTCTGCTTGCTAGAACCTGAAAAACCAAAAATGACATACACGCAGCATTAGAAAGGAGAAAAAAAGAAGTCCAAAAAACTTACCCACCACCCATCCCCAAAGGTATGTTTGGTTACTGGGATGGGTGGGTTGGGGTAACCTAATGTGACTAGTAGTTGTTGGGATGGTTATGAGGGTTGGAGAAGGTTGGAATAAGGAATGTGATGTGATGTCATTATGACTTGTGATGGAATTCCAACCCAATAATAAAGAGGGGTAAAACGGGTTACCCCCGAGGTAACCCGGTTACCAAACGGACCCCAAAAGACAGCAGGTGTACTAAGAAAATGGAAGGCGTGAAACATGATAGGATTATATGACTTATCTGACAGTGCAAAGGGCACAAATTTGAACAGTCAACTAGGTCACTGGCTCTCTGATATGGAATAGAGTTTGTTTTGCTCTTCAAGATTTTATTTATTCAAATTTAAAAAAGAAATGAATATCGGTGCTTAAGGTACCTCGTGTAACCTAACTATGTTTGGATGTCTGACTATCTTCATGATCGATATTTCTCTCTTTATCTGAAAATAAACAAATATGAGTCAAAAATGGCAAGATGATAGATAGAAGTAATCCCAATCACGCTATTCCAACTGTAAGATTGTCCATATAAATAATTGTTTCAGCAATGTTCATGCAGACAATATTAGCCTCTCATTTTCTATATCTTAATAGGAAGCAAAGAGACCTATCAATGAGCTGAACATACAAAGTGCCAAAGCGGTTACTTCTTATCAGACAACTTGTAGGGCGATCAAATATACATAATGTAAAGCATGTAAATAATTCTCATGCTGAGCGGTTGCATGCCGGTCTATCTGGAGAAGACACCATGAGCATGCACTACTTTTTTCAAAATTTTGCATGGGCTCTTTCTTATTATGAGAAAAATGATCCTTGCAATAATCAAGGTCTTAATATCAGAATGAAAAAGAGCAGTTCATGATGGCATGTTTGGCTTGTGGTATTTATCCCATTTTTAGGGGAAAACTCCATTTGATCAGATTGAACAAGATCCATTTAAAAATTGTATTGGATCCTAATCAGGTAGAGTCTCAAGGCATATCTCAACAAATCTCCTCCCTTACTTGAACACCAGCTAGAAGTAGCAAGAAAACTCCCTTTTGCCAAACAAGGCTTATATGCCCTAGAAAGACCAACCAAATGCAAGCAAGTTGTGAACTTGGTTAGCATAACTCTCATGGCCATCATATCTCTAGGGTTATTTTTTGTGGCGACCTTATTCATCTAAATGTTGTCATCAAGGTTGCAGAAAGAGGTAGTCGGTACTCGGTCGGCGGGGTCACTGACTAAGGATTAATTGGCAACAGGATGACTAATCGGATTTAGTTGTTCATTAGTCGGTTTTGAATTTTTTAATTACTTTAAATATATAAATCATTTTATATATAGATTTGTACATTTTCTATACTTTCATAATGAAACAAAAGGACTTTAAATATAATATTATTGCATATTAGAATAAGTTTGCTTATATATTAACATAGATTTGTACATTTTCTATACATTCTTAATGAAAAAAAGAAATAATTGACTTTAAATATAACATGAAGCATATTAGAATAAGTTTGCTTCTAAAAAAAGCAAAAAACTAAAAAAATTTAAAACTTCGCTGTAAAAATCGGCCGATTAATCCGTCAACTAGGCCGACTGGTCGGGCTGACCGATTAATGGCCAACTGTAACATACGGATCCACACATACCCGAACCCGATTCGATTAGGGTTCGTTTAACCCGATAAAGTTGTCAGTCGGCATCAGATAACTTAAATCGATCAATTGATCACAAATCAAAAGTCGTTCGGGCGAAATCAACCAAAAATCGATCGCATCGTAATGCGTGCTTGAAAAATCCACGACGCAAATTCGGAAACCGCAAAATAAACTGAGCCATATTGAAATCCGATTCGACGACAGAAGACCAACGGAATCGACTGTTCGTCAATCGGAGATCATTTGATATTTTTAAATCACAAAATTTAACCCAAAACCAAAACCATTTCCTGAAAATTCGGGTGTTTATAGCAGATCAGAAGTATATGATACTCATATTGATCGTCGTTTAGAGATGATCGAAACAAGCCATTTCGCATCGAAATCTGACACTCGAGACGTTAATACGGTCAATTTTAAGTATGACAAATAAAGAGAGTTTTAAAATAATAATAATATATAATTTAATTTTTGCTAAACAGAATGTAACAGGTCCGGTTGCATTTAAAAAAAATATAAATTGAAATAATTTATGACATCAGCGGTTGTGACATCAGCATGTTGATGTCATATATATATTAGATATTAAAAAGAGGTAATGATGAAGGTTCCAGGAACCTTCCCCACTCCCTCTCTCTCCTATAAATCGCAATGTTGGGAAGCCGTAATCTCCCTTCTCCTCCCCATTTTCTTCACCCTTTGCCAATTCTCTCCAGCCTTCTTCACTGCAAGCTGCTGCCAACAGTTTGGGAGTGACTATTTTTCCTTGCCATTCTAAGGTCTGGAAGTGCCTGGAGCCATCAAAACCCCTGTTGCAGCTCCTCCATTTTCCTAGAGTTGTTTGCAATCCAAAACAATCTTCAAATTGTGAAAAAATTAAGGTACAGTCCCCCATCTGTTGCTGCCACGCATGAGTTCCACACCCCTCTCCTATTACCATTTTATGGAATCCAAGTCATTACAAGATCAAAGCAAGACCATGTTCCCTTCTGTATAACATGTCAGCAAATGCAAGATAGGATAGACTATACCCTGCTCTTGAAAAAATAAAAAAAAAAAGAATTTTTTTAGAAGGTTGTTCTCGGTCCATGATTAATAATGTAAATTGAAAAGAAAATTTCTGTAATACAAAGACATATAGCAGCATTCTGGCAGGGGCTGAAGGTCAGTTCGTTGCCAAAAAAAAATGATAAGACTCCAGGAGAGACTATCTAGTGAATTTGAATTTTCTACATATGTCTCGAAGAAAAGAGGATTTTGTGAGCATTTGCTTGAAGAAACGGGTGCTATGATATTATAGAGGATGACATATTTTCTCTAAGAAGCTAAGGACTGTGCGCACCAACATGCAACAACAATTTCAATCGTTACTTTGTGTCCTAACTAATATGAGTAAGCATTAGGGTGTTGGACAGATTAACGTTGGACGGAAATCTTTTTTTATCAAGGTTAATGAATTCTTATTAAATAAATTACACGGGGTAATACTCTCTTGTAGTGAATATCAAGAAGTGCATAAGATCTAGACCCTAGAATAAATATCAAACGAAGAGTTGGAGTTGTGACTAATCATTTTATAAATTTGAATAAAAAACGATTGTTGGTTAGACACCAAGAACAGTAATAGATAGGAGCTTCCATGTAACACCAATGAAATTCAATTAATGTCACATATGCGTTCTAGTGGGGTTGTCAAATTTTCATCTTTGTGTACTCTATTCTTAGATGTTGCACATTAGAGTAGTTCAGATCGGATATTAATTGCTTCCTTGTCAGTGTGAACATCAATTCCAGATAAGTCTGAAATATACACGGTAGCATCAAGAATGATCCAAGGGGCCTTTCCCGAGAAGGAAGGAAAAGGTTTTACATTTATTGTCTGCTTTTACATAGAATTCAACCAAGAAAAATTACTATGCTGGAATGGATAAATTGATTTTACATCATGCCATGAGTATTATCAGTGTAGAAGGTTTAGGTGCAAGTGTTTTGAGAAACATTTATTCTAGACATAAAAAGTACTCTGTGAATGTGTAATTCATCGATTCTTCCTTCGAGGATCAATTGAAAGAATGAGTAAAGATTTAAGGTGAAAATGTAACTGATTGATGTTGACTCAAGAAACATTGGTTTGATGAGAATTAGTGATGACAAATAATAATTGCCAGTCACGGTGATTCTTATACAGGACCGTGCGAGGACGCGGTGACCCTCAACTGGACGGAGGAAAGTGTAACATCCGGAATCCGCCAAACCTGAACCCGACCCGATTAGCGTCCAATTAATCCAATAAAGTTGTTTGTCAATGTCAAACAACCTAAATTGATCAATTGATCATAAATTGAAAGTCATTCGGACGAAATCGACCAGAAATCGATCGCATCGTAATGCGTGCCCGAGAAAAAACACGACGTGAATTCGGAAACCGTAAAATGAGCCGAGACCGTCATTAAATCCAATTCGACAAGACAAGACCAACGGAATTGACCGTTCGTCAATCGGAGGTCATTTGATATTTTTAAATTACAAAATTTAACCCTTAATCGAAATCGTATCTCGAAAATTTCGGGCGTCCAAACCCGATCAAAAGTTTATCAATATTATACTCATATTGATCGTCATTCAGAGACGATCACATCAAGATAGTACATGTCAAAATCTGACACTTAAGGCTCGAATTCGGTCAACCTTATATTTGTTAAGTAAAGAAAGTTTAAAATATATATATGCTAATTAAACTGCTCGGTTATGAATATAATTTTAAAAAAAAATCTGCTGCAGCTACAATAACCGTAGCATACTGTTCAATATAAAATAAAATAAAAATTCATTGATGACTATACAACAGTACTCCTCTCCACTCGGCTGTCTTTCTATCTCCACTTGCCAAAAAAATTCCAATCCATGTGTCATGCAACAATGTCTCTATTCTATATATATACACCTAAATCCTATCCCCCTTTACTCATCTCCATTTCACTGGTAATTTCCAGCCAACAGAACTGCTACAGCCTTTCCCTCTTCCCCATTCCATGTCCCTCCCCTCTTCTCTTTATCTCCCCAAATTCCAGCAAAGAAGATCTTCCCTGTGAAGAGGCTGCCTGCAGCATAGGATAGGCTGCTCCAACCACTGCCCATGTTCTCCATGTTGGGAAAAATGAACGGCTTGTTTATTCCATAAGCTCTAGGCTCTCTTATATAGGAGAGTAGCCTATGGGTAAATTACATAAAGCATACAATGAAAAATAAAATAGAAAAGGGATACAGACACTACTACTATATGCGTTAACACTCCCCCTCAAGATGGAGCATAGATATCAATCATGCTCAGCTTGGACGCACACTTCTGGAATGGGCCTCGTAGCAATGCTTTGGTGAATATATCCGCAGTCTGATTCTCTGAGGTAACATGAGACGTAGCAATGAACCCCTTCTGAATCATGTCACGTATGAAGTGACAGTCAACCTCAATGTGCTTGGTCCGCTCATGGAATGCTGGGTTGTTTGCAATGAACAGGGCAGCCTGATCATCACATTCCAGGTTCATAGAAAGTGGTACATCTAAACATAGGTCTGTAAGCACAGCTTTCACCCACATCATTTCTGTAGTAGCCTGGGCCATAGCCCTATATTCGGATGCAGCACTAGATCTAGCTACCACTGTCTGTTTCTTGCTTCTCCATGAGACTAGGGCATATCCAACATAGACGGCATACCCTGAGGTGGACTTCCTGTCCTTGGGACATCCTGCATAGTCTGCATCTGCACATGCTGAGATAGAAATCCCCTTTCCTTTCTTGAATAGCAGACATGCACCTGGAGAAGATTTAAGATATCTAAGAATCATATATATTGCATCCATATGCACCTGGCGTGGTTGCTCCATGAACTGGCTCACACGACTCACTGCAAATAATATATCTGGTTTAGTGATCGTGACATACAACAGTTTGCCTACCAGTTCTCTGTATCTTCTCCTGTCCACCTCCTCTGTGTCATCATCATAAAGCTTCATGCTGGGATCCATTGGTGTCGTAACAGGTCGACACCCAAGCATACCTGTTTCACTCAACAGATCTGTAACATATTTCCTTTGTGACATTACTAACCCATATGAATTTCTAGCAAATTCAAGCCCCAGAAAATATCTAAGAACACCAAGATCCTTAGTGACAAATTCACTACCCAGCATTTCTTTCGCCTGCTTTATGCCCTGCTCATCATCTCCTGTAATCAAGATGTCATCAACATAAACCATAATCACAATGATACCTCTAGCAGTCTTCTGTACAAACAAGGAATGATCAGCATTGGAGCGTTTGTATCCTTGTTTCTCGAAAGATCTGAGAGCTTCTCAAACCATGCTCTGGGGCTCTGCTTAAGGCCATAGATAGCCTTATGTAACATGCATACCTTGAAACACTCCCCCTCAACAGCAAAACCAGGTGGCTGTTGCATATAAACTTCTTCCTGCAAATCTCCATATAGGAATGCATTCTTCACGTCCAGCTGAAGGAGCGGCCAGTCTTTAGCAACTGCAACTGACAACAAGATCTGTAGAGTGGAATGATGTGCCACAGGCGAGAATGTGTATAGGTAATCTACCCCGTATGTCTGTGTAAAGCCACGTGCAACAAGACGCGCTTTGTACCTGTCAATGGAGCTATCTGCATTGTGCTTCACTGTAAACACCCACTTGCAGCTCACCGGGTTCACATCTGGAGGTATAGGAACCAAACTCCAAGTTCCTCTGGACTGAAGTGCCGCCATTTCTTCCTCCATTGCTAGCCGCCATCTACTATCCTGCAGAGCATCTTGATGATTGCGTGGAATATCTACAGTTGACAGTGCCACAACAAATGACCTGAAATCTCCAGATAGCCTGTCAAAGGACACGGATGCTGATAATGGATATGTAGCATAGCTCCTCTTCGACTTGCGTAAAGCAATGGGAACATCTAAATCAGTTGTAGTCTCATCTGGTCCCTGCAACATATCCTGCTCAGAAATGTCGTCAGATCCATCAACATTAATATTTTCATTACATACCATAGGCGAGCTAGTAGACGAGTCATGACCATGAGCGGGAGGAGGCCTGCGGGTATAATGGAACGGTAGCGGTGAGATAGGTGGTTGTGGTGGCGGTGGTGGTGGTAGTGGTGGTGGTGACGGCATCTGAGGTGGTGGTGTCATATATATGGCATCAGTGGATAGAGGTGGTAGCTGCTTGTCTCCTGAGGCTGAAAAATACATAACAGATTCAAAAAATGTAACATTTGCACTGATCATATACAGCCGACGCAGAGGATCAAAGCACTTGTACCCCTTCTGAGTTCTGGAGTACCCAACAAAAACACATTTGACAGCCCTAGGAGAGAGCTTGTTAGTACCAAGCGACAACTGATGGAAAAATGCAACCGACCCAAAAACACGAGGAGTAAGAGTAAACAGATCCTTGCCAGGATGAATGATGGAAAACGGAATCTGTTCATTCAAGACAGAATAAGGCATACGATTGATTAGGTAACAAGCAGTGGGAACTGCATCACCCCAGTAGGAGTAGGGGACATGACTCTGTATAAGGAGTGATCTTGTGACATCAAGAAGGTGACGGTGTTTCCTTTCAGCAATTCCGTTCTGTTGAGATGTATGAGCACAAGATGTTTGATGAATAATCCCTTTTGAGGAGTAATAATTGGCAAGAACGTTGGTGCACAATTCTAAGGCATTATCACTTCTCACAAACTTCACAGATGTGGAAAAAACATTCTGTATTTCATTCAGAAAATGGATAATGATATTTCCTGCTTCAGATTTATTTTTCATCAGAAACACCCATGACACTCTAGAAAAATCATCCACAAATACTATATAAAATTTGTGTCCCTGATGATCATGTATACGACTCGGACCCCAGACATCAATATGAAATAACTCAAACTTGGAGGTACTACTCCGACCTGGACGACTGGGAAAGGACGACCTATGATGCTTTCCCAACTGACATGCCTCACAATGAATAGGTGTGTAAGGAAGACCATAAGGTAACACTTGACACAACTTCTGAAGCGGTAAATGACCAAAGCGCAGATGCCACAATAAAGTAGATACTTGTCCACTAGGAGAGGATGAGGTTCCAGCAAATGGGGTCTGATTCAGGCGGTAGAGTCCTCCTTGCTCATAGCCACGACCAATCACGTTGCCCGTATGGATGTCCTGAAAAATCAAAGAAGATGGATCAAAAATCGCCCGACAATGTAGATCCTTCGTAATCTAACTAATTGACAACAAATTCATTGAAAAATCAGGTGCATGTAGCACATTCTTGAGCTGCATAGAAGATGTCAATCTAATCTCCCCCTGACCAGTGATGGGGGAATGTGTACCATTGGCAATTACTATTGGCCGTCGTGGAGGGATCTGAATGTATCCTGTAAGTAGACTCTGGTCGCCACATAGGTGATGTGTAGCGCTCGAGTCCATAATCCATGGTAATGTATCTGACCTACTACTGTTGAGTGCGAGTATACTACCTGAAGCACTGGTGGACGCAGAGGCAGATGCAGCGGCATCAGAATGACTCTCTGTAGTTGCTGCTGGACCGGATGGTGGAATAATGCCCCTCAGACAGGCAACTAGATCATCGAACCGTTGATCCAAAGTAGCAGCAGATGGAGGCTCTATCTGCTCAGCAGACGTGCGGATGCAGGAAATCCATGCTTCGAGTAGCATGTGTCTTCATTATGTCCAACTCGGTGACAGTAGGTACATGTTGGCCTAGTGCGGCCACCTCTTCCATGCGGTCCACGTCCACGACCCTGGTGATGAAATCCGTGACCTCTGTTGGTTGCCATGGCCGAAGAATTCTGACTCGCAGCCGTGGAAGGAACTGTGATCCGACTCAATCTATGGAAAGCTTCCTCCATGGGAGGAATAGTAGAGTCAGCCAAAATCTGTGATCGTGCCGCCTCATGCTCTGGATCGAGTGCAGCCAGGAACACACCCACCATGGTTGCATTCCTGTATGTCTTCTGCTGTTCTGGCGTGGCAGTAAGAGGCATGAAGCTATAGAGCTTCTTGAACATCCCTCTCAGTGATGTATAGAGAGAATGTAAAGGGCGACCATTCTGCTTTATTGTGAATATATCATGCTGAAGTTGCAGAATCTTCGTCTCGTTCTTCTCCTGAGAGTATGTTGCCGCCAGAATATCCCACATATCCTTGGTTGTGGGTTAATGTAGGATGTTTAATAGCTAACGTACCAGATAGCCAAACCTTGGCATATGCATCATCGGCCTCCCAAGAGGCATTAACTCCAGTCTTCTCAGCAGGCTCAGGTTCGGTAAGAATGTGCTTCTTACCTGTTGACTTCATCATACTTATGAACTGCATTGCCCACAGTTCATAGTTTGTACCATCCATCTTGACAATAGGCGCTGGACCACGAAAGGCGCCAATAGATGGGATATCCGCCTTGCTTTCTGACATACTGGAGATGGAAGACTGGAGCGATTGACAGAAGATGAGCTTTGTCTACAATGACATAGACGGGATTAGTTGCATGTGTAGACCTCAAGCAACTAACCCCATGGAGATGAAGATGTCCGTGCTAAGCCCTACACGCGCGCAAGAATCACGAGCAGGCACAGAGATGCACGTGCAGGTCCTGGACAGTAGATGCACGCTACAGGGGATGCGTGCACTGGAGATGCACTAGGCTTGCACTGGAGATGCGCTACGGCACTGGGGATGCGCAAGAGCGCGCACAGGCGATCGCGCACAGGTGCAGGGAGGCGCAGGGATGCGCGCTTCGCGCACAGGCACTACAGCGCGCAAGGAGGAGGCGCGTACAGGCGCTGCAGCACAGTGCACAGCGCACAACGCGCGGGGGCTACACGCACAGCGCGCGGAGGCTACGCGATTGGAGAGGCGGCGCTGGAGCAACAACGGCGAGCTCGGGCGACGCCGATGAGATGGAGCGAGAAGGAGAGGTCGGCGGGTGTGGTGGGGTTAGGGTTAGGGTTTCGAGAACTCCGATCTAGGACCGTCGCTCTGATACCATGTTGGGAAAAATGAACGGCTTGTTTATTGCATAAGCCCTAGGCTCTCTTATATAGGAGAGTAGCCTATGGGTAAATTACATAAAGCATACAATGAAAAATAAAATAGAGAAGGGATACAGACACTACTACTATATGCGTTAATACTCCATCTTCAAATTTTGAAAAAAAAGAGAAATTACAGCCAGTTCTGCTCCAATTTCTATCCAAAGCTGCAGTTCCCACTTTCATCTCTCTCATTTCCCTCATAAAACCCCATCTATTTTCTTCAAAAACAACCTATAGCTACTGTTTTTGACTTCTGAAATTCCAGACTGCATGTTGGTGATCTTCAATTTCGAGTTCTAAGTTAAAGGTACCATCCCTTTTTCCCTCCATCTTTGCTGTCCAGCAATTCCTTCATGGATTACGTAAATTCTTTTAAGCAGTAAGAGGCTGCAGCTCCTTCTATTCCATGAAACCAAGCACTGGAGACTAATTCCAGCAAGAGTCTGAAGGTGTTGAAGCTGTTGCATGTCCTTCCAATTGCACTGTAATCTCTAAATTAGAGAGATCAAAAGGTATAATCCTTCTCCCTCTATATAGCAGCCTTTCTCTTCTAGATTCCCCACTCCTCCAGCCACAAGGGAACCAAAATTCCACTGTTGATTTGTTGGATCTGCAGCTCTCCAAATAGGGCTGGTGGCATGCTTTAAATCCAATCCATCTTCTTCAATTCTAAGTTCATCTAAGGTACATCCCTCCCCTCCCCCTTGCTGCCATGCATGCTCATTTCACTTGATATATGTACGATCCCTTCTCCCACTCTCCTTGCTGCCATGCATGTAAAATACTACCCTTTCATTGCTATCTTTCATGAAATTAAAAGATACAAATGAATAAATTTATCTCTTTCTGTTGTAGACTGACATTCAACAATGAGTTTAATGGAAATTCTGGTTTATGGTTATTATAGACATTAAGAATAAATATACCCTAACAGATCCATCAATTATTCTGGCTTAAGCATTTCCAGTCAGAACATATATATTTGAAGTTATTTCTCTTCCCTATAGATGTTGTCTAATCTCGGTCTCATTTTCTTTTAAAAATCTGGAGCATACCATCATTCTTCCATTTTTTTACCTTTAGTGTCACACATGTTGAATACACATTCTTGAATTATTCTTCTTGTGTAATACATTATTTGGTAGGACTATTGGTTAAAGCTATTTCGAGGATTATTTCTTTGATGGTAATGGAATTATTGGAAGAACATAACAGAACAATCAATTTTAGTTATTATATCATCGAGAGGTTCATTTGATAAATGAAAATTTAATCTATCATGTCATTGGGATCAGGTGTTTTGTCAATATATATATATATAAGTGTAAATTTCGTTGATGGAACTGTCCTGGGTTTTGTAAAAAAAATGAATGAAGATTTTGTTTGATTGAACTGTCTAATAAAATATTCAGGAGATAAAATGCTAAAAAAATGGAGAATAACTGTGTAAATTATTTAACATATACTAGTCCTGACAAATATAGTTGATACTAAAGTATTCTTATAACCTCTAGAAAGTTGCAGTATCTGTAAACATGCCTTGGTGTTTTAAGGGAACTATGCGATCATTATTAAACAGTGGATTTGAATTCAATTTGTTCCCTTAGATAGTGGTAGGTTTAATCCTTAAGTATCATAGTGATTGCTAGGTCGATATATTTAATTGTGCAACTTGATCATTTCAATGTATCCAGATCATTTAGTTAACATAAAGTTAGATGTCTAGATAAATGAACAAATGCTGCTCTTTTGCATGACACTTATGGATACTACTGGTTAGCTTTAATTATGCTCAAGGCTATGTAAATTAGAAGCATGAAGATATGACCATTAAAGCCTGGATATGTTATATAATGGATCTACCTGGAATTGATGAATTCACATAGTCTACACATACTCAAAAAAAAGAGGGAGGCTTGATTTCGTCTATGTTAGAGAAACCTAGAGCTTGAGATTCTCTAGTTGGTTAATACTAAATGGTGACTTTAAAAAACTTAATAACTTGATAAGTTAAGGTGCTAGCATAGGGTGTTAAATCCCTATCGTTACTTAATGATCAAGTTTTTAGGGAACTAAGTTTCGTAATTTAGGAAAGTTTCGCATCTAACTGAACTTAAATCTATATCCAATGATTCACTTCTAATCTCATGATCTTCAAGAAGAGAGTGCTAAGGAGGGTGCCTGAATTAGACTCTAAATCTAAGATCAGATAATTAGAAATCCAGGAAACTCTAAGATCAAGAAATGTAAGAAATATACATTACTATGAAATCTATGAGATTTTGGTTGAAATTGAATCTATGATATATATTTCAAAGCCGGTCATGGTGATCCTTACACCTGACTGTGCGAGGGTGCGGTGACCCTCAACTGGGCGGAAGATAGGAAGCCCAGTCAGGACAGCGGCCGCTTAGTGCGCGGGTCTAGGATCTCAGACTTTTTCATGGTTTCTGCGTGAGCTCGCAGTGTTTTTACGCCTCGTTGGGATCCCGACTTTAGACCATTCTGCTTCTGCTGACCCTTTGTTTTAGGATACCCAGGCGGGGGATCCTCGGTTTAGTTTTCGTACGAGCTCGGTTGCCCGTTACCGGTCGGGCCGTTTTTCTAGAGCGACTTTTCCGGAGAGTCTCTCACCCGTCTCAGTGGCGTAGTTTGGGAGTAGACCTATCCCTCTATTGGACCGCACTTCCAATTAAAGTGCGAGACGGAAGAGCCCTTTTGTTGGCTACTTCACCGCTTGAGTTTTTACTTTCGCCAACAGACTTGGCGATTTTACATCCAGATCATACATATCTATATCTACATCATCTAGAGTTACATCTGAGACAGTTGCATTGAGGTTTGAATGGATTACAATTAAAGTTGAGTAAATAGAAGTGACTATAATCTAAATTCGAAATCCCATTAAGCTAGTGGACGTGTTGGGAATTTAGTTAGAATGCATTATACCATACCGCATGCCTACGGAGGCACCCCAACCCTAAGACAATCTCCAAGTCTTAGAGTCATAGTGTGAGGTTGCACATTAACCAAGACCACAGACTATCCACTAGACTTAAGAATCTAAATAAATCAAGAAATTTTTCCAATCTCAAAACTTTCCATCATCACTCACAAACATGATCTCTGAAGAAAATGATGATATATACTTATACTCATACATTCATGAATATTCAACTACAATATAAATATGTCATGTATGGGAAAGGTTGGGTTAATGTGCGATCATGAGAAATGCTTCAAACAACTTGAATACCTTTTTACTTACGCAAGTAGATGTAAATTGCACTTGTTCCACCTTTTTACTTGTTACTTTTGAACATTTTAAATGCCAGTTTATTTTTTTTAAACAAACATATGGGAAGTACCAACGCCCGCTGACGCCTTTTCTTCCTTGCACGCATGGCAGGCAAGGAGCCTTTAGCGCAGTAGCGGGTTGATGACTTCAGAAGATAGGGTATATACTAGACGGTTTGTTTCTTTTGTCTCGGATTTTGTTCGGTTAATAATGTAATATGCTTCTTTTCTCTTCAGTCAGATTTTGGGGAATACTGTATGTACTGTCAGCCACTGTACATGTTGTAAATTAAATTGAAGTTAATGAAATGAATTCTTGGTGGCTTTTGTCTTTATTAGCTTTGTGGTTATGAATATGAATGTGAATGTCATATGTAGCTTCAGCGTGAAAAATTTTCCCGGACTTTCAGTTACTTAATGCGATATTAATGAATGTGGTAATGCGAATGTTTCGTAAACGGGCACCCGGATCCTCAGGGGTTCACAGAAAGAAAGTCCAGTTAGGGCAGCGGTCGTCAAGTGCGCGGATCTAGGATACCAGTCATTTTCACAGTTCTACGCGAGCTCGCAGTATTTTTACACCTTGTTGGGATCTCGATTATTGACAAGTTCTGCAAACTCTCTGTTTTAGGATACCCATGCGGGAGATCCTCGATTTTAACTTTTCGTACGAGCTCACTAGCCCGCACTAGTCAGGTCAGTTTGTAGAGTGGCTTTTTCGGAGTGTCTCTCTCACCCGTCTTTGTGGCGTAGTTTGGAGTAACTTATCCCTCTATTGAACCGCACTTCTAATTAGAGAGCGAGACATAAGAGTCTTCTTAGGAGACTACCTCATCGCTCGAGCTTTGTTTACTTTCCGCCAACAGGCTTGGCGATGTTACATATAAATTTCAAGGCGTAATCTGAATTATTCCGAGCTAGATATAAAACGGCTATAGTTGAGGATTGGAGGAGTTATAATCAAAGTTGAATGGGTTATAATGTATCTTGGTCAAGAGATGAAATCAATGATAAGTTGTGTTGGTTAGAACTGACAATAATTAAGTTGAATTCGAAATCCCTACAAGCTAGCGGACGTGTTGGGAACTTAATTAGAATGCATTACACAACACCGCATGCCTACGGAGGAATCCCAACCCTAAGGCATTATTCATGGCTTAGAGTCATAGTGTGAGGTTATACATATACCAAGACCACGAACCATCCACTAGACTTGAAAAAATAGATAGGATTGGGAACCAGATTAAAATAAATTAAGAGTTAAATAAAGTATCACTTTACTAACTCCTTATTAAGATCCATAACCTGATCTCAATGACAAGAAAATAATATATACTTACTGGCCTCAATTAGTATAGGAAAATGTTATAAATTGGAAATATTAGGATATTGAGTAATCAGGGAGAAAATACATATATAATAATTTGAAAACCTTTTTCTATGCAGGTAGTGGTAGATTTTAAATTCATAAATGTCTATCTACTTACTTTCTTTTGAACATATTAATTGCTTGTTTATTTTAATAAGATTTTGGGAAGTACTAGCACTCGTTGACGCCTCTTGTTCCTTGCATGTTTTAGCAGGCAAGGATCCTACATTGCAGTAGCTGGTTGATGTTTCCTGGCATCCGTACATATACCAGACGGTACAGTTACTTTTGTTGCAGTTTCTGATCAGTTCATAATGTAAATGTTTTCTTTCTCTTATTGTAAATTTTGAGATATGTGTATACACTGTCATCTCTTTTGATTACATGATGTATATATATGAAGATTTATGAAATGAAATGTTGGTGGCACATCTTTATGTTATTATGTGGTTGTGAAAGCGAAAATTTTCCCGTATTTTCAATACAAATGCGATATGATAAGGAATAAAATACCGTAAATGTAGCGTAAACGGGTGCCCGGATCCGAGGGTATCACACCAACTAGACCAGTCGACTTTTGCAAGCTTGGTTGTCATCTGTGACTAGAAGGGCGAAGTTAGGATTCTTGGCTTGGGGTGGCTAAATAGAACAGAAAGATACTTTTTTGATATAAAATAAAATGGCAAAGCCTTCTCCCACTTTAAGTAGGGTTGTCTACATGGTTTTTGATATAAATAGAATTTTTTTCTTAAAAAATGACGCAAGAAAATAATTTGGCTTCATATCTATCATCTCTAAAATTTATATTTTTTTGAACAGATCGCATTATTTTTTGAAAATGTGAAGAGAAGGCCAAGTAATGAAATTACCAATAAACTTATTAATTTATAATTAAAACTGGAGTAGCAAAAATTTTTTATACGGAAATGTAAAGGTAAGTAGCCATTTCTATTATTTGTATTATAGAATTGTTTTTTTCAAAAAAAATAACGATGTTATAATATTTCAAAGTATAAAAAATAAAAGTGGTCGAATATACCTACATATCATGCTATTCAAACGTATTCTCCTTGAGTTTGAATCATACTAGTCTATAATTGATTTTGACAGTGGATAATCGTCATTATATAGTTCGTTGTCAGTGATGTAGTAACAAATTCGATTATCCTTGTAAATCAAAAGGATCAACATTGTACCAAATAACAATTGCTATTATAAGTTTAGTTACGAATGACATGTTAATGGACATTAAATTATTCATTAACATGTCCAAATTTATTGCAGTGTGTGAACTGTGCAGAGACATCGTAGACTAAGGTTGGTTGTAATGTCTATCATATAATAAAATCACATGATTATTGGTTTTGTATATTATGGTATCATTTACATGGGAGTTTAGGGCTCATCTCTTACAATTCATTTATTTAGAAAGCTAAAAAAAGAGTACAAATATTAACAGCAAAAAGTTAGAGCTTATTGAGAAGTTGAGGGTAGGAATCTGTAGTTTGGAAGGGTAAATAAGGTCCTTACTTTTCTGATTCCTAAAAACGGCATTCCTCTGAAAGTAAAGAACTCCAGTGCTATCACATTGTCGAATGTCATTTATTTGATTGTGGCACTTGGATGGTAGGATTATGGTGGTTTTTGGGAACATTGACCATTAGCAAACTACTTTTGTACCCAAGAGGCTCATGATATGATGATAAACAATGTGGCTACGGCATCTTAAATCGTGGCTGATTGGAAGAGAAAGGGTGTACAAGGTCTGCTCCGGAGTTTGAATATGTATAAAGCTTATGATGGTGTCGAATGAAGATTCTTTAGTCCCTCTCTACACAAAAGAGCTTTTTCAAACATTTGAATTTGCTTGGATGAAGAGGTGTGTATTATGGTGACCTACTAAATTTTGGTTAACATGCACCTGGAGAGAGGTTCCTTCTAACCCCATGAAGAGTAAGATAAGGATGTGATCTATCATCCCTCCTCCTCCATTATCGTGAGAGATGCTCTTACGATGATTGTGAATCAGGCAACTCATAGAGGGACTTTTGCTGAGTACATGGCTTATGGCTTATTTAATTGCTATATTACAGTATGTGGATAATACTATCTTTTTTGTTAAGAGAGATGCAGCAGTGACAAAGGGTATCTCTACTTTGGTTGAGATCTTTGGAGAGCTCTCACTTCTCAAAGTTAATAAAGAGAAGTTTGCTTTTGTTCCATTCACTATGTCAAAAGAATTGGTAATGAAATGTGGGCGGTAATTAAACACCCCCTTTGTAGTCTATTCCTTTCTTATGTGGGGACGTGGTTGTCCTAGGGAAAATTTAGAAGATTGAGAACCTGTGCTAGAAAAATTAGAACATAAGTTGGATGGTTGGAAGGCCATATGCTTGTCAAGAGGTGGAAGATTGATGCTTATTAAGGTGGTTCTCTTCATTATTTTGGTGTTTTACATGTATATGCAAAAACTGCAAGTGGGAGAGCAAATGCATCTTGCATCCAGGATGTGGAGATTCATTTCATAGTCTGGGTATTGCGTGGGTGGAATGGAGCTCTGTCACACAACCCTAGCATGAGAGCGACCTCAATGTTTCAAAGTTAGAGACGAACAAGACCCTTCTCATAAAGTAGATGGTGAAACTTTACGGTGAGAGTGAGGATTTACTCAGTACTTTGTTGAAGGGAAAATATGGCATTTTAAAAAATAAAAAAACTATGGCATGTTGTCCTCTTTGAAGATGTCAATTAGGTCTGCAAAAGCATTAAAAACTTTCTAAAGGGGCATATATTCTATCATGTTCAATGCTACCATGTTCTTGAAGTTAATTCCTGGAAATACGATGCCAATTAGATGTAAGGCCTTATTAAGTAGGTGGTGAGACTTTAAGGTAAGAATAGATTTATGCCTTGTTAACGAGCATCTAAGAGATATTGTCCTTAGAGATGCCAACTACATAAACAAGACCGCCAAAAAGTTTCTGGAAGGGGCATCTATATTGTCTCCTAGATAGTGGAATTTTTCTAGGTTCCATTATTTCACTGGCGTAGTCTATTTTACTTCCTAGTTGCAGTTGATGGATAATATGGCCATAGCTACTGAAACTTTAGCTGATCGTAAGAGAAGCAACATGAAAGGGTAGCTTTAGAAGGTGATTTTTGTTGTAAATAAGATTACCAGTTCATACATTAAACAGTATAAAATCGGATCCAAATGAATTAACAGAGAAACGATACAGATTAAAATCATATTAATCATATGTTTCCCAATCATTATCCGATTATACAATGTAAACAGGAACCGATTAAAAGAACAGAAACACAAAGACGGGCATGATCCAGAAAGGGTAAAGCAATAAACGTATTGCAGCAAGCAAAATGAAACAGAGATTAGTTTGGAAGTCACCGAAGCGTCCATGAAAATGGACTGTCCTTAGAGAAGATATCGCCCCCACAATACCGGTGCGTAGGGTACTGGCGATCCGCTCCCAGGATACGACGGTTCACGATCGTCGTCGGCGCACACCAACGGGATCGTCCTCGATTGTACCTCAGAGAACTGCAGCCGAGAGAGGAGAAGCGAAAGACGTTCGTCCGCGAGAGGAAGAACAAGAGAGACGGCGTGAGAGAGAGGTTTTTCTTGCGAGTGAAGAAAAACCGAGTCAAGTGAGAGATATAAATAGAGGGGCTCGCGTCCTAAAAACGCGACCTTTGGTTTCCAAAAATGCGTCCCGAAAACGCATCCTTTCGGATCCCAAAAAACGCGCCCATAATGGCGAGTTGAATTCCCATTTAAGTCGACTTACCAAATTAATCGTACACGATTAATTTAATCGACTTACCAAATGAAATCTACAGCAAAAGTATCGAGATCCGAGATCCGAATTGACTCTCCCGAGCCCGAGCCCGAGCCCGAGCCCGAGCCCGAGCCGGAGACGGAGCGGAGCGGAGCGGAGCGGAGCGCGCGCGCGCGCGCGCGTGTGGTCCTCCATTCCTCCTCTCTACTATTGCTACAAGAGCTTGGGTTGTGAACTCATACATAAGTCCACCAAAAAGTTTAGTTCTCCCCGGTGTGGGACTAAACTTCCACCCAAACTCCCATATTTCAAATTTGGGAATTCCCAACTTTCCCTCCAAACCATTTGGTTTCCCAATTGAAGCCAAATTGAATGCCAATTGTAATTACATAAACTTTCCAATTAAAGTCTAAATACAACTTTGAATACAACAATCCCCCACGAATTCACCAATTTGAAAAAGAGATTCAAAAGGATTTAAAAGACTTCTTTCGGCTGCCCACACTTTGCTTTCAGTAAAGGTACCTTCCGGTTTGAACCTCTACCTGAGTTTACTACTTTCACTTTAACAGGAACGAAGTGAACTACGTCTTGAACTTCAGACCTTGGTGTTAAAGTATACGGTAGAAACAACAAAGCGTTGTTCTTGGTACAATCTTCAGGGTTGGTGCTCTTAAAGGCCATGCACCCTTATCCTGTTTCATGAGTGTGTTTAGGAAAGACCCTCTTCCTTTAACTGCGGCCCACAGTAACACTCACATAGGTGGCGTTCTCCAAGGATGCACTGCTTACATCCTGCCCAAAGGCTTGAACCCATTCAGAGCCTATGCTCTTCCTAAACTTGCAGCTTAAATGGCACTCAGGCTTCCAGGGATAAGACACTCATGCTTACGCATTAAACTTAGAGTGCCAACCAGTTCTCCAAACAGCTTGTTATTACCACATTGAACCTACTTTGTGGGATCTCCACTCAGATAGGTTGGGTTGTGTGAACCCCCTAGGATCCGGGTACCCGTTTACGCGCAATTCGCAAGATATCATTCATGTTTAATCGCACAAGTCGCAAAAATACAGGGAAATTTTTTTTTTCGCAACTATGACATTCATTCTCAATACATGACCACAAGTAAAAGAGACAATATGGCACCAAAATTCTTTTCATTAATATTCATATCCATTTACAACATGTACAAGCATATTCCATGTTACAACATATATCCCAAAATGTGATACAAAAGAGATAACATTTACATCATTATCTGGACAAAAACTGAGACAAAGTAATTCATACCGTCGGGTATAAACTCTGTCTCCAGGAAGCATGTATAGCTACTGAGCTGCAGGCTGTTTGCCTGCCAAACATGTTAGGAAAGAAAAGGCGTCAGCGGTTGCTGGTACCTCCCAAAAACTTATATAAAATAACAGGCATTTATTATTTACAAAAGAAAGCAAGTAGAAAGGCGAGAACAACTCAAATTAAGATTTAATTCTACTTGCAAATGAAAACGGTTTCCAAATTTCTAGTAAACACATCTCATGATCAGCCTTTATCCCAACATTTCCCACAAGCCTATATTTAAGGTAACTCATTGATCATAAGGAAGTATATTTTATTTTCATATTACTTAGAGATCATATTTGTGAATTTTGATGATGGGAGAGATGAGATGAGAAGATATATTAATTTATTATATTCTTAAGTCTAGTGGATAGTCTGTGGTCTTGGTTCGTGTGAAACCTCACACTATGACTCTAAGACTTGTGAATATCTTAGGGTTGGGGTGCCTCCGTAGGCATGCGGTGTAGTATAATGCATCCTAACTAAGTTCCCAACACGTCCACTAGATGAATTAGATTTCGAATCAGATTATAGTCTTTCCCATTTATTCAATTTAATTGTAATCCCTTAAAGCCTCAAGTGTGACTGTCTTAGTTGTAACTCTAGATGATGTAGATATAGAGATATGGATGATCTGGATGTAGAATCGCCAAGTCTGTTGGCGAAGTAAACTCAAGCGGTGAAGAAGCCTACAAATGGCTCTTCCGTCTCGCCCTCTAATTGGAAGCGCGATCCAATAGAGGGATAGGTCTATTCTCCAACTACGCCACTGAGACGGGTGAGAGAGACTCCCTAGAAAAGTCGCTCTAGAGAAAACAACCCGACTAGTACGGGCAACCGAGCTCGTACGTAAAGCTGAAAAACCAGGATCCCCCGCCTGGGCATCCTAAAACAGGGTCAGCGGAACTGGTCTAAAGTCTGGATCCCAACGAGGCGTAAAACACTGCGAGCTCGCGTAAAAACCGAAAAGGGACTGGGATCCTAGACCCACGCACTTGGCGGCCGCTGCCCAAACTGGGCTTCCTATTCTTCCGCCCAGTTGAAGGTCACCGCGCCCTCGCACGGTTAGGTGTAAAGGTCACCATGACCGGCATCATAATTTTATAATTCATTACTGGTTCACGATCATCATCACTTACTAATTCATCTCCTTCCCAATTCTTTATGTAGTTAATCATACGGATCTAGATCTCTTAGTTATCTAATTTATTGATGGTTATCCATAGGTAACAGAGCATACCTGAGGAATGAATTCATGAAGATGATCTAACATTATGGTCATAGGTCATTACGATGAAGTAATCATATCTAAGATATAATTTAGTTTTTATAAAAACTTCATATATATTAACTAATATGTGATCGAAGTTTTATCTAATTGGAAACAAAGAATTCCCATAGCATGGGAAAAATATATTTGATTTCATGGTCGTGTTGGGTCATAAAAGCATATATTATTATTAACATCAGTAGTGTCATTGTTTGTTCTTCATGATTTCATTCTAAATCAATGTGATTAGTGGTATTCTTTATGTAAAATCTAATAATGATAGTTCCTGTAGAAGATCCCTGCCAACACATAGTCGAATGTAAAAGATGTACGAGAGTACATAGGTACCTCCGAATTATACATAGGGGTTACTTGAAAACCCTGGGGCAGATGGACGATATGTATGTTCATCTGTGGAATTATGATGAGCCGTATGATTACTACCTAAATCACTCAACTAGTGACTGCTTGGTAGACTAGATATCTTCAATAAATTCCCTTAGTGTTGAGATAATAGCTTCTGCTACATAGAGAATGACACAACCTTACTGTATTCTCATTCAAAAGAATTTGTTAGAACGTTTTCAATGACAGAATCCTCCCCTTTTTTTTCCAGTGACAAGGATATTTCGTTGAATCCTACTTATGCAAACAACTTCCGAAATGGACATGGCCTAAACAAAGATTATCATCAAATCAGTTGAATGTAGATAGGTTAGATCTCCTGGAAACGTCAACTCCGTAATTTCTTCATTTAAAACATAGTTTTCCTTCTTAAAGTGTAATACATAAGAGATGATTTTATCCTTACAATAAAATCCAAGCTCTTTTCACCCAATTCATGTGTGTATATATATATAATTACAAGTCTTAGAAGAAATTTAGCATTTTAAAACTCTAAATTCAGTATTTGATGAAAACAGTAGCAGAGATTCATATTACCCATACACATATATATATTTATACCCAGGGTGACAACAAAAGGCTGGAGATGATGCATGCAGGACAACAAGAAGGGAAAAGGATGGAATTATACATGCAAGGCAGCAATTTGGAAGGAAAAGGGATCGTACCTTTTGAAAGATCTCTAGATTGTGAAGATAGGTTTTCATGCAACAACAAGGGAAGAGAAGAGATCCTCGACAACTGAATGGCTGTTTTTGAGCAGCACACAACAACAGACCTTGGTTGTAGAATCAGCCGTCATCCACCTTGTTGCAACTCTAACCCGTGCTTGCAGCCGCCTAAAGAGCAACAGCAGAATCTCTGGAATTTATAGGAGGGAAAAGAGACCTTCGGCTGAAAAAGAATGCAAGTTTTTGAGGGAAATGGGGAATCCACTCCTTCCGTAAAGGGCTTTGGAGAGAAAGTCGGGACTATTTGGGAGAAGGGAACGAGGGAAAATGGTGTTATTTATAGGAAGAGAGGAGGTTTAGGTTCTTGACAAATGGTGGAAAAACAAAACAAGTTTTGAGCTGTTGCCTGCTTTGCTGGAATTAAAAAAAATCTGTAACTAAATTTATTTTATTTATTTATTAATCCTTTTTATTTCAATTATGTAAGATATAAAAACCGTCCTCATTCGTGCCTCGGGTTTTGGATTTTGACGCATAATGGCTTGTTTTGATCGTCTCAGAACGACGATCACAATGAGTATAATATTGATATATTTTCGGTTGGGTTTTGAACCCCCGAAATTTTCGGATACGGATTTTGTTTAAGGTTTAAATTTTATGAATTAAAAATATCATATGACCTCCGATTGACGAACGGTCGATTCCGTTGGTCTCGTATCGTCGAATCGGATCTCATGATGGTCTCAGTTTATCTCGCGGTTTCCGAATTTGCGTCGCGGCTTTTCACGGCACGCATTGCAAAGGGACCGATTTTTGGTCGATTTCGTCCGAACGACTTTTGATTTATGATCAATTGGTCGTTTTAGGTTGTTTAGTATTGACCGACAACGTTTTTGGGTTCATTAGACCCAAAATCGGACGACTTCGGGTTTGATTGGAAACCGGATGCTACAGGTTGCTACTGTAGAGGAACTCCCAATGGGTCTCAGTCCCATCCCAAGCCTAGACTTTAGGACTAAAGATCTATCAAGTCCCTTAGTCAACGGATCTGCCGTGTTGTCTTTGGATCCTATAAAATCCACAGCCAACACTCCTCGAGACACCAAATCCCTTAACGTCTTAAGTCTGATTTGTATATGTCTCCTTGTTTTCTGGTTGAACTTTGAACTCTTGATCTTGGCAATTGTGGTCATATTATCACAATGTACCGAGATCGCAGGAACAGGCTGACCTACCATGGGAATTTCAGACAGAAGTTCCCTTAGCCATTCAACCTCAATTCCAGTGGTGTCCAAAGCACACAGATCGGCCTCAAAAGTAGATCGAGCTAGAATGGTCTGCTTCACAGACCTCCAGGAGACTGCACCGCCTCCAAGGGTAAATACATACCATGTAACACCATTACTCCCAGACTCCTCTATTTTCCCTATCCAGCTTGCATCACTGTATCCTTCTAGTACAGATGGATGTCTACCATAATGCAAACTAAGAGAAATAGTTCCCTTCAAGTACTTCAGTACTCGATCCAGAGCCTCCCAGTGAGTACGGTCAGGACAGCTAGTGTATCTACTCAGCTTTGCAACCGAGAATGAAATATCAGGTCTCGTGCAATTTGCAAGATACATTAGACTTCCTATCACTTGTGAATACCTTAGCTGGGCTACAGGTACTCCACTTTTATTCTTAAATAGCGTTTTGGACGAATCAAAAGGAGTGCTTACAGCTTTGCAATCTTGATATCCAAATTTCTCAAGTACCTTCTCAACATAGTGAGATTGAGAAATTACAATCCCATTAACTGACCTTGTCAGTTTGAGACCCAAGATCACATCAGCAACACCCATGTCCTTCATCTCAAACTTGCTACTCAAGAATGCCTTAGTCTCATTAATAATCCTCATATGTGATCCAAACAACAATATATCATCAACATATAGGCACAAGACAATACACTCATCACCTTTCACCTTGGAATAAACACACTTATCAGATTCATGAACCTTAAAGCCACATGACAAAATGGTTTTGTCAAATTTTTCATGCCACTGCTTTGGTGCTTGTTTCAATCCGTAAAGAGATTTGACAAGCTTGCAAACCTTTCCCTCATTCCCAGGAGTCACAAGCCCATCAGGTTGATCCATATAGATCTCTTCCTCAAGATCGCCATGCAAGAAGGCGGTCTTCACATCCATTTGGTGGATAGAGAGATCATATACAGATGCCAATGCTATGAGCATCCGGATTGTGGTCATCCTAGTCACAGGGGAATAGGTATCAAAACAATCGATACCTACCTTTTGCCTAAAGCCCTTGGCAACTAATCTGGCTTTGTATTTTTCAATTGATCCGTCAGGTCTAAGCTTTCTCTTAAACACCCACTTGCACCCAATAGTAGAGCACCCTTTGGGTAAATCAACCAACTCCCAAGTTCCATTAGCCATAATAGAATCCATCTCAGATTTGATGGCATCCTTCCATTGTTTTGCTTCGGATGAAGCCATGGCTTCCTTGTAACTTGGTGGATCACCCTCGATCTGGTAAACAACAAAGTCGCTACCCAGATCCTTGGCTATCCGAGGTCTTTTACTCCTCCTTGGCTCAATCTCATCAGAGAGATCATTGGGTTCAGGTTGAGTCTCAACCCCCACATTCGATATCCTTTCCACTTGATCTGGAATAGATCCTGATGTGGAGGCGCCCTCAATGGTCAGATTCTGAGGAATCCCAGTCTTCAATGGGAAGACATCCTCAAAGAAGGTAGCATCACGGAGTTCAACAATAGTGTTGACATCTATGCCCGGTATCTCGGACCGAATTACCAAGAACCTATATGCATAGCTATTTTCCAAGTAACCTAAGAAGACCGCATCAACAGTTTTAGGACCAAGTTTCTTTCTCTTGTGTTCTGGGACTAAAACCTTAGCGAGACAGCCCCACACTTTGAGATATCTTAAACTTGGTTTCCTATTTCTCCAAAGTTCAAAGGGACACTTTTCCATATGTCTTGGAGGCACCCTATTCAGAATATGGCAAGCCGTATTCAAGGCTTCTCCCCACATATAGGTTGGAAGTCCAGAACTCTGTAGGAGAGCATTGATCATGTCAGTTAAGGTTCTATTTTTCCGTTCTGCTATCCCATTTGATTGCGGTGAATATGGGGCCGTAACTTCATGAACTATGCCAAAAGATTTGCATTGTTCATCAAATAAGTTAGAGGTATATTCACCTCCTCTATCTGACCTAAGGCGTTTAAGCACTTTTCCTGTTTGTGTCTCAGCCTCATTCTTAAAGATAAGAAATTTCTCTAAGGCTTCATCCTTGGTTTTCATTAGATATACATAGCAGTATCTACTGCCATCATCTATAAAGGTGATAAAGTATTTCTTATTGTCTCGGGTCAACACACCATTAAACTCACAGATATCCGTGTGCACTAGATCCAAGATCTCACTATCTCTAGAGACAGACTGAAAAGACTTCCTAGGTGTCTTTGCTTGCACACATATCTCACATTTTTGAGTTTTATCAATTGTGTGTTTAGGGATCAATTCTAAATTCATCATCCTTTTAATCGAATTTAGATTTACATGACCCAATCTACCATGCCACAGATCACAAGATTCAAGATTATTCACAACTTGAGACACAGAACTAGAACATTCAGCATTCAAAACATTCAATTCATTAATGTTTACTGAATCACATCTAATTCTAAATAACAAGTCAAAGTCAGCCAAATAGCCTTTTCCATAAAAGACACCATGTCTCAGAATAACAACTTTATTACATTTAAAGTTCAATTCAAAATCATTTCTAACTAAGATGGAGCCAGATAACACATTCTTCTTGATGTCAGGAACATGCAGCACCCTGTGCAACGTCCAGACTCGTCCAGAGGAGAACCTCAAGTTGACTTGTCCCGACCCTAGCACCCTGGCTGCAGAATCGTTCCCCATCTTCACAGTCCCACCGCTGGAGGTCTGATAAGAAGAAAACAACGTTCTGTCAGAACATATGTTCACATTGGCTCCCGTATCCACGAGCCACTCATTTGGATCATGGATATGGTATAGTTCAGGTTTTACAGAGACATACCCCTCGCTAGCCCCGAGTCCCATAGTGATCATGTTCACTTGTGGACTCCCGTCTTTAGCCTTAGGTTGAGCCTTCAAGGACGGACAGTCCTTCTTCCAATGGCCAACCTGATTACAGTGCCAGCAGGGTTTATTCTTTGCCTTTTTCTGGATCTTGCCCTTTGGTTTCATTTTATTGTTATTGGGGCCCTTTCCCTTTTTATCCTTGCCCTTCGAGGTCATGAAATTGACCTTAGCCTGAATATCAACAGGAAGCACAGGTTTTTGTTTCCTGTGTTCCTCCTCTATGGCAATTGCCACCATCAAGTCATCCATAGAGATTTTCCCCTTTCTGTGTTTCAGGGTCATACCGAAGTCTTCCCACGACTTGGGAAATTTCTCTATGATGCACATGACCTGAAACTTCTCTGGAAGTTTCATTTCGGCATCCTCTAGACCATGGAGCAAGAGTAAAAACTCGTGTGCCTGTTCAGAAACAGACTTCCCTTCGGCCATGGAAAACTTCAAGAATTTGGCTACGGAGTATTTCTCAATACCGAGATCTTCGGTGTTATACTTCCGATCCAAATCTTCCCATAGCCCCTTCGCAGTCTGTGTGGATGAACAATATACGTCAAACAACGTGTTGGACAGAGCCAACAAGATGCAACCATGACATATACGGTCGCGTTCCTTCCACGCAGATTGCGCCTTATGGCTATCGGGTGAGGGGTTTTCCGCCTCCACCGTAGGACAGTCGGTTTCAAGCATCGAGATTAACCCTATGGTGGTTAACCAGATCTTCATGCGTTGTTGCCAACGCTTAAAATTCTGTCCACCGAATTTTTCAGGCATACCCGTCATATCTACCCTCGATTTAAACATTGTTTCCGACATTCTAGAATCGGTTCGGGATATCTTCTCTAAGATTGTTGTAAATAAGATTACCAGTTCATACATTAAACAGTATAAAATCGGATCCAAATGAATTAACAGAGAAACGATACAGATTAAAATCATATTAATCATATGTTTCCCAATCATTATCCGATTATACAATGTAAACAGGAACCGATTAAAAGAACAGAAACACAAAGACGGGCATGATCCAGAAAGGGTAAAGCAATAAACGTATTGCAGCAAGCAAAATGAAACAGAGATTAGTTTGGAAGTCACCGAAGCGTCCATGAAAATGGACTGTCCTTAGAGAAGATATCGCCCCCACAATACCGGTGCGTAGGGTACTGGCGATCCGCTCCCAGGATACGACGGTTCACGATCGTCGTCGGCGCACACCAACGGGATCGTCCTCGATTGTACCTCAGAGAACTGCAGCCGAGAGAGGAGAAGCGAAAGACGTTCGTCCGCGAGAGGAAGAACAAGAGAGACGGCGTGAGAGAGAGGTTTTTCTTGCGAGTGAAGAAAAACCGAGTCAAGTGAGAGATATAAATAGAGGGGCTCGCGTCCTAAAAACGCGACCTTTGGTTTCCAAAAATGCGTCCCGAAAACGCATCCTTTCGGATCCCAAAAAACGCGCCCATAATGGCGAGTTGAATTCCCATTTAAGTCGACTTACCAAATTAATCGTACACGATTAATTTAATCGACTTACCAAATGAAATCTACAGCAAAAGTATCAAGATCCGAGATCCGAATTGACTCTCCCGAGCCCGAGCCCGAGCGGAGCGGAGCGCGCGCGCGTGTGTGGTCCTCCATTCCTCCTCTCTACTATTGCTACAAGAGCTTGGGTTGTGAACTCATACATAAGTCCACCAAAAAGTTTAGTTCTCTCCGGTGTGGGACTAAACTTCCACCCAAACTCCCATATTTCAAATTTGGGAATTCCCAACTTTCCCTCCAAACCATTTGGTTTCCCAATTGAAGCCAAATTGAATGCCAATTGTAATTACATAAACTTTCCAATTAAAGTCTAAATACAACTTTGAATACAATAATTTTTTCAAGGTCTATGACAGTATGGTTTAAAGGTTCATTTGGACATCTTTGTAACTGTCGTATGGGGCTTCGACAAAATTTAGATCACATGGATGAAACGTTGCATTACCATTTCATATTGTGTGGTCTTGATCATTGGTCGTCCGGTGTGGGTTTCTTTAAACGGGAGGTAAGACAAGGATTCCCCTTGGCCCCATTCCTTTTTTGAAGGCAAAAGGTGTCCGCTGCAAGGGTGCGCTCCCAAAAACTTCACTATAAATCTCAAGGTTAAAAGTACAAATCTACAAGTGAATGCAATCATCCACTTATATAACACAAATAGATTTGAATGCTCTATAGCCATTTCCTATAAACTAACCTCCTGATTGAGCACCATATGTACTCCAATACACATGCTACCATTATTGCGAAATGGAGTATGTAAGCTCGGTGACATGTACTCCAACATACAAGGCTGCCTTACACCTAAGGGCTATAATGTTGACTAAACTCCTATTTACCGCAAACGAGATGTCCTCAAACCCACTTGATCATCGGCATGATCCAAATCGGACTGAGCATTAGACAACGGATTTTTATCACCATCAGATCTAACCTGACTAGCAAGACTCGATTCTTCTCTAGAGCCCTTTTTCAAGGAATCGATCCCAGCTCAAAGTGTATACTCATTGATGCTTGCGAGAAAAGACCAATAGATCCATGTGTGACACAACTTTCATGCGACCGTCGGCCAAGGCCCTTAAATTTCGGATTCGTTTCAGTCAGTGCGGAAAGAGAAATTCAGTGGAATTTCGATGGAATTTCGGTGAAATGACCAAAAATTGGGAAATTTACTTGAAAACTCATTTTTTTTGTTAAATTAAGATTTCTAATGATCTTTAACTCGACAAATGATATAAAAATACACAGTTTTTTTACTAATAGTAAAATATTAACATGATTTATTACATTAAATTTCCATCCAAAACCTCTAATAGTCAAAAATGTAATTTACTACTAAGAATCAGAACCAGATTTGGAATCAAAATTAGACGCCATTAGTTTCACCTCTTGAATTTGAAGAGAATGGTAACATGTGCAATAATAACAATTTGAAGAGAATTTGAAGAGAATGGTGAATTTGAACCAGATTATCGCAAGGCAAAGTGACTCCATGAATTCCATGTAATCGGATTCCAATCTCGATACTCAATGTCATCTGTCATTTACTTGTACAACCCAATTCGATTTTTAAGCTAGATTATCTTATGTAACGAACTTGATGGTGCACTTCGACGCACACAATTATACAGAACCCACATCACAAAACCGCCAAATGCCAAGAAAGAAGAAAAGAAGGAAACTTTGACATCAAACCAAGCAACCCATGAACAGAAACGAAGGAAAGACGAAATGGGTTGCTCCAATTTAACCTGATTAACCATCTTGTGCTGGAGAATGGTGGACTTGGCGAGGACCTTGATGGCAACGCCCTCCCCGGTCTCGGCGTTGTGCGCGAACTTGACCTTGGCGAAGGTGCCTTCGCCGATGGTCCTCCCCATTTCGTACTTGCCGACCTTCCTCGCCCTCATCCCCATCATCACGCATACGTGAACTCAAATGGATCGATCGATCCCGCAAGAACGCACCCCTACAACACCCATTCGATGAATCCACTCCTCTGCTCGCATCTGCCTACGAATCTCCTTCTCTCGTTCCTTTGAGATTGCTCTTTTGCAGCACGGGAGAACACCAGAAGGGTGGGGAAGAAGGGAACGGTGGAGGGAGAGAGGGAAAAGTTTCGAGATGTTGTAAGCACCTGAGCATCGTCTACTCGGCAGATCTTAAACGGTTGCTCCTTCAGCTGAGGAGGATTCTGGACCGTCCATTGCTCCAGCTCACGCTCCCGAATTATGCCATTTGTCAGATTGCTTGACATGACAAGAGAGAAGCCAATATTACCTATTTCCTAAGGTAGAAGATGCAGGAATAATCCAATATGCTCAATGAAGATATTATTGAGATGCCAAATACGATTTGGATTGTAAATAGCATTTTAGTTCTATATAATAATTACTGTAATAGCATGTTGTTCTTGCCAATATGTAATACAATCGGTAAGTGCCTAGATCTAGTTTATAATTCAACCTCTTGTCAAACTAAACCTATTAGCAATCTTAGGGCTTTGTTTGTTTGAGGGATACAATGCATGTATCTCTCTTTATCCACAAAATTTTTATCCCTCTGAAGTTGGTCAATATTTGAGTTTCGGAGTCAACGTAAGGGTTAGGTTTGAAACTCTCTCACTCCATCACCAATATTTATGGTCATAAAAATACAAATAATTATCAATTATCTTATAATTTTATATAATATAATTAACTTCATCACATATCTATTCGTATTCAATCGAACGAAGAATAGTAAATAACTACCATTTATCTTTCTTTATCCAGCAACATAAATACATGCAAACGAACGAATATAAATGGAGGATAAACACTCAATGTTTCGAGAATATCTGTATCACCCCAACCCCAAATATAGTGCTACATCTAAAACTCACGAAGTGTGGATGTAGTTTATAAGTGATGGGGACTACTACTTGACAACTTGAGCTAAAGCATTTTGGGTGGTTGTCAATGGGTCCATCTGGACCCGAACCCAATAAGTTGTCAGGATTAGTTTTTCTCGATAACGGAACGAGGATCTAAGCCCGGGACGTTACAATATCTAAAATAATAAATATTTTTGGTTAATTGAGGCTACCCCTAAAAGATAATCAAATTACATATCTTCTCCATTGTTTTAATTTCTGAGGTTCTTTTTAAATAACACATGGGAGAGTAATTTAGATTAGAGTAAATTACACAAAGTTCATGAACTATACATTTGATTTCAACATCTTATCTGAATTTTCAAAGGTAAAAAAATGATACCAAATCTTTCATGTTTGTCCCAATGTGATTTTGATATGTTGCGATTTAAGGTTAGAAAGACGAAACTATCAATTAAATTTCATAGTCAATGATCACATTAAGCCAAATCTTAAACATCGGGTACTACATTGTTACTTTTCAAATTTCATGTACAACATTGAAACCGAGTGTATTGTTCAGGAGCTTCTTGTAATTTTCTATTTAGATTAATAAAATTATTGGGTGTTCCAAAAAAACATCCTTAACATGTCAAGAGATCAATTTCACCAATTTTAAGATCGATGAAATTTGATAGGCTTGTCAGATGGGGATATGAATCTCGAATTGAGTTGAATTTTGAATAACATATTGATAGTATGGTATAGAAATCCCCAAGTATTATTAGAAGATTATTAAAAAGGAAGAAAAAGGTAGAGGAAGCTAACTTGGCAAAGATCACAAAAAAGAAGTAGAGGAAGCTGACTTGGCTGCTTTATTTTACCCTAAAATATTTTTGGCATGTTTTATGTGTATTTTTTCCCCTCACATGTTGCGTGTGTGTCCTATATTAATAAATAATAATCTAATCAACTTGGAACATGTATTCTAACATGAACATGTCGCTTTCAAGTCTTTAAAGTCAGCCTTGTCCATCCTCATAGAATTGGAATAAATAAATGTTTTTTTTTGCCAAACAGGTGTTGCAGTGACATTAGAGACAACAAAGGCATCCATATCTCCTATCCGACAATTGAATTGTCTCTATCAAATGGATTGCGATGTCAATATAGCCTCCACTTACCCTTGTCCTCATTGTACGGAGGAGATCGTTTGCTGCAACGAGAGTTATAGCAAACATGTAATTCATTTTATTTTAATTTTTGCGATTTTGATTTCAAAATTGAACTTTATAGATTGAATCTTAGATTAATGCTCTACATATCTTCTAAAATTCGTTCAAATTGAAGGTTATTTGTTATTTTATCATAATATTTAAATATCTGGATCCTTTTTAAATGGAATTTAAGTTGCTTAAATATTGCTCGGATCTTTCAATATTTAGATAAAATAGCAAATAACCTTCAATCTGAACAAAATTCAGAAGATATGTAGAGCAATAATTTAAGATTCCATCTATTAAGTTGGATTTTGGAATCAAAATTGTAAAAAAAAATAAAATGAATACAGACAAAAGAAATAAAATGAGTTATAACAGGTCAGGTCCGTTATAACTCTTGTTACAGCAGACGGTTTGCTCTCGCCATTGTAACCTCCATGAGATTGGGTCATAAGGAGGAATGGAATAAGGGGAATAAGCTCCCAACACGCTTCCCCGTGGTACGACTATTCCCCATTATTTCATCTTATTTCACTCTTATTCCTATCTTTATCCCACCTTACCTACCTTTATTTCACCTTATTCTCCTTATTCTTATCCTCCAGCCGAACGGAGAATAGACCCTTATTCCCCTTATTCCTCATCCTTATTCTCCTACCGAACGGGCCCTAAAAAAGGCATGCATATCCTTTTTCTCCACTTTCTTCTTTTTCCAAGGATTTGTATAATAATGGAGCATTTGGTAATGTTTGCATATGATGACTAGTGTTCTATTAACCCCATAATAAGAAACTTTTATTATAGATGAAACGATCACATCATGATTTTATCATCCAATATATTCATTCAATTTATCACTTTTTATTATTTGAACCATTCAAATAAAATTGAGAGAAAAAGTTTAGTTATCAATCATCCATCTCTATTAATTTGCCCTGCAAAGAGCATCACCATCAACCTTGAGTCTCTCGCAACATCATCTCCTCTCGTCGGTGGCGTGTAACCCTTGTTGCCGTTGTGCACAGTACATGGAGAGGCAGTAGTGTGTTAAGACTACTTGTTTGGAGTCAATGTATAGCACATTCTCTTGTCTTCGAGCCCTCCTTGTTGTGATATTGATGTTACCTCCTTTATCCTTGCTGATTGATTTTTTTCCTATGAGAGTGGTGGTGTGATGCCCGTCACTACCAATCAGCTCCTTTCGTGAGGGTATGGATGGTGTTGTGAGCTGTATGCAACGTCGAAAGTAGGTTCTTCTCAAACATCAAGTGCTAAAATTGAAAGTTTATCATGCAAAGAGGATTGGCAACAATGAAGGGCTCGAGGATAGGGATGAAAACGGTCGGAGACGATACGAATATAGGTATACTCATATCCTTATCTATTTTAAAATATGAATACGGATGCAGATACGAATATTGACGGATGTGAAAAATGTTTACCATATCCTTAAAACTAATATAAATATAAAATGAATACAAATCGGGTATGAATAACAACAGAAATATTTAATAGATTAAGTAAAATATACATGTTTAGGATGGCTTGTATATAAAGTAGATATACCAGATATAGCGATTTCATAATAATTATATCAACAATAGTGAATGCAATCATAAAATATTGTTACGCATAAATATAAATATATCTATTATTATACTTATGTACGAAAACGAATATATGAATACGAATGCGAATATTAGTGAATGTCAAAGTAATATCCATACCCGCATCCATTTTAAAACGAATACGAATACGGATGTCAAAATATGTATAAAATGAATACGATGGCAGATCGGATATGAATATATTCGCATGTGTTTTCATCACTACTTGAGGGTCAACACCCAACCATAAGATTCTCTTATACAAGTGATGAATTTGCATTTCATCATCTTTATTCATTTATTTTAGCTTAAAATCCCTTACAAAACACCTGTATATAGTACTAACTCCACATTCTTACTAACTTGCATTTGTGTGTAAATATTGTACATTTATTACTATTTTAACCTAAAATAAACAAACAAATAAATAAAGGAAAAATAAGAAGAATAAGAAGAAGAAGAAGAAGAAGAAGAAGAAGATTGTACATAAGTAATAGTTACAGGCTAACCCGAACCCTGAGAGAAGGTCAAGACTTGACCTGATCGACCAAGAATAAAGTAGGGGAGATAGGGTCCTCAATCAGAGAATAAAAAAATGTAAGTAATTTCTGTGTATATTTGTATAAAACTAATATCATTTTATTTGTATAAAAATTGACTTCAAATTTAATAGTTTTCTTACCAAAAGTTGTAAATAAAAATGTTTCCTAATACTAAAATTGTTTGCAAAATAAAATCATGTACAAAATAAACGTAACCACACTCGGAAAAAGCTATAAAGTAACAATTGAAAGACAAATTTCAGCTCCATACAAATTCAAATTGAATCAAACTTGTAAATTTCGATATTCCAAGTTATTAGAACAATAAATAAAATACAAATACACAATTATTTCACATATATTGGTCATATATACCCTTATATAGACATATCGGTCATATCGACCGTATCCGTTATATCGACCATATCGGTCATATAGGTGATATTGTTGTAACATTGTTAATACATAATAAAACAGAGTAATAGTCTTACAAGTTACAACAAGTGAAAATTATTAAGAACAAGCATATTAATGATCAATGTAATAAAAGATTAAAATATAGTACATGGTGACATGTTTTGTTCAGAACCAAGAGTTCCGCGGTGGATCTGAATGGCCCCTCCTTCCTTGTTGTCTCTCATAACGCATCGCAGATTCAATGAACTCGCAGTAGTTCTCCCGTGTCATATAATACCCCAACTCATTACCGTTCCACATTAAACCTCAAAAGCCCCAATTTCCTCTAACATATATCCAGCAAAATGTTTTCCAACTATGTTTTAGTTCATGTTAACTTCAGATCCGAGATACCATGTTCATAGCTAGCACTATTGTGCAATAAAAACACAAAAGCCCTAATTTTCGTCTCCAATTTTAAAGCTATGTTTGGGAAATCTCTCAAAATAAACACCATGGCAAGCTATATCAACATCGTAACAATGAAACCCCTAAAAAAATTATGAATTTAAAGAAGAATTAGCCTAATTTGGCTTACCTCAAAGGAAGAAGAGCTTGGAAGAGAAGGAGATGCTTCTGCCTGAACTCGGTCGAAATGGGGAGCTTTCGACCGAAATTTCGGCAGATCTCGACATATCAGTGAATTTTTTAATGAAAGATTCCATATGTCGGCTGATATCTCGAGTTGAGCCGAAATATCGTCGAGATCTCGCGATATTTCGCTCGAAACCGTAGAAATCGATATAGTAGTTTCGAAAGCCCGGACCACTCGAAACCGATATTTCGACGAAATTTCGTCGAAATATCGCGAAATTTCATTCCAGGACTAAAAGTGGTATGAGTATAGTTATATGGCTTTTGTTGATCTCTCCACATTATGAATATAATTTGCTGCTCTCATGGCACTGTTATGCTTCCAAGCTCTCATATTATGAATATACATGCATCATCTATTGTTATGTTTTTGTTCCTTATGCAACTTAATAAGCATGTCATTCTGTAGCATTCAGTGTTATGATTTTGATAAGCACGCCATTCATGTTTTGTTATCGAGCATCTCCTCTTCTGCTGATCTATGTCTTGGTGACAGTGTTTCCAAAAAAAACTTATTTATGTTCTGTTTAGCTCGATTCTCCCATCAGTCCGAACTACTGAAAGTGGTATGAATACAGTTATTTAAGTTTAGTTTAACTTGATTCTCTCATACTGATTTATATTTTTGGTTAACTTGATTATGCCATTAGTTCTGTCCTTGTAGAATTGGTACGAATATACTTATCTAAGTTTTATTTAACTCCGTTGTCTCATGTTGATTTATGACGTGTTTAACTCGATACTCTCTTTATTTCTCTTCAGCTCATACTAATTTATGCTGTGTATAACTTGATTCTCCCATTGCTTCTGTTCTGCTAAAAGTGGTGTTGATATAGTTATTTCGATTTTGTTTAACTCCATTCTCTCAGGTTCTCGTTCCGTTGCCTAGATCTCATATTATGAATATACTGATTTAGAATCTGAAATTGAACCTGGTATTGATGGCATGGCTGAGGCTTTTGATTCCTCGACTCTGCAAGTAGGATGCATGGTATCCATGTACAATGATTATAATGTTGCTCTCTAATATTATTTGTGTTAAGGGGCTCCTACTGGGTTCGGTTATCTCTGCAAGTAGATTGTGTTAAGGGGCTCCACGACCATTGGTGAGTTTGCCTTCTCATCGCAATCGGCACTACCAAGCAGGGTTTAAAAAACCGGACTGGACCGGCCGGTCGGACCGGTTGGACCGGGAACCGGCCCCGACCCGGTCGGTTCGGCCGGTTTTAGGTAATTAATTTTTTTAAAAAAAGAAAATAAAAAACCGGGGTCGGACCGGTGGTCGGACCGGGTTGACCCGGGCGGTTGGACCGGTTTGACCCGAATTTGATGGTTTAGTATATTTTTAAAAAATAAAGGTTTAAATAATGAAATAATAGGATTTTTATCACTTGTACCCTTCTTAAATTCTACAATTTCAGTTACGTCCCTCTCTTTTTTGGAATATAACTTATGCCACTACTTTCTTTGGGTAATTTTTTAAAAGCACCTATAAATAAATTATTACAATATTATATTCATATATAATGCTAGAAAATGTGACTACCTTTGTAGAGTTTTATTCAAAATAGACAATCATATTTTTATATTGAAAGATTTGTCATTTTAAATGATTATTTCATTGATATATAAATACATATTTACATATATCTATCCGGTTTTATCGGTTCAAAAAATCGGTTCGACCGGTCCGACCAGTAAATTAAACCCGGTCCGGTTTTTTCCGAGTCGATATGAATGATGACGTCATGCTGACATCATCACCGGTCCGACCGGTTTAGACTGACGGTCCGACCCGGTTGGACCAAACCGAAGACTAAGCGATTCAATGTCCGGTCCGGTTTTTAAAACCTTGCTACCAAGGTCCTTTTTCGCATTTCTTTGAGGAAAACTCTGCCACCCAACAAGCATTTGAGGATGACCTTGGTGGTAAGTTGGGTACACAACCATTGGACACGCTCTCAAATAGGGGTGTAAACGAACTGAACTTGAGGGAACCAACCCAAGCTCGGTCCGGTTCGTTTAGCATACGTTCAGGCTCGAGTTCGGTTCGGCTCGATAAAATGAAGGGTAAATTATAATTTGGGTCCCCATCTATGGGTCCTCCTAGAATGGGTCTCCATCTTTAAATTGTAATGACTCGGGTCCCAAGGTCATTAATGTAAGGAACTTTTTGGGGCTAATGACGATTATGTCCTTGTTTAAAAGTTGGAACCCAACCCCCCATTTCCTTCCCAACAAGGGCATATTCGTCATGAACCCCAAAATTTCCATTTCATAAATGGTCCTGGGACTCAAATCGTTACAATTTAAAGATCGGGACCCATTCCGGGATCGGACCCATAGATGGGAACCCATATTGTAATTTATCCTAAAATGAAAACTGTAGTCAGGTTCGGTTCGGCTCGGGTAAGGTTCGTAAAGGTTCGATTCGGCTCATTAAAGGTTCGTTTAAGAATAAATGTTATGCAGGTGTTTCTTTTCAAAGGGAAAAATCGCGACTGCATGCGAGGGTTTTGTGCAATTTTGGGAATAAGGAATAGGGACATAGGGAGTAGATGACGGGATGAGTTTGGGAAAATAAATGAATAGTCTTTATGTTAATATGGAATGTATTTTTTCCTTATATATATAATATGTATGTATATATACTTTTGTGCATGTATGTATGTATATAATCGAACGTTTAACGAACAGAACCTAAGCGAACCTATATTTTTGAGGTTCGGCCTGTTTATTTAATCGAACCCAAACTCGTGTTTAGGTTCGATTCGTTTATTTTCGAATCGAATCTACATCGAACTTTTAACGAGCCGAATATGAGCAAATGTAGGACTCGAGAATTTTCTGACAGCATGCCAATGGGACATCCACCGTAGAGGAGGCATCGTCGAGACTCGACCAGACAGTCCTCGGGTAGCAAGCGATCCAAAAGTGATGGTGGATGTGCGGCTTCAATGCCGTCGCAAGTCCTTGATTAGGAAAATAAATCATTTTTCAATGGGGCAAAGAGTACCCCTCAAAGCTTAACTTTGCAAAATATTCTCCAAAATGGGTATGGATTCTCTATGGTAAACTTACTTTTACCTAGAAGGGGTAAAAGGTTCTAGATGAAAGTCACATCATCTCCATTTCACATGGTTAAAATCTAACTATACATCAAGATAATAAATGTGAGCTAATATTATATCATTAATCCTCAACAACTAATTCCATGCCAAACAAATATAGAGCATTAATTCTTAGACAATAATTCCTTGCTATAAAAAATTGTATCCATGTCATGCATAATTATTTTAATCAAAATATAACAACTAATACCTATATGTACATATATAAAGCCTCCATAAACCATTTCATTTCCGATTAAGGCATTATTTATTAAGGCGGATTTGGATATGCTCAGTTGAACTTCACCTCTAGAGACGCATGGATACTATCTTAAGTTGCTTTGTTGCAAATTCCTACTAAACATTAAGAGTCCGTTCGGTTTGGGAAAAAACAGGAATAAGGATTGGGAATAAGGAGAATAAGAGTTTATTCTTTATTCGGTTGGAGGATAGGAATAAGGAGAATAAGGTGAAATAAAGGTAGGTAAGGTGGGATAAAGATAGGAATAAGAGTAAAATAAGATGAAATAATGAGGAATAATCGTACCACGGGGAACCGTGTCGGGAGGAAAATGGTCCCTTATTCTCCTCTATTCCGAGGCCTTATGCTTGTACCGAACATGCCCTAAATGTAACAAAATATTTTTTTTTCTTGAGATATAGAGCATTATTTGGTGAAGGATACTTATCCGGCAATGATACATTATTTTACATTACTTTTCACATTAATGAATTTGTTACTTAATTAATTCTAACTCTATTTCTTCTAGAACCTTATTTAATAAAAAGAATAATGAAATTTATCTTGTATGAAGTACAAGTGTGTGTATAAAAGTTTGTGTGTATTAAATAACTTATAAAATCTTTCACTTAATGGACACAAATTATGAAATTCTATATTTACTGCATTCAAATATTTGTGATTTTAATGGTGTGATGATTAGAGGAAAAAAATTGTTCATCATTTGTATATTAATGATAGTGAGTACATGTATCTATATACACTTAGAATTAGGGATAAAGCCTTGGGAAAAAAATATTACATTTTAAAAATAAGTAGGAAAATAAACGGCAAAAATTTTTAAGAGGCATAGATCAAATACATGTGGGGAGAAACATGCACATCACATCCTGGTTGATAAACGGTGCATGCCCTTTGAAATCATCAATAATGTTACAACATTGTAACTCGCTCTAGCTTTAAATATGAAATTAATTTTGCATGCATGGACATATTGTATTGCAAGGAAATAATTTCTAAGGGTAATTGATCTATGTTTGTTTGGCATGAAATAATTGTTGAGGATTAATGATACAATAGTAGTAGGCATTTATTATCCTCGATGTATGGTCAAATTTTACCTATGTGGAATAGAGATGATGTGGCTTCCATATAGAACCTTTTACCCATTCTAGGTAAAAGTAAATTTACCTAGAGGATCCATACCTCCAAAATGGGGACAGTTTGAAAATAATTCTCATAATGGGTATATATATAGGTAAATCTTTTGTCGCTTCGTGTTCTACGTGCAGCAAACTGTTTGCCGTGCCACATGGAGCGGCGAAAAGTTGCACCAACGCTCAAAATCTAGATTCTTGACCTTTGACCGTTCGTCCATGTGGCATTACAAACCGTTTGCCGCGTGCAGAACATGAAGCGACAAACGGTTTGTCGATATATGCCTATTGTGATAATAATTTTCAAGCCATACCTATTTTGGGTAATTTTTGCTTTTTCCCCTTTTGGTAAACTCCCCCATGGGTGGCGTTACAACTCAGGAGGATGGATTTGTATCTTTCTTGTGTAGTTTTCCTAGTTATTGACGCACTATATAAATATATATGATAGGTGGTGCGTATCAAACTTTTCATGAATTGAACTTGAGACACCATACTATTTTAAGGTTCGGTTCATTAAATAAACGAGCCCAAACCTATATCAAGGTTCGGTTCATTTCAGTGGCAGACCCAAAAATCTATTATAGGTGGGGCAACCATGCAAATTTAGTGCCATTTTATTTTATAAAAATAGTTTTAAAGAAGGACACCATCAAAAATTTATAATATATTGCCAATAAGCATGAATGCACACAAGTTTAATTTGATTACTTTTATATGCATAACATAATTAAAATCACCCTAGTGACTTGAGTAAACACACCAAATTATAATGTAATTGGAGGTTTTCGTCACATAATACAATAAAAAGAATTAAGAAAATACAACGAGATGAAAGCATTTAAAAAAGATCATACTATATTAAAAAATAAATCTTGAAAACTATAAATCAAATTGAAAATCAAAATCTTATAAAAATTTTATAAAACAACTTGATAGGTCATATTTAATGCCGGTTATGGTAATGTATATTTTTGTATCCATGGATATATCTCAAAACAACAAAATAACTATATACTTACGATTTTTAAAATCCATCACTATATCATCCTTTCTTAAGGATGATATTCCTTATTTCAAAATATTTTTTAATATTTGAAATTAGCGATGAATATCATATTCTTTACTATATTATTAGCTATAATCAGTATAGCAATACTTATCAGTTGTTGTTTTAAAAAGAATTTAATTAATCATTGCTAAATTTGTACTGAAAATTGAATCAACAAAATGGGAAAACAACTGTGATTGGTAAAACTAAAAAAATAGTTATAATTAGTTAAAAATTTGAGAAATAGCAATGGATAAGCATTGTTGTATGCACCATGAGAAAAATCATTGACTTTAAGAATTTGCCTTCAAATTATCGCAATATTCAAAAAGATTTATGCAAGTTTTAATGAAAAAAATACAGATAAGTTTAGTTACATACATTGTTAACTATGAAATTACCTTCCTTTTGTAATAAATTGAAAATATTTTTACAATGAATAAATTATAGAACTATAATATATAAGAAGATGCAACAACAAATTCATTGCTATAGCTAATTTGTTATGGTAAGAATTGAGAGGATTTAAGCATAGGATCATTATGTGTTTTTCAAGTTTTTTTATCAACATTTTTTAAGTTGAATAACTTAAAAGGGGAAAAATTACCAGGACAAAAACTATTGAATTAGGAGGATTGTATGGAAACGGGAGTGAAATTAATTAGAGGAACATTGATTGGGATGGGATTTATTACAGATGCATTGATAAAGAGAGTGAGATGACAAATAAAATAAATTGATAATCAGTGCATTAACAAGGGATCTAAGGGGGCATTTAATTGGCATTAATGAGTGGTTTTATATGGTTTATGATAATTACTATGAGATTAAAGGTATGTATATGGGATTTTGAAATGGTAGGGGGGGCACGTGCCTGGATTAATCAACATGTAGGTCCGCCCCTGGTTCATTTATTTCTAATCGAACCTTTAACAAATCAAACCTGGATATTGAACTTGAGATTTTTCTAACACCCTTTGTCGTATGTCGTATGGGTCCGTCCATTCCAAATTATGGTCTGGGTTTTGATTTACTATAATTTAAATTTAAATTTAAAAAGGCCTTGCATGATTTTTCATTAGGTTACCGAATTATATAATATAATTAAAATGGCTGGATGGATGCCCTATTTCCTTGCCATTTGATGGCGATTCTGCAAAGAAAAAATACCGGTAAAATTTAGATTCTGAGGGCTTATTTATAATTAGATTAGGTGGCCAACATAAGGCTTAATTACAATTAGCTTATAGCTCCACATTAATAGGGTTGGGTTAGGAGGCTCTATTCATTGTTATTTTACAGATGATTAGCAACATAGACCAACAAAAAATGGTCCAAATGTCAACAGTTTAACTATTAGCCCTCACAAATTTATATTCCCCAAAGTTTAACCCTAAATCAAACAAGCCCTCGAGGTTGTAATTTAAGATAACATGCTTAAACCCTTCCCAAATTATTATATTGGTATTTGGGATATTTTTCACTTCTACCCTTAAACATTGGCGATAACAGCTCTATACTCACGTATTTCGTAAGAAATACAGCAACTCCTACGAAACATTTTTATTAACACTTGTGACTTGACTTTGACCGATACAAGTGATAATCTTTTTATAAATAAGTCCTCAAAGTGTAACATATTTACTTTTTATCCTTCATCTCTTTTCATCTTTTTTATCCTTCTAGTAGGTCGCCTTCAAGATATAATAAAATTGCTATTTCCTTATCTTTCAATTGTTGTTGATATTTAGATGATATTTCTATTTTAAACATGTCCATTTTTCACACTTATGGGAAGGTTGCTAGAGAGTTATGGGATGACTATCCTTACTGGCTCATGAGTCTGACGACATAGGCTTAATGAGTCGAGCTCGAACCACAATTTCAACTGGGTAGCCATGATGAGTCGATTTAATGAGCTCGAGTTCGGATTAGCCATCACGGATCTGAACCTTATCGAGTCAGAGTTTGAGTTTAAGTTGAGTGATTGAGTCTGGGCCCAAGTCGAGCCTAACTTTACTCATTCAATTCGGTAGACATCCCGACCTAAGGTAATGGTTTCGGGATAGGGATGAAAACGGATATGGATATATCCGAATATCCGCTTACCGTATTGGAAAAATTAACAGACACGAATATCCATATCCGAATATTAATCGAATACGGATCGGATATGGGTCTGTGTTATAAAAGTTTTCCGGATACAGATATGGATATGGTAATAGCTTGAATATTCGGATCTGGATTCGGATATCCGAATACAACATTTAATATTATTTTATATATTAATTAATATAATATAAGACACAACCCAGATTATTATGTTAGTAGTATATATTATATAATACAATATATCAATGATATTAATAAACTTCCGATTATTTGAAGATGAGCACGATTATATAATACAATATATCAATGATATTAATAAGCTTCCAATTCCGATTATTTGAGGATGAGCACGATTATATAATACAATATATCAATGATATTAATAAACTTTCAATTATTAAAGATACAAAACCGTGTCCCTCTTTTTGCTTGAGGTTAAAAACGCATGTCACCTCAACGATCCCTTTTGTCATGATGCTACCGAGCATGTCCACGGTGCTACCGAGCATATCCACGGTGCAAGATGTCTTTCATGTATCAAATATCAGGAGATACGTCTACAATTCTCCACGCATGATGATTGTCTATGAGGGATTTGAGGTCGACAACTCTTTGACATTCGAGGAGCGGGCAGTCTCGATCCTGGACCGAGTTGTGAAGCAGCCAAGGAACGAGACGATTCCTCTAACGAAAGTTCTGAGACGTGATCAACTGTACGAGGAGGTCAAATAGGAGTCAGAGGACAAGTTTCGAGCCAAGTATCCGGAGCTATTCTAAGGTAGCTCCGGATACTATCATTAATTTCCCAAAAAAGTTAGGAGCATACTGAAAAAAAACTCGAAAGGACACAAGCGTAAAGATCCCAAATCAGAAAATAGTTGCTTGGTTGGTGATACCCTCCGAAAGCATGAGGCAATGGAGGACCCATTTAGGTGGAGAGGATGACCAAGCCACCCAATTTGACGCCCTATTGAATCTCATCCACACATAATACACAAAGGAAAGCACATCAAGCAACTGGCAGCCCATGGGTTGAACAAAGAAAACAAGAGAAGCTCTCACCGCGGCACGCCAGCGTTTACGCTCGCACAGCCATCCAACCTCTCGTGTATCCCTCTGTTTCATCACTTGTGCGATGCCTTCAATCATGCACGGTAAAAACTTACTGCTCGACCACCAGATCATTTAAGTAGATTGGGATTTCCTTACAACTCGAATCGCAAGCTGATTGCAGGCGAAGTCGATTCAGCATACCAAATTCAACTAAACTAGAAGCCTTCTTCCAAAGAAAAGAACACGCTTCGGTTCCTACAATTCTCAGAAAAAGAAGAATATCTGGGTAGGAGAACAGAACAAAAAAACATAAATGGAAGTGTAATCCCAACATCTGCATCCACAATTACAGCTTCACTAATTAGGATTCAGATTCTATGATTCTAAAAAAAGGAATGCATGGATATGAAATTACGGGAATTGAGAAAAAAAAACAGAATGGAGATTGAAATACAATCAAATTTACACATCCACAACTAAAGCTTCTCTATGATCTCTAACTAAACTTGCAATTTCGATACACAACATATTTATACGGTATAAATTGGGATATGGAGACAAGAGAAAAAGTATAGAAATCCAAGCAATTCAAGCAGGCAAGCGAAGAACGCTAACGCTGAAGGGTGATGCGATTGATCTTAAAAGCAAGACCAACCTTAATCTCGTCATCGTCTGGCCTTCTTTGCTCGCTGCTTGTGCACGGTGTTGGTTTGCTTGCTCGCAGAGAAGATGCCGCAGAAGCCGCAAGCAGAGACCTTGGGAGAAGGAGGGTCAACAACTGGAGCGACATCTTTGGATGTACGATACGCGACAGCTGCTTCACCGGTGCCACCCTTAACCTTGTCCTTCGTATTGCTGAGCAGCAGTACCTTCCCTGGAGGGTCCAAGCCATGCTGCAGCGTGCCTGTAGAGCCCACACTACATGATGGTCTCAGCTCCCTGAATTCCACATGATCACCACCACCCGGCTTGCTGTCTTCGGCCTTCTGCGCGACTTCCATAGAGAATCTATCCTCCCAGACCAACCCAGATGACCCAGACCTCCTAAAAGTCGATGTCGATCTCTGCAGTCCCTCCATGATTACAATCTCTCTCTCTCTCTCTCTCTCTCTCTCTCTATCTATCTATCTATCTATCTCTCCATCTATATATGTATCTTTCTCTATATAGGGAAGGTAAGTCTTCGGCTGGGAAAGATCTCAGAGGGAGGAAAGATCACAAGAACCTTATGCTGCACACAAACATATGCATAGACTTTTCTCCCCAAAAATGTTTTAGTGGTTTCTGGGAAGGATCTGAAAAGGCTTCTGTGTTATATACCTATGGAAATTGAGATTAAGATGGGGCAAGGGACAGAATAACCACTAGCAGCACTAAAATCCAAAGAACAGCCCATTTTCTAATCAATCTTAATGAAGACGCGGACCGCCACCACCACTTCCTTGCTGACGCACATAGTATGAATTGCCATCTGCTAATGTCCTATCCAGGTAAGAAAAGATCAGAACCATTACTCCGTGTATGGTATACATTCAACGGACGGGATATCCATAATTTGTTTCGTTCACCAGAAGAAGGTATCCACCTACCTCTGAAGACACTAGAATTACGCCTTTTAAGACTAAGTATTTCAACTTGAAATATTCACATGGACTCAGTCATCCATAACTCGCAGCAAAGTCTTTGGGTGAATATCTGGTAAATTTGGAATTTGACTCCGTCTATCTCAGGAGACAAATAATTAAAATACAGCAGACAGAAGATAAGCCAAGTGCACGACTTTTTAGCGACTAAAAATAGATGCATGGACATGAGATTATGATCACAGTGTTGAACAGCCGAGATTGTTGTTTTTGGAACTTGTCAAAATTCAGTTCACTTGCTGTGGTCTACACCATTTTTATGAGAAGATCTGCACTTTCCCACAATATGTGGCCACCACTTGTTGAAAGAAATGAATCAGATACAAGTCCACATCATATTAACATAGCAGGGCATGTTGTCCTAGCAATATTGTGTACTCCGCATATAGGCACACATTGTTTGATCAATAGTAGAGAACATTCAATTAATGAATGAAGGGATTTTTACACTTGTACCCTTTCGAGTTTTTACACGTGTGCCCATGTAAAATTACACGAGTTTTTCCAATAATACTTTCGTTCCTAACTTTTTTGCAATTACACAAGTGCCCATCCATCTTACAAATTTCAAAATATTGCCCTAACTTTGGAAGAATATAGGGTACAAGTGTAATTGCAAAAAAGTCAGGGCAACGTATTAGTGGAAAACTCGGAAGGACACAAGCGCAAAGAATCCCATGAATGAATATAGGAAACACAAGATAATATGTGATTGCATGAGAATGTGTAATCAAGTATCTTATGGGAGAATGAGTATTGTTGACACATGCCTTGAATACTACAACCAGTATATCGTAGAGTTAGGCATGGAGTCCAAGTTTATATAAAGCCATCTCCTAGGATTGATGGGAGGCTGGGAACCATCTTGTATTTCACAGTTTTTTTTCTCTTGGAGTGAAACCACTCTCTTTGGTTGTGGTTTTCTTTCCTTGTACTCTGGATGGTTTTTTCCATGTAAAATCCATGTCTTGTAATTGCTGATTGTTGGGAATCTAAGGATTACTTGCTTGTTAGGTGACTCTCAACAAATTGGTATCAAAGCCATGTTACAGATTCACCAATTCGTGATGACAATGAAGTTTGTGATCGGTAAGTTAAGCCAAAACGTCAATTTTGGCATATATAAAGTCAGCATAAAGGCAATCCTCATTCAATAAGGCATAATGAAGGTACTAAAAGGGATTATGATTGTTGGAGTATAAGTTGTATGCGCCTATTGTGTTGTAGCAGGGTAAATGGATCCTGGAGAAGATCCATTTACCCCCATCCAGTGTTTAGTCCCACATGGACCAGTGGTGGGACTTGGAGGCTCTGGGAAGGCTATATAAGGAGCCCCAGACCTCCTGTACTCATTGAGAAAATCAATAGAGAAACACGCCCCTTAGAGGGCTTCTCCCGTGGTTTCATCCCGCTCCTCACGGAGTAGGGTTCCACGTTAAAAATCCCGCGTTCTTCTTGTTCTTTATTTCTTTTCCATGTTTATGCTTCCGCTTCCGATTTTATAACATGGTATCAGAGCGGGTCGATCCTCGAGGAGTTTTTTGGTTCTTTATTTTTATTCGAGATTTGTTCCGAGTTCATGTTCGGCATTTTTTTTGGGTCTTTAGAACCCTAATTTCTGTAGTAAATTCCCTGTCCTGTAACAAGATCTCGATCCAAGAGTTTTGAAAATAGGGTTTTCTGAAACCCTTGTTGCAAGAGTCCAGCCACGTCTCTGTTGCGCAGGCGGCAGCAGTGCCCAGGCGCAGCCTTCGTCCTCCATCAGGCGCGCATCTTCCAACGGCAACCTCTCTCCATGCGGTGGATCTCACCACCGCTCATCTTCCAACGGCAACACGCAGATGGCGTGATCCAACCCTTGCAACCCCCAGATCCAACTCGCGCCACGGCGCAGCAGAAGAAGTCCAGGCGATGGCGTATCCAGGCGCGCGGCCCCGAGCCCTCTCGTTCCAAGGCGGCGTGCAGGAGGCGCGCTGCCCAGGTCTCCAGCAGGCGGGTCCCTCCGATCGTGATGCTCCTCGCGCAGCAAGGCGGCGCCTCCAGCACCTGCCGGCACCCTTCCGCTACCTCCATCTTCGCGTGTGGTCGACAGGAGCTCCACCTCGCGCAGTAGGCGGCGATTCCAGGCCCCTTCTCAGCGGGTTCCCAGCAGCGGCGGCATGTAGAAGGTGTCCCCCATCGTGCAGATGGCGGGGCTTAAAAAAAGAGAGAGAGAAGTACTCCCATGGAAACCCTAGTACGTAAAAGGCCCGTTATTTATTACAAAAAAAATGGTCTGTTGTTATGGAACTCACATGGGCCGTGAGTGGTTAAAAAAAACAGAGAGAGTCTTGTTTATGTTGAGAGGGAAAGAGAACGGGCCCAAGTGGCCGTAATTAAAAAAAAGGAAAAGGGGGGAGAGAGAGAAAAGTGGTGTCGTGAGTTATGAGAGGTGGTTGAGATATTGGGTCCGATTTGACCATGTATTTAAAAAAGAGAGAAGGTTGCAAGTTTTTTTTCAAAAAAAAATATCAAAAAAAAGGAGAGAGAGAGAGAGATTAAAAAAAAAGAGGCGCGTACATTTAAAAAAAAAGCCGTACGCAAGTATTTTGAAAAAAAAAAGAGCCGCGTACAAAGAAAAGTCGTACGCATTTTTTTAAAAAAAAATGAGTTGTGAAAGCCGAAAAGAAAAATGAAACGGCTTTAAAAAAAAGAGAGGTTTTTCAAAAAAAAAAAGATGACGGCTTTAAAAAAAACCGCAAGTATGTTTTGTTTTCCCCTTATATCTGGTCTTCTCCCAACTTTGTCGATGTTCATTTTCCGACAAGTATGGGAGAAAGGGGGAGTATATGTAGAGTCACAGGTCTATTCGGTTCAGATCCAGATTGATGCAGATTGCCAGACCAATCAGATTCCAGACTCTACGGTTCAGATCCAGTTTCAGACTCGATGATTGTCTTCCGAGTCTTCAGTTTCAGACACGCACGAGTGTGCGGTCATTGTCAGATGAGCATAAGTTGCCATCGTTTGTTTCGAGGTCCCCATCATTCTTCTTGTTGTCAGGCCAGAGTTTTCATGTGAGCCATAGGGACTCCAGAGCAGAGGACCATTCCCTTGAGGGCAAGGGTTTTCATGTGGTATCATAGGTACACCAGAGCAGTGCACCATTCTCTGAGCCAGATGGGAGAGACCCAGTTCTCCGACGAGGAGACTTCAGGCGCAAGTTCAGACTCGATGGTCAGGTTACGAGTCTTCAGTTGACTCACACTCCAGCCCGTTCGTCCTCCTCACCTGCACGGCATGAGAAGCAACGTCCTCGACTGCAGCATGTGCGCGTTGGGTTGATATTGTCCGTAGTGTCCTGTAGCGTGAGTTGAGTTTCTCTCTGTTTGTTTGTCCAAGCTGAGCATTGCATGCTCCAGCTTGAGGGGGAGTGTTGGAGTATAAGTTGTATGCGCCTATTGTGTTGTAGCAGGGTAAATGGATCCTGGAGAAGATCCATTTACCCCCATCCAGTGTTTAGTCCCACATGGACCAGTGGTGGGACTTGGAGGCTCTGGGAAGGCTATATAAGGAGCCCCAGACCTCCTGTACTCATTGAGAAAATCAATAGAGAAACACGCCCCTTAGAGGGCTTCTCCCGTGGTTTCATCCCGCTCCTCACGGAGTAGGGTTCCACGTTAAATCCCGCGTTCTTTGATGTTTATTCTTTTTCCATGTTATGCTTCCGCATTCTTCATATTTTATAACAATGATAATGATGATGATGATTACGACGTTCGCATATGAGAAAGAAGAGATGGACATTGGACATGAATGTGAAGGAAAGCATATAGTTGTGCTTCTCTAACAAAGTTCTTCACAAAGTCACAAGAGAGAAATCCGTTATAGCCATTGAAGCTAGAAAACCACTACATTACAAAGATCATTGCTAATCACCTCTATTTGAAGCAACGGTTATTGATTCTGGGTACGATGAAAAGTGCATCAATCAAAGACTGTTTCGATACATTTGATTCCATTATAATGTATTCAAGGACAAAGATCAAGTTTGTGTTCATTAGATAAGCACATTTAGAAACTAAGGGGAAGAACTATGAACATGGTTCTTCATACAAATCCAAGGATAGGAAAAAGAGGAAATCAGAACATGAGAAGTCTTCTCCTCATTGTGAGAAGAAATGACATACAACAAGTGATTGTTGGAAACTGCACAAATGACGACAAAAGCCTAAATCAAGTGAGAAGGATGTTTTAGAAGTTAGATTTGCCGGGTCAAGTGCGCAGATCATTACTATGTCCTGATAGGCATATCATGCTAATCTAGAGACTACTGGATGTAGCTTCTTGGTGCTCTTTCTATATGACACTCAATAGACAACATGGAAAATAATGGTATGGAATGAGATGAATTATTGAGAGGGTAGGGTTTCTTATATAGAATGGAACCCTAAAACCTAATCATACAAAATAGAAAAATAAAATAAAGTTCTTGAATGATAATAAAAATAGAAAGCATAAAAATACACATATACTAATGTCTAAATATAGATAATACCAATATTCTCCCTAAAGTTGGAGCATATTTATCGAGCATGCCAACTAAGAGGTCAATAGTGAAATGTGCCTTTTCAGTTTAGCTTTCATGAAAATACATGCAAGCTATAGCTCCGTAGAAATGCGAGGGATGAAATCTGTCTTTCACATAAGTAACCCTGATAAAATGGCAGTTTACATCAATGTGCTTGGTGTGTTCATTAAAGACATGATTAATGGTAAAATAAGCAGCTGACTAGTTGCCACGATAGAGGGAAACTAATAAATAACCTAAATTCCTATAGAAAGGGGACAAGCCAACTAATCTAACAAGTAGCTTGAGCATGCTCTATACTTTGCTATGTACTAGAGATCTGGAAACAAATATTTGCTTCTTGTTGCGTCAAGTGACCAGATTTCCATCAGCAAACATGGCAAAATTAGTGGTGGAGCATATGTCCTCACGAGATTTGTGTAATCTGCATCTAAATAAGATGTAATGCCGGGCGTGAGCATCATAGAACAATCCCTTGCCTGGCGAAATTCTTCAGGTACTTAGAGAATGAGAAGTTCATATAAATGCCTATAGCTTGGATTTTCCGTCTATTGGATGACTTCGCTCATCGTATGAGAGATATCAGGCCTAATGATCGTAAGATACATAATTTTACCCACAAAGCTTCTATATCGTATAGTATTCTCAAAGAAGAGGTCTGCTGAGGTGGCATGACTTTGACAGTCGGATGGAATAAAGGCAGTTCACAATCAAGTAAACCTACTTCTGCAAGAATATCGAAGCAGTACTTTCTCTATGATAGATGTAGTCCTCAAGAGGTACGAGTGACCTCAATCCCAATAAAGTATCGCATGTGACAAGGCCCTTAGTGATAAGCATTTTCTAAAGAAAGGCCTTTGTCTCAAGATTGCTTACGTTGTTATCTCCAAAATCATAGCATCAATATATACTACGAGAATAACGTTCAGTATGACAATAGTTGCCTAACTAGACCGATTAGCCGATCCGACTTTACTACGGTGATCGAATAGAATAACTCTCACTGATTAGTTGGTCGAATAATGAAAAACAATACATTATTTTGTTAATACATGCTTATTCAATACATATACAATAAACATGATTGTAATTTAATTGATATTTTTATATTGGTAATTAATGACCATATAAGTATAAATATGTAAGATTGTATGTATTAGACATATTTTTTATATATGATAATTAAAACTACTTAGTCAAACAATTTCGATCAATCGCCATATTATTTGTTCTTAATTTAGTGACCTTCCGATTGAATACATAGTACCCACTTTTGCAACACTAACAACATTACATAAAGAACATTTCCAAATAAACATAGAGTAATCGACAGTAAACCCGTGAAAATCAAGGGAGATCATCTTCGAAGTGAGTCTGTCAAACTAGGCTCATAGTCTTTGCATTAGGCCATAAATAACCCTGTGCAAACGATACACATACTCCCCTCAATATTATAGCTTGGTTTGTGTTATATAAAACTCGTCCTTAAAATCACCACAGAGGAAGGAAATTTTGACATCTAACCAAAAAAATTAGACAACTTTTATTGGCAGCAATAGAGATAATCGCATGCATAGATCACATCTTGACCACTCAAGATAAAGTCTCAAAAATAATCTACGCCATAGGTCTGGGTGAAGCCTTTGGCTACTAATCTGACCTTTACTATGTTTGTTAACCTATCAAGAGCATGTTTGGTTATAAAGACCCATCTGCATGTATAGGAGTAAAACCTGTTGAACATGGCACAAGATCTCAAGTGCTACTTGAAAAAAAGCATCCATGTCCTCATCCATGGTCTGCTTCCACCAATGATCTTGAAGAAATGTATGATAATCATGTAGAGGAGGCCTCACCATAAGAGCATATGTAAGCATCATATATAGATAGATAATACCTCGGTAAAAGTAAAGTGTGACATAAGGTGCAGGGTATATTTCCTTTTGGAGGGCTTCCCTAAAGCAGTTAAGCATGGGAGACGTATCCATAGTTATATCAGGTGAGGGATCATACGTTTCCTTGCCATCAACCTGCAAATCGGGTGGAATAAGTAAATGGACCATCTCAGGTACTTGTTTGTCTTGTCCCTCAAGGATCCCCCAATATTCTAATAAAAGAATCCATCATCTAAAAAATTGCAACATCTGCAGAGACAAAACAACAACGGCTAATTGGGTCATAGGATATGTATCCCTTTTGGGTTTTGGAATACCCCGAGACAACGCAATTGATCGCACAAGGGAAAGCTAATTTTTGGCGTGAAAATTGTAAAGAAAACTAGATCAATAAAAAAAACATGCAAAGTTGCAATAAGAATGGGGTATCACCTCCCAATATGAGGGAGAACCCAGTTAATCAAATAAGTTGCAATAAGAATAATATCACCTCAGAGAGTTCTTGGAACTTTCATCTAAGGAGGTGAATGCGAGCTTCAAAAAGATGACGAAATTTTCCTTCTATAATACCATTCTGTTATAAGGTATAAGGACATGATGTTTGATGTATAATTTTCTGAGAACCAAAGAAACTGATCAAATCTTTCTACATAAATCTAAGAGCATTATCAGATCAAAATATTTTACTACAAGAAGAAAAAGAAGTCTTGATCTCTTCAAAGAAGGTATAGACAACATGATAGATCTCTCATCATTCCTTTATAATATATACACATGAAGTGCGATTATAATCATCAATGAACACAACAAAGTATGTCCTACAAGGGAGCGTGTTGGGCAAGGACCTAAAACATCACCATGAACAAGATCAAAAGGAGACGACCTCCATGACTTAGTTCTTCAAGGAAAGGATGTCCTGCGATATTTCCCAAACTAACAACCCTTACATTCAAATGGTTTCAAAGGATAGAGGACAGATATTAGGGTACAATTGAGAGAGAGCACTAGCAAAAGAATATCCTGGGAGTAGATGCCAAAGATAAGGGTTAGTAGAAATACATATGTCACATTTAAACAAAGAGTTATCATAGATATCACGGTGATAGAGTCCAACTTTCTCATTACCACCACTAAAAACCTTTGGATTCTACATACCCTGGAAGTAGCGGTATTGCTCATCAAAGATAACTCAGCAATTCAGCTTCACAATATACACCAGAGAGTTTATATCTGAAGGAGAAATCCATCCTACCAATATTAGTAATGAGAGAAAGAAATCCATTGACCAGTTTAATTGATTTCAAAGATATAGATGGTTGATAAGTAGAAAGAGAGCTACCATTACCAGTTAGATGGTTTGAATCCCCTAAATTAATAATCCACTTACTAGTAAAAGACTAATGGTGACGAAAGGCAGAGAGAGATAGTTAAGGCTATTGATTTTGCTCTAAAAAGAGAGTAGAAGATCCTGTAGGAAACTACAGATGATGGAGCACCTACTATGCACCTAATCAGGAGATGCAAGCCGCTACGCTATCGACCGCAACAATCTGCACTACATGATGTGAATAGATGCTATCAACGTCATTGTTACAAAACTAGAATGTGGAAGCGTAATATAAGAGAAATAGAATAAACACAAGGGAACATCGGGATTTTACATGGAACCCTACTCCGTGAGGAGCGGGATAAAACCACGAAAGAATCCCTCAAAGGGCTTGAGTTTCTTATTCACTTTTCTCATCTGATACAATGGATGTGGGGCTTCTTATATAGCCTCCACAGAGTCTCCAAGACCCACAAATAGTAGATGTAGGACAAAATCACTTGATGTGGTAATTAGACCATGGAGGGATCCAATTACCCATCACTACATGTCACATATATACTCCAATACTCCCCCTCAAGCCGGAGCATGCAATGCTCAGCTTGGACAAATAAAAAGAAATCTTAAACTCACAATACAATGCACTACGGATAACATCAACTTAATGCATACTCTATTATCAGTTGTTGTCGAGAACGTTGCTTCTCATGTCGTGATGGTGAGAAGGAACAAAAAGGATGGAGTGTGAGTTGAACTAGGTATGCTCTGTACGGCGCCTGTCAGAGTCACTAAGATTGAATGAGTCTCTATGTCGAAGTACGCTGGCTCGCCACATGTAGAAGATTGTGCGTCATGTGGAAAACTGCTCCATCTCCGAAGAGCCGAATTGAAAAAGGCATGGGAACATCTTTGTCGGAGTCCACGATCGCTAGAGCGTGGAGTCTGATAGTCTCCTTGTTTGAGATATGGGTCTCTCCCATACTGCTCAGAGAATGGGATCCCTACTCTGGAGTCCCTACGAATCATATGAAAACTATGAGACGGCCAAATTAAAGATGGAGACCTCTCAACTGATGATCGCAGACATGTGCGCATCAAACTGAAGACTCTGAAACAATCTGAATATAGAGCTTGAACCTGAAATTCTGTAGAGTTGACAACTGGCCTGGAATCTAGAAAATATGACCTGGTATGCGGAAAATCTGACCCTGAGCCATAGAACTCTACAAAATACCACCCTTTCTCCTATAATGGTCAGAATTGAAGACATCGACCAACGCATAATATGCTATTACTAGACTACTAGTGGAGATGCATATATGTGCACGTAATCAGAAGGTGTATAAACTACTAGTGGATAAACGCAGTAATTGCAACAACTGTAGAACAGATAAATGTTGCAATTATAATCGATCGGTGCCGAGCTTGCAAAAGCGGTAATCGATATACAGTTGGTCAGGTCACTGAATAAAGATTAATCAACAATCGACAACTAATCGTATTTAGTCAAACTTTAGTTGATTTGTATTTTTAAATTATTTTAAATGTATAAATCATTATATATATTATTATATATTTACATAAATTTGTACATTTTCTATACTATCATAATGAAATAAAAGAAACAAATGAATTCAAATAAAACATCAAGCATTTTAGATTAAATTCGCTTTAAAAAAATAGAAAAATAGAAAACTATCCAAGCAAAAATCAGTCGATTAGTCGGCCACCCCAGTGACTCAAGCAGTAGACGATTTTTACAACTATGTTTGGCGTATAGATGTATACAAGACACAGAGATGATGAAGAACATTAATGTGATTTTTATGGTTTTGATAGAACTTCACGATGGAGAACTGCGGTAGTATTGTAAAAGATGTTGGGGCTCTCTCCAACTTGGTGCAAATGCAACATAGACACTAAGGGGCCATCAATTACAAATGCAACATAATTGGTGCAACAGATTTTGCATTAACTTCCAGCAACATGCCTAGAAAGAATAGCAACAGATCAAAACTTTGTTGAAGACCAAGAGGTTCAACTCTTCTGGGTGTTATATCAGCGATGTTACAGCAGCGTGTTGATCTTCAATTGTAGCATGCTCAGAAATTCAATGAAAGATTCACAGTGCAATAGATCGACTCCACAGTGCATCAAATCTCAATGATGCATAATAGCGCTTGTTGGAAGAAATGAGTGCCTTATTATTTCTGAGAACCCTAGGGTCTCTTATATAGAGGAGAGGCCTATGGGTAAATTACATAAGGTGGAAACATGGAAACAAAAATAAAGAAATGGAACATATAGAATATAGAAATACGTAAATATCTCTACACTCCCCCTCAAGATGGAGCATAGATATTAATCATGTTCAGCTTGGACGAACACTTCTGGAATGGACCTCTGAGTAATGCTTGGTAGAGATATATGTCATTTGCTCTCCTGAACTAATATGAGAAGTAAAAATCAAGCCCTTCTGAATCATATCTCTGATGTAATGACAATCTACCTCAATATGTTTCGTCATCTCATGGAACGCATGGTTGTTTGCAATGAACAAGGCAGTCTGGTTATCACACTGTAACTGCATGGGTAGAGGAACATCTATGTGCAAATCCACTAATATTGTTCGCACCCACATCATCTCTGTACTTGCTTGAGCCATAGCCCTGTATTCAGATTCAGGACTTGATCTCGCTACAACTGTTTGTTTCTTGCTTCTCCAAGAAACGAGAGAGCTGCCAACAAACACTGCAAATCTCGAAGTTGATTTCCTCTTTAGGACACCTTGCATTGTCCGCGTCGGCATATGCAGATACAGAGAGAGTTTCTCCTTTCTTGAAAAGTAGTCATGTGCCTGGAGAAGATTTTAGATATCTCAATATCATGTATATAGCATTCATATGTACTTGTCGAAGCTGCTCCATGAACTGATCGACTCGACTCACTGCAAAGGCGATATCCGGTCTGGTAATTGTAACATAAAGGAGCTTTCCCACCATCTATCTGTATCTCCTCTTATCGACTACATCTGCATCATCATCGTATAGCTTCATACTAGGATCCATAGGAGTAGTAGAAGGTCGACACCCAATCATGCTCGTCTCAGCAAGCATGTCTGTAACATATTTCCTTTGGGTCATTGCAAGACCCGGTGCATTTCTAGCAAATTCCAACCCTAAGAAATACCTTAGGGTACCCAGATCCTTAGTCACAAATTGACTGCCCAGACATTCTTTTGCTATCTTGATTCCCTGCTCATCATCTCCTGTAATAATTATATCATCAACATAAACCATGATAGCAACTGTACCTCTAAGTTTTCTCTGCACAAATAATGAATGATCTGCATTTGACTTCTTGAACCCCTGTCGTTCAATCAGATCTGAGAGCTTTTGAAACCATGCCCTCGGACTTTGTTTAAGACCATATATTGACTTATGGAGTCTACAAACCTGTTGACACTCCCCCTCAGCAATAAACCTCGGAGGTTGTTGCATACAGACTTCCTCCTGTAGATCTCCATAAAAGAAAGCATTTTAACATCAAATTGAAATAAGGGCCAATCACGTACCACAACAACTGAAAGAAGAGCACGCAAAGTGGAGTGTCGAGCAACTGGTGAGAACGTGTCCATATAGTCAACACCATAGGTCTGCGTAAAACCACGTGCTACCAATCTTGCTTTGTAACGATCAATGCTCCCATCTGCATGATGGTTAACAGTAAATACCCATTTGCAACTTACAACAGATGCGCCAGGAGGAGCAAAAACCAGACTCCATGTACCAGGATTGCAAAGCAGCCATTTTCTCTTCCATAGCAAGACACCACCGTCTATCTCTCAACGCATCCTGGTATGTCCGTGGAATTTCCACGGCAGATAGAGCAACTGCAATCTCTGAAAATCTCCTGTTAGACGATGAAAAGAGACCTGAGAAGCAACTAGCAAGTGGATAAGATGCACAAGTATGCCTCTGCTTCCGAATGGCGATGGGTAAGTCCAGATCCTCGGGAACCTCATCCTGCACTGATTCCTGTACAGAAATATCTCCAAACCCATCATTAGAAGCCATGTTATCAGTACAAACCTGGGGCATGCTTGATGATGGGCAATAACTGTGAGCAGAAGGTGGCCGACGCGTATAGAATTTTGGTAACGATGGAACAACAGTCACATGCGGCTGTGTAGATGGAGGAGATGGAAGGGGTGGTGGTGGTATGACTGGTAAAGGAGATAACTGACTCGTAGGAGGAGGTGACATGTAGATCTCAGTATCAGTTTCCGAAGTAGTTAACATGTCACCTGTAGAAGAGAAAAACATCACATATTCAAAGAATGTAACACCGACGCTAACAAAGTATTTCCTACGAAACGGGTAATAACATCGATATCCCTTTTGAGTCCTGGAGTATCCCACAAACACGCATTTGACAACCCTAGGAGAGAGCTTGTCAAGACCTGGGGCCAGCTGGTGGACAAACGCGACAGAGCCAAAGACACGAGGAGTAAGAGAGAATAACTCCTTCTCAGGAAAGGCTATAGAGAAAGGAGTCTTCTCACCCAAACAGACGAGGACATGCGATTTACCAGATAACCAACCGTGAGAACGACATCACCCCAAAACGAATGTGGAGCCCGACTCTGAATAAGTAGGGTCTGAGTGATGTCAAGTAGATGAAGATGTTTCCTCTCTGCAACACCATTCTGCTGTGAAGTATAAGCACATGATGTGTGATGAATTATACCACGGGATGAAAAGAACAATGAAAGTGCACGACTACAGAATTCCAATGCATTATCAGACCTCACAATTTTCACAGAAGTAGAGAAAATATTTTGCACCTCATTGATAAACATTTGAATCACATCTCCTGCTTCAGATTTATTCTTTAATAGATATACCCAAGACAAACGAGAAAAATTAGCGACTGCAACAAGATAAAACATGTGTCCCTGGTGATCAGGAACATGACTAGGACCCCAAATATCAATATGGACTAACTCAAAAAGGGAGCTACTGCTCCGACTATGACGACTCGGAAAAGCGAACTGATGATGCTTTCCCAACTAACACGCTTCGCACTGGAAGGACGATCCTGGAGACAACTGAGGCAAAATACGACACATCTTCTGAAGAGGGAAGTGACCAAAATGCAGATGCCAGGTATAAGGAGAGGTTGGTCCTGAGGAATGGAGTGACACGCCTGCATAGGGAGTACGGACCAGACGATAAAGACCGCTCTACTCACGGCCACAACCAATCACTCTGCCCGTAAGTATGTCCTGAAAAACAAGAGACAATGGGTCAAAAATAGCTCGACAATTCAAATCCTTTGTTCAAATCCTTTGTAATCTGGCTAATGGATAGTAAATTCATAGAGAAATGAGGAGCATGTAACACATTCTGCAATCGTGTGGAAGACGACAAACTAATCTCCCCCTGTCATGTGATCGGGGAATGAGTCACATCGGTTATCACTACAGTCCGTCTTGGTGGAACCTGTCTATATGCAGTAAGCTGCTCTTTGTCTCCACATAAGTGATGTATCGCTCCTGAATCCATAATCCATTCTGTAATCGTAGATCCATCACAATAGGTGAGGGTATAAGGGCTACCTAAGGTACTTGCAGAGGCAGATGTGCTGGCAGAAGCAGAGGCTGCTACATCTGAATGGCCTCCTGAAGCTATGTCTGGAGGCATGATGTTCCTCAGTCTGGCTACGAGGTCATCAAATCGCTGGTCCAAAGAAGATGGTGCAGGATAGCGCATCACGAGTTTCTTTTTTTCGGAGGAAAGTCTATTTCATTCTAATACTTGATGACCGTGCTCCTGACGCACCTTCCTGGGCAGCGAGAGTGGACCTTTCATTTTAGGACAACCGTACTGCTCGCCACTCCTCGAGGCCAAGGACGGGGTTGAGCAATCGACATGCTATTGCTATAGGGTTACGACAACGATAACAAAGAGGCAAATCCGACGTTACTGACCTATACCAAGCAAGGGTTTCTGATGAAGGTGGGAAATCTCTATATCTCATTCACAAATCCATCATTGTCTATGCTTCTCACTCTCAGTGCTTTAACTACTCATGCTATGGACGTGGGAGCATTAAATCCCTTCCTTTGGGCTTTTGAGGAGCGGGAGAAATTGTTGCCGAAAAGGAATTGCAGTGATCTTGAATAGGAATCCTACAACAATAAATAGAATCCCCATCAAAATACCACTAGATTGAGCACTAGTAATTTCGTATCAGGTCAAAATCTCCTCTCGAATGGTTCGACCGAGGACTCAGTCTTATGCTAATCGCGATCAGGTCAGCTTCATCCTCGATCTTTCCCGATTTTGATATTCTATCGCGAAAGAAAGGACTAAGACTCAGACCTGAAGAAAGGCCCGTCGTCGAGCTGCTCAAATCTTTCCCTAGATTATTTATTATATAGTAGGGCGCATTTTGTTTGGTAGGGAGGCATTTGGGGCACCAATTCAAGAATCTGTGGGAAGCACCCGAGCGTTCAACTCCGGTCAGCTTGCCTAGGACTCGATCGTCGGAGGAAAAAGACTTTTTTAGAAAGAAAAATAAATCAACCTATTCTGCTACCTGAGTTGATGCTGGAAAACCATGCTTAGAATAGCAAGTATCCTCAGAGTGACCAGGACGGCGACAGTAAGTGCAAGGCTGACGGATCCGACCCCCTCTACCACAGGGACCACGGCCACGAAAAGTAGACGAGCCACCTCTTCACCTGGATGCAGCCATCGCCGAAGGTATCTGGCTAGTAGTAGAGCTCGGGACAGTGATTCGACTGAGTTGGCGGAAAGCTTCCTCCATAGGGGGAATAGTGGCGTCAGCAAGAATCTGAGAGCGGGCATCATCGTACTATGGATCAATGGCAGCAAGGAATACCCCAACCATAATAGCATTTATGTATGTATTTTCCTGCTCAGGAGTGGCCGTCAAAGGCATGAAACTACGGAGCTTCTCAAACATCCCTCACAAGGATGTGTACAGTGAGTGAAGAGGTCGTCCATTCTGCTTGACTTTAAAAATAACATGCTACAATTGAAGTATCTTGGTCTCATTACGTGCCAGCAAATATGTCGCAGCCAGAATATCCCACATTGTCTTTGTCGTGGGCTGATGCAGCACATCGTTGGCGATCTCTATCGTCAACGTTCCCAGAAAGCCAAACTTTGGCATACGCGTCATCCGCCTCCCACGAGGCGTAAATCCCTGTTTTCTCCGTCGGCTCATCGTCGGTAAGAATATGTTTCTTACCGTTAGATTTCATAAGGCTCATGAACTGCATCGCCCAGAGCTCATAATTCGTCCTGTCCATCTTGACAATCGGTGCCGGACCTTTGAAGGCACCTGTGGCGGGTACGTCAACTTTGTTTTCTGACATGATGCCGAATGAAAATCACAGGGTATGAAGACCAATAGAGTGGTGTCTACAATGACATATGGGGATTTGATTGCATTTGTAGACTTATGCAATCAAATCCATCTACCGAGATGCGTGAAGGAGGAGAACGAACAATGGGGCCGACGACACTTGGATGCCGACGACTTAGGCGGGTTGAGGTTGCCCGCGATCAACGATGGTACCGGCAGGAGGAGGCCGCAGGCGGCACCGCGGGAAGCCGGAAGCCCCGGCCTGGTGGCGGCGGCATTGAAGGACAGAGGAGGAGGCGGCCCGGAGGAGGAGGCAGCAGGCGGCCTGCGTGTAGCGGCAGCGCCGAGAAGGAGAGGGGGGGCTGGCGAGTGGGGGCTAGGGTTAGGGTTAGGTATATGAGCTCCGATCTAGGATCGCTGCTCTGATACCATGTTGGAAGAAATGAGTGCCTTATTATTTTTGAGAACCCTAGGCTCTCTTATATAGAGGAGAGGCCTATGGGTAAATTACATAAGGTGGAAACATGGAAATAAAAATAAAGAAACGGTACATATAGAATATAGAAATACGTAAATATCTCTACAGCGCTGGAGATGCAACTTCGACGATACACATCAACCTTGGTGGTGATGCAACAAGTTCGGCAGTGTAACACGACAACAACTTCAACGATGCGCATGGCATGAGAGATGCTTAGATGGTACGGAACATGAATGGCGATGATGCAGCATACCTCGATGCTAGGGTTGTGATGATGCAACATACCTCGATGTAGGGTTGCATGGGAGCGATGATGCATAGGTGTGAGGATGAAGGTCGAGGGATGGGTCTAGGTTTATATACAAGATAGACCCTGAGCCCTAGTCAAGGGCCATCACTTTGATACCATGTAAAAACAATGGGATGAAATAAGATGAATATATTGAAGTGTCAGAGTTTCTTATATAGAGTGAAACCCTAAAACTCTAATCACACAAAAGAAGAAAATAGAATAGAATCCTTCCCGGATTACTAAAAAGAGAAAGTACAGAATAGTCAAATACTAATGTTTACATATTAAGAAGGCCAATATTTACATATACGTTATTACAAATATGTTATTAGTATTCTTTCTGTTGGAGTATGTTAGTATATGCATCACTTATGTGATAGATGGGCAAAATGGATTTCTCCAGGATCCATTTACCACATCCAGTTGTTTAGTCCCACATCGACTGTCTGTGGAATGTGGAGATTCGGTGAGGGCTATATAAGAAGCCCCTCACCCTGTTGTAATAGATGAGAAATTCAGTAGAACAACGCCATCCCTTTGAGGTGTTCTCTCGTGGTTTCATCCCGCTCCTTAGGGAGTAGGGTTCTGCGTAAAATCACGTGTTCTTCAATGTTTTATTCTATTTCTATGATCAAGCTTCCACATTCTTTATTTTCTAACATGATATCATAACACTCGATTTTGGGACTTATATTTTATTATTTGGCCAGCAACTTCTGTTTGCTTTGATTATTTGTTCAAAGTTCTGTACATATATATTGTTTGTTTGAAACTATTGTTGAGGATCAAGGGATCAACCACCTAGGTCAACAAAGAAGGTGATGTTCTCCGTCGACAAGTGTTCTTACAAGATTTCTGCAACTACAACCAGATTAATCCGTTATGATTACCGAGGTGTGGTTCAATCTTCCTCAACAATTATGAATCATGGTGCAGTATGGTGAAGCCCCAAGCACTCAACTTCATGTGCCATCAGCAAGCGTCGTCCCACACAAATTCTCAAAGCCGTGACAAGGGGCTATCTGATCAACTTCAACTTCATCCTAGGCAGCAGCAACGACGATGCTGAATAAAAGCTGGGTCGTCCTCATGCATGGCGGGACTCTCATCGTCGGCCCATGCCGACCGATGCCCCCCATCCTTCTCCTACGGCGGGTTTTGGGGCTGGCGGTACTTCCGATCCTAGGGTTTCGTGTTTGCATCCGCAGCCTGCGCGGGAGCCTAGGCTCTCGGTGGCGGTTGGAGTGCTCCAACGCCGCGGTATTGATCCTGAAATGATACGTTCTGATGTTCTTTCTATTCTGGGCGACAATTTTTTGGGTGACCTTCTCTTCTTCGATGACTTCCGATGCTATGCTAGAGGCCTCTCCCCGGAGCAACGGGAACTCCTCTTTCGTCATGCGGATGCCTCGCTGATTAAATGGCGACGGCCGCGTATCGAGGATGGGGCGGCGATGACATCTCGCAGATGCGTGGTGGAGGTTCGCGGAGTCCCTTTCCTTTCCCGGTCGGCTCATTGCATCTCGAGGATTATTGGCAACTGGGGCCAGGTTGTCTCGGTTCTGGAAGATGGACTTTCGCCCGGTTCTGACTGGGAATGCATGAAGATTTTGGTAGAATGCTCCTCTACCTTCTGTCTATCCATGAGAGGTAAAGCTCTTATCGAGAAGCTCTCCATCGGCCGTTGGTCGTTCAGCCTGGAATTTTTCTTCCCGATGGAGGACTCTCCCCGGCCGCCTCCCGCCTCCGGCATCGACGTCTCCTCCGGTGACATCCCAGACGTTTCATCTTCCATCGGCCACGTGGCGCTGTGCAATGATAGTATTCAAGAGGCGCGGATTCAGGATTATTTTTTTGGTCTGTCTTCTGGACTTCTCTCTTCTTGGGAAGCGGTAACGTCTCAGCCCCTCGTTCTTGGGAGCCGAATCGAGATCGATTCGCCGCAGATTAATTGTTCCTTTATTCCTGATACGGTGGTCCCTTCTTATTCCATGACGGTCTCTTTTCCGACTTTCGGGTCGGACCTTGATGGCTACAATGGCACCCCCCCGGGCGTTATCTGACCCGATTATTGAAGACGACCACCTATTATGCCTTTCGGAATTTCCATGCCCGGAACCGATTACTGCTATTCCGTTCGGCGGGTCTTTCTCAGCAGACCCCCAGCAAGCTTCAGCATCGACGACACTTTACGTCTCAATGGATTCGGTTTCCGAGGGGGCCTCTTCATCATTTTGGGCCGGTATGCCCTCTCGCAGCGATGCTCCTCCTTCTCTCACTAATCGAAGCTCTTTATGGTATGGCGGCGGTATGGCCTCCTCTATGTCTGCTTCTCCGGCTTCGCCTCCCGGACTCGGCTCTTGCTGGAGCTTATGGAATGATTCTGATGCATCTCCGACAAGATATGGACGTGTCTATTCTCGTCGCGTGGATTTCTTTTCTATTGATTCCCTTGCGCCTTCCCGCGACGATATTGCTGAAGCGGCGGGGCTTCGCTGGACCGGCCAGCGACGCTCCCTGGCTTAGTGGACGTGTCCTGGTTGGTTGTTATTTTGGGGCCCTTTTTGTTGTAACGTTAATGAAGTTACTATCATGGAATGTGCGTGGTTTGGGCGATCCGATTCGTCGCAGGGCTTTGGGTTCGCGCATTCGCGATTGGGATTGCGACGTTGTTCTTCTACAGGAAACTAAACTTGCGGGTGTCGACGACGCGATGTGGAATTCTTTTGGGGCAGGTTCTGTTGATAATTTTTGCTCCTTGGACGCGATTGGTGCATCTGGCGGCGCGATTATTGCTTGGCGCTCTTCTTCTTTCACTTTCATTTGTCAGCGTTTGGGTCGTCACTCAATAACCGCTACTCTTCGGCATGTGGACTCCAATTCTTGCCTGGCTTTTTCTTGTATTTATGCGCCTTTATGCCACATTGAACGACGAATACTTTGGGAGGACTTGAATGCGGATGCTGTGTCCCTGGGCAACACCCCTTGGATTGTGGGGGGGGATTTTAATGTCACCCTTCTCGCGTGCGACCGCCCACGTGGTAGGGGGGGGAGGGACCCCGGTTCTTCTGATTTTTTGGATTTTGTTCATGGATTGGCCCTCGAAGACTTGGTGGCATGCGATATCTCCTATACTTGGCGCAGCTCTTCTTCTCGGTCGCGCCTTGACAGATTTTTTGCAAATAACAGCTGGATGGAAGCATTCCCTCTTTGTTCGATCTCCTCTAGGCCTCGCTCCTTTTCTGATCACTCTCCCATTATTTGGGAGGCCGAGGACTCTTCCCGGCCGCGTGGCATTTTCCGTTATGAGCGCTGCTGGCTCCTGGAATCTAACTTTAAGGACATGGTCCGCAATATATGGTCTCAGCTTTCCTTTCAAGGGCATGCGGCGCAACGTTTTGATCTCAAGCTTTCGTCGCTTCGTCGTGCCCTTGCGGCCTTCAAATTTTCGACCCGTCAGGCTAGGCTTCTCGCTCGGAACGGTGCGGAGGAAATCATTCTTCGGTTGGATCGCTTGGAGAACATTAGAGAGCTATCATCGCTGGAACTATCGGAACGATCTTCGGCTGCTAGCATTATTTTGGAGGACGATCGGAAGAGAGCCATCGAATGGAGGCAACGATCTCGCATTAATTGGATTAAGAGCGGCGATGCTAACACGGCCTTTTTTCACCGGATCGCCAGCGCTCGCAGGCGTGCTAATCGCATTTCCTCCATGGTTATCGGGGGTGTCCATTTTCAGGGCTCTCGCGCAATCGGATCCGCATTGGTGGATCACTTCAGGAGTTTCTTTGATCGCCGACCTTCCTCTTCTTGGCGATGGCATGCCGCTGGGATCCCATCCTTATCCTCCGCTGATGCAGATTTTTTATCTCGGCCCTTTACTCTCGAGGAGCTTAAGAGGGCGACTTGGGACCTCAACGCTGACGCTTCCCCTGGCCCCGATGGTTTCCCTATCTCCTTTTATAAGGACTTTTGGGACGTGATCTCTAACGATGTTCTTGAAGTTGCTCTCGAATTTTGTTCCGGAAATTGGGGCTTCGACCGGCTTAACCGGGCCAGCTTGGTGCTTGTTCCCAAGTCTCAGGGGGCTTCTCGCATTGATGACTTTCGGCCTATTGCTATTTCCAATGGCATCTATTTGATCATTGCTAAGGCTTTGGCTCTACGGCTTGCTCCTCTCCTCACCTCTCTGATTTCTCCCGCTCAGGCCGCCTTTGTCCAGGGACGTAATATCTCCGACTGCTACACTCTCGCTTCTTTAATCATTGACGGCTGGCATAGAAATGGCTCCAAAGGGATTCTATGGAAAATCGATTTTGCTAAGGCCTACGACTCCTTGGACTGGCGTTTCCTTTGGGGGGTTCTTAAGGCTCGGGGCTTCCCTCCGCTGTGGATATCCTGGGTTAGACGATGTATCACTACCGTTTCTTTCTCGCTGTCTCTGAATGGTCGGCCGACCGGGGGATCTTTTCAGCCTCGGCGAGGGGTCCGTCAAGGATGCCCCCTCGCCCCTCTCCTCTTCGTTCTGGCAGCTGATGTTTTACCTCGCATGATCCAGGGGGTTGCTAATGCGGGATTTACTCGCGGATATTCTTTGGATAACTTACATATCCCTCTTCTTCAATACGCGGACGACACTCTTTGCTTTATTGAGGGGGATCGGACTCACGCCTTTGGAATGGCCAATACGATTCATCTATTCTGCGAAATCTCAGGGCTCCATATCAATGGTGATAAATCACGCTTGGTGCCTTTTGGATTGTCGGATACTGAGGCCAGGGAGTGTTCCTCTATTTTGGGAGCCCCCATCGGGGCGCTTCCGCTCGAGTACCTGGGCTTGCCCCTCTTTCTTGGACGTCCACGCTTGCGCGACTATCAAAAGGTGATTGATAAGGTTGATGGTAGGTTGGCTGGTTGGCGGTCGTCAATTCTTTCCAAGGGCGGTCGTCTGGTGTTAATTAAATCGGTTATTTCGGCTATCCCAACTTATTTCTCTCGGCTCGCGGATTGCCCAAGGGTATCCGTATACGCCTGGAGAAAGCTATGAGGCGATTCTTATGGGGTAAGAATGGTTCGGATCGTAGGGGTTTGCACTTGGTTGGTTGGGACGACATCGCTCGGCGAAAAGTCAGGGGGGGCTTGGCGTTAGACGCATGGAGGCAACTCGGGAAGCGTGGCTCCTCAAATGGGCGGTGAGGCTGCTGGGCCGGGAGGAAAGCTTTATGCTTCAATGCATTCGCGCAATTGCTGGCCTGTCCTTTGATACCGTTTTTGGCGGACCCCCTGTGGGTCCCTCCCACTCTTTCTGGAGGGATATTCGGCTGGTCTTCAACAGTAATCGCTCTATGCTGGCTCTGGTTCTTGGCGATGGGAGGACTTTTCGATTCTGGACGGCTGATTGGTCCGGAAAGGGCATCCTGAAGACCCTCTTTCCTCGCCTTTTCGCGATGGCCGGGGACTAGCTCGCTACGGTGGCTTCCTGTTGGGGCAATGGCGTCCGGTGCCCTACCATTTGGGCACCCTTTCTGACCAGCGTTTCTCTGACCTAACGGCTTTATTGACTCTTCTCGCGGACGCTCCTTCGCCTTCCTCGGGCCGTGATCATTTTGGGTGGATGGACGGGACTTTCACGTCTCGAAAGGCCTATCTCACTGTTATCCCACCGGTTTTAAATGCGGATGCTTCCCTTTCTCATCACTGCAAGTTTATTTGGAATCTCAAGATCCCGGAGAGGATTGGCGTCTTCCTTTGGATTCTCAGGCGTGGAAGACTTCTACGCGGGGACCGCTGCGCTTCCCTTCTCCCGAACATCTCCCCTTCCTGCGCTTTTTGCGGCCTTGGCACTGAAACCTCCAGCCACCTTTTCTTCTTGTGCCCATTCGTGCAGGACATCTGGGCTGACGTCGATTGGATTGACCGGTCATCCATGATGGCCTTCTGGGAGAGCCTTGCTGCTGCCTCCTCCCGCCCCCGTTCAGTTAGAATCATCCCCGTTGCGCGTATTTGGAGCATTTGGTTGGGAAGAAACAATTTAATTTTTGCTGGGCAGCGTTTCTACAAGGAAAATATCTGTATCGCTGCAAACAATTTTTGTACGGATTTGCTAGCCATGTAGGTTATCTTGGGTGGCGGATGGTATCTTGTGCACCATCCACCTCGACATTTTTATTTTATTTTCCCCGCTGTAAGTATATCATTCACCTTTCCTTAATAAATTGGGGCGAACACATATGAGTGTATCCCCCTCTTTTAAGTGTCAAAAAAAAAAGAGATGGACCCTTTTGTAGGGCAATGTGAGAAGCCAACATCATCTCCAACCCTCGACAGCCAGAAGGTTCTCCAAACCTCCTTGCCGAATACTCCAGCCGCATCGCGCGATGAAAAAAAAAGGAAGAAAAGAAAAGGGCAGCAGGTGCATCGCGCGAAAGCCCCATCCCCGCCATTACACTAGAAGCATCGCCTTCAACCCAATCTCCAGAAGAAAAGGAGGCGGCCCTTGCTCTGTTCTCCTCCCGAAGTCGCACCTCCAATGCAAGGAGCCGACCACGAGCACCATCGCCAAGAGCTTCACACAAGCACCCACGGCGACGGACCTCCAGCAACCTCCGCGAGGCCCATCCAGGTGAAGCGGCGAGCTCCAGGTGGCACAAACCTTATCAGCATCGCTCCTTCCTCCAAGTGCAAGGCGGCGACTCCTGACGAAGAATCCCTAATCGAGGGGCAGCGACGTTCGTGAGAAAGAGGATTCCCAAGTGGGAACCCTAAATAGAGCCTAAAAGTAGGTTGCGTCCCAAGTGGGCTTTCTTTAAAAAATGAATGAATGCAAAAAAAGGGAAAGGTCCACCGTATGTAAAAAGAGAGAGAGAAAGCAAGCCATGGGCCCACTGGTTGGGCCATGATCTTTGGGTCCAAGTGGGCCAAGTTTCTTTGTTCAAGAAAAGAATGCATGCATATGAAAAACCCCGTAGACGACAAAAAAGAAGAAGAAAGGAATAGCCAAAAAAATGATGATGAAAAGCTTATTTAAAAAAATATGATGACTATTTAAGAAAATGATGAAATGAAAGAATCGAGAAAAAATGATTTAAAAAATTGAAAGGAAGAGCTGAAAAAATGTGCACGGCTTATGTGATTCATGTTTTCCTCATTCTCTTTTTTTAGGCTCAAAAAAACGGGGGAGACACTCAGCGGTCCAGATCATCCCAAATCCCTCGGACCATGTGGCAGCCGAAGAATAAGTGATCAACTGTTTCTACATCCGAATCACAAAAGACACAATTGCTATCGACGTTACCCATGAATCTAGCGCAACGATCACGCGTTAACAACCTCTTTCTGCGCAGAAGCCAAAGGAAGAAGCCAATGCGCTCAGGAAACCTCATACTCCAAAAGAAACAACAATCGCGCACGAGGAGATCGGCCCCGGTCGGTGGGGGCGGAGCCAACGCTCGATACGTTTTCCTCGTGGAGAAAATACCGTCCTTCCAAGTCCAGTGGTCCTGCCCATCACTAGGCCGGTCAGTGTCACAGATGGCGTCCAAAAGAGAAACAAAATCAACAACTGGTCCGAGAAATTCGCGAGAAAGCGCGGACACTAGCAACCATCCAGCCAGCATGAAGCAACCGAGGCATCTTTGTCAGCCGCCAATGCAAACAACCGGGAGAATCGCTCCTTCAAAGAACCCCTTCCCGACCAATCGTCAACCCAAAATTTAAAGGAATCCCCCTTCCCCAGCACCGGCCTAAAGAGCGAAACATTCCTTACAAAAGCATCCAGCACACTACGCCAAAACGGAGAGTGGCGACCGATCGCACCCCCCCGCACCATCCCCGACCTTGCTTCACCCAGGAACTCCCTCAGGACTGCAATGAAGTAGTTATCACCCCGCCCCCAAATTCTACTCACCCACTTGAGAAGAAGAGCATCGTTAACAACCTCCAGCCTCCGCACACCCAGGCCACAAGATGCACCCCCCTTCCCCCCTCCCCCTTCCTGCCCCACAAGAACCGGCGCATACAACGTTCAAGTCGCAGACGAATCCCCATCGGCATGCGACAAATCGAAAGGAAGTAAATCGGAATCGAGGACAACACCGCCTTGAGAAGAACAAGGCGACCCCCTCGAGAAAGCAGCGCCGCGCGCCAGCCAGCAAGGCGCAATTCCACTCTCTCAACAACCAAGCGCCAATCCCGAAGCCTGACCCGACCCACCACCAGCAGCAAGCCTAGGTAATCAAAAGGAAGCTCACCCGAAGGAGACCCCAACAGCCGGTCGTACTCCATCGCCTCCGCCTGCGACATCCCAAAGGGGATCACCTTGGATTTACTGCCATTCATCAACAGCCCCGATAATTCGCTGAACAAATCAAGAGTAACCGCCATACCGGAGACCTCAGAAGTGTCGCCCTCGCTGAAGCAAATAGTATCATCCGCGAATTGGATTAAGGGCACGCGCATGGTGCACTTAGAGAACCCCTTTGACAGCCCAGCATCGACCACACGGTCCATCATACACGCCAAAACATCCGAGGCCAACACAAAGAGGAGGGGAGCGAGGGGACACCCTTGGCGCACCCCCCTTCTCGGTTGGAAGAAGCCCCCAAACGCCCGACCATTAACCAACACGGAGAGGGATACGGTGGTCACGCACCGACGCATCCACGAGATCCATACCTCAGGGAACCCACGCCTTCTCAAAACCGACCACAAGAACCGCAACTCCAGGCAGTCGTATGCCTTCGCAAAGTCGATCTTCCAAAGTACCCCCTTCTTATCAGAGTTCTTACAATCAGCGACCAGCTCAGAAGCCACAGCGATGCAATCCGAAATCTGCATGCCCCTAATGAAGGCAGCCTGGGCCGGAGAAACAAGAGAGTCCAGTACACGAGCAAGCCGTCTGGCTAAGACTTTAGCAATGATGAGATAAATACCGTTAGAAATCGAGATAGGACGGTAGTCCTCGATACGATGCACCGCCATGGATTTAGGGATCAAGACAGTGATGGCCCTATTAATCCTATCAAAACCAGAATTCCCAACGCAAAATTCGGACACCACCTCCATAACATCACTGGCCACCACCTCACAAAAATCACGATAAAACGCCACCGAAAACCCGTCAGGGCCCAGGGATCCATCAGCGTTCAAGTCCCACAGCCTCCTTAACCTCCTCCAGCGAAATTAGCCGAGTCAAGATCTCGGAGTCCGAGGCCAATAAGGAAGGCGCCCCAAGGCCCAGCAACGCCATCTGCGCGGGGAGCGACTCGTCGAGAAGCGCTTGAAATGATCAATAATGGCGAGCCCCACCTCCCTCTCCCCACAGAAATGAGCACCATTAATGGAAACAGAGCGTATGTTGTTAAAGCGCTTTCTACTGCTAGCCACACGGTGAAAAAAAGCCGTATTGGCATCATCTTCTTTGAGCCATTTCATACGCGACCGCTGACGCCACTCAACGTTTCTTTTCTTGTCTTCCGCCGCAACCTGCTTTTGTGCAGCTAAACGATCACGAAGCTCCTCAGGCAGCAGGTCCCTAACATTCTCAGCCCGATCAAGGAGCGCAATGACATCCTCCGCCGCGACCTGCTTTTCCTCATTCTCTTGTCTTCTCCCAACTTTGTCGATGCCATTGTTTTCCGACAAGTATGGGAGAAAGGGAGAGTATTGTGTAGAGTTGCAGGTCAGATTCAAATGTTCAAATTTTCTAGATTTCAGACCAGATTTTCAGACTCTACATATTTTGTTCAGATTTCAGACTCGACGATCAGTTCATTTCCGACTCTACAATTCGATTCACACATGTATGCGATCATCGATTCAGTGATCCCAATCATTCTAGTTTTGTCGGCTCAAGGTTTTCATGTGATCCACAAGGACTCCAGAGTAGAGATCTCATTCCTTATGCCATGTGGGCTAGGGTTTTCATGTGGTTTCATAGGGACTCCAGATAGAGATCCCATTCTCTGAGCTAGTATGGGAGAGACCCAATTCTCGAATGAGGAGACTTTTTAGACTCCATTCTCCAGTGACCATGGACTCCGATGATAATGTCTCCACGTCTTTTTCCAATTCGGTCCTTTCAGAGATAGAGCAGTTGTTCACATGATGTGGCGGGCGAGAGTTCTCCATGTGTAGACTCATTTCCAGTTGCAATGACTCTAACAGACGCAATACAGAACACATGCTCTCCGACGAGGAGATTCAGTTTGACTCATACTCCAGCCCGTTTATTCATCCTCACCTACACGACATGAGAAGCAATGTCCTCGACAACAACCGAAAGTTGTGTTTGCATTGAGTTGATATTATTAGTAGTGTATTGTAGTGTGAGTTTGAGATTTCTTTATGTTTGACCAAGTTGGGCATTACATGCCCAACTTGAGGGGGAGTGTTGGAGTATGTTAGTATATGTGCCACTTATGTAGTAGATGGGTAAATGGATTCCTCCCGAATCCATTTACCACATCCAATTGTTTAGTCCCACATCGACTGTCTGTGGGATGTGGAGACTCAGTGCGGGCTATATAAGAAGCCTCGCGCCCTCTTGTAACAGATGAGAAAGTTAAATAGAACAACCAGCCTTTTTAGGCGTTTTCCTATGATTGCATCCCTCTCCTTAGGGAGTAGGGTTCCACGTTAAAACCTTGCGTTCTTCAGTATTTTATTATAGGGTAAATTACAATTTGGGTTCCCATCTATGGATTGGATCCCAGAATGGGTCCCCATCTTTAAATTGTAACGATTTGGGTCCCCAGGCTGTTAATGCAATGAACTTTTTGGGGCTGATGACGAATATGCCCTTGTTTAAAAGGTGGAACCCAATCCCGTTCCCTTCTTTTATCCTAACCAACAAGGATATTTTCGTCATGAGCCCAAAATTTTTGTTTTCTAAACGGCCTGAGGACCTGAATATCAAGCTTCAGCATTCTTTATTTTGTAACACTTCTATATGACATCCAATAGACAATAGTTATCTACGTACACATATGTTCAAGGTGGATTCATACTCATGGGAAATGAATCATAGTCCACTACCGCATGCATCTGTATGATCAAGTTACGTAAATGATGACACATCGATCACAATTGCATACCTTTGACACATACCTAATTAGACGAAGAACCTAATTTTCCTTGGTATATAGGAGGCTAGAAATACAGATATATAACAAGGAAGGTTATCCTTATTGTTAAAAAGGATGGGAAGATTGTAATAATAAAAAAGAGATTAGGCATCTCTGCATCTTGCAGGGCAAACAGTCATATGACCTGCAACCATAGCAAACAAGGTTGCACCTGAGTATAGGCTACATAAACGAGAAAGGATTCCACAATCTCGAAAAAGAGGATTCTTTAGTGATTATAGAATTGGGACTTTTAGACTTATATGAGTATTGCATTCTAGAGAAACAAACAAAACATAGTTCTACTACAAGAGAACACTACATGAAGGGCACATTAGGCCATGTATTCAGATCTATGGGGTCATGCCTAAGTCCCATCAATGGAGGAGTCAGCTATATCCTAACATTCAGGGGCAGATCAGCATATACTATAGAGGGGCCATGGCTGCTCCTTAATTCCTATATTTCACTTGTATAATGGATTAGAGTTTTTATATGGCCACTCTTTGAATGTAAAACAAGTTATGCATGTGTAAAAATGATCTAACAAATCCACTTAATGGCTTGGTGGTTAATGGGTGTATTATTATATTTTGTGGAACAGGGTTCGAATCCCCTCACCTACACACGGATTTTTTGTTTAAAATTTTTACTTGATAATTTAGAGACTTTACAAAAGTTTAGATAATTAGATTTAATAAAATTTAAAAATCACCATCAAAATAATAATTTATTTGAAAATATAATCATACTAATAAATTTTAATTTGTAAGTTTAGAAAACCAGAAAATTATCATTTGAAAATTTTAATTTTATTTAAAAATATTACTTAAAATTATAATAAATTATTTTTTTCATTTTGAGCATACATGATACCCGTATACTTTGCCTCTCCTTGATACAATTCATGGTTCTGCCCCTGCTTAGATTCATTGATGGTTTTTCCGATAAGGTACAAGGTTGCAAAAAACGGTATGTGGTATATAGTCGGTAGAGTCACTGATTACTGATTAAACGGTATGCTGGAGTTTAAACGGAAATTAAACGGTCTATGCGGTTTTATATTTTAAAATTAATAAAAAATAGTATATATAATTAATAAAAAAGTATAAATAAACTATAAAAATATAATCACATATTCACAACATTGATCAGATATTGTCAACTTCAACGACTTCTTCATTCAAATGTAACATGTCAAAGTAGGTAGCATAATCAAGTAGAATCCACAACCAAATGCCAAAACATGCAACAAAAACAATTACAAATTACAATCCATAGCAATGTTCCAAAAAAGTTTTAGATAACAGTACATAGAAAGGCATTGCATATGATGGTTCCAGAAAAGTCATGGATAACGCAAAAAGGCTTGGCATTCATTCATACAAAAATATAATGAAACCAATGTCATTCTTCATCAGACTCATCATCAAGCAACATTAGCTCTTCATCTCCATCCTCCACCTCATCCTCAAATATTCCCTCATTATCAGCTTCCTCATGCAAAGTTTGCCCAGATGGACTTAGAAGCTCTCAAATGTAAACGTTCACTTCTCCTTGGCTCAAGTATGTTTTCAGCTCTGTATGCCTCGGCAACTGAACCCCATGTAAATCATGTGCCAGGAAATTCTTCATCTTCTTCACTAGGTACATTTGAAATCCATGCCCTTGCATAATGGTGATCCTTTGAAGAAAGTAGATCCCTCCTCTTACTTTCATTGCGATCCTTAATCAATGAATTGAATCTAACAAATATTAAATCATTCACCCTCTTGGGATTCAATTTAGCTCTATTCGGCGTATGAACCTAAAATATACACATATATGTGTTAGACACTAAAAAGTCTATGTATAATGGATGTTAATGTACAAACATAAAATCCATTACCGCTCCAAAAGTACTACAGTTTCTCTCGCATCCAGATGATGACGAGGTCAAACTCAGAATTCTCATTGCCATTGCTTGCAAATTAGGGGTTTCACCTCCATGTAACGGCCACCAATGAGATGTTTCATATTCAACATTAGTTAGATGTCATCAATATGAACTATAAAATCATATTGAAAAACTTGATAGGGATTCACCTGTATCAAAATGGTCATCATTTATTGATCTTTGCTTAATTACTAATGGCTTCCCAAATGATCCTTGACCATGTTTGTAAATCACCAATTCTATTCTTGTAATGATGTCTTATTAATCTAAATCTAGATATAACTTATCAATGCAGTCAAGAAGACCTTTTTTCACAACAACATTATTCCCAACATGATCTTTGTAATAGAAGTAGGGGTTCAAATAATATGCTACAAGATGGAGGAGAATCAAGCCATCCTTTTGTCTTCAAATTGATGGCATCAAAGAAATGCTTATAGGACAACTCGTTTCCATTGAAGGAATCAATTATTTCTTTCTTTACTTCCACTAATCCTCCATACACAAATCCTATAGATGGTTTCACATCAGAATCACCAACGCGTAGAAGATGAAACAGTAGAGAAAAAACTCCCAATGCTATATTAACTTGATTCCAAAATGTTGGACTCAAGACAATGGATGTTGCCGCATCTCCTTTCGTAGTCTTTGACCATCTACAATCTCTCCACTCGTCTGAAGAGAACATGAGCCTCAGCTTTTCTTTCTTCTCGAGAACACTTTGCAACGTAAGAAATGCAGTAGCAAATCTATTTTGTCCAGGTCTAACGATGTCTTTTTTTGTCTAAATTTACACATCAAACTTAAAGTCTTTATGTGGCTCAAGGTTTAAAAAAGCGTGAGGCGGTCCGAGGCGTTTTCCCAAAATGTGAGGCGAGGCGTAAGCCTCGAGGCGGTCGAGGCGTAAGCCTCAATTTTTTGGAAAGAAAAATTAAAATTAAAGCAAAATAAATTGGAATAAATACTAACAACAAAAAAATGCAATATATTGTCCATACAAGATACAAACTACAACTATGATTATCCAAAGTTCAAATACGATTGTGAAAGTAGAAAAGAAAACATAAAGTAGGAAATAAAGTTTCACACAAGCATGAAATTAATGCAACATATGTTCCATCACTATTGTGTGATACATCAAAATCACAAATCATCAAAATTGATTCAACGAATCAACTTCAGTCATCTCGCCCCTCAGCAGCGTCATCGTCACTGCTACTCATTGGATCGTCATCGGAGTCATCCATAAAATTCAAGTGCACATCGTCATCAGCTTCATCCTCGCTTCCATCCTCAGAATTGGAGTACTCCTCCTCGTCAACATTAATTGGAGTTTTTCCTTTACCTAATCAAGAAAGTAATATGCATATTGCATAGTCAACCATTTGAAACACAATTCACAAAAAAGCATCGAACATTCTTTTAATTTATAAGATTGTATTGCACCTTTGTCAGTTTTTTCCCCTTCTTTTTAGGCCGAGCGACTTGAGCTCCTCCACCTCTTTCACCTCCTTCCTCCTCAAGAGGATCATCGTCAAGGGGTATGCTTGCATCAAGATCCTGATACGCCTCGACATCTTGTGCTTTTGAAATCCATTCATCACCGGAGTCAATGTCTTCCAAACATAATGGATCTTCTATTGTTTTCTTCCTTAATTTTCTATGTTTCAATTTCAAATTGAACATGATGTAAACCAGATCATTGAGCTTCGCTTGTGATAAACGATTTCTTCTCTTAGTGTGGACCTATATAGACATACGTAAGGTTTAAGTGATTAACATGAAAGAAAAACACTATCATAAAATTAAATAATGCTTAACCACTTACTTGATTAAAAGAGCTCCAATTACGCTCACACCCAGAAGCACTACAAGTCAAGCTCAACACCCTAATAGCAAATGCTGCCAATTCAGGTGTTTCATCACCAAACAACGTCCACCAATCCGCTGGTAAAGGTCAACCACACATTTTAGTAATTATGTAGTATATGGAAAACTCTTAAAATTTATTTACAATACTCCTTCAATTAACAGCATTTGCCCATCCAAAAAATCCTCTTGCATGCATGAAGGAATCAAGTTGTGAATCTGCTTTCATCCTCGCATCTGGATCAATGATCAATCTTTCCATGTATGAAAACAATCCCATTTTCACCTCTAAGTGGTTGGAGAATGTCGGTTCATAATGAAAGTGGGGATTGAGGAAATAAGCAGCAGCATGTAAAGGCCTGTGAAGTTGACGATCCCAACGGCTATCCACAATATCCCAAATAATCTTATATTTGGTCTCGTCATTTTCAAGATTTCTAGCTATCTTCTCCTTGGCCCTGTCCATGGCTTCATAAATAAAATCCCATCGGTGGAAATTTTTCAGAATCCACCAACCTCAAAATGGTGACCAAAGGCTTCGTGGTGTTGAGAACATATGCAACACCAGGCCAAAAAGACTTGCTCTTCACAACAATGTTCACCACACTTTGCCCCAATGGGCGATTCACATAAGAACTGTTCTTCCATGCTCTGGAAGTGAAGAAGGATTCAAGTGAATCCTTGGCTCTAATCAAGCTTTGCAATGTAAGAAATGCAGTGGCAAATCTTGTAACGGCAGGTTTCACCAAATCACAACCTGCAATTTTTCTCACCATGCCAAAACCCAAGCATGAGCATACACAAAATTGATAATTTTTTTTGCTTTTTTGAACGCAGATGCATGAAGTGGCAATTTGAGGATATCCTCCAACATCAAATCTATACAATGCGCTGCACAAGGTGTCCAATAAAGATTCTTCCTTTTATCCATCAACATTTGGCCAGCAGCTTTGTAAGCGGATGCATTGTCCGTTATGACTTGGACAACATTCGTCTCTCCGACCTCCTCAACAACTTCATCCAACACTTTAAAAAGCATCCTAGCATCTTTAACTTGATCGGATGCATCAATCGACTTTAAGAAGTAAGTGCCTTTGGGATTATTCGCCAAAAAATTAATCAATGTGCATCCTTTCGTGTCGGTCCAACCGTCCGACATGATGCTACAACCCGTGGCAATCCAAGAAGCCTTCGCCTCATCAACAAGAGTGGTAATGGCATGCTTCTCTTCTTTCAAAATCCAAGTTCGGAGTTCATGCATGGTTGGTGGCTTGAAACCCCTTCCATATCCGCATACAGCAGTCATCATCGCCAGATAAGGACTATTGGCTATGTTGAATGCCAATGAATTCTCAAAAAAAATCTCCCAATGCTCCTGCAAATCCTCCTTCTCTCATCTTTTTTCCAGCTTGCATTTAAAGTGAGTTGTTGAGAGGGAGGATCCGAACTACCTGCACCCCTACCTCCATGTGCAATAAAAAAATCCATCGGTCCTCGAGCTAGCTTGATACCGTTAGAATCTGTCGGTGCTCTTTGTGCCGGTTCATTTTCATCACCTCCAGATGGCCCTTGCATCCCAACTCGGCAAACTTCTTCCATTTCTTCAAACCATCTTCTCTTTTCATTACCCTTGTTGTCCATGAACATCTTCATCTCTTGTTGAACTTCAATAGGAACGCTTGGACAAACTCTCACATTCTTGCGTGTCTTTGCAAGATGGTCTTTTAGCCGCTTCACCCCACCGGTGATCTTCATCGAACAAAAATTGCATTCAACATATACATATCATTTCCCTTTGTGATGCTCGTCCATTTCAAGTTCTCGACAGTATCTCCATCCGGGATCCGGTCGCCCCCCACTTTGGCCTTTCCTTCCCATATCTACAAGTTATACAATAACATACACATATTGATATATACTAACAGTACAAGATGCGCATACATGTAATCCTTCATCATAGTTGCATCCTAGCCCTAGGTGTTATGTCAATGAGAAAGCATATAATGTTGCAAAAAAATAGAGAACTCTCTAATGTCAAAGAGAACTCTCTAATGTCAAAGAATGTCATATAATGTTAAAGAGAACTCTCTAATGTCAAAGAGAAAGCATATAATGTTAGGAACTTAGGATCCATTTACATCCGAAACTACTGCAATATCTACTAATAACTCATAGCCATACGTAAGAATTTAACCCAACAATTGGAAAACACAAAAAAATTTGAAAAAAAAATAAAAAAAACTCGGAGGTGGCGGCGGCGCAAACCTACTCCGGCTGGACGGCGAGAGGTCGGCGATGGAGAGGAGGCCTGGGCGGCGACTCCGGAGGGCGGCGATGGCAACTTGGAAGCGAGAAGCGGGGCCGGGGCAAGGAGCAGCGGGGCTCAGGGGAAGGGAGGGGGAGGGTTTCGATTCTGTCGAACAGAACCTTCCCCTTCCCCCGTCGGTTCGAATGTATTAAAAAAGGTCACGTGCTTTGCACATGACCCGGGAAATTAAAAAAAAAGCTATTTTTGAGGCTTACGCCTCAGCCTCGCCTCGAGCGCCTCACGCCTCGAGCGCCTCAGGCGAGGCTGAGGCGTACGCCTCCTTGGATTCACCTGAGGCGTGCGCCTCGGGGCGTTTTGGGCCCGCCTCGCCTCGAGGCGTACGCCTTTGCGCCTCGAGGCGGCGCCTTTTAAAACCATGGTGTGGCTATAATAATGCAGTAGCAAATCTAGTTTGCCCAGGTCTGACGATGTCTTTTTTTGTGTAAATTTACGCATCAAACTTAAAGTCTTTGTGTGGCTATAAATGAAGACTATAAGATTCCTTGCCTTAGATATCACGATTTTCACCTTTGATTCTTTCCTCGTCTCCTCCAACACTAAATCAAGACAATGAGCAGTACATGAGCTCCAAAAAATTTTTGGATACTTTACCCCCATCATCCTCCCTGCATCCATATTTGCAGATGCATTATCTGTGACAACTTGGACAACATTTTCAATTCCAACCTCTTGGATACATTCATCTACCAAGTTGTAAATGTATTCAGCAGTATGAGGCTCATCAGAAAAGTCTACAGACCTCAAAAAACTGGTACCTAGTGAACAATTCACAAACAAGTTCATAATACTTCTACCACGAATATCAGTCCATGAATCAGTCATGATAGAACATCCCATAGTTTTCCACATTTCTCTATTTTGTGCTAAGGCATCATTGACATCTTTAACCGCTTTATTCAACTGTGGAATGGACATCTCATAACGAGTGGGAGGTTTGAGTCCTGACCATATTGTCCAATTACTTCAAATGTTTTGTGGCAATCCTTCATTTGAAATACACTGAATGAAATGTTTGCTTTGTAAGCCCAACGGCATACATATGCGATGGCCTTTTCCCTTTGATCCTTGCAAAATGCATCTTTGATTGTCGTCTGTCGTTGAGCAACTATCCCATTGTCATTGGTTGGCTCAGTGTGAGGCCTTTTTGATGAGCCCATCATAGGTACATCACCTCCCATGACATCCACATCATTCCACAGATCATCGATTTCCTTCATCTTTTTAGCCTTTTTCTTTGATATTACATCCAAATATTCCTTCATTTCTTTTTTGATCTCTTCATCAACCTTGAGACATGAAGAGACTTGTCCTCGAATATGAGCCAAATGCTGCTTGAATCTATAAATTCCACCTTTGATGGTTTTGCTACAAAGTTTACAAACAATTATATTATGATCATCCTTTGTAAGCATATAACCAAACTTCCATCGAACCAACCAATTGGTCTGGTGGTTGAGCAGTAGCTCCCCAAACTAAAAGACCGAGGTTCGAACCCCCAAACCCTCCAATATATCAAAAAAACAAGGTAGGAGGTGAGTAAGGGACTGACCATGTATCTAAAAAAAATAACCAAACTTCCATCCTGGATATGTACATCCTTGTGGAATAAAACGTATGTCATCCATCCTCGTTACACTACTTGTCACAGGTTCAGAAGATGGGAGTGTCCATCCCTTACTCAAGGACCACACTGTTCACACATATTCACCAATATTACATATTACATATCAACGTCAACAACAACATAATAAAGTAGCAAAAAAGACATAAATGAATGAAAAATCTCAATGACCCAATGACATCATGCTCAAAGCCTCAAACTCTACTCATAACAAAGACATGGACATTACAATCAATGAATTCTTTTTTACTTCTTAAAAAATATCAATATTATTATGTAGACAAGATAATTTTTTAACTTCTCAAATTGAAATCTCAATGGAATCACAATTGAAATATTGATTGTAGCATACGAAAGCTTTTTCATTCATCACGGGGGTCTCTTTGAATTACAAGATGTCATGCATAAGTGTGGCCTATAGTAGTCAAACCATTGCCATTTGTACAAGAAAATCTAGAAAAAACATAAAGCATATTCTTTTCACCTATGATTTTTCAACAAGCTTATTCGGCAAAAAAAATTCAATATTGAGTTTAAGTCACAAATTCTCTGGTTACATGTCTCAAACAAATAAAACTTTTAATTATTTTCAGTTTCTTGACTTTTCAAATGCCATGAAATTGCAAGATGTTGTAACCTTAGCTGACCTGGAGCAGGAGAAACTCTGATCGGAGGAACTGAGATCGCAAACAAGGCTCATGCGAAGGTTAGATAGAAGCGGCAGCAAGGACATAAGCTGCAGCGAGGACAGAAGCAGTTGCGAGGCTTCACGTAAAGGTTAGACAGCGGCGACGAGGCGAGCGGCGAGGCTTTAAGAGGCAAAGGAGGTTGATTTGGACAGCATCAGCGATGGTGGTGATGCTGGGCGAGGCTCCTTCGCTGGGCAAGGATTCGAAGGAGTTTAGGGTTACGTCCGTGAGGGATTGGGCGTTTAGGGTGTATGCATCAAGGGTTAGTAGTTGGGTCATTTAAAAAAACTAATTTAAAAAGCGACCGTTTAAGCGGCCTTTACATGGTCGTTTATCAACGTTTAAACGGCCTAACCGCTTATAGACCTGATTATGGATAATCGGTGCGGTCGGGGACCGCCTACGTGTAAACGATTGTTTAAACGGTCGTTTAGCCCGCTTTTTGCATCCTTGATAAGATATAGATCTATCTGCTTAGATCCAAAAATGAAGTGTTCACATACTTCATATAATGGAAGACAATGACGGAAAAGCAGGAAGGTGATGAAGACGCTCCCAATGGACAATGCGAGTTTTGTTCGAGAGACTTTAATTATTTATGCAAAAAGAAGGTGTTGTTTGAAATCGCATTGTAAGGCACATGGCACTGCATAATTAACATTGTAGAATGAATGTACAGGATGCTTCTCGAGAGAGAGGGAGGAATGCATGCTACTTTAAATTGGGATGTACAAAAACTTTGTTAGAAGAGGAGTTCATGTCATCCTAACAGCTCTATACAACAAAGCACCAAAGGTCTGGTCAAGGCATGATCTTCAAATACTCATTTATGAGCATTTTGTTATCTCACACATGTATATATAGATTAGGGGAAGCTTGGTTCTAAACCGCTCATAAAGAAGAATGTCATATTCTAAAAGCCTGATTTAATTTCCTTCTTTATGACCGATTTTATTACTAGTTCTTCAAATGCATTTTGAGATGCAACTAGTGGCAAATATGTGGAGTTTATCATCAATTTGTCAAGTCAAACAACTCACTATGGAATCACGACCAAGGGATCAAAGAAGAAAAAGAAGAGAAGATACCAAAGAAGAGGATGAACGTATTACAAGAAGGCAAGAACATAGAGTAGACTGATAAAGCCACATAACTATGCCGACACTCACAATGAACCGTTGCACATTCTATGAAAAGGCAATAAATCGTATATCACAAGGTGATATTTTTCAAAATAAAGAAAATTATTGGGAGCTACCAAGGCAAGTCACAAACAAGATCAGTGACAAAGGGTTTTCGCCAGATGGAAAATATCAGTTGCAATGCCATATTCTCTCTTATCAAGAAGTACACTTCCCTTCAAGCTTTGTTATCTATTTTAGAAGTGCATGATTTGGAGTTGGACCACAGATGTGAAAACTATTTTTTAGCATGGCAATTTTGAGATGCAAATATTCATGCTTCAGCCAGAAAGCTTTTCAGTGAAAGGGAATCAAGATAATGATTGCTTACAAAAGAAGTCACTACACGTACTCAAGCAATCTTCAAGACAATGGTACAAGAGATTCAGCTCATTTATAATTGCTCAGGGATTCAACGATAGCAATCATAATGTTTGTTGATATCAGAAAGATAAATGACGATATATATATATATATGAGGTAAATGGGGCTGCCCTCAGAGAGTAGCCAACTTGGCTACTCCCACCCCTATTTTTCCCTCATTTTTTATTTTTTTTGGAAAATAAAAATTTGTATATTCATAATTATATCCCTCTCACATTCTATTAAAATTTCGTCAGAAACAGAGAGTCCTACGGCCTCCATCCAAACATGGTCGATTTAAAAAATCATGCACCCGTTAAAAAAATGACGTCTGGATGGAGGGCTTAGGAGTCTCTGTTTCTGACGAAATTTTAATAGAATGTGAGAGGGATATAATGATGAATATACAAAATTTTATTTTCCAAAAAAATAAAAAAATGAGGGGAAAATAGGGGTGGGAGTAGCCAAGTTGGCTACTCCCTGGGGGCAGCCCCATTTTACCCTATATATACACACACACACACACTCTCTCTCTCTCTACTTTATGATGATGATATGTTGACTGCAGCAAGAGATACGATCAAGATTGATAACTTAAATGCAATGTCGGTTGGAGAGTTGGAGATAAACGGACTTAGGGGTTGCAAAGAAAATCCTAGGCATGGAGATGAATAGCGATCGCAAGGTCAGGAGTCTCAAAAAAGGAGTTACCTGGAGAAGAAACTGGACTAATATGGCATGTCTGATGACAAAGCTGAGAAGGTTCCCTTGAGCTTACATGTTTTTTAACGAAAATTAGCGAACATTTTAAAATCTACTCAGATCTTTTCCCACAAAAATAGGATTATGAGTACATGTTATGATGAATTGATGATTATATTCCAGCACAATCGATATCATCATGTATGTTATGATTTGCACAGAGACAAGCATTGAATACACAATCAATATTATTAGCATTTACATGTCCAATTTCGGTAGAGGATATCAGCAAGCAATGACGAGGATCTTAAGATATTTATGTGGTACGTCAGACTTGATATTGGAGTATGAAAGAAGTGGAGATGGCAGTTAGCTATGTTAATGCAAATTACACTGACGATCGTGACAGGAAGAGATCCCTGACAAGCTATATATTAGTTGTCGGCATTCATGCAATCAGTTGGAAAACCACACTTCATTCTATTGTGGTACTTTCGGTTACAAAAGGCAAAGTACATAGCAGCAATAGAGGGTATTGAGGACTCTATGTGGTTAGGAGGTCAATTTGCAGATAACAGCCTCGGCAAGAGGCAATTACAATCATTTATGATAGCCAAAGTGATCTACATATGACAAAAGATCAAATGCAGAATGAGATAACAAAGCATATTGTTGAGATTATTATTATCTTTTGATGTTATTTATGTATTTTCATTTCTTTATGTACCTTTCGTGCTATTTACCCAAGGGCTTTTCTCCTATATAAGAGAGCACGGGGGGTCCTATGAATAACAAGTCATTTATTTATCCTAACATGGTATCGGAGCAACGGTCCTAGACCGGGGTTCTTGTGATAATCAGGCAACACTATTTATCGCAAATAATCATGCATTCCATGAGCGTGCAAAGCATATAGAAGTGGATTGCCACTATACGAGAGACATGATTCAGAAGGGTCTCATATCTACCTCTCATGTTTCTACTGAAGATCAGACTGCAGATATATTCACCAAAGCACTTACTGGAGCCCCTTTCTAAAGATGTTCCAAGTTGAGCATATAGACATATATGCTCCAGTGTGAGAGAGAGTGTTGAGATTATTATTATCTTTTGATGTTATTTATGTAATTTCTTTTCTTCATGCACCGTCCGTGCTATTTACCCAAGGGCTTTTCTCCTATATAAGAGAGCCCAGTGGTACTATGAATAACAAGTCATTAATTTATCCCAACACATATTGATGCTAGATATTATTTCACTCGTGATGTGACAACCACATGAGAGATCTCAGTGAAGAAGATTCGCACAACACAACTAAAAATCATGAAGATATGATGAGCAAGCACATGCCTGCAAGTCACATTCTGCATGAATTAGTTACCTTGTTAGGGCCATGAGAGTCCTGTGGATGGCAAAGAGAATAGTTTTTCTAATATATCTAGATGGAGATTTATTGATTCATGCCTTGAATACCATAACTCAAATGCGCTTATGCAAAAATTAATGGATCTAAGTGAAATGATTACGGATTTATATAACTGTTTATGGATCTGATTAGGAATGCATCCTATATGTATATATTAGGGTTTCTAGGAGTTGGTATAAATCTTTCCATTTTCCAATTCGATCTTATAGTTCACTTCTTCCCATACGATGGAACAGCTCTCTCTTTGCCCTTCGATTTTTTTCTCGTCCACATGGAAAAGGGTTTTTCTAAAAATAATTATATCATGATTGTTGATTGCTCTGCAACCTGGCCCTCAATTAGGTTCTCAATTGTTTTATGATTCAGACTTACGAACCAACAAGAATGGTGCAGAGGAAATGTATCTACAGCAGTAAACAGACCAGGTGGCAACTAACACAGAAAGCATAAAGAAAAAGGCGGTAATAAGTTATCCAACACAAACCCTAACCAATATTTACATATGCAGGGCATGTAATGTTAGCAAAGATATTAATTCACTCATCATAAATGCATAATTTTTTATGGATAGTGGAAAAAATGATGAGTGAAAATAAGGGTAAGAAGTGTTTTTGAGGATGATTAATTAAGTCTACTACAGGTAAATTCAAACGAGCATTAAAAATATTAAAGATGAATACCATTGTAGGAGTAATCTATAAATCTCATTAGCCAAAGTTTTCTGCAAAGCTATCTCATGATTCCTTTTCTTTCCCTTTGAAGGAACCTGCGGCTGCTGTGATGCTCATGCCACGACTGACGACGCTACCGCTTCAACAGCTGTTGAGAAAAGAAGAAAGGGGAGGGCCAAAACCCAAACTGAAACTCCATTAGGCATGTCCTTGTACTCTAAGCACAGTGATCAATATGTAAGCTTTATTTATTTATTTATTATTTTTCATTATAACCCCTATCACGTTTTTGTTTTGTTTTCAGTTATGTCCCAGTGAACATTATTTTATACTTCAATTCAGCCCCAACAATTTTTTATTTCTTTTATTTATGTGGTTAAATTGCAATAATGACCTCATATAGGTTCTGAATTGTTCCATTATTACGATTTCCAAACCAACCATAATGAAAGCAAAATGAATCAACAGCTATACACAATCCAGGGACGATAAAAAAAATAAAGCATATAAAAAGTTGATAATGAGTCATCACTCATTTCCAAGAAGAAGACTATGACTCATTACCGAACAGCCGATGCATATATCTTGGTCACGCAGGGCTAGAAACCTTCCAAGCAATGCAACGACAAATATCAAACTCAATATAAAAGATCCCACCATGTAAATTCTTCTAATTGCAGTGTGAGAGGAACAAAAAGAAGAGATATCAGCAAACATTCTATCTCCTCACCACCAGAAGGCATTCAAGCAAATGCTCGATCTGACTAATATGTACACAATGTCACAAACTGAGCAAATCTTACCACTGAAAACTACTATGTATCTATCAAACCATATCTTGCAAACCAAACATCATACCCACCATGCTCATCATTACTCTCAGTAATATTCATCACCAGAGAGATTTATTGTGTCCTCCATAAGATATTTCATTTTGGCTATCACCAGATTTGTTCTCCTCCGAGCTGGGGAATGATCTGTGCAACCCGTTGTTGTGTGGGTCAAGCTCTTGTTTCTCCTTAAGGAGCTCCTTTAACGGCTTAGGACCTTGAAAACTAATTCTTGGGCATTGGTGACTTGTCTCCCAAAGTTCTTTTGTAGCTCTCTTCTTCTCTTCTTTAATCTGTGCTAGGGTCTTAGGTCCAGTGAAAAAAGTTGAAGAGTTCTTAGCCTTCATGTCCTTACAATCTATGCTACCCATCTCTGATAGACGAGCATGCTTCTGATTCCCTCTTCTCCTAACAAATGAATTTGCTCTCTGACTTGAACTACTAAAGATGTGTCTATTGTAGTTTGAGTTCTCAATTATACCGCGTCGAGGATTGATGTTCAAATCAACAGCATTCCTTCTGCGATGTCGGACAATTTTTTTTATTCGCTCATCCAAAGATAATCTACCACGAGAGATCCCATTGGACCTTCTTGGTTTCCCGTGACCATAATCCCTGGACTGAAGTGAAAAGTGCCTCCAATTACTATTTGAAGCTCGATTCTCATTAATCCTACGACGTTTCCTCGAGTGATGGCGCAAGTCCAAACCTTTTCGTCTTCCAGCTTCATTCAATATTTCTCCCCTGTGCAGATGATGTCCTGACAGCCTCTCTGAAGAATGTTCGGAGACATTGTAATTAATAGAATGTTCCACAGTACTGTGAATATAATCTGGATATCCTCTGTCAGAGTGACGGTAAGACTCATAGCATGTTTGGTCCTGCAAGTTTCCATCATCAGGATAATCAAATTGATCATAACCATTGGAATACTCATAATTGTACTCCATCGAATCTCCGTCAAAACACGTAGACTCCCTTTCACGAATCTGGTGGTAATCTGCATCACCTTCGTACAACACCTGCTCGGAGTTGGAGCCATCATCAACTAGTACATCAAATCCGGGTGACGATTCCCAATGCTCATTCGAATGAGAATGACCTCTCGCAAAGTTATCTGTACTCTGATCAGAAGATAAACTTGCTTTGTCAGCATTGTCTTCAACAGCATCAGCTGACTTGCCAGAAGACGTGTCAAGTGACGTGTCACGTTTAGACTCCGTGTCATGTTTAGACTCCGATATCTCTGGTGATTCTCCCACAGTCTTCACTGGATCAAGGTTTTCAAGAGGGGCTTTCGGACTCATCACAATCTCAGACTTGTTTTTTTTGGCCAATTCATTTGAAGTTTCTGAGAAGCGCTCTGGGAAGTCTCTAACAAGACTGGCACGGAATTATTTCCAGCAGAAGCCTTTGTTTCTTGTGCTTGGGTAGATGTGCAATCATTCCTTGTTTTGGGTGCCTTGTATGGTTGGTAAATGACCTCTCCATGTAAGAAATGGCACTTGTTCCCTTTGATGCAGAAACTATTGAAGTAGAAGTAACAAGGAACATTCACTTTCCCTGTCAATGCAACTGAAGGCAATGCACATGCTTTTTCTGATGATGCCTCTGTAATCCCGTCCACTGGCTGAATCAAAAAAGGATCTTTCAGGTGATGTGCTGATGGTTTTAATAACTTTGACAATAGGTAAAACCCTGAAAACTCTGGTGAATGAAGCTAAAAAAACATTTCAAGCAGAGACCGATTTAAAACTCCTTCATGAAATTGGATATAGATATCATCTTTTTTCTTCGGCCGAGCAATCTTGTGTATTCTACAGTAAATATAGGCACTAACAAGCATAACTCCATATGTACGTCGTAATATATATTATATAGATGCACTAGAAACACAACTCTAAATCACATTTATAACCATATTCATGAACAAACCATCATTTGTTATTGTTGGAGTATACGGTCGTGTGCCTCTTATGTTGTAGATGGGTAAATGGATACCTCTAGGATCCATTTATCCCATCCAGTTGTTTAGTCCCACATCTACCAGTTTGGAGATGTGGGGACTCAGTGGGGGCTATATATAGATCCCTACACCCATTGTATCCAGCGAGAAAAAGCAATGAAGCATATGGCCCTTTGAGACCTTCTCCCGTGGTTTCATCCTGCTCCTTAGGGAGTAGGGTTTCACGTAAAAATCTTGGTGCTCAAGTTTATTTTTCTATTCTCCGTGCTCTGTTTATCATTCCGCTTCCGCATTCCTATTTTCTAATATGGTAACATAGCGGGTTCGATTCTCGAGGTTTTTTATTATGTTCTTTGTTTTTTTCGAGATTCAAGATTCAACAATAGAGTTTCTATTGAAACCCTAAATATGTTCTTGAAATTTTATTGAAGATTATTGTGATCTGGCCAAATCCAAGTTCCGATTCTGGGGTTTTCTGAAACCCCAGAATAGCGACACGTGCAATAAGAACAGAGAAAAAATTAGGACAACAAAGAGGAATAGCGAAATGATATCTTATGTAAGAAATTGAAGATTGAAGAATAGCTTAGAATATGTATTTAACCAAAATACTTTGGACTTAGAAGAATATTTAGGAATAAAATAAGACAAGCACATACACACATACAAACACACAAATCTTTCTAACATGAATGTCTAATAGATGCATTGTAGAGCTTAGAATCGTAAAATATATGTTATACGAGACATAAATAAATCAATTAACATCAAGAAACTGTATAGTGATGCAAAACGGATTTTCGCGCGGCGATAAAATTTGAATCTTTCGAACGGTGGATTTTGGTGAAAGAAAATAGAGGGGTAGAGAAGAAGAACACGTCGGTTGCGCGAGGTTGAAGGAGGAAGAACGCGTAGACCGCGATGGGAAGAGAGAGAGACGAGGGAGAGAGAATAATTCTCAATTTTTCATTAACTTCAATTCCCTAAAAACATTGGACCCTCATCCCTTTATATAGGAGGGATGAGATTACAAAAATAGAAAACTAATTTAAATTGACAACTAATTATCCTAATTAGACTCTAACTAATTAACCGACAAATTTAAAAATCAAATCTACAACTAATTGTTGGAGATCACAGGCGATCTCATTTATTTAATTAAAGACACGACAACTTAAATAAATGTAAATAAAATTGACCAATAAAATTATATAAATATTGGACCCTATCCGTTGGATCCGCGCTGCATCAACTCCCTTCCGATTTTAAAAATTTGTCTCCTGACGAATTGTTCGATTTTCGTTTCCTCGGCGGAGAAGTCAACGTTGAAACCATAATTACAAACTCCCCGATTTGCTTTTTCCATGTTACGTTTGTAATTTCTTTTCACAGAAGGGCATGGTTGCAAATGTTCTACCCCTTCACTTAATTTGTTCCAATAACATAATTTGGTCTTCAATTGGCCCTTTGGATAAATTCTCTTGTGAGGAGGGGCTACTTGTAATTTTTCCCATAATATTTCACCCCTTAATTTAGGGGATCCGATAGAAACAGCCTCTCCCACCCTTGTTAGGGTTTGTCTCTTCTTAGGTTGGTGGCGGCGGCATGATGGGAGCCCAGGGCAGTGACGCGCGATCGTTGCAAGCGATCTGCACATGGATCGGCGGCGGCGAGCGAGGAGGGGTGCGGGGGCAAGGGCTGGGGAAGAGGGGAAGCTGCGGGCGGCGGGGACTGGGTGCGGGAGGGAGTAGCGGCGACGCGCAGGAGGGATGCGTCGAGTGCAGGGCTGGTGCGGCACGGTGGGGAGGTGGTTTCGCGGGATGGGAAGGGGAATGGGGCTGGCGGCAGTGGCGTGGAAGGGAGGGGGTGCCTGGGGATAGATGGGTCGGGGGAGAGGGAGGGATGGCGATGCGTGAGAGATAGTGAGGGTGAGGCGAGGTCGCGGGGGTGGATGGGCGAGAGGGAGAATGCGCAGGGGGGTAGCTGGGGCTGGGGGGGAGGTATCGCAGGGGGTTTGGGGGTCGCGGGAGGGGCTGACGTGGCCAGGGGGGTCGCTGGGGGGGCCGGGGCTGCAGCGGGGGTTGGCAGCAGGGCTGCCGATGAAGCGTTTGTCGATTCCGGGGGTTTTGCAGGTCTGAGATTACCTGGACAGCCACATTTTCGTCGCTTTTTTCTTCCAAAACGATCTGAACAGCGGTCGAATCTTCGTTGACGGCGAGATTCTCATCTTCAACATCGGTGTCGGTGGTTGGAGGCTTCAATTTGGCGCGTAGGTGCTCGAAGTCAGCCCTAAGCTCTCGAAACATGGACTCGAAGTTGGCTTGTATCTCAAGTAGCCGGTTCCTCATCTTCTCGTTGTGGGCGTCGTCGGCTCGCCGTTTACGCTCCGACGAATGATGGTGTTTTGTCGTAGGTCGGCGCGCATGTCGGTACGGATCGTCAGATCGTGAGGACGATCTGTGGGCCATGCTCTGATACCAAATGATGCAAAACAGATTTTCGCACGGCGATAAAATTTGAATCTTTCAAACGGTGGATTTTGGTGGAAGAAAATAGAGGGGTAGAGAAGAAGAACACGCCGGTTGCGCGAGGTTGAAGGAGGAAGAACGCGTAGACCGCGATGGGAAGAGAGAGAGACGAGGGAGAGAGAATAATTCTCAATTTTTCATTAACTTCAACTCCCTAATTACATTGGACCCTCATCCCTTTATATAGGAGGGATGAGATTACAAAATAGAAAACTAATTTAAATTGACAACTAATTATCCTAATTAGACTCTAACTAATTAACCGACAAATTTAAAAATCAAATCTACAACTAATTGTTGGAGATCACAGACGATCTCATTTATTTAATTAAAGACACGACAAATTAAATAAACGTAAATAAAATTGACCAATGAAATTATATAAATATTGGACCCTATCCGTTGGATCCACGCTGCATCATATAGCATTCACAAGCACAACCTATATCCAACATAATAATAGGCAAATACTTACATTAACAAGACATGAGAGGTTGCTAACAACCTAACACTCGCATAGTCAATCATACCACTTGTTGAAATCGAATTTCGATCGAAAAGCATGGAATATCGATGAAAGTTATGGCCATGCTCAATGGTTGATGGTTAGTGAAATGTTGTGAAAGTCATCATTCAGTAGTCAATACGAAGGGTCACTGAATAAAGAATAAACATTATTCATGCGACTAATGTGTTAGGTGTTTTTACTATTTTAAATATAAAATTTATGTCTAATACTCATAATCACATACATTGATACATGTATGGTCATTAATTAACAAGATGAAAGTACATGTTGAATTACAATCCAATTGTATACATCTAACTCGTACTTCACATCGAGAAATACAACTATAAAGCCTTCTCCCTAGGGTCGGTCACATGGATTCTTTGCATCCATTCAGATCTATTTTGGGTCATTCTCAGACTTAGATCCAAGTAATTAAGATCTCTTTGGATAGTCTCCTTCCGACACTTCTTCGGCCTTCATTACCCTCTCTTAGCCAACCCAACATCCCAAATCTCGCATCTTCCAATAACAGATCTCCTTTGCAAATGACCAAACAACCTTAAGGGCTCGTTTGGTTGCAGGGTTGGGCAGGGTTGGCTTGGCCCAACCCGGGTTGGCCCTGCAACCAAACAGGGTTCTCCTCCTCACAGTTTACTATTCACAGGGGTACCCCTGCCCAACCCAACCCTGTCCAACCCTGCAACCAAACGGACCCTAAGCGGCTCCAACAATATTATTTCTTCATTAGTTTGCTAATTAGTCGGCCTGAATTATTCTTTTCAGTCACCCCATCAAATACAATAGTCAGACTGATTAATCAGTCTAATCGAACGACTAATCGGTCTAGTCAGATGACTATTGCAACACTGTTAGTGAAAGGCGCTTCATGTTAAGTGGTCCATTCCTTCCCTCCCCCATCACCAAAATGCTTACATGTGTTAATTAAATTGAAAACACCCTTCTCTGAGTCTAGACATCCTTTAACAAACCATTTTTTATTCCCATCTGGAGTCTATTAAGCATAAAACATTCTTCATTCTGAGTTCTAGCATTGACTGAGCTGCTAATGGTGAATTTTTTAGTCACCTCCATCCACTCGCTCCTACACTTTTTACACATTCAGCTCTAACCTTGCAAACATGATTTTCTGTGCCACTCACCAACAACCTAAAAGTGCACGCATACATAAATGATGCAATGTAATGTAACAATATATAGAGCTCAAAAAGTACCCAAAAGTTGTTAAAATTAGGTGAAAGAGTAACCTAAATGAGGTTAGTAGGATGAATTTCGTGAAATGTGGCTAGATTCCTCTTTTTATGTTGTTTCAATCAAAATTCGACCGAAATAAATCAAAATTCCACGAAATAAATTAAAATTCCACCGAAATGGACCGAAATCGATCGAAATGTCGACAGAATGCTACAGGGTATCGATTTCGACCACTTGTTGAAATCGATTTCGATCGAAAATCGTGGAATATCGGTGAAACTTACGGCCATGCTCAATGGTTGATGGTTAGTGAAATGTTGTGAAAGTCATCATTCAGTAGTCAATACGAAGGGTCACTGAATAAAGAATAAACATTATTCATGCGACTAATGTGTTAGGTATTTTTATTATTTTAAATATAATTTATGTCTAATACTCATAATCGCTTACATTGATACATGTATGGTCATTAATTAACAAGATGAAAGTACATGTTGAATTACAATCCAATTATACACATCTAACTCGTACTTCACATATTTCTTCATTAGTTTGCTAATTAGTCGGCCTGAATTATTCTTTTCGGTCACCCCACCAAATACAATAGTCAACCTAACTAATCAATCTAATCAGACCGACTAATCGGTCTAGTCGGATGACTATTGCAACACTGCTAGTGAAAGGCGCTTCATGTTAAGTGGTCCATTCCTTCCCTCCCCCATCACCAAAATGCTTACATGTGTTAACTAAATTGAAAACACCCTTCTCTGAGTCTAGACATCCTTTAAAAAACCATTTCTTATTCCCATTTGGAGTCTATTAGCATAAAACATTCTTCATTCTGAGTTCTAGCATTGAGTGAGCTGCTAATGGTGAATTTTTTAGTCGCTTCCATTCACTCGCTCCTACACTTTTTACACGTTCAGATATAACCTTGCAAACATGATTTTCTATGCCACTCACCAACAACCTATAAGTGCACGCATACTTAATATGGAAACGTGAATTTACCTTTTGAAAACATATCGACAACAGTTCCCGTATAACAATGAGATGAAAAGGTACTAAACAGATCGTTATCTTGCATTGCCTACAACTGAGTACTGAATGAATGAATTAGCTGAGGACAAGATTGCAATCTGCTCGGAAATGACAACTGACCGGATGGCGAAACGGGCAAGTCGGATTCAGGCAGCTGCCGTTCAACCAATACCAGCAGTCCCGAGGGTTCAGCCTCGCGCTCTCGCAGTGCCGGTATTCGCAGTCGCCGCCCTAAACAAGAACAAGCAAGATGATCTCAGGAACCAAAATCATCGAATGAAAGCAGACAATTACGGCATACATTAGCCCCCTTTTTAATCAATCTAGTGCCCAAGATTACTCAAAAATGGGCGGGAGATTTGTTCATTTGAAACACAAAAAAATAATGATGATGATAACAATAACATCAAGAAGCAGAAGAAAAAGGGGAGGAATGCATGCGACCTTCTTGCAGGTGAGGGGGGAGGCGAGGAAGTAGACGCAGTCGGTGCTCCTCTTCTTGATCTCATCGTCCATTGGGCGCGATCCCAATAGTGGGGATGGGTGGGAGGTGGGTGCCCCTCTCTCCCGCTCCTTCTCCCTCTCCCTCCGCCTTGGTTGTGTTGATGGGCGACGAGTGATGCGAAGGCATTAACCTTCTCGGCCGCTTTGAAACTTCGAAATCATTTGGCGGAGGGGGGAGGAAATGGACACAGGTCACCTCATGGACTGAGCCGTTTCGTTTTTTTTTTTTGGTAGATTATAATTTGGGTCTTCATCTATGAATCCGATCTCAAATAGGTCTCGATCTTTAAATTGTAATGACTCGGGTCCCAAGGTCATTAATGTAAGGAACTTTTTGAGGTTAATGACGAGTATGTCCTTGTTTAAAAGTTGGAGCTCAACCCCCATTCCCGTCCCAACAAGGGCATATTCGTCATGAAGTCCAAAATTTCCATTTCCTAAATGGTCATGGGACTCAGATCGTTACATATTAAAGATCGGGACCCATTCTGGGATCTGAACCATAGATGAGGACCTGAATTATAATTTACCCTTTTATTTTCTTAAAGCGAATAGGTGGGCCTCCCCATTGGGCTTTTGTCTCTTTTCCCCACTTTGATGTGGGTTGGATTTAATTCGATTTGAGTTGACAAAATGCCACCCATTATCGGATCAGATTGGTCGGGGTTGAGATATTTGGATGAATTGTTTGAGCGGAGATAGGTTCGTTGAGTTAAGGTCAAGGAATTGTCATGGTAAATTCAAGGCATCTAAAACAGATTGGAGTTGGAGCACAGATGTGAGGCAAAACTTCTCGAATGTTGAGGTAAGGTTTGTTGTGTTGGAGCACAGATGTGAGGCAAAACTTCTCGGTTGTTTCTCAGTAGGGAAGGCGTACATGGCAATAAGGGGATTGTTGGACTTTGACTCTAGAGGTTGTGAGGTACATTACAAGCGCATTTGGAAGTGCAAGGCTCTGTCCCGAGTGAAAAATCTTCCTATGGATCCTCAGGAGAGGTGGACTGATGACAAGGAAGAGGTTAGTGCAGTTCAACCAAAGTATGGATCCGATATGCCCAAGGTGCTTGGAAGGTACGAATGATATCGACCATCTCTACTTTTTATGTGATAGCTCGATTGAGGTTTGGAACCATTTCGGCAATCAGACGTATCGTATGAACAACGCATCTAGCTTTCGATTGGTGCGGCATGGAAAAGGAGAGGTCGAATTACTTGGCGGTCATTTAGGTGATTTGGTTGGCACGAAATGGTGTAATCTTCCGACAGGGCAGGTTCCACGTGGAGAGCGTTGTGGCGCATGTCAATATGACGTCTGAGAATTTGGTATTGTAACTGATACTACCACCCCTGTTGTAATAGGTGTAAAAAAATTGGTGATAAATGGTGAAGTTTTTCGGCACTCACCTACACAGTATATGCCCTTTTTTCTTTAAAAAAGATAACTTGAAAACCCGAAGTGTATTTATGCACTTTATGATTGTAAGTTGAAAACGTAGGGTTATGTTAACTTTTCTAGTTGTTATGTTTATAGATTTGTACTAGTCATGGAAGCTTATCTTACGTCTAATTTTTTAAGGGTATATATATAATTTAAATGTCATTTATATTGTCGGGTGTTAAAAAATCCTTTTCATTTGGAGTTGGTTGTTTGAAGAAAAAAGCCATGGTGCTCCATGAAACCATGCGTTTTTACCTTTCATATCACTATTTCATAATTAATTTTGTGATCATTAATGTTAATATATGCATCAAATCGTTGTCTCTTTCTGAGATTAATTTGATTTATTGATTTTGTTATCTCATAAATCCACGGATGCATGAATTGTCAATTCACCAGAAGTATACAAGATTGATATATATGGAGAGAAAATATGGGATAGGATGAGAAGCAAAGTCAGCATTAATATATAAGTGAAGAGATTTTGTATATATTTAAAATTCTCTATTCAAATTACTTTAGATTTAGCATCATATCTTGTACATGACAAAGAGGTATTTTTTGTTCCAACCCAAAAGATAATGATCATCAACGTGCAATCATAGCAAAAAGGATAGAGGTGGAATGTAATAAAAATAATTTCGATACTAAAATTATATAGTATTATTGATAGAACTTAGGATTAAGAGTAAATTGTGAGCGCACAAAAAATATATTTAACGAATTTGATAATGTAAATTAGGGATAGAAATGGATATAGATATATTTTAATCCGATCCATTACCACATCCGCTTTATATGGATTTTGATATTTGTATTCATATATTTTTTTAAGAGATACTGACATGGATATTACTTTAATATTCATATCGATAGTCCTACTATCCATTTTCTTACATAGATATAGATGTATATTTATTTATAGTAGTGTGTAACTAAATTTTACAGCTTCTTTCACCATATTCGATATACTTGTTAGGAAATAAATATATAATTAAGTTAATATATAAAATATCTCTTTTATTATCATATCAAATTTGTACTTATTATATGTATGTATGTATGTATCAATTTTAAATATAATATATTTTTCATGATTTGTTGGTAATGTAGTGTGTCAACTATCCAAAAGACTATGGTTCAGATCTTGGGTGGACACTTGTGCGTGTTTTTCCCTTTTTTAAAAAAAGTATATTATTCATATTTATCCCTATTTATACTTATATTTATATTTTTCATCCCTACTCAAGGCCCCTACCGCTAGAATGATTTATTTGCATATGTGCCCTCTCTTTTTTATGTGAGTGCTTGAGAGAATAAGCTTTTTTTATTTTTTTACTGATTGAAGGGGGTTGGGGGATTTAACCCTGATCTTTTTCAAGTGGGAGCTACTACCATGGTTTAAAAAACCAGACCAGACAGGCCGATTGGACCGAGAACCGATCTCGACCCGGTCAATTCGATCATTTTATGTAATTAATTTAAAAAAAAGAAAATAAAAAATCGGGTTCGATCGCCGGGTTGACCCAGGTCGTTGGACCCGGTTGACTCAGATTGATCCAGTTTTGATGGTTTAGTATATTTTCAAAAAAATAAAAGTTTAAATAATTAAATAATATAGTTTTTATCACTCGTGCCCTTCTTAACTTCTACAATTTCAATTATATCCCTCTTTTTTTGGAATATAACTTGTGTCACTACTTTCTGAAAGTAATTTTCTAGAAGCGACTATAAATAAATTATTACCATATTATATTCATATATAATGGTAGAAAATGTGACTATCTTTTGTGGAGTTTTACTAGAAATAGACAATCATGTTAATCCGTTGAAAGATTTGATATTTTAAAGGATTATTTCATTGATATATAAATACATATTTACATATGTATCCGATTTCATTGGTTCAAAAAACTGGTTCGACCGCTCAGAACAGTAAATTAAGTCTGGTCTTATTTTTTAGATTTGATAGGAATGACGAAATCATGCTGGCATCATCACTGGTCCGATCGGTTTGGATCGATGGTCTGACACGGTTAGACCAAACTGAAGACTGATCGGTTCAATGTACGGTCCGATTGAGAGGTTCGTTGACTGCTTGAAACAAGCAAACCTTCACGAAGGAACAATTTACTTAGTCCTGCCACTAAAGAATTTTGACCCCTCCACCGTAAAAGTGGCTTTCTGATTGAATGTACATGCATGTTACTAGCGATGAAACTGATGCAAATTCTTTCAAATACAAAAACAATCATGGGCTTCCTACACTCTTGTGCTTTTATGCTTAGGCAGGTCAATCATACTTTCATTTCGCTTGTCCCAAAGGTTCCCTCGCCATCAGGTCTGGTAAACTTCAGACCTGTATCTTGCTGCAATGTTATTTATAAAATCTTCGCCAAGTTGTTATCTGCAAGGCTCGCGATCGTCCTTCCGCATCTCATCTCTCTCAACCAAATGGCATTCATCAAAGAGACGTATAGGGGACAACGTGAAAATTGCTCAAGAATTAGCTCTTGGTTTTGGTAGGAAGAATGGAGCTCGACGGGCCTGCCTTAAGGTGGACCTCTCCAAGGCTTTCGACACGGTCAGCCACATGTTTCTACTTGATCGACTTAAGGCTATGGGTTTTGGTCACGCTTGGTGCTCATGGATATGGAATTGCATTGGAAGTTCTTCCTTCTCTGTGCTAGTCAATGGCTTCCCGTTTTGGCTTCTTCAAGAGCACTAGAGGTCTGCGCCAAGGCGACCCCCTGATCCCTCTCTTATTCACTAATGCCATGGAAACCCTATCTTGCTTGATGGACATTGTTGTGTTGGAGGGCTTCATCAACCCACTTGGACGGGGGAGGTCTTGGGCCCCTACGCATCTTATTTATGTTGATGATCTCCTATTCTTTAGCAAGTGCAACACTAAAAATATTCATTCTATTGACGCGATTATGTGCTCTTTTGGGGACATGTATGGCCTCTGTATGAATATGGATAAAAGTAGACTCTTTTGCTCCAAAAATGTTGGATGCTCATTCTCGTGGCACCTGGTCTCTAGGCTTCTTAGCGACTCCCTTCTTACGAAATACCTGGGTATTCCTCTTGATCACAAATTTGGAGGCTCCTCCTCTTCGAGAGCTCTGGAAGATAAAATTCATGCCCATTTTGTGGTTGGAAAGCTAAATCTCTCTCTTTGGCGGGATGTATTGAACTCCTAAATTCGGTGATATGTGGCATCTTGCTTTTCTGGTCAGATTACTCGTTACTACCAGACTCCTTTATTAGGCGTATCTCCTCCATGTGCTATGATTTCCTTTGGGATTACAAATGGCATGAGATTGCGTGGATGGACATTTGCCTCCATAAGGAGGAAGGTGGTGTGGGCATTCGGTCTCTAAATGACCAGGCTAGTGCCTCCAAAGTTTTTTGGGTTTGGAGGTTCCTCATGGCGGAGGGATCCCTTTGGGCTGATTTTCTCCGATCCAAATACCTTAGGGACGAGAGCTTTTGGGATGCAATTGCACCCTCGGGAGCCTCGGTGGTTTGGAAAGCTATGCTTAAGACTCGCCCGACCCTTGCCCTTATTTTGGGTGGCTCAAACTCTAACGACTGTCTGATGCCCACTAATTACAGCTTCCGCTCTGCTTATGATTTGGTTCGCCCCAGAGCTCCTGTTGTTGAATGGTGGTTACATGTATGGGCCTCCAAGGCTGCCCCTAAACACAAATGCTGCCTTTATAGGATGATAAAGAACATAGCTCCCACCAGAGATAGGTTATCCCGCTTTGGTTTATGCTCGGATCTTGGATGCCTTCACTGTGACCACGCCCTGGAGTCACGAGACCATCTCTTTTGGGACCACATCTTCTGCTTCGATATCTGGGGGAAAGTCTGCCTGACGCTATCGCTCCCTGTCCCTGTCCACAGTGATAATCCCCTGCTATCCCTCTCTTGGGCCAGGAAGCTCTGGGACGTCGACAAACTGGGGGGAGGTAGTTTAAGAACTGCTCTCGCTGTTGCTGTTTGGCGCATCTGGAGGGAACGAAATTTACGTCGGGCAACTGCATCTTCCACGACTGGTGATCAGCTTGCTTCGTTAATCGTAGGGGACGTCCGCCTCCTGCTGAGCTGAGTTGGGTCTCCCTTTAATTTTGGAAGGATTTTGCTGAAGTTATGGCTACACTGGGAGCCAGATGGCATGATTAAATTTTAAACTTTTTGGTGCTTCTTTTGCAATGTTCTATGCCACAGTTGATGGAACTCTCTCAAATGCACCATGTTTCTTTCTATCAGTGGAATCTAATCATACTTACCTATAAAAAAAGCAATCATCGGAAAGCATGGTCCAAACCACTCGATATCAAAGTGCACAACCAGTTTAAAACTCCAGTAGGGATCTTAAAATAAATTCGAGTTACGCATACAACAAGAATCAATCTTAACCTTTGTGATATCTCCACCAAATCAGATGTATAGGATGCGGATCATATGTTGTAGCGTGTAGTGCAGCAGATTCTACCACAACCACTTGAGTCGCTCGATCTTGATCGAGCGGTTCGCACGATTTTATACTTTTTACGGGCATGTACCGTGCAAGATCGTACGAACCGCTCGATCTGGTCACAGCAGGCACATCATCATAGCATAGGATCCTCTCTATCAGATGCAACCTATCTCAATTCATATAACTCAAGCATCGATACAGCGGATGACCAAGTGAGAGGACGACAATGATGGATTGATCAGAGCTGCCCTGATGTGTACTCTGTCGCCACCGCCACCGCCGCCACCGTTCCTCCCTTCCAGACACCCCCATTCCCACCTCTCCTCCTCGCCTCTTTCCACCACCTCCTTCTTTCTCCTCCACACCAACATCTTGGAACACAGGTCCCTAAACACATACACCACACCATCACCACCCACACACCCCCACCCCTTCCCCTTCACCTCCTCCACAACTCCAACAACCCTCCACTCCTCCCCACTCTCCTCGAGCTCCCATATGCACCCTCCAACCCCTCTCCCTCCCCCGAGAAGCGCCACCCGCCCTCTCCTCCTCTGCACCAGCACCGCCCACTCCAGCTGCTCCGCCATCGGCATACTCACCTCCCTCCATTCCCTCCTCCTTAGGTCGAACTCCACGACGTCGTACACTCTTGCAGACGTCATCCAATACAATCTCCCCTCGGCATACACCCCCCTCTCCGGCGTCCACACTGTCAGCCTCACTGCCATTCCAGAAGGCATCTCTGCCGCTACCTCCCACCTCCCCCCATCGTAGACTTCCACCGTTGTCTCGTAGGTTCCACTTGCTGACATGCCTCCGGCCACATACACCTGGTAGTGGTGATGTAGGTGAACATATCATATGTTTTCCAAATCTATATAAAGGATACAAAACAATTATATTTATACCTGGAAGCAGTCAGACGTGCCTACCACCCCGACGGCGGGGTTGGACCTCGGGGTCTGCATTTCCGGAAGGGCCCTGTACTGCCTCGTGAAGGGGTTGCAGAGTGCGAGGCGAAGGGGGTGGCCACCCCCGCAAGGGAGGAGCTTGCACAAGAGGAGGCTACCGAGCGAGGAGACGGGTCGAACAGGGCAAGGGAGGAAGTCGAGGTTGAGCATGTGCCACCTCCGGAGTTCGGGATTGTATGCATAGCAGATGGGTACATCGGCACGGAGGGGGAAGGCAAGGAGCCAAGGAGGAGCAGCGAGTGTGTCCTTCTCTTCTTGTGAAGGGACGGCGGCGGCAGCGCAGGAGCGCCAGTGGTTGCAGGAGGAGGAGGCGCAGGCGAGGGAGTGAGGTGGGAGGAAGGAGAAGATGTGGGAGAGGACGTCCATGGAGATATGGTTCCACATGGGGTCGTCTTCTTCCTCCTCCTCCTCCCCCTTTCTTTCTCACAAGTGTTTTGTCTTTCTATCTCTCTGCTGTGATTTGGGTGGATTGGTACTGATGTGATGATGATGATGAGCAGCAGAGGTGTGGTGTTGATTGATGGGGACTAAATCTTTTGGGGATCGGGAATCTTGTTCTTTTGTCTGCCAACTGTAGGGATGGAATTATAGTGTTTTTTTATTTGCAGAAAAGAATAGAATGGCAGAGTGAAGTCTCCGAAGTTTTACCTCTCAGGAGGCGAGAGGATCCCCCGCTGCATAGACTGCTCGATCTTTATCAAACGGTTCGTAGGAATTTACGCTTTTTGTATGGCTTACCGTGCAAATCCATGCGAACTTGCAGAGTTTGCTTCAGCAGAGTTTGCGTCAGCGGAGCAGCAGCTTCTTTCTCAATGCCGCAGATGACGTGGACGTGTCAGATAGACGCGCTTGGATGAGAACTAGAAACTGTTGATTTGGATCAAGCCGAGCAACAGTATCCATCAAACAATGAACTTGATTTGGATTAGGCCGATAGATGTGCCTCCTTTTTCTGCAACATCCGTGTGAAAAATCCAACCTTACATATTTAATCTATGAATATTGTTCCACTTAGCTATCGGGTTTGGTCAAAATCCGATATCTGTAGTTATTTTATCTTAAATGTCAATGATTTAATCCTTCAATTATGAAATGACTTTTTACGTCTCGTAAATGTTGGTTTTCTTTGGCATTTAAGATTACATCTGGATTTTTCACAAGAACTTTGAAAAAAAGAGTTACAGCAGGCCCTGCTGTAGTTATTCTTGTTTTGCTTCTGCTTTATGATCTGAGTAATTTTGTCCTGTTTTTTAAGTTTGACATTTTCTCGCCAGAGAAAGTGATGGCTTATTTTCCAAGACATGTACAGATGATATTTTATGAGGTACAAAAGAGGCCAGAGAGGATCGCCAGCTATGGTTAGTAACGCAGGGGTCCGTCGGATGCATGATGGACGGCCCTGAGAGGTGGTCCACTATCCCCAACCCTTATCAGGGCCGTCCATCTTGCATCCCACGGATCCCCTGCATTACAGCAGGGGAAATCACTATAGAGGATCGGTTCCCCGAGAGAAGCAGGTGGAGCTATTTCCTGGTCAGGGCATTGCCTTGACAAGAATGCCCGGTTAGAGCATAGAATTTAAAAAATTTCCAATCAGGGCACCGATCGACGAACAGTTTGTCGAATCGGTGCTTCCGTACGAAAAAATAATATTCCGGAATAAGCCCTAACCAGTCATTCTTGTCAAGCCCATGCCCTAACCGAGAAATAGCTCAAGCAGGTGAGCTGACGTAGAAGCACAGTCTCTCTCTCTATCCCCCAACTATAGTAGTCTTTTTTAAATGAGAAAGGTACTAAACGCTGCATCTTTAGTGTTTCGTTCTGCATAAGTTATCCCCCCATAATTCTAAATTATCAAGTCAAATAGGCAAGTTGGACGTATACGAATACAGCAATCTGAGATCTTATTGGTAACCGGGCAATCGATACGAAGAGATCTCAGCCTCTTCTTTTTTAGGAGAGAATTTAGTTGTCAAACCCAGTTTCCCTAAACTAGCGTTCCGATCGTTAGGGTCGCACCAATTATCATGGGTTAACTTATTCCATTGCGGCGAACAGAAAGGGTTTAAATATCAGTATCGAATATCCTATCAACACCATGTCAATACGATATCTCGGTGAAATTCCATCAAAATTTTGCCCATACCAACCGGCATCTGCGAAGGAATGACCTGAAAAAGCCCTCATATCATCATTTCGCTCAAAATTTAGGTCCCATGTCGAAACCAAAATTTAATTGAAATTTCATGAAATTTGAAACCATCATATCGACCCATCGGTGATCACCTTGCTACAGATGTTAGGACCATCATGGATCATACGATCTCATGGATCATACGATCTCATGTTAATCTGTCTCACCACGAGTATATCACAAGCTGGGATTATGACTATCTACGAATTTCTCTTTGAACAACTACGATCAAACCGCAAAAGAAAAATAACATGAATAAAGTTTTGCTCCATTCTTATGATGTACCCATTGGTGGGATACTAGTTCTGAACCAGAGATTCTATGAGATGTTATGAATCAAACATCACTAACCTGAAATGTGAAAGATACCGCGACTTCGGTTTGTGTTATATCTTCACATTTGTGTCCCACCTAAACAATCATGTTCCAGTTGTTCTCTACCTATCACTGCAATCACCTAAATGACACTGATTATTGGATAATTATTTGCGAGAATAATAAAAGGTCGCAGAGTGCGAGCATCCCTAAGCGCAGCCTTCTTGCGACGGCAGGACAGCAGCACTGAACTTTTTTATGCTTATACCTCTTCCCATTCTCTGGAACCCATCGATGATGAGATGAAGTCCATGTGAAGTGGTGATAACAAAGTTTGCAGTCAAAATTTGTAAACCATTTCTTCAGTGTAGCCAAGCTCCTTCAGCAATCCTTTGAGCTGCAATTGCAATGCAAGAAAATTAATGAACTCTTGAGTTTAAATCAAACAAATAGATCCTGGCAAACTTGATTATTTTTCTTGATCCATAATCTCCTATGGGTATGAGATGAACAACGCCCATGAAGGCGGTCCTTGCTCGCAATCAGAAGACAATAGCATAATCACGTTTAGTAGCGTCAAACGAAAAAGGTGTCGGGAAATAAACATGATCCAAATCATTCCTCAGCCTGAAGGATGCATAGCAAACCATTGCATCAGGCATTGATGGAATAAATTGAAAACATTAATCAATTTGTTAAAACTAGATGAAATTGTTGATTCTCAATTGGCAAACCTTAAACCTTGTTAGTTGACAATACAAATTTGACAAAAGCATTGAAACCATGATTGAAGATTAGATTGATGTCTAACAGTCAGGTATGGATATACCACAATAATATAGTCTATGAACTATGATTCTCAACTTGATGGTCAATTACTTTTCACATATGGCATAATGGTGTAACTGTCAAACCAGGTGTACAGAAAATTTATAAAAATGTGAAAAGTAATCGACCGTTTCTCTATTTCAAAATCCGAGCAAGGACATATGCAACTTTCCCAAGACTGGTTACTTCCATAACAACTAATTAAGAGTTAGTTTTGCTGACTGCTAGAATGGTCAAAGGACCTACCTCTCCCTGTGTCCAATCTTTTGCTTTGCCTCCAGATATATGCTCCATCATTCCAGGAGGGCCACACACCTGCAAAAAAATTTTGAACACGATGAAGCAATCAAAATTGCTAAAGGGTCCCATATTGAGTACTTGCCAGCAAAGCGAATTAGAGGTGATTGACAGTTCATCAAGTCAATGCTTATATGTCCAATTACTAAACCATAGGTAGAGCAGTAGAGGGTTCTTCCTTTCGTATTTACATGTCCAACTTCTTAGAATAATTACTTCATCACCATATTTGAAGATCCCTTTTTAAGGCAAGAAAATGGCTACAAGTCAGGAGTCAATAAAGTGGTTACTAATGTTTTTAATAGGTCTTGTTCCTCCGATACACTAGATCCATGTTTCACAGCTTCAAATAGAAATCATATATATTCTAAAGATCAGGCTATAGGAAGAACATACATGTCCAATATTCTTTATTTGCTGGCTAGGGTGAAAAAACAACCCCCATCTAATGTGTTACAGAAAAGAAAATCAAAGTATAACAAATATTGAAAGGTATACCGTTTTTACTAAAATACGTGAAGTTATAGCGATCAAGAGGCAAAATTTGCGTTTAATGTGATATGTGGTCTAGTTACCTGTCCAAGATAGCACATATTTTACTCATACCGTCATACGAGAGGATGAGCTAAATTGATTCTTCTTATGCATTTTATAACAAAGCATTGAGCAAGTACTTACAAGAATAAGGGTGTCTTCTCCTGGGCTGGGCAAACCTTTCACTATCATGTCCTTGGATATGTATCCCACACCACCCCTCCAATTACTCGAAGGATTGTCCACAGTATAGAAAACCTGCAAGTTCCAAGTAGCAAAAATAACTAAAAATTAAACAAATCACATGGCCAACTGAAATCAGTGAGTACTGAAATTAACTATACCCTAAAATTAGGATAGCTAGATGCAAGCCTGTCAAGTTCAGCTTTTAACAATATATCATCTGGTGATATATTACCATAGAGCAGTGCCACCTGAAAATTCACAGCATATGGAAGCGAAGAAAGAAACCGGTGAATAATCGAGAGGCTTTGCACTTCCAGGCCCTATAACAACCTATATACGCAGTTATGAATCCAGAAACTCTAACGAGTATATCTGTTTGTTGATATTCCTAAAGCTGCAACGGAAAACTACACCTTCGTGTTGTCATCATGGTTCTTTAGAATAGCTTTGACAACTTGCAACATTGGCGTAATACCAGTTCCACCAGCAATCTGAAAGAGGAAAACATGGTGATAGATGTCAATAAGAATGTTGAAGTGATTGCAAAATTAGAAGCACATGCCAACTGTAGAATTCAACTACAAGCAGCAAAACACAAGTATCCCCAGATGCAAGGTAATAAGATTTACTTCTCAAAAGAAACAACACTTTGCACCCAATCAGAGAAAATCCAAGCTGGTCCAATTGGAACACCAGACAAGCAAAAAGAAAAGGTTGAAAACACTCATTTATGTTGGGTGAAAATAAAGACTTGCTTATTCATATGCTTATAGGGTTCTCTTATATATGAGAGAACCATGTTGGGCAAATTAGATTAAAAAACAGAAAGAATAGATAATACATAAAAGAAACAAAAGATATACAATATCTCAACAGTCCCCCTCAAGTTGGAGCGTAGATATCTATCGTGTTCAACTTGGAACAACATCTCTGGTAAGGACCTCTGGCTAGAGCCTTGTCAAGTGCATATGTTGTCTGATCTCCTAAGCTAACATGAGCAGTGGAGATGAAGCCATTCAGTATCATGTCTCTAGTGTAGTGACAATCTATCTTGATATGTTTGGTCCTCTCATGGAAGGTTGGGTTGTTAGCGATGAAAAAGCAACCTGGTTATCGCATTGGAGGTGCATGGGAAGAGGCACATCAAACAGATCTGAAATATCACTTCTGTACTAGCCTATGACATGGTCATATATTTTTATTCTGCATTGGATTTGGCAACCACTGTGTGTTTCTTGCTCTTCCATGACATCAAAGAACTCCCTATGAACACTACAAATCCAGAAGTATACTTCATGTCCTTGGGACACCCCGCATAATCCGCATCTACACAAGCTGTAACGGCAAGGGATGCACCTCTGTTGAATAGAAGACCAATGCCAAGTGAAGCCTTCAGATACCTCAAAATCATATAGACACATCCATATGTGCCTGTCTAGGCTACTCCATGAACTGACTCACTTTGCTTACTGCATAGGATAAATCTGACATGGTGATAGTTACATATAAGAGCTTCCCAACAAGCTTCGCATACCTCCTCTTGTCCACATCCTCAATATCAGCATCATACAGCTTCATACTCCTGTCTATGGGAATAGTGACAGGCCTGCAGTCTGTCATACTTGTCTCAGAGAGAAGATATGTATCATACTTCCTGTGAGTCATCACAAGTCCTCGTTGGTTCCTGGCAAACGCTAGTCCAAGGAAGTAGCGTAGTCTGCCAAGGTCCTTAGTCACAAACTGTTGACTTAAAAAATCCTTGGCAACATGGATGCCCTGCTCATCATCTCATGTAACAATGATATCATCAACATAAAAAAGTATAGCAAATGTATCTCTCTGAGTCCTTTGAACAAACAGTGAGTGATAGGTAATCGATCTCAGGAACCTATGTTGCTCTATCAAGTCTGAGAGCTTCTGGAACCATGCTCTTGAACTCTTCTTAAGGCCATAGACCACTTTGTGAAGCCTGCAAACCTTTTGATACGTCCACTCAACAGTGAACCCAGGTGGTTGTTGAATGTATACTTCCTCATGTATGTCAATAGAGAAAAGTGTTCTTCACATATGGCTAGTAGAGGGACTACTCTCGTGTCACTGCAATAGAAAGAAGTATAGAGTAGAATGCCTAGCCACTGGAGAGAAGGTATCTTGATAGTCCACCCCATATGTCCGGGTGAACTCACGTGCCACAAGTCTCGCCTTGTAGCGATCTACACTGCCATCTGCCTAGTGCTTTACCGTGAACACCCACTTGCATACAACAACAAATGCTCCAATAGAAGCTGTAACAATGCTCCAAGTGGCACACGACTGTAGTGCGAACATCTCCTCCTCCATGGCAAGATCCCATTGACTTTCCAGTATGGTCTCCAGATATGTTTGTGGTATCTTCAATGTTGATAGTATCACGACAAATCTCATGAAGTCTTTCAAGAATCTGCTCAAGGAGACATGGACTGCTAAAGGATATGTAGCACAAGTTTATCTCTATTTCCGCAAAGCAGTAGGCACATCTAGATCATTTGTCTCCTCATGAACCTGTAAACTACCCTCCTAAGAGGGCATTTGCTCATCCTATAAAGCATCCTGTTGTATAGACAACTCAGTAATGCCATCAATAGAAACAATATTCTCATAACATACCTGAGGCGTGTTGGATGATCGGGATGATACATGAGCAGCGGGAACAGTGTGAGATCTGCGAGTAAATACACATGGTAAAAACTAAGTCACGGTATTGGGTGGTGATCCAGGGGCAACCACAGGGGCAAGTGTAGGTATTGGAGGAGGTGGTGATGGTGGCGAAGGTGGTGGAAACAAAGTAGGAACTAGGAGTGGTGTAGCCATAGGAGGAGGCATGTATACCTCCTCGCCAAAGTCAGATGGATTCAACCTGTCACATGTAGGAGAGAAATACATAACAGACTCAAAGATAGTGACATCAACACTAACAAAGTATTTCCGTTCCGCCGAAGCGGATCAAAACAACAGTACCCCTTCTGGGTACGGGAGTAGTCAACAAAGACATACTTGACATCTCTAGGGGAGAGCTTGTCACGATCAGGCATCAGATTAAAAACAAATGCAACACAGTCCAACACTCAGGGTGTAGGAAACGCAATCAAGAAGGAACATTTTCTCCTAAAACAGAAGATGACATACAATTCGCCAATTAGCAGAATGTGATGACTGCATCACCGCAATAAGGGTGAGGGGCACAAATCTGAATCAAAAGTATCCGTATCACGTCGAGTAAATGCAGGTGTTTGCATTCAGCAACACCGTTCTGCTGGGATGGGCAAGCACTCGAGGTCTGTTGTATGATGTCAAGAGACTTTGAGAACTTGGATAACTGTAAAAAGTAGAACTCTAAGGTATTGCCAGATCGCAAATACTTGACAGTAGCAAAGAAAATTTTTTTATTTCAATTTACAGGATTTAATGACAGACCCATCCTCGGACTTGTTTTTTAACAAGAAGACTCAAGAAAGTCTAGAATAGTCATCCACAACGATAAGATAAAAATGATGTCCCTGGTAATCATGAACACAACTGGGATCCCAAATATTTAAGCGAATAAGCTCAAATAACTTAGTACTGCTACAACTCTGACGATCAAGAAAAGAAGAGCGGCGATGCTTTCCAAGCTGGCAAGCCTCGCATTGGAAGAAAAACTCGTGGAAATTTGTTGGAGGACATGACACATCTTCTGCAAAGGAAGGTGACTAAAACGAAGATGCCACAAGTATGGTGAGACCGATCCAATAGGAATAGTAGAAGCATCAGCATGAGGAGGATGGATCAGTCTGTAGAGCTCTCTTTGCTCATGGCCACATCCAATCACCCTGCCCGTGAGTATGCTCTGAAACATAAGAGAAGAGGGGTCAAAATGGCATGACAATGCAAATCCTTCGTGACCTGACTAATAAAGAGCAAATTCATCTGAAAATCAGGAACATATAAAACATTCTGCAAGCGCATGGATGGCGTCAAGTGCACCACTCCATGTCATTCGCAATGATGATCCATCTACCATGGGGTATAGATCTGTAAGAATTGAATTGGGCTCTATCTTCACATAGATGATGTGAAGCACTCGAGTCAATGATCCACTCTGTCATATTTGCCCTACTATAACTGGTAAAAGAATAGGCTATACTCGAGGACCTGGAGCAGGCTCTAGCAGCGGGTGCTATATTAAGAGAACCTGTAGTGGTGTTGGCAAAAAGAGTCATTATCTCCCTCAGATGGGAGACAAAATCATCAAGGCATGGATCTACCTAAGGAATCGAGCTGTTTGGAGGCTCTGCTCAGCCACACGAGCAGGTACGGAGCATCCATGCTTCTGATAGCATGTATCCTCAGAATGATTTGGACGATAACAGTAGGTGCATGTGCCATGTTGACGTCCACCTCCCTTGCCATGGGGACCACGCCATCTTAACTGTATAGAACCACCCCGACTGCAAGATGCAGCCATAGCTGAGGCGATCTTTGTGGTAGCGGCAGGTGGGAGAAGAAGCCTGTTGAGGAGACTATAAGCCTCCTCTACGGGAGGTATGGTCGCACCAGTAAGGAGTTGTGGTCATGTATCCTCATACTCTGGATCGAGTGCTGCCAAGAAAACTCCAACCATCGTGAAGTTCTTGTAGGCCATCAACTGCTCCATGGAAGTAGTAATGAGCATGAAGTTGTGAAATTTCTCAAACATGCCTCGAAGCAAAGAGTAGAAGGTATGCATTGGACGGTCATTCTGTTTGGCCTTGTATATGTTAAACTGAAGCTGAAGAATCTTGACCGCGTTCTTCGCTTGGGTATAGGTGGCTGCCAAAATCTCACATCGTCTTGGCAGTGGGCTGGTTCACAATATCGTTGGCAATCTCTATGGTGACGGTCCCAGAGAATCAAATGCACGCATACGCATCATCTTGCTTGCATGAAGCATTGTCCTCATTCTTGTTCGTCGGTTCTGGCTTTGTAAAAATGTGCTTCTTGTTGTTGCACTGCATAAGGATCAAAAACTGCATGGACCACAACTCGTAGTTGGTCCCATTCATCTTCACAATGGGAGCCGAACCCTTGAAGGTACTTGATGAAGAGAAGACGTCACCCATGTTCTCTGACATGATGAAAGGGGGCCGAAAATGAAACTCAACTAAGGAAGTAGACCGATTCGAACGAGTCTACACGAGCATATAGAGGATTGGTTGTACGTGTAGACTCATACAACCATCATCATCACTCCTTGATTAACGTTAGGACCAGAAAATGAGATTTATATGTCTGAAATCATGATGTCGATCAAAATCAGACAATTTCAAACCGCAATTTGGCAACAAATAGGAGGAAGAATGCACATGAGGGTCGTCGAAGGCATTGCCATGAAGACCTGTAGCAACCCACTGGAGCGTGTGGGAGCGCACTGCGGTGCGAAGCAGCGGATGGCTTCGGTGCACGGTGATGTATTCGGTGCGCAACAGCACGAAACTACGGTACAGGAAGTGGTGTTGCACGCTAGCTGTCACACGGAAGGCGACAGTGCATACAAGATGTTGTGTAGGAGGTGGCGGCGCACAGTGGGTGCCGCGCGGAAGGCAACGACACGTGAGGGACGTGGCGGCGTTGGTGCGGGATGCCCGTGTGGGAGGTGGTAGCAGGCGTCAGAGGGCGGCATGTGGGGGCTAAGGCACGGGTGGTGTAGGAGAACTCTAGTCTACAACCGTCGCTTTGATACCATGTTAAGAGAAAACAAAGACTTGCTTACTCATGAGGCCCTAGGATTCTCTTATATAGGAGAGAAACATGTTGGAAAAATTACATAAAGAAGACAAAAAGAATAGATAACACATAAAAAAACAAAAGATAACTGGAATCTCAAAAATTTACCATTCCGATCTGCTTCTTCATGTTGGGGCTATATCTTAGCTTTTCAATTGGCCTGCAACAACAATTCATTGAGACGTTCAGAATATATATTATTAATAACTTACATTGTAAATTTTAGTTAGAGTACCCACCCTTTCACTTCCACTACATCACCTGGCTTTAAACTAGCCAAGTATTGACTCATTTTTCCTTCAGGATAAACCTGTCATTAGACCAATAGAGTCCATTTTTGAAGACTGATGCAGAACTTAGAGAAAATGGCTTTAAGGGAAGAACGTTTGAGTTCTGAGAAATTAACAGAATTAAGAGAATTAAAAACTAAATGCAGCAATGTATAAGGGATTTTTTACTTCTGATTCTGCACTTCTCACTGCTTTAATAAAGGCAAAAAAATTGTGAAGATTCGAAGATGAAACTTAACTACTGACGATGTATCCTACATGCTTCTACTCTAAGCAAGTAAACTAGTATGTGGAGTACACGTTGCAGAGGTCGAGTACAAGTAGTAATTAAAGAATTAAAAAATCGATTATAAAAACCCTAGGGATGAGGCCCCATCTAAATACTTAACCCCTTCAGATTTAAGACTGTAGCAAGGTCCACATGTATGTATATGTAAACAATATACATGAACATGTCAATTACATTTTTGGGAACTTGTGAACATGTATGTCAATAATGTTGGGATCCACCTAAGAATGTTACAGGGTGCAATAAGAATGTGCACTTGGTAATATGAATGCGCGTGATATGTACTTGATTATGATGGCTTTGTAGATATGTTATTATGTTTTCGGACAATTTTTATATTTACATTTATTTTTTCTGTCTTATGTAATTTACCCATGGGCTCCTCTATATAAGAGAGTCCTAGGGTCCTTTGGAATAAGATTCGATCATTTTTTCTAGCATGGTATTAGAGCGACGATCATAGATCGAAGCTCTCATACCCCACCAAAACCATATCCCCACCACCACGCTCGCACCACCGCCATCGTTGCCACCTCTCCAGCGACTGTGTCGCCGCTGCCTGTTCGTCTGTGGTTGTTGCCTTAGCCGCCAGACCTCCTTCAAGCGGCTATTGCCGAATTTTCTTCGTCTGTGGATCTTAATGAAGAATTGTTTCCTGGAATGTAAGGGGGTTGGGGGTTAGGGAGAAGAGAAGGGTGGTTCGGGAGTTTTTGAGTTCTTGCCATACTGATGCAGTGTTCTTGCAGAAGTCTAAGGAAGATTGAGACCAGACCACACGCCTATCAATTGGGAGTTGGGGTGAAGGGACGATCCCAAGAGCAATGTTCGAGTTCGAAAGATCCTAGTTATTGGATAATGGGTTCAAAGAGATGGTTACGAACTATTGGAGAGCTATGCAGGTTGAGAGTTCAGCAATGCAGAGGATAATCCAGAAGATCGCGTGTTTATAAGAGATGCTGATGAAGCACAAGAAGGAGGTGTCTCAAAGCAGAGGTGAGCGACGTAACATTGTTGTGGAGGAGACTGCTAGGCTGGATGGGGTCGAGGATGAACATGATCTTAGTCTGGAAGGTTGCGGTCACGAGGAGAGCTCTAGAAGGTTATTGCTAAAGATGATAACGGAAGGAGGTGGAGTGGCTACAGAGGTCTACGCAGAAGTGGGTGAAAGAGGATGCGAATACACGAGATTTTTTTCATGATGTAGCTCGTGGAAGGAGGGGAAACTTGATACATGACTTGCATGTGGAGGGGGAGAGAGTCTCGAGAGACAAGGCGATAGGTGCGACAATTGTGGACCACTTCTGGAGGTTCAGCAGAAGTACCGTCTTCCGAGGTGAGGCGACTGGGAAGGGGCGCCATGTCCTTGGGGTATGGTCAGCAGGATGTACTTATTTCAGAGTTCACGAGGGAGGGGATACGTAGGATGGTCTTTGATCTCAATACAGATGGTTGCCTTGGACAGATGGCCAACCGGTGTTCTTTTACAGGGAATCCTGGGAGATGGTGGAGGATGATGTCATGGGGTTGTTGTTAGAGTTCAGAGAGGTGAATAGGGGTCTGGAGAAGCTCAATAGATCCCTTCTCCTTTTGTTGTCGAAGGAAGGTGCGGAGCGAGTACATGAGTTTAGGCCCATAGCATTTTCTAATGCTATTTATCCGATTGTGGCTAAGGTGCTAGACAACCAACTCAGATGTGTTATGGACAATCTAGTTATGTCTACTCAGTCAATGTTTATTACGGGAAGGCAACTGCTGGAGGGAGTGGTTATGGCTTCGGAATTGGTCTCGGATTGGAAGAGAGGGGTTTCTGGTTTCATCTGGAAAGTGAACTTTTCGAAGTCGTATGATAGTATGAGTTGGAAATTTATCTTGGACCTTGCTGGTTAGTACTGACTTCCCAGATGTTTGGATTGACTGGACGAAAAGGTGCATTACCGCACCCTCACTTTCAGTTCTTGTGAATGGGAAGCAAGAATGAGGTTTCTTTCAATTGCGGATGGGGGTGAGGTAGGGATGTCCCTTAGCCCCCATCCCGACACCCGTTATTTGTTCTTGCGGCGTATGCATTGGCGATTATGTAAGGTCTAGCAGAAGGAGGGGGTTTTTAAGTGATACTCCTCCAGAGAAGATTTCTCGATGATGGTCTTGTAGTACATTGATGAGACCATTTTCTTCATAGGTGTGGCGGAGTGTAAGGCAGTCAGACAGTGCTAGTTATTTTTTGACGACTTGTCAGGTTTAAAGGTTAATGGTGCAAAATTGACCTTTGTATCATTTGAACTTTGTTTAAAGGATACAACTTCTTGTATGGAGATTTTGGAGACAACTTAGAAGAATCTATTGATCAGCTATCTTGGCCTCTACCGTCTGCAAGAGTCTTACCTGTGGGAATAAGTAAGAGATTGGAGTCATTGATGAGGCATTTCTTTTGATCGTCTAAATATGATGGAAAGGGTCTTGCGCAGGTGAACTGGTCAGTGGTGACTACATCGACCAAGGAGAGATGCCTTGGGTTGTTACGATTGGAAGATATAAATAAGTCGTTGCTTGCGAAGTGGGTGTTGAGGATCTGGGGAGGTGGGAGTGATCAGATCCCTAGGTCGGTTAGATCTATTTATGGAGTATCACCTAGCCTATACACCCAGTCTGAGGTTGTGGCTTCGCCAACCACATTCCAGAGATGGATTTATTCAGTCCTGCCAGTGCTTGCAGAATCGATGCAACCTCTTTTAGGAGATGGGCGTGGCTTCCAATTCTGGATGGACGACTGGTATGAGGAGGGGCTATCTATGATTTGAACCCCATGCTTTTTGCTTTAGCAGTGGACAGGGGCGGAACTAGTATATATCTTAGGGGGGTCATGGCCCCTCCTTAATTATTACATTTCACATATATAATGATATTAATTTTTTATATGCCCCCTGCTCAAAATTTAAATATAGAAAGAATAATTCCGAATACTATCACTAAATGCTTGATGGCTTGCTGGCAAAGCGTTGCATCTTCTAATTAATGAACCAGGGTCTGAATCTCGTCTTTGCACTTTTTGTTAAAAAATTAGCTTTATTCACTTTATCTATCTCCATCCTTTCTTTTTTAAAAAAAATTATTTCCATCTTTTCTTTGTTAAAAAAATATTTTTACTCGCTTTTAATATAATAACATTATAAGTTTAATTTGATATAAAATGAGATTGGGGCTCATTTATCTTTCCCGTTATTTCTAATTCTCTTTGTAAATGAATAAATTTCATTGTTTCCTTTTAAATATGAAATTTCTTAACTAAAACTATTAAAAAATCATTATTGGAAAAAATAGTCTATACTTTATTGTAAAATTCAAATAACATTGAAATGGCAAGTTTATCAAAAATTAAAAATCACATTTGAAATTGTTAGCTCTACATAAAAAATATCATTTGAAAATACTTTTTTTATGTTTTACTTATACATGATAGATGTATACTTGGCCCCCTCCCCCTTGATAAAGTTCCTGGTTCCGCCCCTGGCAGTGGATAAAGAGGTGTATGTCGTGGATTGTTGGTCTGATGGTTGTTTTTTTTTAGGCTCCAAAAAAGGGGGAGACACTCAGCGGTGTTCACCCCAATCTATTAAAGGTAAAAACGTAAAGTAAATATACAAAAAAGAATAGAGAACACAAAAACCAAGCTCCAGTGAGGAAGAGCAAGGCTAAAACAAAAGAACCAGACCAGACTATCTATTAAACCAGTCTGCCACAAGACGCGAAGCAAGGATAATGATATTTTCCCGGTAAAAGCGCTGGCCCCTGAAGACGGCCTCATTCCTCCCCAGCTAAATGCCCCACAGCCTCGCAATCGGAGCCAGCAGGTCCTTTCTTTCCCTGCCCCTGATGCTTGTCAAGCTAGCGCAAAAAGCAGCCATGCTCTCAGAATTGATCCAATCCAGATCATCCCAAAGTCCACGAACCAACCTGCATTCAAAGAATAGATGGTCAAAAGTTTCCCGCTCCGCATCGCACATCACGCAATTAGGTCCAACATTCAGAAACAAAGACGCGCAATGGTCGCGCGTGAGAAGCCTCCCCCTGCGCAGAATCCAAAGGAAGACAGCAATTAGGTCTGATGGTTGTTGAACGTCCGAATTTGTTGCAGAGTCATCGGATGAAAGATTAGAGAAGTATCTTAGTCTTTCTGACAAGTTGGCGAGTCTTGATGTGATGACATAATGAAGAGACTCATTACGCTGGAGGGATGGGATGTTCAGAGTCAAGAAGGCAATGCATACAAGGTGGTGTATGCTCCGCCTTCTTGGATGGATAGGAGATTGCTCAGGATTGTTCTATGATCTAGGGATGGAAGATACCCTCAAGGGTAAAGGTATTCTTGTGGTTGTTGAGAAGAGAACGTGTCTTGACAGCTGCGCAGCAAGCCAAGCTGTTTCCAGCCGTGGAGGAGGGTTGCAGAAGATGTGATGGAGTGATAGAAGATATTGAGCATCTTTTTTCAGTGCCCTGGATCATTGAAATCGTAGTGTAACGCGAACATTCTAGGCATCCAATGGAGTGATAAGGATTCTTTTTGAGCCTCACATGGTAGAGATTGGACAGGCTCACGAAGGCATGTGCTTTATGAAACTAGTCGGGACACTGAGACTAGCTAGAAATGTTGTTATCTTTAAGGATGGGAGATTTTACTTTGAAATGTACTCAGCTCGGCTTGGCTCGGCTCGGCTGGGCCTGGGCCTGGCCTGGCCTGGCTTGGCTGGGCTCGACTGGGCTTGGTTGGGTTGGGCTTGGCTGGGCTGGGCTGGGCTTGGCTGGGCAGGGTTTGGCTTGGCTTGGCTTGGCTTGGCTGGGCTGGGCTTGGATTGGCTTGGCTGGGCTGGGCTGGGCTTGGCTGGGCTGGTCTGGGCTTGGCTGGGCTGGGTTGGGCTTGGCTTGGCTGGGCTGGGCTGGGCTTGGCTTGGCTGGGCTTGGCTTGGCTGGGCTTGGCTTGGCTTAGCTTGTCTTGGCTGGGCTTGGCTTGGCTTGGCTTGGCTTGGCTGGGCTGGGCTGGGCTTAGCTTGGCTGGGCTGGGTTGGCTGGGCTGGGCTGGGCTTGGCTTGGCTGGGTTGGGCTAGGCTTGGCTTGGCTTGGCTGGGCTTGGCTGGGCTTGGCTGGGCTTGGCTTGGCTGGGCTTGGCTTGGCTTGGCTGGGCTTGGCTGGGCTGGGCCGGGCTGGGCTGGGTTGGGCTTGGCTGGGCTGGGCTTGGCTGGGCTGGGCTGGGCTGGGATGGGCTTGGCTTGGCTTGGCTTGGCAGGGCTGGGCTGGGCTGGGCTTGGCTGGGCTTGGCTTGGCTGGGCTGGGTTGGGTTTGGCTTGGTTGGGCTTGGCTTGGCTTGGCTTGGTTGGGCTTGGCTTGGCTTGGCTTGGCTGGGCTGGGCTGGGCTTGGCTTGGCTGGGCTGGGCTGGGCTGGGCTTGGCTTGGCTGGGCTGGGCTTGGCTGGGCTGGGCTGGGCTTGGCTTGGCTTGGCTTGGTTGGGTTGGGCTTGGCTGGGCTTGGCTTGGCTTGGCTTGGATGGACCTCTAAAGGATGTCCATCCCATCTTTCCTAAAAAAAATCGCAAAAGAGGTTGTCATCACACATCTCTTCTTTCAGTCAATCCATTCACGGGAAATCCTCTGCAATGCAGAGCCAGTCGGCGCGGTCATATGCCTTCGAGAACATTCCGCATGAATCCCTTGACCCTTTTCCTCCGCCACTCAACAACCACCTCAGAAGCCAACACAACCTCGTCCATCATATGCCTCCTCGAAATGAACGTCATCTGTGTCGTATCAATAATAGGTCCCAAACCTCTCGCAATATGTTGGCAAGCACCTTAGCAACAATCATATAAACAACATTTAACAATGATACCGGGCATAAATCCTCAGCCTGCCACAGGCCCGCAGCACATCCTTCTTATTCGGCCGCTCAAACCCGTCGTTCGGCAAGTGAAGCTCCTCAACCACATCTAGCACCTCCTTGTCAATCAGCTCCCAAAATTAATTGGAAAAGGAAATCGGGAAAGCTATCCAATCCTGGGGATCCGTCAGAAATAAGACCGAAAACTTCCTGCTTAACCTTGGAGAGCAGAAAATGACGCAACATCTCCTCTGACTGCAAGTTGGACAATCATGGGATATCACTTCCTAGCATCTAGCACCGTTGTTGGGCACCCACATGCTAAGTTCAAAAAAATATCGCCTCGGTGCACCAGCAATACAACCCTCCCCCCAACTCTTCCCTGTTCACCTCAATTGTGTGGATTAGATTGCGCCTCTGATGATCGCTCGCCATCGCATGAAAGAATCTGGTGTTCGCATCTCCCTTTTTCAGCCACCTCTACCTCGAGTGTTGTCTCCACTCAATATCCCGCTTCTTGTCCTCCCCTAAAAATATGTGGTTAAGCTAGTGTCTCGCTGACATCTCCTCTAGAAGCTCTATAGAGTCCTCCATCTGATCAAGGTGCATAGCCCATGCTTGTTCTAACTTCTAAGTCCATCCTCTGCCCTTGGACTAATCGAGACTCCATCTTAAATTGAATCAGCATATCATGCAAAGCTCTGAGCTTTTCTGCCATCTTCCTCAAGGTCAACCCTGATACCTCTGACTCCAACTAGCAAGTAGCAACTCTTGACCTTCTCGCGAAACCCCTCCTTCAGCATCCAAGAGCGTTCGAAAAGAAAGATATTGCTTGAGGCAAAGTCATCACCAACCAACCAAACAGGTTCCGAGAAATGCGATCGCACCACACGAACTTCATCCCATATATCAGATGGGTGGGGTCTTGTAGGGCCATAGACCGTGGAGGTCAGAGAGAATAACCCATCTGGATACATGCACAACAACACAGATAAAACATGGGTGCCACACACCAAATCCACAATCTCAAACGTATCACCAATCCATCCAATAACCATGCCCTCTCCTCCCCTCAATGTGCCAACAAATGGTAATGCACAAAACTCGGTAAAGCATGATTCATCCAGCTCTAGCCAAATAAATCGGCCCCAAACCTCTACCTTCCTCTTTTGCAAATACAAAATATCCGTCTTCTAGCTCTCTAATAAAAGTACTACAACTATCCTTTATGCAGGGTCGGGCCCCTAATGCACCGAGTATGCCAAACTTGCTCAATATGCAGGTCGTAGGGTATATGCGAGAGAGTATGCTGCATATATGATCGCATATGTATTAGACTTTGAACCATGTAACACAATCACCCAGCAACAGTTCATCGCCCTCTGACGTACCCTCTAACAGCACCTCCAATGCTTGAGGCTCCAGCAATCGCCCAGCGACATCGACCTCTAACCGACTTTGCTCCAAGCTCCAGAGCATGGTCCAGGTTCAGCAACATCCTTAACAATAACTTTTTTCTTGCCCAATGCCTTTGATCACTTTGCTGTTATTATTAACTTATTTGACTTCCATCTCTTTATTGTGTTGAGATTGAACATGATATGACCATGCATATGATTGAATGTGAGATAAATGTTTGCATGAAGACACGATGAAGTTTCCTTCCCCGTTTATCGGGCTAAATGTTTCTTATAGAACAAAAAGAAACTGAAATCCCCCCTCCCATTCCTAATTAAGGCATCATTTCATTGTTATATTTTTTGAAACATAGATACTAAATATTTGAATTTATTAGTATACTTTTAATTATTTTTATTAAAACAATACAAACCACTGAAACTGCATATAATTCCGTATATATTTCTGCATATCTGCTTACTTGCTTCAAACCGCCTGACCGAATATATACCGCATGCTGACTTTCTAAACCTCTGAGAGAAGGCACGGTTAGCATGCAAGTTCTAGCATAGATGTTATCCATCGTTATCTTTTTTCTATAATGAATAGACAGTCACTTAAAGTCAAAAACCACACTTTAAAACATGAAGTCTCTTATTTGTATTCAGAAATAATGTGCAACAACCAGAGATTCAGTGAGGGAACAATATGGAGTCCTAAAGCCGCATACTTTAAAACATGAAGTCTCTTATTTGTATTCAGAAATAATGTGCAACAATCAGAGGTTCACTAACGGAACAATGTGGAGTCCTCTTACCTTGATTAATAAGTCAAAGTACCCCTTAGACTCTGGATCTGATATAGGAGTATACCTGAACAAAATTTGTTACAGATGCTCATTACAAAAGAAACAAATAGTTAGGTCCTGTCAATAGAACTATTTTACTACAGGGTCAGTATATAGCACAACTATAAAGGCTGTCGATATAAAACAGAAAACTAGATCCTTGTCCAAAATGGAGTGTCCTGCTATTCACCAACAAAACAAGAATGAGGATAACTATGCAGTGACTCCAACATTTTGGCAACTTTCGACACCTTGATCAAATGGCAAAAGTAGATCACACAGTTGAAGCTCAATCAGCTCACGTTAGACCCATAGACAATATCATGCTCCATCAGGCAACGTATATACGATGGCCAGTGATAAACAATTAAGAGATCCAGGTGCATATTTCACAAAGCATTTCTAGATTAACACAAAAGATTTTTTTTTTCTAGCAATCCAAAAGAGATCCCAAAAAGAGAGAATTCATATTTCCATTGTGGCAGTGAATATTAACCTCAATAACAAGAAAAATATCGGAAAGACTTACGGACGGACGACATATTTTGGTTTCCCATCAGCACCTTCTCCTGATGGTGCCCTGAAAGTAGCACGTATTTTGCAAAATAGTCATTAAAGGGATGGCAGTGCCAAAAGCCGTCATTGTTAACCAGTCAAATATAGATATATGCGGTCCATGTTTGGCTCAAAGTAGGGACGAGGACAACACAGACAACATCATGCCAAACACTTAAGTTTTGTTGTCAGCTTCAGAAATAATTTCCCTTACTTTTCCCTACGTGGAGAAAAAAACAGATGTTACCGACTAAAGATGGTGAATAAGGTCCTTCTCCTTTTTACTTGTAGACTTACCAGGCTACTTATTTCTCCAAAGAAGCTCGTATTAACTTTATATTTCGGTGACAAAAAGCTTTAAAATGGATAATGAGGATCTTAAGTTTCTCATTTCTTGCTTCTCAAAAAAAAAAAGTTTCTCATTTCTCCTATTACGAGTCTTAAATCCTTTTAAAACAAAGAAGCCTTAAAAAGAAGCTAGTAACTACATTCTAGTTATGGATCTAACTACATGTATAACCCATGACAAAGGCAACATTGCCAGCTCCACTTGATGTGACATATTTTCTTAATAACTGGTTAAGCTTCTTTCTCAAAGTCATGTCTTGGGCATGTCTCTTAGATCCATTCCCTCATAAGTTTCTTTGACAAATTAATATAATATTCAACTAACTCGATCTTGATATACAAGACCTCAAAACTATCACACAATCGGCTAGATGTTTTACTTTATCTACAAAGCTCGATTCTGATTTTTGCCGCAAATTCGCCTCATTAATAAATATAAGGATATGGATGTGGGAATTTTCTTTCAAGGAAGAGGGTTTTGTAGAGTTTTTCCTGGCTTAAAATAGCTGTCTTTAAACTAGATTGAGGTATGATATGCAAGAATGGTAATTTTAAATGAGACTGAGAAGTAAATTTTGATGAAATTTGGTGGAGGCGGAGCTTGAAATTTTCGTGAATGACACGAAATGACACATTCACGAGTACTTTCCATCCAGCCTCGAGGGTTACCTACCAGAAATTGGTCTTAGTAAGAAAATATGGTGGCCTGGCGCAGGCGAAGATGCAGAGCAAATAACAGTGAGATAGAGAAAATAATGCTAAAAGAACAATACAGAGACGGAGAAGGGGAAATTCAAGGCTTTGACTGGATGGCAAAGTCTTTGCTCATTGTTGACCAGGAGAAACTATACAGGAAGGCGCACCTAGACACGTTGAGTTACTTGCCACATGGCGGTAGCTTCGAAAGGGGCAAGTTTTTTATTTAAATGCTGAGCAACTGATGATAAGCTAACACGCTGAGAAGAGAAAGGACGTTGATGGAAGAAGCTACTTGCCTTTTGATGACGGATGGTGATTACAGAGGTGGTAATTACTTCTAGTTTTTAAGCATGCACGCATTAAATAGCCAAGAGCTTTATTTTAAAAATGCAATAAAAGTTGTTAAAGAGAAGCACTCATTTTAGTACTCGAGGTCTTAGATTATAGGTCATGCAAAAAAACTAAAAATAGAAATGGCAAATGGGATACCTTGTCAAAATACAAGATGCAATATCAAGACCCAACTTGGTCGTGGGGTCAAATGTAAATCTGCCAAGGAGAAAAAACAAGTTACTTTTGCAAAAATATGATGCAGATAAATATGCATATGCTGAACTAATCCCGCAATGACAAATTGATGACTAGACCATTTCACTCTTTGCAAATTGATTTTCATTGGATGCTTTCACATGTTATTACAATATGTCACATGAACATGATATAAGATCAACAAATCTTTCTCAATTCTTATGCTCTGATACCATGTTAGAAAATAGGAATGCAGAAGTGTATCAGAATCAAAGGAATAAATATGAACATAAAACTAATCTTCAAGAATGAATTTGCGAGATTCGAACCCGCTCTGATACCATGTTAGAAAATAGGAATGCGGAAGCGGAATGATAAACAAAGCATAAGAACAGAGAAAGATAAATATGAAAATACACGGGATTTTACGTGGAACCATACTCCCCAAGGAGCGGGATGAAACCATGGGAGAATGCCTGAGAGGGCAGATAGTCTATTCAACTTTCTCAATGGATACAGGAGGTCGGGGCTCCTTATATAGCCTCTACAAAACCTCCAAGTCCCACCACTGGTAGATGTGGGACTAAACATATGGATGGGGTAATCTTGGAGGTATCCATTTACCCATCTACATCAAAAGAGGCACACAACCAAATACTCCAACACATATTGATCCGTCTGTAAGGGTTTAGGATTTTAGGGTTTAGTAGTCTGCTTTCGGACAAGATGAGTTAAAGCTTTGCTTTCTAATTGATTCATGCATAAGTAAATCAACAAGCAAATGTCTAAGAAGAGCACAACAAAGGACCATAATCAATTGTTAGCCTCTTGGTTTTTTATTTCTTTGTAAATGTTTTTTATTTAACTCAGAACTTCAACCCATCACTAGCGCCAAAAAAGCAATCAACACCAAATATAAATGTTAGGAAAATAGAACGAGTTGTTTATTCCAATAACCCTAGTCTTTCTTATATAGAGGAGAGAGCTATGGGTAAATTACAGAAGATAGACATATAGAAAAAAAAATAGCATAAATGGTACATAGAAATATCTCTACACTCCCCCTCAAGATAGAGCATATATATCAATCATGCTCAGCTTAGACGAGCACTTCTGAAATGACCTTCTTAGTAATGCATTGGTGAATATGCATGTCGTCGGTTCTCCTGAGCTAACATGAGAAGTAGAAACCAAGCCCTTCTGGATCATATCTCTCGTATAGTGGTAGTTTACTTCAATGTGTTTCGTTCTCTCATGAAATGCAGGGTTGTTTGCAATGAAAAGGGCAGCTTGATTATCACATTATAACTGCATAGGCAAAGGAACATCTACATGCAAATCTGTTAACACTGCTCAAACCCACATTATCTCTGTACTTGCTTGTACCATAGCCCTATACTCAGATTCGGCACCTGGTCTAGCAACAACAGTTTGTTTCTTGCTTTTCCAAGAAACAAGGGAACTACCAACAAATACTGCAAAGCCCGAAGTGGACTTCCTGTCTTAGGACATCCTGCATTGTCAGCATCAACACACGCAGAAATAGATAAAGATGTTCCTCTCTTGAACAATAATCCTGCACCTGGAGACGATTTGAGATATCTCAATCACGTATATTGCATCCATATGTACTTGTCGCGGTTGCTCCATAAACTTACTTGGTTCACTGCAAAGGAAATATCTGGTCTGGTGATAGTAACATATAGGAGATTTCCTACCATCTCTCTATATCTCTTTTTATCTACCTCATATGTATCATCCTCATATAATTTCATGCTAGGATCCATAGGAGTAGTGGAGGGTCGACACCCAATCATGCTCGTCTCAAAAAGCATGTATGTAACATATTTTCTTTGAGTCATCACAATATCCTACGGATTCCTGGAAAATTCCAATCCTAGGAAATACCTTAGAGTGCCCAAATCCTTAGTAACAAACTGGCGGCCTAAAAATTCTTTTGCCATCTTTGCTCCCTGCACATCATCCCCTGTAACAAGAATATCATCAACATAGATCATTATGGTGATGCAACCTAAGTAAGTGGTGACGTAATGGCAACCCTAAACTTGAAAACTAAGGGGCTAAATGACGAAAACAACTAAGATGTCGTGCGATACGCAAAAACCAGCAACAAGAGACAACAAAATACCCGAGTTATAGCATCGATTTTTCCATAATTTCAGGGCAAAGCAAATAGTTAATGGCTATTGGAAATAAATAACGATGTTGAAGTTTAGAAACTCAATAAATCACCAAACCGAACAGCAATATAACATACCACAACGCTACAGTCATATGGTGGAATAATATGCAGAGAAAACGCTCATACCACAACCGGCAAGGGAAAGTTCGCATGCTTCAGATCTGGTCGGCGTCAACTCGAGGCTTGGAAAGCTTGCCGCGGCTCGGGAGGCTCTTGACAAGGGCGCAGGACGGCGGCTAGGTGCTGGTCTCGACTGGGGCAGTGCTGGCAGTAACAGGGGGGGGGGGGGAAGAATACGGTCACAGGGGGAGGGAAACGGGCGGTGGTAACATGGGAGATGAGTGAGGCGGCTCTGAGGAGTGCAGGCGGTGCTGGGGTGGCGAGGGGAAGGTGTGAGAGGCGGTGGCGGCGTCGCGGGGGTCGCGAGGGCTTACGCGCGGGAGGGGCACAGGGTGATGGGGGGGCGAGATCGGGGTTCGGGCGGGGCCGCGTCGGGTGCACGGTCGAAATTGGGGATGGCGTCAGCTGGAGGAAAAGGGGATAGCGAGGGCGGGGCTGGTGAGTAGCGGGAAGAGGAGGAGGGCCGAGAGGGGGGGGAGGCGGCGAGAGGGAGAGGGAGAAGAGGGGAGGGAGGCGGCGGTAGGGGGAGAGGTTAGGGCACGAGAGAAAAAGAAAGGAGGCGGGGGTCGAGAACGACGGGGAGAGAGGGAAAGAGAGAGAGAGGGAAAGAGAGAGAGAGAGGGAAAATAAGTGGGGAAAATAATTCTCATTCAAACTTGAAAAAAAACCCTAGCTATTGGGGAGCCTTTATAAAGGCTAAATCCCCCAAATAAGCAACAACTTTCCTAAAAAATAAGAAAAGAAAGAAAAACAAAAAAGAAAGGATAATAAGGCCTTGTATAATGAGCCTTTTACATAGAATAAAAATAAATAAAATAAATAAATCAAATGTTCATTAAAATTGATATCATGCTGCATCAACTCCCCCTGCTGAGAAGAATCTCGCTCCGTCGAGATGGCATCGTGGTAGTTCTGAAGTATATCGGGGCGGAGTTTTTGGAGTTCATCCTCGTCAATCCAGGTGCAATCTGTAAGAGGTCGTCCCTTCCATTTGACTAGATAGCGACGGGAGAGACTACGTCTAGTCGTCATATCTCGGATGTCGGCAATATCTTCAATCTGATCGGCATCAGTCGCGATTGGTGGTTGGCGCGTGTCATCAGCGGGAACTGCTGGCGTAGAGGCATCTGTCTGTTCATCTCCATGATATAAGAAGAGATCTGATACATTAAAGACTGGCGATGTCTGGACGTCTGGCGGCAGGTCGAGTAAGTAGGCATTGGGCCCAATCTTCTTGAGGACTCGGAATGGACCAATCTTTCGTTCACTCAATTTTTGGTGGATTCTCAAAGGAAACCTCTCTTTTTTTAGGTGGACCATCACTAATTCTCCAACTCTGAACTCGCTCTCTCTACGGTGTAGGTTGGCTTGGGCTTGGTATTTCTGGGTCATGGTTTGGAGTTTGGCTCGGATTTCGGTATGGATATGGGTGAGGTGTTCGACCAGATCCTCAGCAGCTGCACTACTTCTCCCTTGCATGGTTGTGGGTTTTAAGTCTAGAAATTGGGTAAGTGGAAAGCCGTACACACTCTCAAATGGCGATTTTCCGGTGGACCTATTAGTGGAACTGTTATACGCGAATTCGGCTTGGGGAAGAATTAGATCCCATTTGGACGGAGAGTCCCCTGCAAGACATCGCAATAAATTTCCTAATGATCTGTTAACTACTTCGATTTGCCCGTCTGTTTGTGGATGATAAGCAGTGCTGTATTGCAAACGAGTACCAAGACGAGACCAAAGCGTGCGCCAAAAATGACTCAAAAACCTGGTATCACGATCTGAAGTGAAAGAACGAGGAACACCATTCAGTCGAACATCACAAAAAAACAAATCAACGACATGAGATGCATCTGAAGTTTTTTTACATGCAATGAAATGTGCCATTTTAGAAAATATGTCCACGACCACAAAAATAGAGACAACTTTCCGTACCGTGAGGGGCAAGCCTGGCACAAAATCCATAGTGATGTCTTCCCAGGGTCGCAGAGGAATCGACAGAGGTGTATACAACCCAGTGTTCTGCCTATGGCCTTTGAATCTTTGACATGTTTGGCATTTTTGTACGAACTTTGTAACATCCTTTCGCATTTGCGGCCAATAAAATCGCTCTTGGAGAAGGGTCAAGGTCTTATCCCTTCCAAAGTGTCCAGCTAAGCCTCTGTTATGTAGTTCTGAAATTAGGTTCTCTCGAAGAGAAGTGGCAGGGATGCACAGTTGATGGGCCTTGAACAAGAATCCTTCATGAAGGACATAAGTGGCTGTCGGATCCTGTCCAGTATCGGTACACTCGGCATAAACTTGTCCGAAGTCAGGGTCGGTGGGGTAGAGGTCCTTGAGAGCGTCAAATCCTGTTGTGCTGACTGTCATTGTCGTCAGGGCATGGGCTCGCCTGCTCAATGCGTCGGCCATGCGATTCAGGGTGCCAGCCTTGTGCTTGAGATGGAACGTGTATTCTTGGAGGAAACTAACCCATTTGGCATGGCGCTTGTTAAGGGTTTTCTGCGAATTCAGATATATTAAGGCTTCATGATCAGAGTTAAGGACAAATTCACGTTGGATCAGGTAATGCCTCCAATGCTTGAGGGCTTGCACCACGGCATAGAATTCGACATCATAAGTGGAGTACCCTGATCGAGCTTCATTCAATTTCTCACTGTAGAATGCTACAGGTCGTCCTTCTTGACTTAGGACGGCACCAATCCCGACATGTAAGGCGTCGCAATCGACTACAAAAACCTTGGTGAAGTCAGGAAGTGCCAAACAGGGGCATGTGTCAATTGATATTTTAGATTTTGAAAGTTGGTTTCTGCTTCAAGGGTCCAAGCAGGTGCGCCTTTACGCGCGCAATCTACCAACGGTGCTGCACAAGTGCTAAAGTTCCGGATGAAGCGTCAGTAGAAAAAGGCCAATCCCAGAAAGCTGCGAATCTCAGTGAGGGTTTTGGGCATGGGCCAGCTCTGAATGGCCTGAATCTTGGAGGGGTCAACCTTAAGTCCATCGGCAGTGACAATGTATCCCAGAAAGAGGACCGTGTCAGACATGAAGGAATATTTCTTAAGGTGGACATACAATTGTTGGGCTCTCAAGGTCTCCAGGACTTGTCATAAGTGGGATAAGTGGTCTTCTTTAGTCAAGCTGTAGATCAGTATGTCATCGAAGTACACAACCACAAACTTACCCATGAAGGGCCGTAAAACATGATTCATAGTTCGCATGAAAGTGCTGGGAGCATTAGACAGGCCGAAGGGCATTATTGTCCATTCATAAAGGCCCTCTTTGGTCTTAAAAGCAGCCTTCCACTCGTCTCCAGGTCGGAGGCGAATATGATGGTATCCACTGCGAAGATCCATTTTGGAAAATAATTTGGCACCTGATAGCATGTCGAGCATGTCATCAAGGCGTGGAATCAGAAAACGATACTTGATCGTGATCTTGTTGATAGCACGATTGTCCCACATTCTCCATGTGCCATCTTTTTTGGGGGTAAGCAGAGCAGGAACCGACACGGGGCTCATACTCTCTCGAACATATCCACGACGTAGAAGATCAGTGACATGCTTGTTCATCTCTTCGTGTTCACTTGGGCTCATCCGATAATGTGGTAAGTGGGGTAGGCTGGCTCCAGGGACTAGGTCAATGTGATGTTGAATGTCTCGCAACGGGGGTAGTCCTTCAGGCAACTCTGCAGGCATAATGTCAGCAAACTCTTGGATGATGGGCATTATTTCAGGCGGGACTTCGGGTGTAGTTGTCTCTTGATTGTTCACTTCACGTCCCATTAATGCATAAATGGAGGAGCTCTCCTGAATTTCACGTTGGAATGTCTGGGCTTCCATCAACAATACAGGATCCGTAGTCGAAGATTTTGATGGTGGAGTACTTTTACCAGATTGTGCGGTCGCGGCTCGAAGTGTAGCCACCTGGCGGGGGCTAAGGGCTTCGCATTGTGGTCTAAGGGTCACACGCACCTTGTCTATGAGAAATGAGTAAGTGTTCATTTTTCCTCTGTACTCAGTGTCTCGATCGAGCTGCCAAGGTCTCCCAAGTAGTACATGACAGACATCCATAGGGGCTACATGGCACCACACCTCGTCTTTATACGAAGGTCCAATCGAGAAGCTAACGAAGCTCTGGCGGTGGATCAGAAGTTGAGTACCACCTCAAAACCCGGCCACACTGTAAGGTTTCTCGAGTGGTTGAGTTGGTAGGCCCAACTTATTGACCGTTTCTTGGGAAACGAAGTTCTCAACGCTTCCTCCATCAATGATCAGCGAACAGCGATGCCCTCCTGAGGTGCAGGTGGTTCGGAATATGCTGCATCACAGCCAACTATCAGCGTCGTTAACAGCGGGTGTGAGCAAGATATTTGTGGGTACGCTGTCAGGGGCGATGAAGTTCTCATGTTCAATTACCAAGAAAGGTCCGGACTCATCTCCATCCACTCCCAGAAGCTCATAGTCATCAGCTCTCACGGTGTCAGCAGTCAAAGCGGTCGGTTCCTCTTCAGGTGATTCCTGCGGTTCAGGGTCAGGGTCTTCAATGGTGCATAAATGGGCGGGTCTAGCCTTAGGGTTTGGGCACTCTGCTGCTCGATGTCCCTTTTGATAACATCGGAAATAAGTATCAAGTCCTACAACAGGTCGACTTCCCAAGATGTCTGGTCGGGGGTTGGCAGGAGTTGATGGTTTGGCTTGGGGTTTACCCTTAATGATTGATGGGGAACCTATCGGTTTGGAGGTCGTCATCGGGGTACTGGTGCGAGGGACGGAGTTCACAGAAAAAGACATCTTCCTTGTCTGGGCTTTAGCGAGCTTGGTCTCAGCCCGTTCAGCCTGCTTGTAGGCTTCGTCGACGTCTCGACAGTTGTGGAGGTAGAGTTCATTCTGGATAACTTGGCGGAGTCCTTGCATGTAGCGGGTGACTTCCTGGATAGGAGTCTCCTGCAATCGGTTTCGATGAACGAGGGATTGGAACCCTTCGGTGTATTCCTTCACGCTCATGGTGCCTTGTTTCCAAGATTGCAATCGTGCATATAGATCTCATTTGTAATCTTCCGGCACGAATTTGGTTTTCAATTTAGCCTTCATCTTGCTCTAACTGTGAATCTTACCTTTTCCTTTTCGTTTGCATTCAGATTGCAAACGGTCCCACCATAGCAGAACATGTCCCTCTAATTTGATTGTGACGAATTGAACTTTTCGTTCGCTAGGCATAGACTTCCACACAAAGAAGTGTTCGACGGTTTGGAGCCAATCCAAAAAGACATCAGGATCTCGTCCTCCGTCAAATTCCGGAACATCGAGACGGATGCCTCGATCCCATCCGTCATCGGGCCTAGATCCAAGTTGTAGTGGGAATTGATATCCCCCAGTAGGTTGTGAAGTATAGCCAGAGGTGTGTGGATCTTGAATCTTGGGAGTGAAATGGGTGTCATCTCTTGGTCCTTCTTCTTCACACTCTTGTGAATGATAATCGCTAACATGTCCATCGGAAGTAGAAGAGCTAGAGTCACGGGAAGTGTTACTCCGGGAGTACGGCCTCCGGCTAGTATGCCGGCCTTTGTTTGGCGTCTCATTACCATGATTTTTCTCTAGCATTTGACAATTTAGGGTGGCAAGTTGTCCGCTCATTTGTTCGTACATCCGTTGCATGTGTTGTATTTGAGCAGATAAAGATTTTAACGATAGCTCAGTGTGTGGGGTATAGGTGGTTTTAGAGGAATTAGGTTTGTCGGCCATGGGAATCCTAGGTTTTCTGCTCTCTTTTGTCTTGGGATTTTTTTTGTTGTTTTGTTTGTTTTTTTGTTTTTGTTTTTTTTTTGTTTTATGCAATGAACAAATGGAATGCAAACGAGATGCAGGATCGTTAGGCTCTGATACCAAATTGATGCAACCTAAGTAAGTGATGACGTAATGGCAACCCTAAACTTGAAAACTAAGGGGCTAAATGACGAAACAACTAAGATATCGTGCGATACGCAAAAATCAGCAACAAGAGACAACAAAATACCCGAGTTATAGCACCGGGTTTTCCATAATTTCAGGGCAAAGCAAATAGTTAATGGCTATTGGAAATAAATAACGATGTTGCAGTTTAGAAACTCAATAAATCACCAAACCGAACAGCAATATAACAGGCCACAACGCAACTGTCATGTGGTGGAATAATATGCAGAGAAAACGCTCATACCACAACCGGCAAGGGAAAGTTCGCACGCTTCAGATCTGGTCGGCGTCAACTCGAGGCTTCGAAAGCTTGCCGCGGCTCGGGAGGCTCTTGACAAGGGCGCAGGACGGCGGCTAGGTGCTGGTCTCGACTGGGGCAGTGCTGGCAGTAACAGGGGGGGAGAATACGGTCACAGGGGGAGGGAAACGGGCGGTGGTAACAGGAAAGGGAGGGTGCGAGGCAGCTCTGAGGAGTGCAGGCGGCGCTGGGGTGGCGAGGGGAAGGTGTGAGAGGCGGTGGCGGCATCGCGGGGAGGCGGGGGTCGCGAGGGCTTACGCGCGGGAGGGGCGCGGGGTGCTGGGAGGGCGAGATCGGGGTTCGGGCGGGGCCGCGTCGGGTGCACGGTCGAAATTGGGGGATGGCGTCAGCTGGAGGAAAAGGGGATGGCGAGGGGCGGGGCTGGTGAGTAGCGGGAAGAGGAGGAGGGCCCGAGAGGGGGGGAAGGCGACGAGAGGGAGAGGGAGGAGAGGGGAGGGAGGCGGCAGTAGGGGGAGAGGTTAGGGCACGGGAGAAAAATAAAGGAGGCGGGGGTCGAGAACGACGGGGAGAGAGGGAGAGAGAGAGGGAAAATAAGTGGGGAAAATAATTCTCATTCAAACTTGAAAAAAAACCCTAGCTATTGGGGAGCCTTTATCGAGGCTAAATCCCCCAAATAAGCAACAACTTTCCTAAAAAATAGGGAAAAAAAAGAAAAACAAAAAAGAAAGGATAATAAGGCCTTATATAATGAGCCTTTTACATAGAATAAAAATAAATAAAATAAATAAATCAAATGTTCACTAAAATTGATATCATGCTGCATCATATGGCAACAGTACCTCTTGGTGTCCTTCACACAAAAAGTGAATGGTCTGTGTTAGACCTCTTGAACCCATTTTTCTCAATCAAATTCGAAAGCTTCTGAAACCATGCCCTTGGACTTTGTTTAAGACCATATATTGCCTTATGGAGTCTACAAACCTGCTGACACCCCCCCCCCCAGCAGTAATTCCTGGAGGTTGTTGCATGTAGACCTCCTCCTGTAGATCTCCGTACAAAAACACATTTTTAACATCCAGCTAAAACAAAGGCCAATTACGTACCACAACAACTGAGAGAAGGACCCGTAGAGTGGAGTGGCACGCAACTGGAGAGAATGTGTCCACATAGTCCACGTCGTAAGTCTGAGTAAATCCATGAGCTACCAGCCTTACCTTGTAACGATCAAGGCTCTCATCTGCATGGTGTTTAATAGTAAACACCTATTTGCAACTGACGATGGACACCCCTTGCGGAGCAGATACCAAATCATGTACCACGCGATTGTAGGGCGGCCATCTCTTCTTCCATAGCCAGTCTCCGGCGGTTATCCTTCATAGCTTCCTGATAATTCCGAGGGATGTCCACAGTATTAGCAACTGCAAATCTCTGAAATTCCCCGGTCAGACGATGAAATGACACATGGGACACAAGAGGATAAGAGGCACATGTATGCTTTTGTTTCCTTAATGCAATTCGTGCATCCAGATCATTCGTAGCCTCCTTCATGTGTATGCCGATCTCATGTAAAGATCACTGCACAGATATATCTGCAGATCCATTGTCAGAAAGTATGTTATCAGAACAAACCTGAGGCGTACTGGATGACGAGTGGTTACCATGAGCAGAGAGAGGTCTACGGGTATAGAATTTTGGCAATGGGAGAATAATAAGTGACTGGGTATAAGATGGTAATGGTGGAGGAGGTGGTGGAGGCGACTCTGAATCAGAAGTGCCCGAGTAATATCAAGTAAATGGCGATGTTTTTGCTCAGCAAAACCATTTTGCTGAGAAGTATAAGGACATGTTGTTTGATGAATAATGCTACGGGATGAGAAGAAATGAGATAGAGTATGTACAAAGCGTTCACAAATTTCACAAAAGAAGAAAAAATATTTTGCACTTTATTGATAAAGATTTTGATCATATCCCCTACTTCAGATTTATTACTCAATAAGAAAACCCATGACAAATGAGAGAAATCATAGACAGCAACAAGATAAAACATGTGTCCCTGATGATCAGGAACACGACTCGGACCGCAAATATCAACATGAAAAAACTCAAATAGGGAGCTACTACTCCGACTCTAACAACTCGGGAAGGACGAGCGGTGATGCTTCCCCAACTAACAAGCTTCGCATTGGAAGAAATACCCCGGTGAGATCTGCGGCAAAATATGACTCATCTTTTGAAGTGGGAGATGACCAAAACGTAGATGCCAAGTGAAAGGAGAGACTGGTCCCGTGGAAACAGAGGATGCTCCTGCATATGGAGTTTGGACCAGTCGGTAGAAACCACCCTGCTCACGACCACATCCAATCACCCTGCCCGTAAGAATGTCTTGAAAAACAAGAGATGATGGGTCAAATATCGCTCGGTAGTGCAAATCCTTTGTAATCTGACTGATGGATAATAAATTCATAGAAAAATCAGGGGCATGTAACATACTCTGCAAACGCATCGAAGGTGTCGAAGTAATCTCTCCCTGTCCTGCGATGGAAATGGGTCCCATCGGCAATCACCACAGTTCTCCCTGGAGGAATCTGCCTGTAGGTTGTAAGTTGACCTCTATCTCCACATAGGTGGTGCATCGCCCCAGAGTCCATAACCCACTCTGTAATCTCAGATCCAGAATAGGATGTAAAGGCATAAGAACTACCTGAGGTGCTAGATGTAGCAGAAGTGCTGCCAGAAGCGGAAGCTGCAACGTCTGAAGGGTCGCCTGGAGTTGACAAAGAAGGAGGCATGATATCTCGCAGTCCGGCCACAAGATCATCAAACCTCTGATCTGGAATAGAAACAACGGAAGACTCGAGCTGCTCTGCTACCCGTGTTGATGTCGGGAAACCATGCTTAGAGTAGCATATCTCCTCTGTATGACCTGGGCGATAGCAAAACATGCATGGCTGACGAACGCGACCTCCTCTACCACGAGGTTTGCGACCACAAAAGAAAGAAGAGCCTCCTCGACCACGGGAGGCGACCATCGCTGAAGAGGTCTGACTGGTGCCAGTGGACGAGACAGTAATCCTGTTGAGTCTGCGGAAAGCTTCCTCCATAGGAGGAATGGTAGCATCTGCAGGAATCTGAGAGTGAGCAGCATCATATTCTGGATCAAGGGCCACTGGGAATACACCAACCATTGTGGCATTCTTATATGCCTTCTGCTGCTCCGGTTTAGCCGTGAGTGGCATGAAGCTGTGAAGCTTCTCAAACATTCCCCGTAAGAATGTATACAGCGAATGGAGAGGCCGTCCATTCTGCTTAATAGTGAATATGTCGTGCTGAAGCTGAAGACTCTTTGTTTCGTTCCTCGCCTGAGAATAAATGGTTGCGAGGATGTCCCACATAGCCTTAGCAGTAGGCTGATGTAACACATCATTGGCGATCTCGATCGTTAATGTTCCTGAAAGCCAGACTTTGGCATATGCATCATCTGTCTCCCATGAGGCATTCACCCCAGTCTTTTCCACCGACTCCTCCTCAATAAGAATATGCTTCTTACCATTCGACTTCATGAGACTCATGAATTGCATAGCCCAGAGCTCATAATTCGTCCCGTCCATCTTGACAATAGATGCTGGACCACGAAAAGCGTCGTAGCGGGTACGTCAACCTTCGTTTCTGACAAAATGCCAATGAAAGAATATCGGTGTTATGTAGACCAATGAACGAGTGTCTACACACACATGAAGGGATTTGAATGCATATGTAAACTTATGCACCCAAATCCATTATCCTAGCCGAAGTCCCGCGACGACGCGATGAATAGATAGCCGGCGACTACAAGAGTTGACGGCTGACAACAGTAGCCGCTAGACTGCGGCTGGCGTCTGGGACCGCTAGGGTTGTAGTTGGCGGAACAGGGGCTGGCGGCTGGGGCCGCTAGAACTGGGATCCATAGGGCTGCAGCTGGCGGGTGGCGACGTGGCCACGAAGAAGAGGACAGGGCTGTAGGACTGTAGGCCACGTGCGGCGGGGCTACGTGCGGCGGGGCTGCAGGCGGTGAGGCCACGTGCGGTGAGAGAGAGAGGTGGCGGCGCGCGGGTGGGGTAGGGTTAGGGTTACGGGGTACGGAGCACCGGTCTAGAACCGTGGCTCTGATACCATGTTAGGAAAATAAAATGAGTTGTTTATTCCAATAACCCCTAGTCTCTGTATAGAGGAAAGAGTGATGGGTAAATTACAGAAGATAGACATATAGAAATAAAATAGCATAAATGGTACATAGAAATATCTCTACATTAAAAAATGAATTTGAAAAAAGAAGGTAAAGGAAAGCTTACCTAAATAGCTTGGAATTGTGACTAACCCTTGCAGTTTCTGCGAGTTTAAATTCTACCCATTTCTCCGAATTGAGCGCTGAATCAAAACAAGAAAAAGTATAATGCTGAAGAAAATGAATTTCAAAAAAATGATGGTTACATATATATACATGACATGGTACTCATTGCTATCGTCTCATTTCCTTAGAGAGAGTTGTGCCATGATGCAATCACTGTTGTTATGCATGGATAGTGGTGATTCCATGGATACAAGTCAGGGTTTCTGATTTTTAAATTTGGTAGATGGCAAGCTTTCCTCTAAATAACCTGCTTTTTTATTTTTTTCCTAAGGAATAACAAATCGACCTTCAGAAGAACTCTAAAACACAAAGCATGCATTACCCTTAAGATGAGTAGGAACACTGAGTCTAAGTACAAGCAGCTTTAAAAAATATAAATACTCGATACCCCATTGGAATACCACATTGACTCCTTCCGTTTAAAAAGGAATTCCCACATGTTGATCCTTGTTAGTCTCCATGTTGCAAGATACTATGCAGAAGATGTGCTTCTCTGTGTACTAATTACATATAAGATTTCCTCATGCCTGTGGATTTAAAAGATAGGACTGGACAGGGATATTTTAGTACATAGAAAACACCCACTAATTATATATATCCGATATATATGTATGTATGTATGTAAATACAGTTCAACTAACTTACAAACATAATATTTTGATTATCCACAAAATTGGCAATATACAAGCACACAAAAAATGTAAACAACTTGCTTTAAAAAGGTTATTATAGTAAAGTTTAGAAAAAAGAATTACCATGTACTGGTTGATTCTTCCTTTGAGAGAGAAAAAAACACTAACACTTTAATAGAACAAAATTTTGGGTGAGAATAGGTTGTAGATGGTGAAATAAATTTATCTTGTTTTAACTCCAGTGGTATTGGAGGAACATGCTCCACGTTAGTGGTGAGTCGGTGACATGTGATCAAACAATTCTTTTAAATATATTTAAATGGGGGAAAGAAATGTAGCATGATAATGATAAGTATACTTTATGCCCAATCCTATATAGCAACAGTACTTAATAACATATCCAATGAGACAGAGTAGGGGACAAAACTTATCCCACCAACACAGTGGAACAACTTCATGTTGGTATAAGAGGGCACAAAACTAGCATACCTTTATTCTCGAAAAGATCGGTCTGAACAGGCAGAGTGATTTGTTCCAGTTAACAAATGACAGTGTGAAACTAACATCTTTCAGGGATATAATAGCAGATAGCATATAAAAATCAAAGCATACGCAATACGCATTGCATGTCTGCGTGGTAGTTTAGCAGAAGAGCCAAGGTTTTTCCCCTATGTCGTTCAAAAGTTTATTCCCCTATGTCCTACAAAGGTTAACCCGTGGACTAAAAGATGTAGTATCCCGAGCACAATAACATATATCACATATACCCGCCAATTATATTATTTCCACCAAATACCTAATACAGAGAGCTATTACCCATGTGAAGGGATCATCGCCTACATTGTCCGTGATTAGGCCGTGGAATATGGGGTGGACTGTCCCTCCAAAAACAATTGTTTTCGACATATCAAATATCACAAATATTGTTGCACTATTTATCCTATAGGTTAGCTCTAGTAATCATTCTTAAATTGTCATCAGTTATCCCATGAAATCGATTCTTTTTTATTCAAAGAATCCGAAGGAAAATCGCCTGGATGGTACCCATGGAAATTTATTCCACGTGACTTCCATGTGAACTTATGATTTGATAAATACCTCAAGAAAGCTGTTATTTCAACACAAGGCTTCCTTTGAAGTTTGTTTGCATGTGAAAAAAAATCAAGAAACGGTTTTGATTTTGGCCAAACAAATCACATGTAAATAAATCCTAAATGAAGCCGTGAGTTAGTGACGGCTTCCGCGAGGTACTTAAAAAATTATAAGTTCGCCTTAATATGGTACTGCTGAGACGAATTTTCCTCTAAAGTACCCTTTGCATTTCCATAAGAGCAAGTGATATTATTCCAAACAAGTAGAGAAAGCGTATGATCAAAAACATCGTTTTACTGAGTCGGAAATGGATTTGCGAAAAAGGGGCGCATTGCGACATGGACTTACCGATGGAATCAGTGGAATCTTTCTTCTGAGCTTCAAGCTCAGCCTGCGGGCATTTTCCAACAGTAAGCAAATGAGCGGGATTAAAACCGGAAACCGAGAGCGGAAAAGGAGCAGAGAGATAGATAACCAGTTGGGGTGTGAAGAGGGATTGGGAGGCGGCGGCGGCAGCCAACCCGAAGGCGCCGCAGCCCATGAGCCACGAGAGGTACGGGCTTCCGGCGGTGCCGCGGTGGTGTCGCAGCGTCTGCGGCGCTCTGCAGAGCCTTCCGAGGACGCGAGAGGCCATCGTCGCAGAATCGTTGGAGGTGGTGGTGGATCCCAAGGGGAGAAGGTCCTCAGATCCCTCGCCTCGCCTCAGCTGAGATGGCGGTGTTAGTTTAGTCCGAGAGTCCCTCGATAATTCAGATTTTATTAGCCTTTTTAGTTTTTACACCTGCAATCCTAAAAAAATTGAGATCGTTAAAATTTGATTTTGTTGATGGATAAGTTAGAAGTCTCAAATAAGATAAAATTTGAACAAGGTAATGGTGGTATATTGTAATCTAAATCCTTCAAGGATTCAATTCAAAAAAATCAAAAAAAATAGAGGAGAAAAGAGACGGGTGTAGGAAACTTAGCTACACATGAGTTCCCTAGCTAAAAATTAGAGTCAAATTAAATCGAAAATAAATGAATCGAACATTAATACACGTTTAGATTTATTTATGTGAATGAACCGAACTTGAATTGCGTAAGTTCGCTCAAGTTCAATTCATTGAAGATCCATCTCAATTCAACATGTAAGCGTGTGCAAAGAAACCCTTACATGAGAGAAGCTTCTTCCTTCACTTTGCTCTCTGTCTTGCATTACATGGTTGCCTCTCTAATAAAGTGAATCTAATATGAATTTGTCTTGTGGATTCGATTCCCAGACGAACATAATAAACTTACATTATTTCAAAAATAATTAGATTAGATTCACTATGTATGTATGTATGTATTTATATGCAACCTTTTTAGCTAAAGATTAAAGATCCAATATATAAATGTGAGTAGAATATATTCCCCATAAATATAGTACAAAATAACAGGTGTTTAAGATTTTTATTCCAAATCCTTATCCCACTTTTATCTATCTATATCTGCATGCCCTACCTCGCCTTCATATTCCATGTTAAGGATATGAAATTATTGTATAAATATGTTTTGAGTTCCACTTGGAACTTGTCTTCAACTCTTCACCATCTCTAGCATGCATCTAATTCTCTCAAACATTCATCTAAGTTTCGTGTACTTAGGTGTGTATAGTAACAAATACTAAGAGCTAGTTTATGTGTGTTATTGTCAATAGAAGTAATTGTCATGCATTATTAATGTACCTTGTCGCTTGTCTACGTAATTAAATTTCTAGTTTACATGGAAATTGTAGCCTACTGAGAAGAGACTATCCTTGCAAAAGAAAATTATAATCTATAGACAATCAACATGTTTTCATCCCTTTCGGGTTTGATACCTTTGGTTTCTTGGCGACTGAAGCTGTAGAGCTCCTTAAGAGAGTCCAAAAAATTATGCATAGCTATGTTATGGCTCTCAGGTCTATGGATGTTGTTTTTCGAAGAATTAGATTTGTCATCCAAAAGGGATTGGCGGCGCAGCTTGTTGCCCCCGTCTCACAACAGTTCAACGTTATGTGTAATACCAAAAAATATGTTATTTTTGTTATATATGAGTTATTCTCGACGTTCATGATTGGAAAATCTTCTTAACATATAACGTGCAATGTGATTACTTTTAATAAGAAGTTTTCTTCGAGAATGAGTCAATCAAGCATATAATAGAATGTTAAATATGTATCATCGTTAGGAACCATATACATTAAAATTTTATATCTTGAATTGAATCCAAAATATATGATAATTTGAGCAGGGATCAATCAAATCTAATTCACATATAAAACACTTATCGGCTTCCGTTTCTCTCATGATTTTCCTCGAGATCTAACAACCACCCATCATCTCTCACTTTTAGGGTTCATTTGGTTACCGGTATATCCCCCTGCATTCCTGGGTGAAATTTCATCACAAATCAATGTGACATCATATCACATTCTTCATTCCAAACTCTCTTCAACCCTTGTAACCATCAAACAACTACTGTTCATAGAAGGTTTCCCAACCCATTCCACACCATCTTCTTAAGAACTATACTTAAAGAGATATGGATTTAAATCGATTTGCATATACAAGTTTGCTATATATGTTTCTTATCCCGCATGGACTACGACTGGTGAGAGTAGGTGGATCGTACTAAATGACATGGATAGTTGTAATCACGATATTTTAAAACAAGCACATCAATATGTATCATTTTCAATCACAAGATAAACAGTCAATCCATAAGTGCACATGTATTTAACGTGGAAACCTTCCTAGATAAAAATCATGACCCGAGTCTCCAAACCCGAGCTTTCAACCTGACCCGCATTGTTATTCCACTAATCTGAGTTGCTTACGTGGGTAACCCAACCGCATTACAATCTGAGTTGACCATGTGGTCAACTCAATCTTATATAAGTAAAGAATCCTATAAACTCAGTATCAAATTAAATATACAAAGAGTAGTAAGAGGCAAAACTAAAATGCTTACAGAGAGAGGAGAGAGGTTGTATGATTAATCACAGTGAACCAGAGTTGTTGGAATGAAGAACGTGGTAAAAAATAGCTCTTGAATTTCTCTCGGAGAATAGAATGGAAATCAGAGAGATGAGAGTTAGTTGCTCTTTGTTGTGTGGTGTAAAATGAGATATGGGGTCCTAGACATAGGTCTCAGGGTCCCATAGATGTTGGTTCTCAAAAAGTAGTCATTATGAGCTGAAATGGAATCATCTTCACAAATCTTCCTGAAATGGAATATGATCGATCACGATACAATGATGATCGATCTGAATCAAATGATTGATTAGGTGGATTTAGATGATCAGTCAGAATCAAAAGATACTTGACAAAGGATCAAAATTGATCGACCAAAAAGATAACTGTTATAGTTCAAATAATGATAGATCAGGAAACAAGGTTGATCTATCAGGTGTGATCGCAGGTCAAAATGGTTGATCGATCAGATTGACTCTTTGACCTGAAAGTCGAAGCCAAGATCAAATGGCTGAAATGTAGTATGCAAGATTTGAGGTCTTTTACAATCTAAGACATTACAGAATGCATGGCTCAATAAAAGAGAAGACTCGATCATTTTCTTTAGCTTGAGATCCTTCCTTGAGCTTTGAGCTAGAGTTCTTTTGCCTTGAACTCCTTTGAGCTTATTAGTTTCTTCTTCTTCACTCAAGCTAGAGCTCATCGGGATTGAGCTTCTTCTTGGACTAGTAGATTTCCTGCTCTTGACCTAGCCACAAGCTAACTGCATAAGTTTTGACCAACAACACAAGTTTTGTAATCATCAAAACATGCATGCTCATGCACTAACAATCCCCCTACTTATGCACGAACTCACAATCTCTCCCTTTTTGATGATGACAAAATATTTGAAGTGGTTGCAAAAACAATTGTATATTTATATGCAAACATTTTTTTGTAAACAATGTTTTTTATCTTCCTTTTCGACATAATCAAAAAGATCTAAACTAATACTTAAAGTTGATTAATCATGATTGTTGGATAAAAAGATGTCTAAACAACCTTTCTTCTTTTTTGTTTGAAAAATATTCTTTTTTATTTGAGCTCCTCATAGAGCTCCCCTTAATATTTGCTTAAGGCTCACCCTTAAAGACAATAGTTGAAGGCTCGTCACCAATGTATGATATGCATGATCAATTAAATAAAAAAGAAGTCACCTAGGATCTTTGGTGGCAGACTTCTCCAGTCTTGGTAGCATCTCCATGGAGGTGGCATCCATACATGTTTCTGAAAGTTGTTTGGCCTTATCAGGGTCTACCTTTGTTGGGGTGTCCTCCATTTTCTTTGATCATCAATACCTAAAAGGATTTGTTTTGGTACCCTTTCCTTTTCGAGTCCTTCATGGTTAGAATGCATAGTTTCCTTGTTTTTCCAAACAAGTTTTCTTCTCTGAAAAGAGTTAGAGCTAGAAGCATGATTCTCTACATTTTTTTCTCCTTTTACAGAAGAAGGTTCAAAAGTAAATTCTTTTTTAAGCTCATCAATTTATTTTTTTAAACGTATACTTTTTACTTTAAAACTACTTAGATCATATTTTAGCAGCTCATTTTCATTTTTCAAAACATATAAGCCATTAAGCAAAAGAGATTTATCTTCTACGAACTTCTTGCCAACCTTTTCAATCTTAATAACTTGTTTAAAGAGATCCTAAGATGTATTATAAATTTTAGAATAAGAAAGTTTACTTACCTCATTTTCTGAGTCGGAGTCGGATGAGTCCGACTCGATCGCTCTAGTGAAGCCCATGCACACACTTTCACTTTCTTCTTCACAGCTTCTTGAGTCAACGTCCCATGATGCTTACATAGCTTTATTGTTGGATTTATTCTCAAACTTCTTCTCTTGTATGAAGTTCTTCTACAGCTAAGGTAGTCATTCTTCACGTGCCCTGCTTTGTCTCATTGAAAGCATTTTGATTTCTCTTTCTCTCATTATTTTCTTCTCGAGAAAAGTTTTAAACTAATGGATAATGAGTGTGATATCACCATTGCTATCATCACCCTCAGTTGATTATTTCTTTGTTGCTGCAAGACTCTTATGTGGCTTTTCTCCCTCTTTCCTTCTGCTCTCCAGCTTTTTTTCATAGCAATGGGGTTTCCTATGAGGTCTTCCAACAAGGCCTTGCTGAAGAATGTTGATTCTTTTATTATCATGACCTCGTGCTCCCACTCCGACAATAGAGAAGTATTGATCTTACTTGAAAGTTCTCCAGCTAGGAATATCCTTCTCAAGTTTCTTAACTGATTTGCAATAACGGCAAACAAGACATTCATATCCTTGAGTCCCCATTTTTGCATCTTGAATTTCTCATATTCAAGTGTCAATATCCTGAATCGAGACTCCTTTACCTTAGATGTGCATTCATATGTTGTCTCCATGTACTTCCATATCTCATAATCCATCTTTAGATGAGAGAGTCGGTCAAATTCAGATTCTAATAAAGCATGGTATATGGAGTTCACCGCATTCGAATTGAGCGTCATCTAAGCCAACTCTAGTGTAGCATGTCTCCTTCTCCTCTATAAACTTGAACTCCTTCCTCATCATATTCTAAATAAAGAAATATAACGATTGTAAGAAGATCATCATCTTCATCTTCCACTTTAGTAGTTTGGCCCGTTGAAGACATGTGGATGAACTACAATGCTTCCTTCCAAACATGATCCTAAGTAGCTAGACATGTGTTTAGAGAAAAGTTACTTCTTTTACACAAACAAGGCTCTGATACCAAGTGTTGGTTTGATATCCCATGCAGACTTTGATTGATGCGTGCGAGTGGATCCTACTAAATGACCCGGATCACTACAATCACAATATTTTAAACAAGTACAACATTACACAGTACTTTCAATCATAAGATAAACAATCAATCCACAAGTGCACGTGTAATTAACGTGAAAACCCTCCTAGGTAAAAACCACGACCTGAGTCTCCCGGTTCGAACTTTTTAACATGACTTATATGAGTCTTCCACTAACCTAAGTTGCTTATGTGGGAAACCCAATCATATTACAACATGAGTTGATTACACGATCAACGCAACTGTATACAAGTATCATAACCTCAATATCAAAGTAAATATAATCGTACAGAGTAAGGATCGGGCTTGTAAGATTAATCGTAAAGAACCAAAGATGTTGGAAGGGGGCATGATGATCTCACACTATGACTCTTAATTTAATGCTTGAGACCTCACACTATGACTCTTAGGCAATAAGAAGGACTACGGTTGGGGTACTGATAAACACGAAATTCAAGGGGTCTAATGTCTCTCACAAAGCGGAGACAACCGTGTCGCTGTGGTGACCCTCAAGGAATCCCGTATTTAATCAACAATGAACCCACAATCAATAAATCAAGCAGTGACAAATAAATGTAGAGTCAAATTTATTTTTAACTCTGCACAAATGGTGTATAGTGACAAGTATGCAGAGAGTTCGAACACAGGGAGCAAACAGGTTAATTCACAAAAGTGTGCACAAGTGTGTGTGTGCGTGATGTGTCTACACTAAGCAAGCTAACAATGAAATTTTTGTGGGATTTTTTTTATTTTAAATTTTTTTTATTAAATTTAACTTTTAATTTTGTATTTTGATTTTTAATTTTCTGATTTTTATATTTTATATTTTATATTATTTTTTTCTTTTCAATAATGGAATTTATAAACAATGTAATACAAGACAAGATAAAATATTTATAGAAATGTGCAAAAATATCCAAAAATTCAGAAATAAAGTATTTTTTGTATTTTTAGGATTTTTTTTACTGTTTTTGTGATTTTTGGGGATTTTTCAAATGTTTTTGGTATTTTTAAATACTGAAACGAGGGAAAACAGTGGAAAATGTGCTGGCTGTGAGTAAAATGGGATTTAAAAATAGCAACCAGTACTCAAAATTTTTCACACTAATTTTCGAATAAAGCTACTGAAATATACAACAAACAGGAGCTGAGTTTGTTTTTTTGGAGTTTTCCTTGATTTTTTAGATTTTTTTGAAGTTTTTGAGTCTTTTCGAATTTTTAAGGTTTTTCTTTTGAGATTTTTAGTGGTTTTTGGACTGACACTAAAATAGGATAAAATAGACACTAGGTAATTTTTTTGGAATTTTTAGAGGTATTTTAATATTTTTTGGCATTTTCTAAGCTAGACAGTAAACAAAGAGCATGTTTTTGATTTTTAATAAATGTGAAAATAAAATAAAATCGAAAACTAAAGTGATAGCGTCATAGTACAAGTTAACAGGAGCTAAGCCCTATTTTTGTGGAATTTTTGGACTTAAAAAGATAGGTTAAATAATTAGAACAAGCATCCAATCATTAAACAGGTCTGGCAGAGGTATTTATGCAATTTCTCAAACATCCAGGGGCATACATGCAAATTTCCACAAAAGTTTGAACTGAATATTCACTTTATAGCACCAAAATCCAATTACAAAACCCGCCTGGGTGTCCTAGCAATTTTCCCACCAGGGCGCGTGACTTGCACGCGCCTGGCGAGGACTGAGATGTAATAATCCAAAACCCTGGGGGCTTACTTGCAAAATATCCAAAAAATTAACACATGATATCACAGTTTTGGTACTAAAACAAAATACAACAAAGACCGAGGGTCCCAGTGCAAAATGCCCACACCTCACGTGTACTGGTCACGTGAGGTGACGTGGCGAAGGACCTGGATGCAAATATTGAAAGTTCGGGGGTCTTTGTGCAAATAACCCAAATTTTTTACGCTACAGACAAAAGTTTAAATACTAAATACTAAATACAAAAGGCGCGAGGGTGTAGATGCAAAATACCCTCGACGCGCGATCCAACGGCGATGAAGGGGCCACTTAGACACGTGGCGCTTGATGAACGGCCGATGACGCTTCACAGATGAGCGGCGACGATCAGATCTCCAGCGATGATCAACGGTCGAAGATGGTGGAGATCCAACGGTAGCTGCTCGATCTGGGACTCCACCCTTGATCGGACGGTGGCGAAGGCGGCTGGAAGAACACGGCTGAGCTCCGATTGGGCGAGGTTCCTCGAGCTCCTCCGGCCGACTCCGGTGGCTTCTGGGGTTCAAAATTGGGCTAGAGCCTCCGCTGGTCCTCCTCTATCTCCTGGGGGCGTCAAAAGGCCACGGCGGTGGCCGCGGTGCTCGCTGGTAGCTGGCGGAGCTGGAGAGCTTCGTTAGCTCCGGCGAGCTTCAAAACTCGCCTCCAGGTGTCTTCGCTGCGGCTTGGACCTGCAAAAATGGTCAAAGGGCCCAGGGCAAACTTCATGGACCCTTGGATGCACTCGGGGACGCTCGGATCGAGATGGAGATGCACGGCCGGAGGTGCGCTCCGGCCGAGGTGCTTGATTTGGCGATTTGGTCGATTAAACTTCAAATCTTTTTGGGGTTTTCGAAGCTAAGGTTAACATGAATAAAATGGGCTGAATAAAAGAGCGGGGCGAGGCCCTCGATGGCCGGAGCCAGAGGGAGGAGCAAACCTCGATCGGCGACTTCGCGGGAGGTAGGGGAAGCACCTCCGACCTCGGGAGCCTTGGCTGAAGAGCCCACAACGGAGCTGTCACCTCCAGGTAGCTCTGGAGCACGAAAGAGGCGCGAGGGGTGGACCGAAGGGTGTTCCAACTTGGGCTCGAAGGTAGCGGGTAGTTTAAGTAGAAGATGGTGGCGTCTCCTTCAAGCGAGATCCACGCGCGCATCATGAGGATTTTGCGTGATCTGAAGGTGCGTCGTGGGAGAGGGATGATCAGGGAAGAAGTTCCAAGAAGGATTCGAGGCGAGAAAATGGAAGGATCGGGCGCCAAAATTTCTTGAAAACGGGGGAAAATCAGGGCGTCAGAAGTGGCAGGCCTTGGTCAGGGAGTTGACCGAGGTCAACTCTAGACCGCACCTGGTTGGTCCACGTGGACCAACCAGGGAAAAGAAAAAAAATTATTTTGTTAATTCGTTTAAAAATAGAAAAAGGTCGAATTAATTTTTGATTAAAGAATAAAAAATGCTTAAAATTTTATGTAGTATTTTATTATGATTTTTAATTTATTTTTTGAAGTATATTTTTACAAGTTACTTTTATACCCCTATATAGGTATATTATCTACATATTTGAGTATTTATTTTTATTTTTGTCTTTTTAAATTATTTATTTTTGTTTATTATTTTCTAAAATCATAGAATACTTTTATATACAAATATATATTTTTATTTTATTTTTCTGATTTATTTCGTATATTTAATAAATTAGAAGAGGATGTTATATAGGTATGTACATAGGTATTGTATCTTTGTTTTGTGTATATAAGTATTTTTATTTTGATTTTTATTTACATTTTTATTCTGATTTTAGTATTCCCAATTACTATAAGTAATATTTACAACATCATAAATGAATAAATAATAAATTGAATATTTTAATATGTACAAGTATACAATGAGGGTCCAAAACTCAACTTTCAAACCGTAGCTCCGCCAAATGCGAAACCACCGCCATTAATTAGCTTATTTTCTTCTATATACAATTAAAGGTGAGTATGCTGCATTTGGAGTTTTTATTTGTGAGATACGGGTCTGGGAAGTTGGGATTCTGGATTTTATTCAGACCATAACTTTTTATCTGTACATTATTTTTCTGTGAAATCAATTTTGTACTTTTCTATATAAAATTATCTACAACTTTCATATACAAAGTTTCTTTATTTGATGTGTATAAATAAAGAATGAATAGAATGTATAGGTATATTATCTGTATTTCTGACCTTATCTCCCCCTACTTTATTCCTTGTCGACCTATTCATCAAGATGCCTAGGTGATTTAGCCGGAAATAGGTGGTCTTAAGTTCAACACAAAGCGTGAACTCAGTCGGTGTGATGACCACACTAAATCCGGACTAAAGTCAACAATTAACCCACACTAAGATCAATAAATTAGAAATAATGTGGAGTCAAAATTTACTTTTAACTCTACATAAAAGATGTATAGATGCAAGTACGTAGAGAGTTCGAACACAGGGAGCAAGCAGGGTAGTTCGCAAAAATGTGCACAAATATGTGTATGTGATGGTGTCTACACTAAGCAAGCAAGCAACTACAATTTTTGTGGGTTTTTAATTTTTTAATTTTTTTTATTTTTAATTTAATTCTTGATTTTGTATTTTGCTTTTTAATTTTCTGATTTTTATAATTTTATATTTTATATTTTTCTTTTTCTTTTTCAATATAGGAATTTAAAGACAATGGAATAAAAGACAAGGTAAAATATTTATAAAACTAAGTAAAAATTACCAGAAATTCAGAAAGAAATTGTTTTTGATATTTTTATGATTTTTTACTGTTTTTGTGATTTTTGGGGATTTTTCAAGGTGTTTTTGATATTTTTAAATACTGAAATAAGAGAAAGCAGTGACAAAGTTGCTGGCTGTGAGTAAAATAGGAGTTAAAAATGGCAAACGGCAATCAAAATTTTGCACACTATTTTTCAAATGAAGAGAGTAAAATAGAGAACAAACAGGACCTGGGTTTATATTTTTTGGATTTTTCTTTGATTTTATATATTTTTTTGAAGTTTTTGAGTGTTTTTAAATTTTTAGTGTTTTTTTCTTTTGAAATTTTTAGTGGTTTTTGGACTGACACTAAAAGATGACAAAATAGACACTAGGTAATTTTTTTTTGGAATTTTTGAAGGGGTTTTAATATTTTTTGGTATTTTCTAAACTAGACAGTGCACAAATAGCAAGTTTTTGATTTTTAATAAATATGAAAATGAAGTGAAATCAAAAACTAAATAGCTGGCGTGAAAGTACACATATCCAGAAGCTTAAACCTATTTTTGTGGAATTTTTGGAGTTAAAATGATATGTCAAATGAATACAACAAGCATCCAAACATTAAACAGTCCTGGCAGGGGTAGATATGCAATATTTAAAACATCCAGGGGCAAACATGCAATTTTCCACAAAATATTACACTATATATTCAATTTCTGGAACCAAAATGCAATTACAAAAACCGCCAGGGTACGCCTACAAATTACCCACCAGGGCGCGTGACTTGCACGCGCCTGGGAAGGACCAAAACGCAATATAGCGAAAACCTGGGGGTCACTTTGCAAAATATCCCAAGATATTACACGTGCTTTGAAAATTTCAGGACTGAAACGAAATAAACAAAAGCCCAAGGGTGCCTCTGCAAAATGCCCACACCTCACGTGAACTGGTCACGTGAGGTGACGTGGCGAGGGACCTAAACGTAAATAAATAAAGTACGGTGGGTCTCTTTGCAAATATTACAAAATATATACGCTACAGACAAAAGTTTAAAGACTAAATATTAAATACAAAAATGGCGAGGGTGATGGTGCAAAATACCCTCGACGCGACGCTCCGATGTTGACACGTGGCTCGAATCCAACGGCTGGGGCGACGAGGCGTGATCCGACGGCTGGATACGATCCACTTATCCACGCGGCGCACGATGAGCGGCCGATGACGGTTCGTGGATGCGCGGCTGAGATTAGAACGCTCGAAGACGATCTGACGGCTGAGGCTTGGTGCGATCCAACGGTCACGGCTTGATCTGGAGTTGCGGCTCGATCGGACGGCGGTGAAGCAAGGAGGAAGAACGGGGAAGAAGGCCGGCGATGGCGAACTTCCCCGGCTCCGTTCTCGCTCCTCCGGCGATGAATGTGCTCCAAAATGGAGCTGCAGACTCCTGGGGTCGTCCTCTTCCTCCTGGGGGCCTCAAAAGTACACGGCGATGGCCGTGCTGCTCGCAGACGGTCGGCGGAGCTGGAGAGCTCGGCTGAGCTCCGGCGAGCCTCAAAATCGCTCCCAGGCGCGATTCAACGTGCGTTGACCCTGCAAAAAGAGTTAGAAGGTCCAGGGCAAAGTGCCTGGACCTTTGGTGGACCTTAACTAAGCGCGAGGTGGAATGGACGTGGTTGCCGGAGGTGCGCTCCGGCGAGGTTGCTTGAGTGGGTGAAATACGCGATGGATCTTTGATTTTTTGGGGGGGTTTTTAAAGCCTAAGCTAACAGGAACGAGATGCAATAAGGAAATGGCGGAGTGGAAGCCCTCGATGGCCGGAGCCAGAGGAAAAAGACTACCTCGACGCCGGCGATTGGCGGAGGTGCTGGAGTCGTCCTCGACCTCGGACGCCTTGGCTGAGAGGCTCGCGGCGAAGCTGTCACCTCCGGCGAGACCTGGAGCGCAAGAGAGGCGGAGAGGGGTGGACCAAGGGGACTCGAAATCAAATTGAAAAGTGGGGGGCCATTATATGTGGTTTGACTCAGTGGTTGAGGAGCCCCAAAGATCGAGATTGCTGGGGCGATTCAGTGATCCAAAGTCCAAGGTTTCACTTGGACTTGATTCACCGCATAACGAGGAAGAAAAGATGTGAAGAAATCATCTCAAAAAGATGCAAGGCGCGGCTGGAAAATCTCGACAAAAATGGGCGAAAACCCAGGTCTGACAGGCCACAGGCGGGGGGAAGGCAGGCAGTTGACCTAGGGTCAATGCTGACTGCCTCCTGGTTGGTCCACGTGGACCAACCAGGAAAAACCCTGCGAAAAAGTTTTGAAAATTCAATTTAAAATAATAAATGGCCTAATTAAATAAAAGTTATAAAATAAAAAATGTTTAGAATTTTATGTAGTATTTTATTTTGATTTTTAATTATTTTTATGGCTTGTATTTTTACAAGTTAACTTTTTAACCCTATATAGGTATAATACCTATATGTTTTAGTATTTTATTTTTATTTAGGTATTTTTATTTCTTTATTATTTTTATTTAGTATTTTATAAAATTATAACATACTTTTATATACATATATATATTTTTATTTTATTTTTCTGATATATTTTGTATATTAAATAAAATATAAAGGTATTTTATATAGGTATAAGTATATGTAATGTATCTATGTACTCTATTATACCAGTATTTTATTTTGTATTTTATTTAGGCTTTTATTCTTATTTTAATGTACATAATTATTATAAGTATTATTTACAACATTATAAAAATATAAAATTATAAAAATAATAGATAAATAATAAATTGAATATTTTAATATGTACAAGTATACAATGTGGGTCCAAAAGCCAACTTTCAAACCGTAGCTCTGCCAAATGCGAAACCACCGCCATTGGATAGCTTATTTTCTTCTATATACAATTAAAGGTGAGTATGCTGCATTTGGAGTTTTTATTGGTGAGATACGGGTCTGGGAAGTTGGGATTTTGGATTCTTATTCAGACCATAACTTTTTATCTGTACATTATTTTTCTGTAAAATAAATTTTGTATTTTTCTTTATTAATTTATCTACAACTTTCATGTACAAAGTTTCTTTATTTGATGTACAAAAAGTGGAACCAAAAATAGGTCCCAAATTGAATAAAGAATGAATAAAATGTATAGGTATTTTCTCTGTAATTCTGACCTTATCTCCCCCTACTTTATTCCTTGTCGACCTATTCATCAAGATGCCTAGGTCTCGGGGGTTTTGGGTCGTAAAATATTTACAATATTTTATTCTTTTTCTTTTCTTTATTTATTCTATAATTTTGGCCTTAACTACAGTAATTTATACACTGTTTGGATGCACATGTATGAATGCTAAGATGCTCTATTTAGTGCTATTTTCAGGCATTTGCTAGGGTTTTTGGTGCCAAAATGATAGAATAAAGATGATGAAATGTGGATTCATCACTAGGTCTCGGGGTTTTGGGTCATAAAATATTTACAATATTTTATTCTTTTTCTTTTCTTTATTAATTCTATAATTTTGGCCTTAATTACAGTATTTTATACACTAATATAATGCACATGCATGGATGCTAAGATGATGATTTTAATGCTATTTACAGGCATTTGCTAGGGTTTTTGGTGCCAAAATGATAGAATAAAGATGATGAAATGTGGATTCATCATCCCCCTATACTTTACCTTTGCTAGTCCCTAGCAAACACTTATGCAATAAGTGCAAAAGAAAAAGAAAGAAAAGAAAAAGAAGAAAGTTGGATTAAGCTTGATTATTAAACTTGTCGTCATAAAATCAAAGTTTTGAGCTTAAGTCGGACCTTTGGAGTTTTAGTGCGGTCGGAACCTTAATGAGAACCAAATTTGAAATCCAACAGTCCTTGAGCATCCCAAAACTCTGTCCAAGTCTTCTCAATAGCCAGGTCAGAAATACTTCAACTCATACGCAAACTCTTATGACTATGAATCTGACTCGCACAGTGTAAGTGATATGTAGCTCCCCACCTCAGAAGTGACAAAGAAACAACCTCCCCTAACCTGGTAACTCTAATTCCTCGGTCTAGCAACTCTTTCCTCGAGAAGCGGGGTATTCCCTTCTAAGTTCAAGTGCAACTGGCTCAAGAAGAGGGGGAAGAGGTATAGACTTTTGGAAGCTCAGCCAGTGTAGCCAAGTCTCCCGCTGCAAGCTTCATGAGATGTAACATGGATACCATAAGCTTTTGCTTTATTGGACTTTATATACTCCGGTGGGGTTATTAAATTTTCAATCCGACCCACCACTTTTTTGGAGTTTTTTTTTATTATTTTTTTTTAATTGCATCTGTACAACATATCTACATGGTGCAGCATATATACAAGAAATTTTCCTCTTGAGCCAGTAGACTATCCCTCTTTTGAAGCTTTATTGCAACCCACAGCTTCTGTCTTTAGCCTTCATCACCACTAGACCAAGTTGAGGTGCACTTCCTTCACTACAAGAAGAAGAGAGGTTCCGTCTAGAAGTACTACCCTCATATGCTACCCCAAGCCAAAGGAAACTGCCTCCTCACCACCTCATCCGTGGAGAGCTATGTGAAAGGTGTAGGTGTCCAAGTTAGGTCATTATCAACAAGAGTCGTGCGTGTGCTCCGAAATACTCTACTTAGGCAGTCAAGAATCCATTGAACCAAGTCCCGTGATCCTCAAAGAATTAAGTCAACTAGACCTGAAGTACCTCAAACCCAGTTCCTATAAGGTTCCTGTTATTAGGTAGACTTTAAGGTCCAATCAAGCTCCAATCTCCGGATTTTACTTAGACTTGTTCAACTATCAAACTCAATCCGAAAAATGCTCATGCCATGAAATGCTATGCAGAAAATATTTTTGTGATGCAATTTTCAAAGATTTTGAACTTTTTATGGATTTTTGAAAAGATGATGCATGCATTTTTTTGTATTTTTCAAAAAGTTTTTTCAGATGTTTTTGGATTTTAGTTTTGCAAATGTTTTTGGGATTTTTGAAAACAAAAAGGTTTTGGCCGAAAACTAGGTTAAAATATGTACATGGGAGTGCTTCTTTATATATACAAGAAATGGATTTTAAGAATTTACAGGGTAAGTGGTCAGTTTTATACATATATAGGTAGTGAATTTTGGTGAGATGTATGCGTTCCTCAAACTTATTTGACATAATTTTTTCAAACAATTTTTTGAAAACTATAGTCCAAATTAATTTTTACAAACCTTTTTGCAAACATGTACACACATTTGAAAATCATTTTGCAATCGGTTTTCCAAACAGTATATATAGATTTTTCACATATTTTTTTGCAACCATTTTTTAAACCATTTGCAAATCATTTTTCAAACATTTTACTTCACACAAAGAAAATAAATTTTACAAACCATACATTTTTACAAAGGTTGAAAACATGTACAAAGTGTTTTTCAAAATAGTTTTCAAAAGGTTTTTCAAAGAGACTGTCAAACTATTTTTCAAAGCACCTGATTTATTAATCAGTATATACAAAAAGAGTTTGAGGAACAAAACACCTTTTTGTTAAGGTTTTTAATGAATTTTGATGAATGATTAGCCATATTATTAAGAAAATATGAAAGTGCGAGTTATGGCTAAAGTATATACGTAGTATATACGACCCCCCTATACTTAGCTTGAGCTATGTCCTCATAGATCGGAGAGAAAAGAGAAGACATAACTCGTACTAAGTATAGTCAAGTCTAAAGAATAAATACAGAATAAATGAATCAATGAATGAGAAGTTGACCGTCCCCCCTATACTTAGGATCAAATAATCCTAAGTATAGCAGACTGTACACAACGCAGGGAGGGTCAAGGGTGGGAATGAACAGATCATACTCAGATTGTCTCCCCCTATACTTAGGGTAAAATATCCCTAATTATAGACAAGAAGAGGAGACAATGGAGAGGATCGAAAAGAATAGAATCAACTCGGGGTGCACCCCCCCTATACTTAGGACAAAGTACGTCCTAAGTATGGAAGATTCTCTACAAAGGCGGCACCTTTTTGATAGACGAAGAAGATAGAAAAGGAAAAGAAGAAAAGAAGAAAAGAAGAAAATAGATCAACTCATGAGAGAGTGATATGAACAGATGAACTGTACAGCGGAAGATAGAAGTGATCACCATGTATGAGATGCAGATGATATGAGTCAAAGGACACATCTTATACCAATAGAATGGGGGCAACGTCACTGGTCGGCGGGTCATGATCTAGATATAACTTCAGGCGTTGACCATTGACGCGGAAGGTAGAGGAAGATGACGGTTCGGATATGTCGATGCTGCCATTGTCATGTACCTTCCTGACCACGTACGGGCCTTTCCACTTGCTCTGCAACTTTCCTGGGAATAATTTCATCCTGGAATCAAACAACCATACTCTCTGATCTGGCTCAAACTGTTTATGGCTGATATGCGAATCGTGCCATGTCTTCACTTTTTCTTTGTACTGTAGGCTGTTGGAAGAGGTTGTATCTCTCAGTTCTTCCAGGGCTGCCAATTCTGCTCTTCTCTGTTCTCCTATACTCTCGGGATCTAATAGCAACTCAGTGACTGCCCAAAAAGATTTGTGCTTGATCTCCACTGGCAGATGACACGGCTTGCCATAGACGAGACGAAAGGGAGATGTCCCTAATGGATTCTTGAAAGAAGTCCGATAAGCCCACAAGATCGAGTCCAAAAGCTGTGACCAATCCTTTCGGTCTGGGCGGACAACTTTCTGCAAGATAGTCTTTATCTCCCGATTCGATACTTCGGCAAGACCATTAGTCTGAGGGTGATATGGAGTGGCAACCCGGTGATCAATGCTGAACTCGTCTGCAAGGGCCCTAACCTTATCATTGATAAAATGAGACCCCCCGTCTGAAATCAAGACTCTAGGAACCCCGAACCGTGAAATGATATTTTTCCTCAAGAATTTGCACACGGTTTTCGCATCTGCGGCTCGGGCGGGGATGGCCTCAACCCATCGGCAAGCAAAATATGCTCGAATCCCTGACTCTTAGGAAATGGGCCCATGACAATCCCCCATGCATCAAAAACCTCACAGAAGTGAATGGGTTGCATGGGCATCATGTCTCTCTGTCCGCAGGTTCCCATTTTCTGACAGTCAGTACATCTCTTCACAAACTCATCAGAATCCTTGAAGAGAGTAGGCCACCATAGGCCCGATTGAAGCACCTTCTGTGCTGTCCTTTTTCCTGAATGATGTCCTCCTGCCTCAAGCTTGTGGCAGTATGTGAGGACGCTCTGCTGCTCTTCTTGAGGAATGCACCTCCTCCAAATACTATCCCCTCCTTCATGATAAAGGACGGGATCCTCCCAATGGTAAAACTTGGCCTTAGCTAGGAAGGTCTCAAGTTTCTGCCTGGGCCAACCCTGAGGGACTGTCTTGGCAACAAGATAGTTTACAAAGTCAGCATACCACGGGAGGGAGGTGACAGCCAAGATCGCCTCATCTGGAAACGTCTCAGTGATAGGTGCGCTGGGCTCAGATTCCTCAAGATTCTCCAATCTGGAGAGATGATCCGCCACCACATTCTTGACTTCAGGCTTATCCTTAATCTCAATATCAAATTCCTGGAGTAGAAGGATCCATCTGGTAAGACGTGCTTTGGCATCCTTCTTAGCCATTAAGTACCATATGGCGGTGTGATCAGTGTAGATTGTCACTCTAGATCTGAGAATATATGATCGGTACTTATCAAGAGCAAAGACTACGGCCAGCATCTCTTTCTCAGTCACAGTGTAATTCCGCTGAGCGGCATCCAAGGTCCGGCTGGCGTAGTGAATAGCAAAGGGTAATCCATCCCTCCTCTATCCAAGTATAGCCCCAACGGCAAAATCTGAAGCATCCGTCATCATCTCGAATGGGAGAGACCAGTCGGGTGGCTGAAGGACAGGAGCTGAAACAAGCATTTCTTTGAGAGTCTCAAACGACTCAAGACACTTATAATTGACAATAAACTCGGTGTCTTTCGTCAGCAAGTTAGTGAGCGGTCGGGCAATACGACTGAAGTCCTGAATGAACCGTCGGTAGAAACCGACGTGCCCCAGAAAAGACCGCAACTGACGCAAGTTAGATGGTGGATTGAGTTTTCTGATGATATCCACCTTAGCCGGATCGACCTCCATGCCCCTGTTGGAGACGATATAACCAAGGACCGTCCCCTGAGTCACCATAAAGTGACTCTTCTCCCAAGATAGAACAAGGTTGACCTCTATGCAGCGCTAAAGCACACGGTCTAGGCAGTCAAGACAAGCATCGAACCCGTCGCCGTAGACCGAGAAGTCATCCATGAAGACCTCTAAACAGTCACCCACCATGTCCGAGAAGATGGACAAGAGCGTTACATAGACCAAAGGACATCCGTCTGAAAGCATACGTCCCAAACGGACAGGTGAATGTTGTTTTCTCCTGGTCTTCGGGCGCAATGGCCACCTGATTGTATCCAGAGTACCCATCAAGAAAACAATAATGACTCTTCCCGGCTAGCCGCTCGATAATCTGATCAATGAAGGGTAGCGGGAAGTGATCCTTCTTGGTGGCCTCATTCAATCGTCTGTAGTCCACACAGACCCTCCAAGAAGTTGGTACTCTGGCCGCGATCTCCTCTCCAGACTCGTTGACAACTGTAGTGATACCCGTCTTCTTGGGTACCACATGTAGTGGACTAACCCATTTGGAGTCGGAGATGGGGTAGATAAAATCGGCGCTCCACCACTTGGAAATTTCTTTCATGACTACGTCTCGAAGATTCGGGTTCAGCCGTCGTTGGAACTCACGCGACGGCCTAGCGTTATCCTCAAGATAAATGTGGTGAGAGCACAGAGCCGGACTAATCCCCTGGAGATCAGCGATACTCCAACCTATCGCCTTGCGGTTTCTTTCAAGAACCTCCATCAGACGAGATTCTTATTCTCCAGTCAGACCTGCTGAGATAATGACTGGGTGCATATCTGGCTCACCAGCAAGGAATCTGTACTTCAACGACTGCGACAGAGGCTTCAGTTCTGGACAACTGGGAGGCGGCAGATCTGGCTTCTGATATGTCTGTGTAAATGCTAACAGGTCTGCATGGGAGAACTCTCGCTCTGCATGAATTTCTGACGAAGGGCGACCTGCTGAATCATCCATAAACTGCACTGGCTCGCACTCTGTCATGGTTGTCGGCTCGGAAGGAATCAGACAAGGTAAATAATCATTGAAATCATCCCAGTCAATGTCTGAATCCGAGGGATCAGAAGACGATGAGCAAGAATGAAAATCATCAGCACCACTCGTCACAACACTGTCAGCCTCATGTGTATCCTCATCCAGGGATATGCTCTCCCGGCTCTCGATTGCCATGAGCTTGAGATATAGTGAATCTGTAGGCAAGGCGAGGGTCGGTGCTACGGGATCTTTCCAGTTGGATTCATCATCAGTCATCTCGAAATCACAAACCTGGTGGATGTCTACCTCCTCCTCTATCATCTGCTCGGCTTCGCTGGATTGCTCTGAGCATGCCAACTCTCTGGCTCTGGTCTAGTCGATCGTATCTATTTGTATCCTTTCGCTCTCTACGCGAAAACATACCGTCCCACTGTCATGGTCGGATACCGCCTTGGCAGTGGCCAAGAATGGGCATCCCAGTATGATGGGGGCATCGGTTACCGACTCAGGGATCTCCATGTCCAATACAACAAAGTCCACGGGAATTTCAGGCCCTGAATGGTAACGACCACGTCCTTCAACAACCCCTTCGGCCTCTTAATCGACCTGTCAGCAAACTGAAGGACTGTTCTGCTTCGAAGAAGAGGGCCAAACTCGAATCGCTTGAGTAAGGCTGCCGGAAGGAGGTTGATCGAAGACCCGCTGTCTAATAGAGTACGATCGAACCGCTGCTCCTGGATCTCGCATCTGACATAGGAAGCTCCTGTATCCGGTCGCTTGGCTGGCAATGTGTTCTGAATGGCGCAGCAAGTGTCATGAGTGAGCATATGGATTTGATCTCTGTACCTCTTCTTCCTTCGGACAGTAGTTGTCTCTTTCAAGTTCTTTTTGAAGAAGGGGATATGCTCAAATGCTTCTCGTAGAGTCAGCTGAATGTGAAATCTATCAATCATTTGGTTGCCGAACTCTACCTGCTGATCTTTTTTAGGATTTTCTTTTTTATTCCCCTTCGCACGGCGGAGCGCCTCAGGGAAGGGGATGGTAGGGGCCTCCTCAGATGGAGGACTAGGACTCGGTCCCTGTGCCTGTGAAGAAGGAGAATCCATACAATAATCATCATTCACCACATATGGATCCGCAATTCGAACAGAAACCTTTCCTCTATTCATATTTTTGTTTTTCTTTTTGTTCCCACAGTCCTTGGGTACAAAATATGGTAACATCACAGAGGGAGGCTCAGCAAAAGTAGAAGTGGTGGCCTCAGCACTACCACCGGTCTTCGCGGCATCAACACCGCGCTCTGCTTCATCATCCAAAATGGTGGTATCAGCACCACCGTCTGCAACTGGTATCACGACGGCATCAGCACCGTCGTCCTGGACTCCATCATGGGTGGCATCAATACCACCGTCAACATCATCATGAGCGGCATCAGCACCGCTCCTCTGCTCCTCTGGCGCTACTGATCCTGCGTCTAGTTGTCGCTCAGAAGAGGCGCCGCCGGCTGGCATCCTACCGCTCCTAGTAGTGACAAAATCAGCATCATGATAGGAATAAGACATGTCACTGAAATAATCACTAGGAGAGGTATCTTCTGTAAACTCTACCTGCTCAGACTTTCTTTTCAGATTATTCGGGTTGGGTTCAATCTAAGCGGGTATGGCGGCCTTCCCTTTTACAATCTCCCTCATCTCCTGCCGGAATTCATCCATTTCTTGCCTGAAAGATGCTCGCTGTTCGGAGAGCAAGCGGGCAAGATTATCGAGAGCTGGGTTCTCAAAAGCGGGACCCTGAGAACCGGATGGTTGTCCCTGCTGGAAATGGGGTTGTTGCTGCGGATATTGCTGGTACGGATAATTCTGGGTTGGCTGGGAATAAGATTGCTGACGCTGCTGTCGCTGCCTCCACTGCTGTCCCTGATAGGCGGGACGAGGGCCACTCTGATATTGCTGATGCTGGGCATACTGGGGCTGCTGGTGTGGTTGGTTGTTCTGCTGTCCTTGGGCAGGATTCTGATGTTGGGATGAGGAGCCACCGTTGCCCCAACGGAATCCGGGATGATCACGACGAATCCCGGGCTGCGGGTACCGGTCATACCAAATCCATTGACTTCCATCAATGGGTCCTGCTCGAAGGAGGGTGGAGGAAGAACTGCCAGTGGCTGCTCCGGCTGATAAACCACCATCTGAGTCTCCTGAGACGGCGGTCGCTCTAAATGGTACTGTAGCAATGGAACCGGCTCTGCCTGGATATGGTTCACCTAGCGGTATGAGGTAGAGGTCTGGTTGGTATTGCTACTGCTGGGTTCAGCCCGTGACCTGGGAGGCTGTTGGGAATGAGTCTGTGCCTCCTTAATGCATAGAATTTGAGTCTTCAGGTCACTCATAGTTTTGGTGAGAAGGTCCATCTGAGCAAGACCTTGATTCTGCTTCCTCTCGAGGATCTCCATGCGGTCCAACTTCTCACTAATAATGCCCATGTCGGTTGCGGCTGATTCAGCTTGGGCTGCGGCAGCTGACACTGTATTGGGACCGGCATCGATGCGGGCGATCCTCTGGAATAATCCTGCTCCTTGCGGGGGCTTCTGCTGTGTGTAGACTTAGGCCTGGGTCATCACAGTAGAGTTCTCTGCCATGCCTTCATAGATGGCCCAGACGTCGTCTTCTCCCTTGGAGAAATAAGATCCACCGCAAGAGGCGTTTACTAGCCCCTGCAGCTCCGGTGTCAGCCCACAGAAGAAACTCTGCACGAGATTGAGCTTGGAAATGTCATGATGTGGACACCGGTCTATGAACTCTCTGAATCGATCCCAGGCTTCATGGAATTGTTCATTTGGGATCATGACGAAGTTACTGATCATGACTCTAGCTGCGTTGTTCCGGCCGAGAGGGTAGTATTTCTTCAGGTATGCGGTCCGGAGCTCTGCCCATGTGTCGACGAATCGCCCCAGATGTTTGAGCCAGTATGCGGCTCTGTCAACCAAAGAGAATGGAAAGGCGATCATCTTGATGGTGTCCTCGGTCATCAACCGATCATGAATAGTGCTGCAAATCATCTCAAATTCTTGGAGGTAGAGGTGCGGCTCTTCGGTCGGCAACCCATGGAACTTGGGTAGAAGCTGGATTGTGTGGGGCCGAAGCTCGAAATCTCCTTGAATGGGTGGGAGTCGGATCCAACGATGAGTGAGGGATGCAGCTGGGTTGTGCAATTCCCTCATGATGGTCTGTGGTGGCCTCTCAGTGTCTGGATCGCCTCATGCTGCATCAGGTCCTCCTCCTCCTCCACCGCCACCGCCCCCAGGTCGGTTCTCTCTCATCTGTGCTATCTCTCTCATCAGATCACCCATGAATGTACCCTGGTCGCGAATCTGCCTCTGCATAGTTTCCAGGGATGCTAACAAGGAATTATTGATGGCTGCCTGATCAAATAGGAACGGAGGGTGCTTATGATCATCTTCATGCTCGCCTCTGTCTGCCATGTCTGGATTCTCTGAAAAAGCAAAAGAGGCCATCTCAGGTGTTATCGAATGAGCTGAACTCTGTGATGCACTGTACTCTGAAACGATTGGACTGAGAGAAGGAGAATGGGAAGGGTGGTCGAGGGGGAATAGGGTGGATGTGAACTCATGCTCGGAGAGCGGACTCTCCGAGGTATTCCTAGATGAATGAGGAGGAGTGCTGGATAGCGGTGCCGACAGGGTCGGCCTAAGAGATCTCCGTCCCATCATTTTGATTTAGAGAAAGGCGGATGAGATCTCGAATGCAAACAGGATGATAAATCAAGACCCCAAATTCACCTACTCAACTCTTGAGCTGATGACCGTGAGAGTTCGGTCTGTTATCTTGTCAATTTTTATTAGGTGATCAGTCAATCTATCAGAGCGTTAGAGCGAGCTGTTAGGTATCCTACTTTCCTAGCCGACTGTCCCAATCCACGTCAGATCTTTCCCAGCCAGTATGAATTGCGGACCGTAACCCGGTTGTTCCCGCTAATTCAATCTGTTAAGGACATCGCGGTCCGCTTTACCGGTTACCGGAGAGATCCTCACTGGAGAACGACTAACCACGACCAGTAGTCAACCAAAATTTCAGATGTGGCTCTATCCTAGTGTCGAGTCACTCTCTCGCAGCAGATAAATCAAACAAGGAGGGGGTTACTCTCCCAAGACAAAATTTCTGGTGGGATGAGTTTTAAGGTCAAGTTTGCATTAGCAGTCCCAATTTTTATTGTTCTCACTTTTTATGTATTTTTCTGAGCAATCATCGTCTAACGAATTTTCCAATTTCCTTGTTATTAAAAAGTCCAATAAAACTGGGGGGAGGAAAGCAGAAAAGCCGATGCGCGGTCAAAATCTATGATGCATGCAGGGATAGAAATGCGTACCTTGTCGCCAGCACTCTACATGCAAAGTGATCTGCGCATAATTTAAAGACAATAATTTAAACTACCTATATGCATGCACGAGGAAATCGTCCTAAGATGAGCAACTTCTATTAACGTGAAGAACAAGTAGCTATGACAAAGAAAAGAGTCCGGAGTCCGGTCTAGGCTCACCCCTCCTCTTCTCGACACATCGAGTTCAGGAGTAGCGCTTAACAGGGTGGGCTCGCGGCACGTGGCCTCTAGTCCAAGTCAAATAGCTTTTTCAAGTGAATTTTAGCCAAGTCCAATTACGTTCTATAGGTGCAGACAAGATATTAGGGATTGGGCCTTAGCTTCTTAGTTCGTCACAGCCAACAAAAATTCCTATGTCTAGGGGCTAAATCCTCGTGAAACAAATAGAAATGAAGGGGAGAAAACCGCGAAAAACACAAAACCGCGGTGAGCCCCCGAGTGAACAAACACCCGGAAAATTAGGCCCGAATGTCCAAGAGTCCAAGTACCTGTATTATTACAAATTATCAAAGTCGCTCTCTCACGAAAATAAAATGCAACTAATCTAAGCACTCTCCCTCACTCCTCATGCTCTCTCCTGCCGGCTTGACCTAAGAAGGCCGGCTCCGCATCCCAAGGTTGCTTCGATTCACCTAGGCGATCCGCCTTGCTCCGCGGTCCCCTCGCAAGAAGACAAGAAAGGATGGTCAGAATAGCTTAATCAATATATGTGTCTAAAGTGCAAGAGAGATATCTGAAGCTATGGTAGACAACAATCACACGCAAACACAAATGTAAACTACTCGTTGTTGCTCCCCGGCAACGGCGCCATTTGATAAACACGAAATTCAAGGGGTCTAATGTCTCTCACAAAGCGGAGACAACCGTGTCGCTGTGGTGACCCTCAAGGAATCCCGTATTTAATCAACAATGAACCCACAATCAATAAATCAAGCAGTGACAAATAAATGTGGAGTTAAATTTATTTTTAACTCTGCACAAATGGTGTATAGTGACAAGTATGCAGAGAGTTCGAACACAGGGAGCAAACAGGTTAATTCACAAAAGTGTGCACAAGTGTGTGTGTGTGTGTGTGTGTGTGATGTGTCTACACTAAGCAAGCTAACAATGAAATTTTTGTTGGATTTTTTTTATTTTAAATTTTTTTTATTTAATTTAATTTTTAATTTTGTATTTTGATTTTTAATTTTCTGATTTTTATATTTTATATTTTATATTATTTTTTTTCTTTTCAATATTGGAATTTATAAACAATGTAATACAAGACAAGATAAAATATTTATAGAAATGTGCAAAAATATCCAAAAATTCAGAAATAAAGTATTTTTTGTATTTTTAGGATTTTTTTACTGTTTTTGTGATTTTTGGGGATTTTTCAAATGTTTTTGGTATTTTTAAATACTGAAATGAGGGAAAACAGTGGAAAATGTGCTGGCTGTGAGTAAAATGGGATTTAAAAATAGCAACCAGTACTCAAAATTTTTCACACTAATTTTCGAATAAAGCTACTGAAATATACAACAATCAGGAGCTGAGTTTGTATTTTTTGGAGTTTTCCTTGATTTTTTAGATTTTTTTGAAGTTTTTGAGTCTTTTCGAATTTTTAAGGTTTTTCTTTTGAGATTTTTAGTGGTTTTTGAAATGACACTAAAATAGGATAAAATAGACACTAGGTAATTTTTTTTGGAAATTTTAGAGGTATTTTAATTTTTTTGCCATTTTCTAAGCTAGACAGTAAACAAAGAGCATGTTTTTGATTTTTAATAAATGTGAAAATAAAATAAAATCAAAAACTAAAGTGATAGCGTCAAAGTACAAGTTAACATGAGCTAAGCCCAATTTTTGTGGAATTTTTGGACTTAAAAAGATAGGTTAAATAATTAGAATAAGCATCCAATCATTAAACAGGTCTGGCAGGGGTATTTATGCAATTTCTCAAACATCCAGGGGCATACATGCAAATTTCCACAAAAAATTGAACTGAATATTCACTTTATAGCACCAAAATCCAATTACAAAACCCGCCTGGGTGTCCTAGCAATTTTCCCACCAGGGCGCGTGACTTGCACGCGCCTGGCGAGGACTGAGATGTAATAATCCAAAACCCTGGGGACTTACTTGCAAAATATCCAAAAATTTAACACATGATATCACAGTTTTGGTACTAAAACAAAATACAACAAAGACCGAGGGTCCCAGTGCAAAATGCCCACACCTCACGTGTACTGGTCACGTGAGGTGACGTGGCGAAGGACCTGGATGCAAATATTGAAAGTTCGGGGGTCTTTGTGCAAATAACCCAAATTTTTTACGCTACAGACAAAAGTTTAAATACTAAATACTAAATACAAAAGGCGCGAGGGTGTAGATGCAAAATACCCTCGACGCGCGATCCAACGGCGATGAAGGGGCCACTTAGACACGTGGCGCTTGATGAACGGCCGATGACGCTTCGCGGATGAGCGGCGACGATCAGATCTCTAGCGATGATCAACGGTCGAAGCTGGTGGAGATCCAACGGTAGCTGCTCGATCTGGGACTCCACCCTTGATCGGACGGTGGCGAAGGCGGCTGGAAGAACACGGCTGAGCTCCGACTGGGCGAGGTTCCTCGAGCTCCTCCGGCCGACTCCGGTGGCTTCTGGGGTTCAAAATTGGGCTGGAGCCTCCGCTGGTCCTCCTCTATCTCCTCGGGGCGTCAAAAGGCCACGGCGGTGGCCGCGGTGCTCGCTGGTAGCTGGCGGAGCTGGAGAGCTTCGTTAGCTCCGGCGAGCTTCAAAACTCGCCTCCAGGTGTCTTCACTGCGGCTTGGACCTGCAAAAATGGTCAAAGGGCCCAGGGCAAACTGCCTGGACCCTTGGATGCACTCGGGGACGCTCGGATCGAGATGGAGATGCACGACCGGAGGTGCGCTCCGGCCGAGGTGCTTGATTTGGCGATTTGGTCGATTAAACTTCAAATCTTTTTGGGGTTTTCGAAGCTAAGGTTAACAGGAATAAAATGGGCTGAATAAAAGAGCGGGGCGAGGCCCTCGATGGCCGGAGCCAGAGGGAGGAGCAAACCTCGACCGACGACTTCGCGGGAGGTAGGGGAAGCACCTCCGACCTCGGGAGCCTTGGCTGAAGAGCCCACAACGGAGCTGTCACCTCCAGGTAGCTCTGGAGCACGAAAGAGGCGCGAGGGGTGGACCGAAGGGTGTTCCAACTTGGGCTCGAAGGTAGCGGGTTGTTTAAGTAGAAGATGGTGGCGTCTCCTTCAAGCGAGATCCACACACGCATCATGAGGATTTTGCGTGATCTGAAGGTGCGTCGTGGGAGAGGGATGATCAGGGAAGAAGTTCCAAGAAGGATTCGAGGCGAGAAAATGGAAGGATCGGGCGCCAAAATTTCTTGAAAACGGGGGAAAATCAGGGCATCAGAAGTGGCAGGCCTTGGTCAGGGAGTTGACCGAGGTCAACTCTAGACCGCACCTGGTTGGTCCACGTGGACCAACCAGGGAAAAGAATAAAAAATTATTTTGTTAATTCGTTTAAAAATAGAAAAAGGCCGAACCTATTTTTGATTAAAGAATAAAAAATGTTTAAAATTTTATGTAGTATTTTATTATGATTTTTAATTTATTTTCTGAAGTATATTTTTACAAGTTACTTTTATACCCCTATATAGGTATATTATCTACATATTTGAGTATTTATTTTTATTTTTATCTTTTTAATTTATTTATTTTTGTTTATTATTTTCTAAAATCATAGAATACTTTTATATACAAATATATTTTTATTTTATTTTTCTGATTTATTTCGTATATTTAATAAATTAGAAGAGGATGTTATATAGGTATGTACATAGGTATTGTATCTTTGTTTTGTGTATATAAGTATTTTTATTTTGATTTTTATTTACATTTTTATTCTGATTTTAGTATTCCCAATTATTATAAGTAATATTTACAACATCATAAATGAATAAATAATAAATTGAATATTTTAATATGTACAAGTACACAATGAGGGTTCAAAACTCAACTTTCAAACCGTAGCTCCGCCAAATGCAAAACCACCGCCATTAATTAGCTTATTTTCTTCTATATACAATTAAAGGTGAGTATGCTGCATTTGGAGTTTTTATTTGTGAGATACGGGTCTGGGATATTGGGATTCTGGATTTTATTCAGACCATAACTTTTTATCTGTACATTATTTTTCTGTGAAATCAATTTTGTACTTTTCTATATAAAATTATCTACAACTTTCATGTACAAAGTTTCTTTATTTGATGTGTAAAAAGTGGAACCAAAAATAGCTCCCAAAATGAATAAAGAATGAATAGAATGTATAGGTATATTATCTGTATTTCTGACCTTATCTCCCCCTACTTTATTCCTTGTCGACCTATTCATCAAGATGCCTAGGTCTCGGGGTTTTGGGTCATAAAATATTTACAATATTTTATTCTTTTTCTTTTCTTTATTTATTCTATAATTTTGGCCTTAATTACAGTATTTTATACACTAATATAATGCACATGCATGGATGCTAAGATGATGATTTTAATGCTATTTACAGGCATTTGCTAGGGTTTTTGGTGCCAAAATGATAGAATAAAGATGATGAAATGTGGATTCATCATCCCCCTATACTTTACATTTGCTAGTCCCTAGCAAACACTTATGCAATAAGTGCAAAAGAAAAAGAAAGAAAAGAAAAAGAAGAAAGTTGGATTAAGCTTGATTATTAAACTTGTCGTCATAAAATCAAAGTTTGGAGCTTAAGTCGGACCTTTGGAGTTTTAGTACGGTCGGAACCTTAATGAGAACCAAATTTGAAATCCAACAGTCCTTGAGCATCCCAAAACTCTGTCCAAGTCTCCTCAATAGCCATGTCAGAAATACTTCAACTCATACGCAAACTCTTATGACTATGAATCTGACTCGCACAGTGTAAGTGATATGTAGCTCCCCACCTCAGAAGTGACAAAGAAACAACCTCCCCTAACCTGGTAACTCTAATTCCTCGGTCTAGCAACTCTTTCCTCGAGAAGCGGGGTATTCCCTTCTAAGTTCAAGTGCAACCGGCTCAAGAAGAGGGGGAAGAGGTATAGACTTTTGGAAGCTCAGCCAGTGTAGCCAAGTCTCCCGCTGCAAGCTTCATGAGATGTAACATGGATACCATAAGCTTTTGCTTTATTGGACTTTATATACTCCGGTGGGGTTATTAAATTTTCAATCCGACCCACCACTTTTTTGGAGTTTTTTTAATTAATTTTTTTAATTGCATCTGTACAACATATCTACATGGTGCAGCATATATACAAGAAATTTTCCTCTTGAGCCAGTAGACTATCCCTCTTTTGAAGCTTTATTGCAACCCACAGCTTCTGTCTTTAGCCTTCATCACCACTAGACCAAGTTGAGGTGCACTTTCTTCACTACAAGAAGAAGAGAGGTTCCGCCTAGAAGTACTACCCTCATATGCTACCCCAAGCCAAAGGAAACTGCCTCCTCACCACCTCATCCGTGGAGAGCTATGTGAAAGGTGCAGGTGTCCAAGTTAGGTCATTATCAACAAGAGTCGTGCGTGTGCTCCGAAATACTCTACTTAGGCAGTCAAGAATCCATTGAACCAAGTCCCGTGATCCTCAAAGAATTAAGTCAACTAGACCTGAAGTACCTCAAACCCAGTTCAGGCATCTGGGCTTTAGCGAGGGACGGAGTTCACAGAAAAAGACATCTTCCTTGTCTGGGCTTTAGCGAGCTTGGTCTCAGCCCGTTCAGCCTGCTTGTAGGCTTCGTCGACGTCTCGACAGTTGTGGAGGTAGAGTTCATTCTGGATAACTTGGCGGAGTCCTTGCATGTAGCGGGTGACTTCCTGGATAGGAGTCTCCTGCAATCGGTTTCGATGAACGAGGGATTGGAACCCTTCGGTGTATTCCTTCACGCTCATGGTGCCTTGTTTCCAAGATTGCAATCGTGCATATAGATCTCATTTGTAATCTTCCGGCACGAATTTGGTTTTCAATTTAGCCTTCATCTTGCTCTAACTGTGAATCTTACCTTTTCCTTTTCGTTTGCATTCAGATTGCAAACGGTCCCACCATAGCAGAACATGTCCCTCTAATTTGATTGTGACGAATTGAACTTTTCGTTCGCTAGGCATAGACTTCCACACAAAGAAGTGTTCGACGGTTTGGAGCCAATCCAAAAAGACATCAGGATCTCATCCTCCGTCAAATTCCGGAACATCGAGACGGATGCCTCGATCCCATCCGTCATCGGGCCTAGATCCAAGTTGTAGTGGGAATTGATATCCCCCAGTAGGTTGTGAAGTATAGCCAGAGGTGTGTGGATCTTGAATCTTGGGAGTGAAATGGGTGTCATCTCTTGGTCCTTCTTCTTCACACTCTTGTGAATGATAATCGCTAACATGTCCATCGGAAGTAGAAGAGCTAGAGTCACGGGAAGTGTTACTCCGGGAGTACGGCCTCCGGCTAGTATGCCGGCCTTTGTTTGGCGTCTCATTACCATGATTTTTCTCTAGCATTTGACAATTTAGGGTGGCAAGTTGTCCGCTCATTTGTTCGTACATCCGTTGCATGTGTTGTATTTGAGCAGATAAAGATTCTAACGATAGCTCAGTGTGTGGGGTATAGGTGGTTTTAGAGGAATTAGGTTTGTCGGCCATGGGAATCCTAGGTTTTCTGCTCTCTTTTGTCTTGGGATTTTTTTTGTTGTTTTGTTTGTTTTTTTGTTTTTGTTTTTTTTTTGTTTTATGCAATGAACAAATGGAATGCAAACGAGATGCAGGATCGTTAGGCTCTGATACCAAATTGATGCAACCTAAGTAAGTGATGACGTAATGGCAACCCTAAACTTGAAAACTAAGGGGCTAAATGACGAAACAACTAAGATATCGTGCGATACGCAAAAATCAGCAACAAGAGACAACAAAATACCCGAGTTATAGCACCGGGTTTTCCATAATTTCAGGGCAAAGCAAATAGTTAATGGCTATTGGAAATAAATAACGATGTTGCAGTTTAGAAACTCAATAAATCACCAAACCGAACAGCAATATAACAGGCCACAACGCAACTGTCATGTGGTGGAATAATATGCAGAGAAAACGCTCATACCACAACCGGCAAGGGAAAGTTCGCACGCTTCAGATCTGGTCGGCGTCAACTCGAGGCTTCGAAAGCTTGCCGCGGCTCGGGAGGCTCTTGACAAGGGCGCAGGACGGCGGCTAGGTGCTGGTCTCGACTGGGGCAGTGCTGGCAGTAACAGGGGGGGAGAATACGGTCACAGGGGGAGGGAAACGGGCGGTGGTAACAGGAAAGGGAGGGTGCGAGGCAGCTCTGAGGAGTGCAGGCGGCGCTGGGGTGGCGAGGGGAAGGTGTGAGAGGCGGTGGCGACATCGCGGGGAGGCGGGGGTCGCGAGGGCTTACGCGCGGGAGGGGCGCGGGGTGCTGGGAGGGCGAGATCGGGGTTCGGGCGGGGCCGCGTCGGGTGCACGGTCGAAATTGGGGGATGGCGTCAGCTGGAGGAAAAGGGGATGGCGAGGGGCGGGGCTGGTGAGTAGCGGGAAGAGGAGGGCCCGAGAGGGGGGGAAGGCGACGAGAGGGAGAGGGAGGAGAGGGGAGGGAGGCGGCAGTAGGGGGAGAGGTTAGGGCACGGGAGAAAAATAAAGGAGGCGGGGGTCGAGAACGACGGGGAGAGAGGGAGAGAGAGAGGGAAAATAAGTGGGGAAAATAATTCTCATTCAAACTTGAAAAAAAACCCTAGCTATTGGGGAGCCTTTATCGAGGCTAAATCCCCCAAATAAGCAACAACTTTCCTAAAAAATAGGGAAAAAAAGAAAAACAAAAAAGAAAGGATAATAAGGCCTTATATAATGAGCCTTTTACATAGAATAAAAATAAATAAAATAAATAAATCAAATGTTCACTAAAATTGATATCATGCTGCATCATATGGCAACAGTACCTCTTGGTGTCCTTCACACAAAAAGTGAATGGTCTGTGTTAGACCTCTTGAACCCATTTTTCTCAATCAAATTCGAAAGCTTCTGAAACCATGCCCTTGGACTTTGTTTAAGACCATATATTGCCTTATGGAGTCTACAAACCTGCTGACACCCCCCCCCCAGCAGTAATTCCTGGAGGTTGTTGCATGTAGACCTCCTCCTGTAGATCTCCGTACAAAAACACATTTTTAACATCCAGCTAAAACAAAGGCCAATTACGTACCACAACAACTGAGAGAAGGACCCGTAGAGTGGAGTGGCACGCAACTGGAGAGAATGTGTCCACATAGTCCACGTCGTAAGTCTGAGTAAATCCATGAGCTACCAGCCTTACCTTGTAACGATCAAGGCTCTCATCTGCATGGTGTTTAATAGTAAACACCTATTTGCAACTGACGATGGACACCCCTTGCGGAGCAGATACCAAATCATGTACCACGCGATTGTAGGGCGGCCATCTCTTCTTCCATAGCCAGTCTCCGGCGGTTATCCTTCATAGCTTCCTGATAATTCCGAGGGATGTCCACAGTATTAGCAACTGCAAATCTCTGAAATTCCCCGGTCAGACGATGAAATGACACATGGGACACAAGAGGATAAGAGGCACATGTATGCTTTTGTTTCCTTAATGCAATTCGTGCATCCAGATCATTCGTAGCCTCCTTCATGTGTATGCCGATCTCATGTAAAGATCACTGCACAGATATATCTGCAGATCCATTGTCAGAAAGTATGTTATCAGAACAAACCTGAGGCGTACTGGATGACGAGTGGTTACCATGAGCAGAGAGAGGTCTACGGGTATAGAATTTTGGCAATGGGAGAATAATAAGTGACTGGGTATAAGATGGTAATGGTGGAGGAGGTGGTGGAGGCGACTCTGAATCAGAAGTGCCCGAGTAATATCAAGTAAATGGCGATGTTTTTGCTCAGCAAAACCATTTTGCTGAGAAGTATAAGGACATGTTGTTTGATGAATAATGCTACGGGATGAGAAGAAATGAGATAGAGTATGTACAAAGCGTTCACAAATTTCACAAAAGAAGAAAAAATATTTTGCACTTTATTGATAAAGATTTTGATCATATCCCCTACTTCAGATTTATTACTCAATAAGAAAACCCATGACAAATGAGAGAAATCATAGACAGCAACAAGATAAAACATGTGTCCCTGATGATCAGGAACACGACTCGGACCGCAAATATCAACATGAAAAAACTCAAATAGGGAGCTACTACTCCGACTCTAACAACTCGGGAAGGACGAGCGGTGATGCTTCCCCAACTAACAAGCTTCGCATTGGAAGAAATACCCCGGTGAGATCTGCGGCAAAATATGACTCATCTTTTGAAGTGGGAGATGACCAAAACGTAGATGCCAAGTGAAAGGAGAGACTGGTCCCGTGGAAACAGAGGATGCTCCTGCATATGGAGTTTGGACCAGTCGGTAGAAACCACCCTGCTCACGACCACATCCAATCACCCTGCCCGTAAGAATGTCTTGAAAAACAAGAGATGATGGGTCAAATATCGCTCGGTAGTGCAAATCCTTTGTAATCTGACTGATGGATAATAAATTCATAGAAAAATCAGGGGCATGTAACATACTCTGCAAACGCATCGAAGGTGTCGAAGTAATCTCTCCCTGTCCTGCGATGGAAATGGGTCCCATCGGCAATCACCACAGTTCTCCCTGGAGGAATCTGCCTGTAGGTTGTAAGTTGACCTCTATCTCCACATAGGTGGTGCATCGCCCCAGAGTCCATAACCCACTCTGTAATCTCAGATCCAGAATAGGATGTAAAGGCATAAGAACTACCTGAGGTGCTAGATGTAGCAGAAGTGCTGCCAGAAGCGGAAGCTGCAACGTCTGAAGGGTCGCCTGGAGTTGACAAAGAAGGAGGCATGATATCTCGCAGTCCGGCCACAAGATCATCAAACCTCTGATCTGGAATAGAAACAACGGAAGACTCGAGCTGCTCTGCTACCCGTGTTGATGTCGGGAAACCATGCTTAGAGTAGCATATCTCCTCTGTATGACCTGGGCGATAGCAAAACATGCATGGCTGACGAACGCGACCTCCTCTACCACGAGGTTTGCGACCACAAAAGAAAGAAGAGCCTCCTCGACCACGGGAGGCGACCATCGCTGAAGAGGTCTGACTGGTGCCAGTGGACGAGACAGTAATCCTGTTGAGTCTGCGGAAAGCTTCCTCCATAGGAGGAATGGTAGCATCTGCAGGAATCTGAGAGTGAGCAGCATCATATTCTGGATCAAGGGCCACTGGGAATACACCAACCATTGTGGCATTCTTATATGCCTTCTGCTGCTCCGGTTTAGCCGTGAGTGGCATGAAGCTGTGAAGCTTCTCAAACATTCCCCGTAAGAATGTATACAGCGAATGGAGAGGCCGTCCATTCTGCTTAATAGTGAATATGTCGTGCTGAAGCTGAAGACTCTTTGTTTCGTTCCTCGCCTGAGAATAAATGGTTGCGAGGATGTCCCACATAGCCTTAGCAGTAGGCTGATGTAACACATCATTGGCGATCTCGATCGTTAATGTTCCTGAAAGCCAGACTTTGGCATATGCATCATCTGTCTCCCATGAGGCATTCACCCCAGTCTTTTCCACCGACTCCTCCTCAATAAGAATATGCTTCTTACCATTCGACTTCATGAGACTCATGAATTGCATAGCCCAGAGCTCATAATTCGTCCCGTCCATCTTGACAATAGATGCTGGACCACGAAAAGCGTCGTAGCGGGTACGTCAACCTTCGTTTCTGACAAAATGCCAATGAAAGAATATCGGGGTTATGTAGACCAATGAACGAGTGTCTACACACACATGAAGGGATTTGAATGCATATGTAAACTTATGCACCCAAATCCATTATCCTAGCCGAAGTCCCGCGACGACGCGATGAATAGATAGCCGGCGACTACAAGAGTTGACGGCTGACAACAGTAGCCGCTAGACTGCGGCTGGCGTCTGGGACCGCTAGGGTTGTAGTTGGCGGAACAGGGGCTGGCGGCTGGGGCCGCTAGAACTGGGATCCATAGGGCTGCAGCTGGCGGGTGGCGACGTGGCCACGAAGAAGAGGACAGGGCTGTAGGACTGTAGGCCACGTGCGGCGGGGCTACGTGCGGCGGGGCTGCAGGCGGTGAGGCCACGTGCGGTGAGAGAGAGAGGTGGCGGCGCGCGGGTGGGGTAGGGTTAGGGTTACGGGGTACGGAGCACCGGTCTAGAACCGTGGCTCTGATACCATGTTAGGAAAATAAAATGAGTTGTTTATTCCAATAACCCCTAGTCTCTGTATAGAGGAAAGAGTGATGGGTAAATTACAGAAGATAGACATATAGAAATAAAATAGCATAAATGGTACATAGAAATATCTCTACATTAAAAAATGAATTTGAAAAAAGAAGGTAAAGGAAAGCTTACCTAAATAGCTTGGAATTGTGACTAACCCTTGCAGTTTCTGCGAGTTTAAATTCTACCCATTTCTCCGAATTGAGCGCTGAATCAAAACAAGAAAAAGTATAATGCTGAAGAAAATGAATTTCAAAAAAATGATGGTTACATATATATACATGACATGGTACTCATTGCTATCGTCTCATTTCCTTAGAGAGAGTTGTGCCATGATGCAATCACTGTTGTTATGCATGGATAGTGGTGATTCCATGGATACAAGTCAGGGTTTCTGATTTTTAAATTTGGTAGATGGCAAGCTTTCCTCTAAATAACCTGCTTTTTTATTTTTTTCCTAAGGAATAACAAATCGACCTTCAGAAGAACTCTAAAACACAAAGCATGCATTACCCTTAAGATGAGTAGGAACACTGAGTCTAAGTACAAGCAGCTTTAAAAAATATAAATACTCGATACCCCATTGGAATACCACATTGACTCCTTCCGTTTAAAAAGGAATTCCCACATGTTGATCCTTGTTAGTCTCCATGTTGCAAGATACTATGCAGAAGATGTGCTTCTCTGTGTACTAATTACATATAAGATTTCCTCATGCCTGTGGATTTAAAAGATAGGACTGGACAGGGATATTTTAGTACATAGAAAACACCCACTAATTATATATATCCGATATATATGTATGTATGTATGTAAATACAGTTCAACTAACTTACAAACATAATATTTTGATTATCCACAAAATTGGCAATATACAAGCACACAAAAAATGTAAACAACTTGCTTTAAAAAGGTTATTATAGTAAAGTTTAGAAAAAAGAATTACCATGTACTGGTTGATTCTTCCTTTGAGAGAGAAAAAAACACTAACACTTTAATAGAACAAAATTTTGGGTGAGAATAGGTTGTAGATGGTGAAATAAATTTATCTTGTTTTAACTCCAGTGGTATTGGAGGAACATGCTCCACGTTAGTGGTGAGTCGGTGACATGTGATCAAACAATTCTTTTAAATATATTTAAATGGGGGAAAGAAATGTAGCATGATAATGATAAGTATACTTTATGCCCAATCCTATATAGCAACAGTACTTAATAACATATCCAATGAGACAGAGTAGGGGACAAAACTTATCCCACCAACACAGTGGAACAACTTCATGTTGGTATAAGAGGGCACAAAACTAGCATACCTTTATTCTCGAAAAGATCGGTCTGAACAGGCAGAGTGATTTGTTCCAGTTAACAAATGACAGTGTGAAACTAACATCTTTCAGGGATATAATAGCAGATAGCATATAAAAATCAAAGCATACGCAATACGCATTGCATGTCTGCGTGGTAGTTTAGCAGAAGAGCCAAGGTTTTTCCCCTATGTCGTTCAAAAGTTTATTCCCCTATGTCCTACAAAGGTTAACCCGTGGACTAAAAGATGTAGTATCCCGAGCACAATAACATATATCACATATACCCGCCAATTATATTATTTCCACCAAATACCTAATACAGAGAGCTATTACCCATGTGAAGGGATCATCGCCTACATTGTCCGTGATTAGGCCGTGGAATATGGGGTGGACTGTCCCTCCAAAAACAATTGTTTTCGACATATCAAATATCACAAATATTGTTGCACTATTTATCCTATAGGTTAGCTCTAGTAATCATTCTTAAATTGTCATCAGTTATCCCATGAAATCGATTCTTTTTTATTCAAAGAATCCGAAGGAAAATCGCCTGGATGGTACCCATGGAAATTTATTCCACGTGACTTCCATGTGAACTTATGATTTGATAAATACCTCAAGAAAGCTGTTATTTCAACACAAGGCTTCCTTTGAAGTTTGTTTGCATGTGAAAAAAAATCAAGAAACGGTTTTGATTTTGGCCAAACAAATCACATGTAAATAAATCCTAAATGAAGCCGTGAGTTAGTGACGGCTTCCGCGAGGTACTTAAAAAATTATAAGTTCGCCTTAATATGGTACTGCTGAGACGAATTTTCCTCTAAAGTACCCTTTGCATTTCCATAAGAGCAAGTGATATTATTCCAAACAAGTAGAGAAAGCGTATGATCAAAAACATCGTTTTACTGAGTCGGAAATGGATTTGCGAAAAAGGGGCGCATTGCGACATGGACTTACCGATGGAATCAGTGGAATCTTTCTTCTGAGCTTCAAGCTCAGCCTGCGGGCATTTTCCAACAGTAAGCAAATGAGCGGGATTAAAACCGGAAACCGAGAGCGGAAAAGGAGCAGAGAGATAGATAACCAGTTGGGGTGTGAAGAGGGATTGGGAGGCGGCGGCGGCAGCCAACCCGAAGGCGCCGCAGCCCATGAGCCACGAGAGGTACGGGCTTCCGGCGGTGCCGCGGTGGTGTCGCAGCGTCTGCGGCGCTCTGCAGAGCCTTCCGAGGACGCGAGAGGCCATCGTCGCAGAATCGTTGGAGGTGGTGGTGGATCCCAAGGGGAGAAGGTCCTCAGATCCCTCGCCTCGCCTCAGCTGAGATGGCGGTGTTAGTTTAGTCCGAGAGTCCCTCGATAATTCAGATTTTATTAGCCTTTTTAGTTTTTACACCTGCAATCCTAAAAAAATTGAGATCGTTAAAATTTGATTTTGTTGATGGATAAGTTAGAAGTCTCAAATAAGATAAAATTTGAACAAGGTAATGGTGGTATATTGTAATCTAAATCCTTCAAGGATTCAATTCAAAAAAATCAAAAAAAATAGAGGAGAAAAGAGACGGGTGTAGGAAACTTAGCTACACATGAGTTCCCTAGCTAAAAATTAGAGTCAAATTAAATCGAAAATAAATGAATCGAACATTAATACACGTTTAGATTTATTTATGTGAATGAACCGAACTTGAATTGCGTAAGTTCGCTCAAGTTCAATTCATTGAAGATCCATCTCAATTCAACATGTAAGCGTGTGCAAAGAAACCCTTACATGAGAGAAGCTTCTTCCTTCACTTTGCTCTCTGTCTTGCATTACATGGTTGCCTCTCTAATAAAGTGAATCTAATATGAATTTGTCTTGTGGATTCGATTCCCAGACGAACATAATAAACTTACATTATTTCAAAAATAATTAGATTAGATTCACTATGTATGTATGTATGTATTTATATGCAACCTTTTTAGCTAAAGATTAAAGATCCAATATATAAATGTGAGTAGAATATATTCCCCATAAATATAGTACAAAATAACAGGTGTTTAAGATTTTTATTCCAAATCCTTATCCCACTTTTATCTATCTATATCTGCATGCCCTACCTCGCCTTCATATTCCATGTTAAGGATATGAAATTATTGTATAAATATGTTTTGAGTTCCACTTGGAACTTGTCTTCAACTCTTCACCATCTCTAGCATGCATCTAATTCTCTCAAACATTCATCTAAGTTTCGTGTACTTAGGTGTGTATAGTAACAAATACTAAGAGCTAGTTTATGTGTGTTATTGTCAATAGAAGTAATTGTCATGCATTATTAATGTACCTTGTCGCTTGTCTACGTAATTAAATTTCTAGTTTACATGGAAATTGTAGCCTACTGAGAAGAGACTATCCTTGCAAAAGAAAATTATAATCTATAGACAATCAACATGTTTTCATCCCTTTCGGGTTTGATACCTTTGGTTTCTTGGCGACTGAAGCTGTAGAGCTCCTTAAGAGAGTCCAAAAAATTATGCATAGCTATGTTATGGCTCTCAGGTCTATGGATGTTGTTTTTCGAAGAATTAGATTTGTCATCCAAAAGGGATTGGCGGCGCAGCTTGTTGCCCCCGTCTCACAACAGTTCAACGTTATGTGTAATACCAAAAAATATGTTATTTTTGTTATATATGAGTTATTCTCGACGTTCATGATTGGAAAATCTTCTTAACATATAACGTGCAATGTGATTACTTTTAATAAGAAGTTTTCTTCGAGAATGAGTCAATCAAGCATATAATAGAATGTTAAATATGTATCATCGTTAGGAACCATATACATTAAAATTTTATATCTTGAATTGAATCCAAAATATATGATAATTTGAGCAGGGATCAATCAAATCTAATTCACATATAAAACACTTATCGGCTTCCGTTTCTCTCATGATTTTCCTCGAGATCTAACAACCACCCATCATCTCTCACTTTTAGGGTTCATTTGGTTACCGGTATATCCCCCTGCATTCCTGGGTGAAATTTCATCACAAATCAATGTGACATCATATCACATTCTTCATTCCAAACTCTCTTCAACCCTTGTAACCATCAAACAACTACTGTTCATAGAAGGTTTCCCAACCCATTCCACACCATCTTCTTAAGAACTATACTTAAAGAGATATGGATTTAAATCGATTTGCATATACAAGTTTGCTATATATGTTTCTTATCCCGCATGGACTACGACTGGTGAGAGTAGGTGGATCGTACTAAATGACATGGATAGTTGTAATCACGATATTTTAAAACAAGCACATCAATATGTATCATTTTCAATCACAAGATAAACAGTCAATCCATAAGTGCACATGTATTTAACGTGGAAACCTTCCTAGATAAAAATCATGACCCGAGTCTCCAAACCCGAGCTTTCAACCTGACCCGCATTGTTATTCCACTAATCTGAGTTGCTTACGTGGGTAACCCAACCGCATTACAATCTGAGTTGACCATGTGGTCAACTCAATCTTATATAAGTAAAGAATCCTATAAACTCAGTATCAAATTAAATATACAAAGAGTAGTAAGAGGCAAAACTAAAATGCTTACAGAGAGAGGAGAGAGGTTGTATGATTAATCACAGTGAACCAGAGTTGTTGGAATGAAGAACGTGGTAAAAAATAGCTCTTGAATTTCTCTCGGAGAATAGAATGGAAATCAGAGAGATGAGAGTTAGTTGCTCTTTGTTGTGTGGTGTAAAATGAGATATGGGGTCCTAGACATAGGTCTCAGGGTCCCATAGATGTTGGTTCTCAAAAAGTAGTCATTATGAGCTGAAATGGAATCATCTTCACAAATCTTCCTGAAATGGAATATGATCGATCACGATACAATGATGATCGATCTGAATCAAATGATTGATTAGGTGGATTTAGATGATCAGTCAGAATCAAAAGATACTTGACAAAGGATCAAAATTGATCGACCAAAAAGATAACTGTTATAGTTCAAATAATGATAGATCAGGAAACAAGGTTGATCTATCAGGTGTGATCGCAGGTCAAAATGGTTGATCGATCAGATTGACTCTTTGACCTGAAAGTCGAAGCCAAGATCAAATGGCTGAAATGTAGTATGCAAGATTTGAGATCTTTTACAATCTAAGACATTACAGAATGCATGGCTCAATAAAAGAGAAGACTCGATCATTTTCTTTAGCTTGAGATCCTTCCTTGAGCTTTGAGCTAGAGTTCTTTTGCCTTGAACTCCTTTGAGCTTATTAGTTTCTTCTTCTTCACTCAAGCTAGAGCTCATCGGGATTGAGCTTCTTCTTGGACTAGTAGATTTCCTGCTCTTGACCTAGCCACAAGCTAACTGCATAAGTTTTGACCAACAACACAAGTTTTGTAATCATCAAAACATGCATGCTCATGCACTAACAATCCCCCTACTTATGCACGAACTCACAATCTCTCCCTTTTTGATGATGACAAAATATTTGAAGTGGTTGCAAAAACAATTGTATATTTATATGCAAACATTTTTTTGTAAACAATGTTTTTTATCTTCCTTTTCGACATAATCAAAAAGATCTAAACTAATACTTAAAGTTGATTAATCATGATTGTTGGATAAAAAGATGTCTAAACAACCTTTCTTCTTTTTTGTTTGAAAAATATTCTTTTTTATTTGAGCTCCTCATAGAGCTCCCCTTAATATTTGCTTAAGGCTCACCCTTAAAGACAATAGTTGAAGGCTCGTCACCAATGTATGATATGCATGATCAATTAAATAAAAAAGAAGTCACCTAGGATCTTTGGTGGCAGACTTCTCCAGTCTTGGTAGCATCTCCATGGAGGTGGCATCCATACATGTTTCTGAAAGTTGTTTGGCCTTATCAGGGTCTACCTTTGTTGGGGTGTCCTCCATTTTCTTTGATCATCAATACCTAAAAGGATTTGTTTTGGTACCCTTTCCTTTTCGAGTCCTTCATGGTTAGAATGCATAGTTTCCTTGTTTTTCCAAACAAGTTTTCTTCTCTGAAAAGAGTTAGAGCTAGAAGCATGATTCTCTACATTTTCTTCTCCTTTTACAGAAGAAGGTTCAAAAGTAAATTCTTTTTTAAGCTCATCAATTTATTTTTTTAAACATATACTTTTTACTTTAAAACTACTTAGATCATATTTTAGCAGCTCATTTTCATTTTTCAAAACATATAAGCCATTAAGCAAAAGAGATTTATCTTCTACGAACTTCTTGCCAACCTTTTCAATCTTAATAACTTGTTTAAAGAGATCCTAAGATGTATTATAAATTTTAGAATAAGAAAGTTTACTTACCTCATTTTCTGAGTCGGAGTCGGATGAGTCCGACTCGATCGCTCTAGTGAAGCCCATGCACACACTTTCACTTTCTTCTTCACAGCTTCTTGAGTCAACGTCCCATGATGCTTACATAGCTTTATTGTTGGATTTATTCTCAAACTTCTTCTCTTGTATGAAGTTCTTCTACAGCTAAGGTAGTCATTCTTCACGTGCCCTGCTTTGTCTCATTGAAAGCATTTTGATTTCTCTTTCTCTCATTATTTTCTTCTCGAGAAAAGTTTTAAACTAATGGATAATGAGTGTGATATCACCATTGCTATCATCACCCTCAGTTGATTATTTCTTTGTTGCTGCAAGACTCTTATGTGGCTTTTCTCCCTCTTTCCTTCTGCTCTCCAGCTTTTTTTCATAGCAATGGGGTTTCCTATGAGGTCTTCCAACAAGGCCTTGCTGAAGAATGTTGATTCTTTTATTATCATGACCTCGTGCTCCCACTCCGACAATAGAGAAGTATTGATCTTACTTGAAAGTTCTCCAGCTAGGAATATCCTTCTCAAGTTTCTTAACTGATTTGCAATAACGGCAAACAAGACATTCATATCCTTGAGTCCCCATTTTTGCATCTTGAATTTCTCATATTCAAGTGTCAACATCCTGAATCGAGACTCCTTTACCTTAGATGTGCATTCATATGTTGTCTCCATGTACTTCCATATCTCATAATCCATCTTTAGATGAGAGAGTCGGTCAAATTCAGATTCTAATAAAGCATGGTATATGGAGTTCACCGCATTCGAATTGAGCGTCATCTAAGCCAACTCTAGTGTAGCATGTCTCCTTCTCCTCTATAAACTTGAACTCCTTCCTCATCATATTCTAAATAAAGAAATATAACGATTGTAAGAAGATCATCATCTTCATCTTCCACTTTAGTAGTTTGGCCCGTTGAAGACATGTGGATGAACTACAATGCTTCCTTCCAAACATGATCCTAAGTAGCTAGACATGTGTTTAGAGAAAAGTTACTTCTTTTACACAAACAAGGCTCTGATACCAAGTGTTGGTTTGATATCCCATGCAGACTTTGATTGATGCGTGCGAGTGGATCCTACTAAATGACCCGGATCACTACAATCACAATATTTTAAACAAGTACAACATTACACAGTACTTTCAATCATAAGATAAACAATCAATCCACAAGTGCACGTGTAATTAACGTGAAAACCCTCCTAGGTAAAAACCACGACCTGAGTCTCCCGGTTCGAACTTTTTAACATGACTTATATGAGTCTTCCACTAACCTAAGTTGCTTATGTGGGAAACCCAATCATATTACAACATGAGTTGATTACACGATCAACGCAACTGTATACAAGTATCATAACCTCAATATCAAAGTAAATATAATCGTACAGAGTAAGGATCGGGCTTGTAAGATTAATCGTAAAGAACCAAAGATGTTGGAAGGGGGCATGATGATCTCACACTATGACTCTTAATTTAATGCTTGAGACCTCACACTATGACTCTTAGGCAATAAGAAGGACTACGGTTGGGGTACTGATAAACACGAAATTCAAGGGGTCTAATGTCTCTCACAAAGCGGAGACAACCGTGTCGCTGTGGTGACCCTCAAGGAATCCCGTATTTAATCAACAATGAACCCACAATCAATAAATCAAGCAGTGACAAATAAATGTAGAGTCAAATTTATTTTTAACTCTGCACAAATGGTGTATAGTGACAAGTATGCAGAGAGTTCGAACACAGGGAGCAAACAGGTTAATTCACAAAAGTGTGCACAAGTGTGTGTGTGCGTGATGTGTCTACACTAAGCAAGCTAACAATGAAATTTTTGTGGGATTTTTTTTATTTTAAATTTTTTTTATTAAATTTAACTTTTAATTTTGTATTTTGATTTTTAATTTTCTGATTTTTATATTTTATATTTTATATTATTTTTTTCTTTTCAATAATGGAATTTATAAACAATGTAATACAAGACAAGATAAAATATTTATAGAAATGTGCAAAAATATCCAAAAATTCAGAAATAAAGTATTTTTTGTATTTTTAGGATTTTTTTTACTGTTTTTGTGATTTTTGGGGATTTTTCAAATGTTTTTGGTATTTTTAAATACTGAAACGAGGGAAAACAGTGGAAAATGTGCTGGCTGTGAGTAAAATGGGATTTAAAAATAGCAACCAGTACTCAAAATTTTTCACACTAATTTTCGAATAAAGCTACTGAAATATACAACAAACAGGAGCTGAGTTTGTTTTTTTGGAGTTTTCCTTGATTTTTTAGATTTTTTTGAAGTTTTTGAGTCTTTTCGAATTTTTAAGGTTTTCTTTTGAGATTTTTAGTGGTTTTTGGACTGACACTAAAATAGGATAAAATAGACACTAGGTAATTTTTTTGGAATTTTTAGAGGTATTTTAATATTTTTTGGCATTTTCTAAGCTAGACAGTAAACAAAGAGCATGTTTTTGATTTTTAATAAATGTGAAAATAAAATAAAATCGAAAACTAAAGTGATAGCGTCATAGTACAAGTTAACAGGAGCTAAGCCCTATTTTTGTGGAATTTTTGGACTTAAAAAGATAGGTTAAATAATTAGAACAAGCATCCAATCATTAAACAGGTCTGGCAGAGGTATTTATGCAATTTCTCAAACATCCAGGGGCATACATGCAAATTTCCACAAAAGTTTGAACTGAATATTCACTTTATAGCACCAAAATCCAATTACAAAACCCGCCTGGGTGTCCTAGCAATTTTCCCACCAGGGCGCGTGACTTGCACGCGCCTGGCGAGGACTGAGATGTAATAATCCAAAACCCTGGGGGCTTACTTGCAAAATATCCAAAAAATTAACACATGATATCACAGTTTTGGTACTAAAACAAAATACAACAAAGACCGAGGGTCCCAGTGCAAAATGCCCACACCTCACGTGTACTGGTCACGTGAGGTGACGTGGCGAAGGACCTGGATGCAAATATTGAAAGTTCGGGGGTCTTTGTGCAAATAACCCAAATTTTTTACGCTACAGACAAAAGTTTAAATACTAAATACTAAATACAAAAGGCGCGAGGGTGTAGATGCAAAATACCCTCGACGCGCGATCCAACGGCGATGAAGGGGCCACTTAGACACGTGGCGCTTGATGAACGGCCGATGACGCTTCACAGATGAGCGGCGACGATCAGATCTCCAGCGATGATCAACGGTCGAAGATGGTGGAGATCCAACGGTAGCTGCTCGATCTGGGACTCCACCCTTGATCGGACGGTGGCGAAGGCGGCTGGAAGAACACGGCTGAGCTCCGATTGGGCGAGGTTCCTCGAGCTCCTCCGGCCGACTCCGGTGGCTTCTGGGGTTCAAAATTGGGCTAGAGCCTCCGCTGGTCCTCCTCTATCTCCTGGGGGCGTCAAAAGGCCACGGCGGTGGCCGCGGTGCTCGCTGGTAGCTGGCGGAGCTGGAGAGCTTCGTTAGCTCCGGCGAGCTTCAAAACTCGCCTCCAGGTGTCTTCGCTGCGGCTTGGACCTGCAAAAATGGTCAAAGGGCCCAGGGCAAACTTCATGGACCCTTGGATGCACTCGGGGACGCTCGGATCGAGATGGAGATGCACGGCCGGAGGTGCGCTCCGGCCGAGGTGCTTGATTTGGCGATTTGGTCGATTAAACTTCAAATCTTTTTGGGGTTTTCGAAGCTAAGGTTAACATGAATAAAATGGGCTGAATAAAAGAGCGGGGCGAGGCCCTCGATGGCCGGAGCCAGAGGGAGGAGCAAACCTCGATCGGCGACTTCGCGGGAGGTAGGGGAAGCACCTCCGACCTCGGGAGCCTTGGCTGAAGAGCCCACAACGGAGCTGTCACCTCCAGGTAGCTCTGGAGCACGAAAGAGGCGCGAGGGGTGGACCGAAGGGTGTTCCAACTTGGGCTCGAAGGTAGCGGGTAGTTTAAGTAGAAGATGGTGGCGTCTCCTTCAAGCGAGATCCACGCGCGCATCATGAGGATTTTGCGTGATCTGAAGGTGCGTCGTGGGAGAGGGATGATCAGGGAAGAAGTTCCAAGAAGGATTCGAGGCGAGAAAATGGAAGGATCGGGCGCCAAAATTTCTTGAAAACGGGGGAAAATCAGGGCGTCAGAAGTGGCAGGCCTTGGTCAGGGAGTTGACCGAGGTCAACTCTAGACCGCACCTGGTTGGTCCACGTGGACCAACCAGGGAAAAGAAAAAAAATTATTTTGTTAATTCGTTTAAAAATAGAAAAAGGTCGAATTAATTTTTGATTAAAGAATAAAAAATGCTTAAAATTTTATGTAGTATTTTATTATGATTTTTAATTTATTTTTTGAAGTATATTTTTACAAGTTACTTTTATACCCCTATATAGGTATATTATCTACATATTTGAGTATTTATTTTTATTTTTGTCTTTTTAAATTATTTATTTTTGTTTATTATTTTCTAAAATCATAGAATACTTTTATATACAAATATATATTTTTATTTTATTTTTCTGATTTATTTCGTATATTTAATAAATTAGAAGAGGATGTTATATAGGTATGTACATAGGTATTGTATCTTTGTTTTGTGTATATAAGTATTTTTATTTTGATTTTTATTTACATTTTTATTCTGATTTTAGTATTCCCAATTACTATAAGTAATATTTACAACATCATAAATGAATAAATAATAAATTGAATATTTTAATATGTACAAGTATACAATGAGGGTCCAAAACTCAACTTTCAAACCGTAGCTCCGCCAAATGCGAAACCACCGCCATTAATTAGCTTATTTTCTTCTATATACAATTAAAGGTGAGTATGCTGCATTTGGAGTTTTTATTTGTGAGATACGGGTCTGGGAAGTTGGGATTCTGGATTTTATTCAGACCATAACTTTTTATCTGTACATTATTTTTCTGTGAAATCAATTTTGTACTTTTCTATATAAAATTATCTACAACTTTCATATACAAAGTTTCTTTATTTGATGTGTATAAATAAAGAATGAATAGAATGTATAGGTATATTATCTGTATTTCTGACCTTATCTCCCCCTACTTTATTCCTTGTCGACCTATTCATCAAGATGCCTAGGTGATTTAGCCGGAAATAGGTGGTCTTAAGTTCAACACAAAGCGTGAACTCAGTCGGTGTGATGACCACACTAAATCCGGACTAAAGTCAACAATTAACCCACACTAAGATCAATAAATTAGAAATAATGTGGAGTCAAAATTTACTTTTAACTCTACATAAAAGATGTATAGATGCAAGTACGTAGAGAGTTCGAACACAGGGAGCAAGCAGGGTAGTTCGCAAAAATGTGCACAAATATGTGTATGTGATGGTGTCTACACTAAGCAAGCAAGCAACTACAATTTTTGTGGGTTTTTAATTTTTTAATTTTTTTATTTTTAATTTAATTCTTGATTTTGTATTTTGCTTTTTAATTTTCTGATTTTTATAATTTTATATTTTATATTTTTCTTTTTCTTTTTCAATATAGGAATTTAAAGACAATGGAATAAAAGACAAGGTAAAATATTTATAAAACTAAGTAAAAATTACCAGAAATTCAGAAAGAAATTGTTTTTGATATTTTTATGATTTTTTACTGTTTTTGTGATTTTTGGGGATTTTTCAAGGTGTTTTTGATATTTTTAAATACTGAAATAAGAGAAAGCAGTGACAAAGTTGCTGGCTGTGAGTAAAATAGGAGTTAAAAATGGCAAACGGCAATCAAAATTTTGCACACTATTTTTCAAATGAAGAGAGTAAAATAGAGAACAAACAGGACCTGGGTTTATATTTTTTTGGATTTTTCTTTGATTTTTATATATTTTTTTGAAGTTTTTGAGTGTTTTTAAATTTTTAGTGTTTTTTTCTTTTGAAATTTTTAGTGGTTTTTGGACTGACACTAAAAGATGACAAAATAGACACTAGGTAATTTTTTTTTGGAATTTTTGAAGGGGTTTTAATATTTTTTGGTATTTTCTAAACTAGACAGTGCACAAATAGCAAGTTTTTTATTTTTAATAAATATGAAAATGAAGTGAAATCAAAAACTAAATAGCTGGCGTGAAAGTACACATATCCAGAAGCTTAAACCTATTTTTGTGGAATTTTTGGAGTTAAAATGATATGTCAAATGAATACAACAAGCATCCAAACATTAAACAGTCCTGGCAGGGGTAGATATGCAATATTTAAAACATCCAGGGGCAAACATGCAATTTTCCACAAAATATTACACTATATATTCAATTTCTGGAACCAAAATGCAATTACAAAAACCGCCAGGGTACGCCTACAAATTACCCACCAGGGCGCGTGACTTGCACGCGCCTGGGAAGGACCAAAACGCAATATAGCGAAAACCTGGGGGTCACTTTGCAAAATATCCCAAGATATTACACGTGCTTTGAAAATTTCAGGACTGAAACGAAATAAACAAAAGCCCAAGGGTGCCTCTGCAAAATGCCCACACCTCACGTGAACTGGTCACGTGAGGTGACGTGGCGAGGGACCTAAACGTAAATAAATAAAGTACGGTGGGTCTCTTTGCAAATATTACAAAATATATACGCTACAGACAAAAGTTTAAAGACTAAATATTAAATACAAAAATGGCGAGGGTGATGGTGCAAAATACCCTCGACGCGACGCTCCGATGTTGACACGTGGCTCGAATCCAACGGCTGGGGCGACGAGGCGTGATCCGACGGCTGGATACGATCCACTTATCCACGCGGCGCACGATGAGCGGCCGATGACGGGTTCGTGGATGCGCGGCTGAGATTAGAACGCTCGAAGACGATCTGACGGCTGAGGCTTGGTGCGATCCAACGGTCACGGCTTGATCTGGAGTTGCGGCTCGATCGGACGGCGGTGAAGCAAGGAGGAAGAACGGGGAAGAAGGCCGGCGATGGCGAACTTCCCCGGCTCCGTTCTCGCTCCTCCGGCGATGAATGTGCTCCAAAATGGAGCTGCAGACTCCCTGGGGTCGTCCTCTTCCTCCTGGGGGGCCTCAAAAGTACACGGCGATGGCCGTGCTGCTCGCAGACGGTCGGCGGAGCTGGAGAGCTCGGCCTGAGCTCCGGCGAGCCTCAAAATCGCTCCCAGGCGCGATTCAACGTGCGTTGACCCTGCAAAAAGAGTTAGAAGGTCCAGGGCAAAGTGCCTGGACCTTTGGTGGACCTTAAACTAAGCGCGAGGTGGAATGGACGTGGTTGCCGGAGGTGCGCTCCGGCGAGGGTTGCTTGAGTGGGTGAATACGCGATGGATCTTTGATTTTTTTGGGGGGTTTTTAAAGCCTAAGCTAACAGGAACGAGATGCAATAAGGAAATGGCGGAGTGGAAGCCCTCGATGGCCGGAGCCAGAGGAAAAAGACTACCTCGACGCCGGCGATTGGCGGAGGTGCTGGAGTCGTCCTCGACCTCGGACGCCTTGGCTGAGAGGCTCGCGGCGAAGCTGTCACCTCCGGCGAGACCTGGAGCGCAAGAGAGGCGGAGAGGGGTGGACCAAGGGGACTCGAAATCAAATTGAAAAGTGGGGGGCCATTATATGTGGTTTGACTCAGTGGTTGAGGAGCCCCAAAGATCGAGATTGCTGGGGCGATTCAGTGATCCAAAGTCCAAGGTTTCACTTGGACTTGATTCACCGCATAACGAGGAAGGAAAAGATGTGAAGAAATCATCTCAAAAAGATGCAAGGCGCGGCTGGAAAATCTCGACAAAAATGGGCGAAAACCCAGGTCTGACAGGCCACAGGCGGGGGGAAGGCAGGCAGTTGACCTAGGGTCAATGCTGACTGCCTCCTGGTTGGTCCACGTGGACCAACCAGGAAAAACCCTGCGAAAAAAGTTTTGAAAATTCAATTTAAAATAATAAATGGCCTAATTAAATAAAAGTTATAAAATAAAAAATGTTTAGAATTTTATGTAGTATTTTATTTTGATTTTTAATTATTTTATGGCTTGTATTTTTACAAGTTAACTTTTTAACCCTATATAGGTATAATACCTATATGTTTTAGTATTTTATTTTTATTTAGGTATTTTTATTTCTTTATTATTTTTATTTAGTATTTTATAAAATTATAACATACTTTTATATACATATATATTATTTTTATTTTATTTTTCTGATATATTTTGTATATTAAATAAAATATAAAGGTATTTTATATAGGTATAAGTATATGTAATGTATCTATGTACTCTATTATACCAGTATTTTATTTTGTATTTTATTTAGGCTTTTATTCTTATTTTAATGTACATAATTATTATAAGTATTATTTACAACATTATAAAAATATAAAATTATAAAAATAATAGATAAATAATAAATTGAATATTTTAATATGTACAAGTATACAATGTGGGTCCAAAAGCCAACTTTCAAACCGTAGCTCTGCCAAATGCGAAACCACCGCCATTGGATAGCTTATTTTCTTCTATATACAATTAAAGGTGAGTATGCTGCATTTGGAGTTTTTATTGGTGAGATACGGGTCTGGGAAGTTGGGATTTTGGATTCTTATTCAGACCATAACTTTTTATCTGTACATTATTTTTCTGTAAAATAAATTTTGTATTTTTCTTTATTAATTTATCTACAACTTTCATGTACAAAGTTTCTTTATTTGATGTACAAAAAGTGGAACCAAAAATAGGTCCCAAATTGAATAAAGAATGAATAAAATGTATATGTATTTTCTCTGTAATTCTGACCTTATCTCCCCCTACTTTATTCCTTGTCGACCTATTCATCAAGATGCCTAGGTCTCGGGGGTTTTGGGTCGTAAAATATTTACAATATTTTATTCTTTTTCTTTCTTTATTTATTCTATAATTTTGGCCTTAACTACAGTAATTTATACACTGTTTGGATGCACATGTATGAATGCTAAGATGCTCTATTTAGTGCTATTTTCAGGCATTTGCTAGGGTTTTTGGTGCCAAAATGATAGAATAAAGATGATGAAATGTGGATTCATCACTAGGTCTCGGGGTTTTGGGTCATAAAATATTTACAATATTTTATTCTTTTTCTTTTCTTTATTAATTCTATAATTTTGGCCTTAATTACAGTATTTTATACACTAATATAATGCACATGCATGGATGCTAAGATGATGATTTTAATGCTATTTACAGGCATTTGCTAGGGTTTTTGGTGCCAAAATGATAGAATAAAGATGATGAAATGTGGATTCATCATCCCCCTATACTTTACCTTTGCTAGTCCCTAGCAAACACTTATGCAATAAGTGCAAAAGAAAAAGAAAGAAAAGAAAAAGAAGAAAGTTGGATTAAGCTTGATTATTAAACTTGTCGTCATAAAATCAAAGTTTTGAGCTTAAGTCGGACCTTTGGAGTTTTAGTGCGGTCGGAACCTTAATGAGAACCAAATTTGAAATCCAACAGTCCTTGAGCATCCCAAAACTCTGTCCAAGTCTTCTCAATAGCCAGGTCAGAAATACTTCAACTCATACGCAAACTCTTATGACTATGAATCTGACTCGCACAGTGTAAGTGATATGTAGCTCCCCACCTCAGAAGTGACAAAGAAACAACCTCCCCTAACCTGGTAACTCTAATTCCTCGGTCTAGCAACTCTTTCCTCGAGAAGCGGGGTATTCCCTTCTAAGTTCAAGTGCAACTGGCTCAAGAAGAGGGGGAAGAGGTATAGACTTTTGGAAGCTCAGCCAGTGTAGCCAAGTCTCCCGCTGCAAGCTTCATGAGATGTAACATGGATACCATAAGCTTTTGCTTTATTGGACTTTATATACTCCGGTGGGGTTATTAAATTTTCAATCCGACCCACCACTTTTTTGGAGTTTTTTTTTTATTATTTTTTTTTAATTGCATCTGTACAACATATCTACATGGTGCAGCATATATACAAGAAATGTTCCTCTTGAGCCAGTAGACTATCCCTCTTTTGAAGCTTTATTGCAACCCACAGCTTCTGTCTTTAGCCTTCATCACCACTAGACCAAGTTGAGGTGCACTTCCTTCACTACAAGAAGAAGAGAGGTTCCGTCTAGAAGTACTACCCTCATATGCTACCCCAAGCCAAAGGAAACTGCCTCCTCACCACCTCATCCGTGGAGAGCTATGTGAAAGGTGTAGGTGTCCAAGTTAGGTCATTATCAACAAGAGTCGTGCGTGTGCTCCGAAATACTCTACTTAGGCAGTCAAGAATCCATTGAACCAAGTCCCGTGATCCTCAAAGAATTAAGTCAACTAGACCTGAAGTACCTCAAACCCAGTTCCTATAAGGTTCCTGTTATTAGGTAGACTTTAAGGTCCAATCAAGCTCCAATCTCCGGATTTTACTTAGACTTGTTCAACTATCAAACTCAATCCGAAAAATGCTCATGCCATGAAATGCTATGCAGAAAATATTTTTGTGATGCAATTTTCAAAGATTTTGAACTTTTTATGGATTTTTGAAAAGATGATGCATGCATTTTTTTGTATTTTTCAAAAAGTTTTTTCAGATGTTTTTGGATTTTAGTTTTGCAAATGTTTTTGGGATTTTTGAAAACAAAAAGGTTTTGGCCGAAAACTAGGTTAAAATATGTACATGGGAGTGCTTCTTTATATATACAAGAAATGGATTTTAAGAATTTACAGGGTAAGTGGTCAGTTTTATACATATATAGGTAGTGAATTTTGGTGAGATGTATGCGTTCATCAAACTTATTTGACATAATTTTTTCAAACAATTTTTTGAAAACTATAGTCCAAATTAATTTTTACAAACCTTTTTGCAAACATGTACACACATTTGAAAATCATTTTGCAATCGGTTTTCCAAACAGTATATATAGATTTTTCACATATTTTTTTGCAACCATTTTTTAAACCATTTGCAAATCATTTTTCAAACATTTTACTTCACACAAAGAAAATAAATTTTACAAACCATACATTTTTACAAAGGTTGAAAACATGTACAAAGTGTTTTTCAAAATAGTTTTCAAAAGGTTTTTCAAAGAGACTGTCAAACTATTTTTCAAAGCACCTGATTTATTAATCAGTATATACAAAAAGAGTTTGAGGAACAAAACACCTTTTTGTTAAGGTTTTTAATGAATTTTGATGAATGATTAGCCATATTATTAAGAAAATATGAAAGTACGAGTTATGGCTAAAGTATATACGTAGTATATACGACCCCCCTATACTTAGCTTGAGCTATGTCCTCATAGATCGGAGAGAAAAGAGAAGACATAACTCGTACTAAGTATAGTCAAGTCTAAAGAATAAATACAGAATAAATGAATCAATGAATGAGAAGTTGACCGTCCCCCCTATACTTAGGATCAAATAATCCTAAGTATAGCAGACTGTACACAACGCAGGGAGGGTCAAGGGTGGGAATGAACAGATCATACTCAGATTGTCTCCCCCTATACTTAGGGTAAAATATCCCTAAGTATAGACAAGAAGAGGAGACAATGGAGAGGATCGAAAAGAATAGAATCAACTCGGGGTGCACCCCCCCTATACTTAGGACAAAGTACGTCCTAAGTATGGAAGATTCTCTACAAAGGCGGCACCTTTTTGATAGACGAAGAAGATAGAAAAGGAAAAGAAGAAAAGAAGAAAAGAAGAAAATAGATCAACTCATGAGAGAGTGATATGAACAGATGAACTGTACATCGGAAGATAGAAGTGATCACCATGTATGAGATGCAGATGATATGAGTCAAAGGACACATCTTATACCAATAGAATGGGGGCAACGTCACTGGTCGGCGGGTCATGATCTAGATATAACTTCAGGCGTTGACCATTGACGCGGAAGGTAGAGGAAGATGACGGTTCGGATATGTCGATGCTGCCATTGTCATGTACCTTCCTGACCACGTACGGGCCTTTCCACTTGCTCTGCAACTTTCCTGGGAATAATTTCATCCTGGAATCAAACAACCATACTCTCTGATCTGGCTCAAACTGTTTATGGCTGATATGCGAATCGTGCCATGTCTTCACTTTTTCTTTGTACTGTAGGCTGTTGGAAGAGGTTGTATCTCTCAGTTCTTCCAGGGCTGCCAATTCTGCTCTTCTCTGTTCTCCTATACTCTCGGGATCTAATAGCAACTCAGTGACTGCCCAAAAAGATTTGTGCTTGATCTCCACTGGCAGATGGCACGGCTTGCCATAGACGAGACGAAAGGGAGATGTCCCTAATGGATTCTTGAAAGAAGTCCGATAAGCCCACAAGATCGAGTCCAAAAGCTGTGACCAATCCTTTCGGTCTGGGCGGACAACTTTCTGCAAGATAGTCTTTATCTCCCGATTCGATACTTCGGCAAGACCATTAGTCTGAGGGTGATATGGAGTGGCAACCCGGTGATCAATGCCGAACTCGTCTGCAAGGGCCCTAACCTTATCATTGATAAAATGAGACCCCCCGTCTGAAATCAAGACTCTAGGAACCCCGAACCGTGAAATGATATTTTTCCTCAAGAATTTGCACACGGTTTTCGCATCTGCGGCTCGGGCGGGGATGGCCTCAACCCATCGGCAAGCAAAATATGCTCGAATCCCTGACTCTTAGGAAATGGGCCCATGACAATCCCCCATGCATCAAAAACCTCACAGAAGTGAATGGGTTGCATGGGCATCATGTCTCTCTGTCCGCAGGTTCCCATTTTCTGACAGTCAGTACATCTCTTCACAAACTCATCAGAATCCTTGAAGAGAGTAGGCCACCATAGGCCCGATTGAAGCACCTTCTGTGCTGTCCTTTTTCCTGAATGATGTCCTCCTGCCTCAAGCTTGTGGCAGTATGTGAGGACGCTCTGCTGCTCTTCTTGAGGAATGCACCTCCTCCAAATACTATCCCCTCCTTCATGATAAAGGACGGGATCCTCCCAATGGTAAAACTTGGCCTTAGCTAGGAAGGTCTCAAGTTTCTGCCTGGGCCAACCCTGAGGGACTGTCTTGGCAACAAGATAGTTTACAAAGTCAGCATACCACGGGAGGGAGGTGACAGCCAAGATCGCCTCATCTGGAAACGTCTCAGTGATAGGTGCGCTGGGCTCAGATTCCTCAAGATTCTCCAATCTGGAGAGATGATCCGCCACCACATTCTTGACTTCAGGCTTATCCTTAATCTCAATATCAAATTCCTGGAGTAGAAGGATCCATCTGGTAAGACGTGCTTTGGCATCCTTCTTAGCCATTAAGTACCATATGGCGGTGTGATCAGTGTAGATTGTCACTCTAGATCTGAGAATATATGATCGGTACTTATCAAGAGCAAAGACTACGGCCAGCATCTCTTTCTCAGTCACAGTGTAATTCCGCTGAGCGGCATCCAAGGTCCGGCTGGCGTAGTGAATAGCAAAGGGTAATCCATCCCTCCTCTATCCAAGCATAGCCCCAACGGCAAAATCTGAAGCATCCGTCATCATCTCGAATGGGAGAGACCAGTCGGGTGGCTGAAGGACAGGAGCTGAAACAAGCATTTCTTTGAGAGTCTCAAACGACTCAAGACACTTATAATTGACAATAAACTCGGTGTCTTTCGTCAGCAAGTTAGTGAGCGGTCGGGCAATACGACTGAAGTCCTGAATGAACCGTCGGTAGAAACCGACGTGCCCCAGAAAAGACCGCAACTGACGCAAGTTAGATGGTGGATTGAGTTTTCTGATGATATCCACCTTAGCCGGATCGACCTCCATGCCCCTGTTGGAGACGATATAACCAAGGACCGTCCCCTGAGTCACCATAAAGTGACTCTTCTCCCAAGATAGAACAAGGTTGACCTCTATGCAGCGCTGAAGCACACGGTCTAGGCAGTCAAGACAAGCATCGAACCCGTCGCCGTAGACCGAGAAGTCATCCATGAAGACCTCTAAACAGTCACCCACCATGTCCGAGAAGATGGACAAGAGCGTTACATAGACCAAAGGACATCCGTCTGAAAGCATACGTCCCAAACGGACAGGTGAATGTTGTTTTCTCCTGGTCTTCGGGCGCAATGGCCACCTGATTGTATCCAGAGTACCCATCAAGAAAACAATAATGACTCTTCCCGGCTAGCCGCTCGATAATCTGATCAATGAAGGGTAGCGGGAAGTGATCCTTCTTGGTGGCCTCATTCAATCGTCTGTAGTCCACACAGACCCTCCCAGAAGTTGGTACTCTGGCCGCGATCTCCTCTCCAGACTCGTTGACAACTGTAGTGATACCCGTCTTCTTGGGTACCACATGTAGTGGACTAACCCATTTGGAGTCGGAGATGGGGTAGATAAAATCGGCGCTCCACCACTTGGAAATTTCTTTCATGACTACGTCTCGAAGATTCGGGTTCAGCCGTCGTTGGAACTCACGCGACGGCCTAGCGTTATCCTCAAGATAAATGTGGTGAGAGCACAGAGCCGGACTAATCCCCTGGAGATCAGCGATACTCCAACCTATCGCCTTAAGGTTTCTTTCAAGAACCTCCATCAGACGAGATTCTTGTTCTCCAGTCAGACCTGCTGAGATAATGACTGGGTGCATATCTGGCTCACCAGCAAGGAATCTGTACTTCAACGACTGCGACAGAGGCTTCAGTTCTGGACAACTGGGAGGCGGCAGATCTGGCTTCTGATATGTCTGTGTAAATGCTAACAGGTCTGCATGGGAGAACTCTCGCTCTGCATGAATTTCTGACGAAGGGCGACCTGCTGAATCATCCATAAACTGCACTGGCTCGCACTCTGTCATGGTTGTCGGCTCGGAAGGAATCAGACAAGGTAAATAATCATTGAAATCATCCCAGTCAATGTCTGAATCCGAGGGATCAGAAGACGATGAGCAAGAATGAAAATCATCAGCACCACTCGTCACAACACTGTCAGCCTCATGTGTATCCTCATCCAGGGATATGCTCTCCCGGCTCTCGATTGCCATGAGCTTGAGATATAGTGAATCTGTAGGCAAGGCGAGGGTCGGTGCTACGGGATCTTTCCAGTTGGATTCATCATCAGTCATCTCGAAATCACAAACCTGGTGGATGTCTACCTCCTCCTCTATCATCTGCTCGGCTTCGCTGGATTGCTCTGAGCATGCCAACTCTCTGGCTCTGGTCTAGTCGATCGTATCTATTTGTATCCTTTCGCCCTCTACGCGAAAACATACCGTCCCACTGTCATGGTCGGATACCGCCTTGGCAGTGGCCAAGAATGGGCATCCCAGTATGATGGGGGCATCGGTTACCGACTCAGGGATCTCCATGTCCAATACAACAAAGTCCACGGGAATTTCAGGCCCTGAATGGTAACGACCACGTCCTTCAACAACCCCTTCGGCCTCTTAATCGACCTGTCAGCAAACTGAAGGACTGTTCTGCTTCGAAGAAGAGGGCCAAACTCGAATCGCTTGAGTAAGGCTGCCGGAAGGAGGTTGATCGAAGACCCGCTGTCTAATAGAGTACGATCGAACCGCTGCTCCTGGATCTCGCATCTGACATAGGAAGCTCCTGTATCCGGTCGCTTGGCTGGCAATGTGTTCTGAATGGCGCAGCAAGTGTCATGAGTGAGCATATGGATTTGATCTCTGTACCTCTTCTTCCTTCGGACAGTAGTTGTCTCTTTCAAGTTCTTTTTGAAGAAGGGGATATGCTCAAATGCTTCTCGTAGAGTCAGCTGAATGTGAAATCTATCAATCATTTGGTTGCCGAACTCTACCTGCTGATCTTTTTTAGGATTTTCTTTTTTATTCCCCTTCGCACGGCGGAGCGCCTCAGGGAAGGGGATGGTAGGGGCCTCCTCAGATGGAGGACTAGGACTCGGTCCCTGTGCCTGTGAAGAAGGAGAATCCATACAATAATCATCATTCACCACATATGGATCCGCAATTCGAACAGAAACCTTTCCTCTATTCATATTTTTGTTTTTCTTTTTGTTCCCACAGTCCTTGGGTACAAAATATGGTAACATCACAGAGGGAGGCTCAGCAAAAGTAGAAGTGGTGGCCTCAGCACTACCACCGGTCTTCGCGGCATCAACACCGCGCTCTGGTTCATCATCCAAAATGGTGGTATCAGCACCACCGTCTGCAACTGGTATCACGACGGCATCAGCACCGTCGTCCTGGACTCCATCATGGGTGGCATCAATACCACCGTCAACATCATCATGAGCGGCATCAGCACCGCTCCTCTGCTCCTCTGGCGCTACTGATCCTGCGTCTAGTTGTCGCTCAGAAGAGGCGCCGCCGGCTGGCATCCTACCGCTCCTAGTAGTGACAAAATCAGCATCATGATAGGAATAAGACATGTCACTGAAATAATCACTAGGAGAGGTATCTTCTGTAAACTCTACCTGCTCAGACTTTCTTTTCAGATTATTCGGGTTGGGTTCAATCTAAGCGGGTATGGCGGCCTTCCCTTTTACAATCTCCCTCATCTCCTGCCGGAATTCATCCATTTCTTGCCTGAAAGATGCTCGCTGTTCGGAGAGCAAGCGGGCAAGATTATCGAGAGCTGGGTTCTCAAAAGCGGGACCCTGAGAACCGGATGGTTGTCCCTGCTGGAAATGGGGTTGTTGCTGCGGATATTGCTGGTACGGATAATTCTAGGTTGGCTGGGAATAAGATTGCTGACGCTGCTGTCGCTGCCTCCACTGCTGTCCCTGATAGGCGGGACGAGGGCCACTCTGATATTGCTGATGCTGGGCATACTGGGGCTGCTGGTGTGGTTGGTTGTTCTGCTGTCCTTGGGCAGGATTCTGATGTTGGGATGAGGAGCCACCGTTGCCCCAACGGAATCCGGGATGATCACGACGAATCCCGGGCTGCGGGTACCGGTCATACCAAATCCATTGACTTCCATCAATGGGTCCTGCTCGAAGGAGGGTGGAGGAAGAACTGCCAGTGGCTGCTCCGGCTGATAAACCACCATCTGAGTCTCCTGAGACGGCGGTCGCTCTAAATGGTACTGTAGCAATGGAACCGGCTCTGCCTGGATATGGTTCACCTGGCGGTATGAGGTAGAGGTCTGGTTGGTATTGCTACTGCTGGGTTCAGCCCGTGACCTGGGAGGCTGTTGGGAATGAGTCTGTGCCTCCTTAATGCATAGAATTTGAGTCTTCAGGTCACTCATAGTTTTGGTGAGAAGGTCCATCTGAGCAAGACCTTGATTCTGCTTCCTCTCGAGGATCTCCATGCGGTCCAACTTCTCACTAATAATGCCCATGTCGGTTGCGGCTGATTCAGCTTGGGCTGCGGCAGCTGACACTGTATTGGGACCGGCATCGATGCGGGCGATCCTCTGGAATAATCCTGCTCCTTGCGGGGGCTTCTGCTGTGTGTAGACTTAGGCCTGGGTCATCACAGTAGAGTTCTCTGCCATGCCTTCATAGATGGCCCAGACGTCGTCTTCTCCCTTGGAGAAATAAGATCCACCGCAAGAGGCGTTTACTAGCCCCTGCAGCTCCGGTGTCAGCCCACAGAAGAAACTCTGCACGAGATTGAGCTTGGAAATGTCATGATGTGGACACCGGTCTATGAGCTCTCTGAATCGATCCCAGGCTTCATGGAATTGTTCATTTGGGATCATGACGAAGTTACTGATCATGACTCTAGCTGCGTTGTTCCGGCCGAGAGGGTAGTATTTCTTCAGGTATGCGGTCCGGAGCTCTGCCCATGTGTCGACGAATCGCCCCAGATGTTTGAGCCAGTATGCGGCTCTGTCAACCAAAGAGAATGGAAAGGCGATCATCTTGATGGTGTCCTCGGTCATCAACCGATCATGAATAGTGCTGCAAATCATCTCAAATTCTTGGAGGTAGAGGTGCGGCTCTTCGGTCGGCAACCCATGGAACTTGGGTAGAAGCTGGATTGTGTGGGGCCGAAGCTCGAAATCTCCTTGAATGGGTGGGAGTCGGATCCAACGATGAGTGAGGGATGCAGCTGGGTTGTGCAATTCCCTCATGATGGTCTGTGGTGGCCTCTCAGTGTCTGGATCGCCTCATGCTGCATCAGGTCCTCCTCCTCCTCCACCGCCACCGCCCCCAGGTCGGTTCTCTCTCATCTGTGCTATCTCTCTCATCAGATCACCCATGAATGTACCCTGGTCGCGAATCTGCCTCTGCATAGTTTCCAGGGATGCTAACAAGGAATTATTGATGGCTGCCTGATCAAATAGGAACGGAGGGTGCTTATGATCATCTTCATGCTCGCCTCTGTCTGCCATGTCTGGATTCTCTGAAAAAGCAAAAGAGGCCATCTCAGGTGTTATCGAATGAGCTGAACTCTGTGATGCACTGTACTCTGAAACGATTGGACTGAGAGAAGGAGAATGGGAAGGGTGGTCGAGGGGGAATAGGGTGGATGTGAACTCATGCTCGGAGAGCGGACTCTCCGAGGTATTCCTAGATGAATGAGGAGGAGTGCTGGATAGCGGTGCCGACAGGGTCGGCCTAAGAGATCTCCGTCCCATCATTTTGATTTAGAGAAAGGCGGATGAGATCTCGAATGCAAACAGGATGATAAATCAAGACCCCAAATTCACCTACTCAACTCTTGAGCTGATGACCGTGAGAGTTCGGTCTGTTATCTTGTCAATTTTTATTAGGTGATCAGTCAATCTATCAGAGCGTTAGAGCGAGCTGTTAGGTATCCTACTTTCCTAGCCGACTGTCCCAATCCACGTCAGATCTTTCCCAGACAGTATGAATTGCGGACCGTAACCCGGTTGTTCCCGCTAATTCAATCTGTTAAGGACATCGCGGTCCGCTTTACCGGTTACCGGAGAGATCCTCACTGGAGAACGACTAACCACGACCAGTAGTCAACCAAAATTTCAGATGTGGCTCTATCCTAGTGTCGAGTCACTCTCTCGCAGCAGATAAATCAAACAAGGAGGGGGTTACTCTCCCAAGACAAAATTTCTGGTGGGATGAGTTTTAAGGTCAAGTTTGCATTAGCAGTCCCAATTTTTATTGTTCTCACTTTTTATGTATTTTTCTGAGCAATCATCGTCTAACGAATTTTCCAATTTCCTTGTTATTAAAAAGTCCAATAAAACTGGGGGGAGGAAAGCAGAAAAGCCGATGCGCGGTCAAAATCTATGATGCATGCAGGGATAGAAATGCGTACCTTGTCGCCAGCACTCTACATGCAAAGTGATCTGCGCATAATTTAAAGACAATAATTTAAACTACCTATATGCATGCACGAGGAAATCGTCCTAAGATGAGCAACTTCTATTAACGTGAAGAACAAGTAGCTATGACAAAGAAAAGAGTCCGGAGTCCGGTCTAGGCTCACCCCTCCTCTTCTCGACACATCGAGTTCAGGAGTAGCGCTTAACAGGGTGGGCTCGCGGCACGTGGCCTCTAGTCCAAGTCAAATAGCTTTTTCAAGTGAATTTTAGCCAAGTCCAATTACGTTCTATAGGTGCAGACAAGATATTAGGGATTGGGCCTTAGCTTCTTAGTTCGTCACAGCCAACAAAAATTCCTATGTCTAGGGGCTAAATCCTCGTGAAACAAATAGAAATGAAGGGGAGAAAACCGCGAAAAACACAAAACCGCGGTGAGCCCCCGAGTGAACAAACACCCGGAAAATTAGGCCCGAATGTCCAAGAGTCCAAGTACCTGTATTATTACAAATTATCAAAGTCGCTCTCTCACGAAAATAAAATGCAACTAATCTAAGCACTCTCCCTCACTCCTCCTGCTCTCTCCTGCCAGCTTGACCTAAGAAGGCCGGCTCCGCATCCCAAGGTTGCTTCGATTCACCTAGGCGATCCGCCTTGCTCCGCGGTCCCCTCGCAAGAAGACAAGAAAGGATGGTCAGAATAGCTTAATCAATATATGTGTCTAAAGTGCAAGAGAGATATCTGAAGCTATGGTAGACAACAATCACACGCAAACACAAATGTAAACTACTCGCTGTTGCTCCCCGGCAACGGCGCCATTTGATAAACACGAAATTCAAGGGGTCTAATGTCTCTCACAAAGCGGAGACAACCGTGTCGCTGTGGTGACCCTCAAGGAATCCCGTATTTAATCAACAATGAACCCACAATCAATAAATCAAGCAGTGACAAATAAATGTGGAGTTAAATTTATTTTTAACTCTGCACAAATGGTGTATAGTGACAAGTATGCAGAGAGTTCGAACACAGGGAGCAAACAGGTTAATTCACAAAAGTGTGCACAAGTGTGTGTGTGTGTGTGTGTGTGTGTGATGTGTCTACACTAAGCAAGCTAACAATGAAATTTTTGTTGGATTTTTTTTATTTTAATTTTTTTTTATTTAATTTAATTTTTAATTTTGTATTTTGATTTTTAATTTTCTGATTTTTATATTTTATATTTTATATTATTTTTTTTCTTTTCAATATTGGAATTTATAAACAATGTAATACAAGACAAGATAAAATATTTATAGAAATGTGCAAAAATATCCAAAAATTCAGAAATAAAGTATTTTTTGTATTTTTAGGATTTTTTTACTGTTTTTGTGATTTTTGGGGATTTTTCAAATGTTTTTGGTATTTTTAAATACTGAAATGAGGGAAAACAGTGGAAAATGTGCTGGCTGTGAGTAAAATGGGATTTAAAAATAGCAACCAGTACTCAAAATTTTTCACACTAATTTTCGAATAAAGCTACTGAAATATACAACAATCAGGAGCTGAGTTTGTATTTTTTGGAGTTTTCCTTGATTTTTTAGATTTTTTTGAAGTTTTTGAGTCTTTTCGAATTTTTAAGGTTTTTCTTTTGAGATTTTTAGTGGTTTTTGAAATGACACTAAAATAGGATAAAATAGACACTAGGTAATTTTTTTTGGAAATTTTAGAGGTATTTTAATTTTTTTGCCATTTTCTAAGCTAGACAGTAAACAAAGAGCATGTTTTTGATTTTTAATAAATGTGAAAATAAAATAAAATCAAAAACTAAAGTGATAGCGTCAAAGTACAAGTTAACATGAGCTAAGCCCAATTTTTGTGGAATTTTTGGACTTAAAAAGATAGGTTAAATAATTAGAATAAGCATCCAATCATTAAACAGGTCTGGCAGGGGTATTTATGCAATTTCTCAAACATCCAGGGGCATACATGCAAATTTCCACAAAAAATTGAACTGAATATTCACTTTATAGCACCAAAATCCAATTACAAAACCCGCCTGGGTGTCCTAGCAATTTTCCCACCAGGGCACGTGACTTGCACGCGCCTGGCGAGGACTGAGATGTAATAATCCAAAACCCTGGGGACTTACTTGCAAAATATCCAAAAATTTAACACATGATATCACAGTTTTGGTACTAAAACAAAATACAACAAAGACCGAGGGTCCCAGTGCAAAATGCCCACACCTCACGTGTACTGGTCACGTGAGGTGACGTGGCGAAGGACCTGGATGCAAATATTGAAAGTTCGGGGGTCTTTGTGCAAATAACCCAAATTTTTTACGCTACAGACAAAAGTTTAAATACTAAATACTAAATACAAAAGGCGCGAGGGTGTAGATGCAAAATACCCTCGACGCGCGATCCAACGGCGATGAAGGGGCCACTTAGACACGTGGCGCTTGATGAACGGCCGATGACGCTTCGCGGATGAGCGGCGACGATCAGATCTCCAGCGATGATCAACGGTCGAAGCTGGTGGAGATCCAACGGTAGCTGCTCGATCTGGGACTCCACCCTTGATCGGACGGTGGCGAAGGCGGCTGGAAGAACACGGCTGAGCTCCGACTGGGCGAGGTTCCTCGAGCTCCTCCGGCCGACTCCGGTGGCTTCTGGGGTTCAAAATTGGGCTGGAGCCTCCGCTGGTCCTCCTCTATCTCCTCGGGGCGTCAAAAGGCCACGGCGGTGGCCGCGGTGCTCGCTGGTAGCTGGCGGAGCTGGAGAGCTTCGTTAGCTCCGGCGAGCTTCAAAACTCGCCTCCAGGTGTCTTCACTGCGGCTTGGACCTGCAAAAATGGTCAAAGGGCCCAGGGCAAACTGCCTGGACCCTTGGATGCACTCGGGGACGCTCGGATCGAGATGGAGATGCACGACCGGAGGTGCGCTCCGGCCGAGGTGCTTGATTTGGCGATTTGGTCGATTAAACTTCAAATCTTTTTGGGGTTTTCGAAGCTAAGGTTAACAGGAATAAAATGGGCTGAATAAAAGAGCGGGGCGAGGCCCTCGATGGCCGGAGCCAGAGGGAGGAGCAAACCTCGACCGACGACTTCGCGGGAGGTAGGGGAAGCACCTCCGACCTCGGGAGCCTTGGCTGAAGAGCCCACAACGGAGCTGTCACCTCCAGGTAGCTCTGGAGCACGAAAGAGGCGCGAGGGGTGGACCGAAGGGTGTTCCAACTTGGGCTCGAAGGTAGAGGGTTGTTTAAGTAGAAGATGGTGGCGTCTCCTTCAAGCGAGATCCACACACGCATCATGAGGATTTTGCGTGATCTGAAGGTGCGTCGTGGGAGAGGGATGATCAGGGAAGAAGTTCCAAGAAGGATTCGAGGCGAGAAAATGGAAGGATCGGGCGCCAAAATTTCTTGAAAACGGGGGAAAATCAGGGCATCAGAAGTGGCAGGCCTTGGTCAGGGAGTTGACCGAGGTCAACTCTAGACCGCACCTGGTTGGTCCACGTGGACCAACCAGGGAAAAGAATAAAAAATTATTTTGTTAATTCGTTTAAAAATAGAAAAAGGCCGAACCTATTTTTGATTAAAGAATAAAAAATGTTTAAAATTTTATGTAGTATTTTATTATGATTTTTAATTTATTTTCTGAAGTATATTTTTACAAGTTACTTTTATACCCCTATATAGGTATATTATCTACATATTTGAGTATTTATTTTTATTTTTATCTTTTTAATTTATTTATTTTTGTTTATTATTTTCTAAAATCATAGAATACTTTTATATACAAATATATATTTTTATTTTATTTTTCTGATTTATTTCGTATATTTAATAAATTAGAAGAGGATGTTATATAGGTATGTACATAGGTATTGTATCTTTGTTTTGTGTATATAAGTATTTTTATTTTGATTTTTATTTACATTTTTATTCTGATTTTAGTATTCCCAATTATTATAAGTAATATTTACAACATCATAAATGAATAAATAATAAATTGAATATTTTAATATGTACAAGTACACAATGAGGGTTCAAAACTCAACTTTCAAACCGTAGCTCCGCCAAATGCAAAACCACCGCCATTAATTAGCTTATTTTCTTCTATATACAATTAAAGGTGAGTATGCTGCATTTGGAGTTTTTATTTGTGAGATACGGGTCTGGGATATTGGGATTCTGGATTTTATTCAGACCATAACTTTTTATCTGTACATTATTTTTCTGTGAAATCAATTTTGTACTTTTCTATATAAAATTATCTACAACTTTCATGTACAAAGTTTCTTTATTTGATGTGTAAAAAGTGGAACCAAAAATAGCTCCCAAAATGAATAAAGAATGAATAGAATGTATAGGTATATTATCTGTATTTCTGACCTTATCTCCCCCTACTTTATTCCTTGTCGACCTATTCATCAAGATGCCTAGGTCTCGGGGTTTTGGGTCATAAAATATTTACAATATTTTATTCTTTTTCTTTTCTTTATTTATTCTATAATTTTGGCCTTAATTACAGTATTTTATACACTAATATAATGCACATGCATGGATGCTAAGATGATGATTTTAATGCTATTTACAGGCATTTGCTAGGGTTTTTGGTGCCAAAATGATAGAATAAAGATGATGAAATGTGGATTCATCATCCCCCTATACTTTACCTTTGCTAGTCCCTAGCAAACACTTATGCAATAAGTGCAAAAGAAAAAGAAAGAAAAGAAAAAGAAGAAAGTTGGATTAAGCTTGATTATTAAACTTGTCGTCATAAAATCAAAGTTTGGAGCTTAAGTCGGACCTTTGGAGTTTTAGTACGGTCGGAACCTTAATGAGAACCAAATTTGAAATCCAACAGTCCTTGAGCATCCCAAAACTCTGTCCAAGTCTCCTCAATAGCCATGTCAGAAATACTTCAACTCATACGCAAACTCTTATGACTATGAATCTGACTCGCACAGTGTAAGTGATATGTAGCTCCCCACCTCAGAAGTGACAAAGAAACAACCTCCCCTAACCTGGTAACTCTAATTCCTCGGTCTAGCAACTCTTTCCTCGAGAAGCGGGGTATTCCCTTCTAAGTTCAAGTGCAACCGGCTCAAGAAGAGGGGGAAGAGGTATAGACTTTTGGAAGCTCAGCCAGTGTAGCCAAGTCTCCCGCTGCAAGCTTCATGAGATGTAACATGGATACCATAAGCTTTTGCTTTATTGGACTTTATATACTCCGGTGGGGTTATTAAATTTTCAATCCGACCCACCACTTTTTTGGAGTTTTTTTAATTAATTTTTTTAATTGCATCTGTACAACATATCTACATGGTGCAGCATATATACAAGAAATTTTCCTCTTGAGCCAGTAGACTATCCCTCTTTTGAAGCTTTATTGCAACCCACAGCTTCTGTCTTTAGCCTTCATCACCACTAGACCAAGTTGAGGTGCACTTTCTTCACTACAAGAAGAAGAGAGGTTCCGCCTAGAAGTACTACCCTCATATGCTACCCCAAGCCAAAGGAAACTGCCTCCTCACCACCTCATCCGTGGAGAGCTATGTGAAAGGTGCAGGTGTCCAAGTTAGGTCATTATCAACAAGAGTCGTGCGTGTGCTCCGAAATACTCTACTTAGGCAGTCAAGAATCCATTGAACCAAGTCCCGTGATCCTCAAAGAATTAAGTCAACTAGACCTGAAGTACCTCAAACCCGTGATTCACCACATATGGATCCGCAATTCGAACAGAAACCTTTCCTCTATTCATATTTTTGTTTTTCTTTTTGTTCCCACAGTCCTTGGGTACAAAATGTGGTAACATCACAGAGGGAGGCTCAGCAAAAGTAGAAGTGGTGGCCTCAGCACTACCACCGGTCTTCGCGGCATCAGCACCGCGCTCTGGTTCATCATCCAAAATGGTGGTATCAGTACCACCATCTGCAACTGGTATCACGACGGCATCAGCACCGTCGTCCTGGACTCCATCATGGGTGGCATCAGTACCACCGTCAACATCATCATGAGCGGCATCAGCACCGCTCCTCTGCTCCTCTGGCGCTCCTGATCCTGCGTCTAGTTGTCGCTCAGAAGAGGCGCCGCCGGCTGGCATCCTACCGCTCCTAGTAGTGACAAAATCAACATCATGATAGGAATAAGATATGTCACTGAAATAATCACTAGGAGAGGTATCTTCTGTAAACTCTACCTGCTCAGACTTTCTTTTCAGATTGTTCGGGTTGGGTTCAATCTGAGCGGGTATGGCGGCCTTCCCTTTTACAATCTCCCTCATCTCCTGCCGGAATTCATCCATTTCTTGCCTGAAAGATGCTCGCTGTTCGGAGAGCAAGCGGGCAAGATCATCGAGAGCTGGGTTCTCAGAAGCGGGACCCTGAGAACCGGATGGTTGTCCCTGCTGAAAATGGGGCTGCTGCTGCGGTATTGCTGGTACGGATAATTCTGGGTTGGCTGGGAATAAGATTGCTGAGGCTGCTGTCGCTGCCTCCACTGCTGTCCCTGATAGGCGGGACGAGGGCCACTCTGATATTGCTGCTGCTGGGCATACTGGGGCTGCTGGTGTGGTTGGCTGTTCTGCTGTCCTTGGGTAGGATTCTGATGTTGGGATGAGGAGCCACCGTTGCCCCAACGGAATCCGGGATGATCACGATGAATCCCGGGCTGCGGGTACCGGTCATACCAAATCCCATTGACTTCCATCAATGGGTCCTGCTCGAAGGAGGGTGGAGGAAGAACTGCCAGTGGCTGCTCCGGCTGATAAACCACCATCTGAGTCTCCTGAGACGGCGGTCGCTCTGGATGGTACTGTAGCAATGGAACCGGCTCTGCCTGGATATGGTTCACCTGGCGGTATGAGGTAGAGGTCTGGTTGGTATTGCTACTGCTGGGTTCAGCCCGTGACCTGGGAGGCTGTTGGGAATGAGTCTGTGCCTCCTAAATGCATAGAATTTGAGTCTTCAGGTCACTCATAGTTTTGGTGAGAAGGTCCATCTGAGCAAGACCTTGATTCTGCTTCTTCTCGAGGATCTCCATGCGGTCCAACTTCTCACTAATAATGCCCATGTCGGCTGTGGCTGATTCAGCTTGGGCTGCGGCAGCTGACACTGTATTGGGACCGGCATCGATGCGGGCGATCCTCTGGAATGATCCTGCTCCTTGCGGGGGCTTCTGCTGTGTGTAGACTCGGGCCTGGGTCATCACAGTAGAGTTCTCTGCCATGCCTTCGTAGATGGCCCAGACGTCGTCTTCTCCCTTGGAGAAATAAGATCCACCGCAAGAGGCGTTTACTAGCCCCTGCAGCTCCGGTGTCAGCCCACAGAAGAAACTCTGCACGAGATTGGGCTTGGAAATGTCATGATGTGGACACCGGTCTATGAGCTCTCTGAATCGATCCCAGGCTTCATGGAATTGTTCATTTGGGATCATGACGAAGTTACTGATCATGGCTCTAGCTGCGTTGGTCCGGCCGAGAGGGTAGTATTTCTTCAGGTATGCGGTCCGGAGCTCTGCCCATGTGTCGATGAGTCGCCCCAGATGTTTGAGCCAGTATGCGGCTCTGTCAACCAAAGAGAATGGAAAGGCGATCATCTTGATGGTGTCCTCGGTCATCAACCGATCATGAATAGTGCTGCAAATCATCTCAAATTCTTGGAGGTGGAGGTGCGGCTCTTCGGTCGGCAACCCATGGAACTTGGGTAGAAGCTGGATTGTGTGGGGCCGAAGCTCGAAATCTCCTTGAATGGGTGGGAGTCGGATCCAACGATGAGTGAGGGATGCAGCTGGGTTGTGCAATTCCCTCATGATGGTCTGTGGTGGCCTCTCAGCGTCTGGATCGCCTCCTGCTGCATCAGGTCCTCCTCCTCCACCGCCACCGCCCCCAGGTCGGTTCTCTCTCATCTGTGCTATCTCTCTTATCAGATCACCCAAGAATGTACCCTGGTCGCGAATCTGCCTCTGCATAGTTTCCAGGGATGCTAACAAGGAATTATTGATGGCTGCCTGATCAAATAGGAACGGAGGGTGCTCATGATCATCTTCATGCTCGCCTCTGTCTGCCATGTCTGGATTCTCTGAAAAAGCAAAAGAGGCCATCTCAGGTGTTATCGAATGAGCTGAACTCTGTGATGCACTGTACTCTGAAATGATTGGACTGAGAGAAGGAGAATGGGAAGGGTGGTCGAGGGGGAACAGGGTGGATGTGAACTCAGGCTCGGAGAGCGGACTCTCCGAGGTATTCCTAGATGAATGAGGAGGAGTGCTGGATAGCGGTGCCGACAGGGTCGGCCTAAGAGATTGATGAATACCCATTCATCACTCTTTATTCTCCTATTTTAGCTACAAAAACCTTTGCAAATACATGTAAATATGTGTAAATACAAAGAATTACCAAAAGCATGCATTGTGTAAAAAGAAATAATTAGCATGTTTTTGCGCAAAAATAAAAGAATAAAGAATAAAAAGAAAAAGAGGGAAATATTTAGAATAAATATTGAGCAACCTAACCCAAGGGAGGGCTCAGCATGGGCCTGACCGCATAAAAGCCAAAGTAGAGGGAGATAGGAGCTCATGTGTACATAGTAAATAAATAAAATTATATTTTCCTCACCCAAAAATATGCTTGTATACATTCTGTATATATTTAGAAACTATTAAAAACAAAATCAAAATTTAAAAATCAAAATTTCAAAAAGGCCCTTTCACCATGTACATAGACCATCATCCTTTAATTATTTAACCCTATAAATAAATAAAATTATTTTCTAAACTTTTTGTAAATATTCTATGTTACATATTGTAAATACATAAAATAACAAGAAACAAAACAAAAATCAAATAAAAATTACAAAATTAAAAATACAAAAATACATTGTATAGATACCATGTATATAAATGTATTCATCTATTTATTTCACCCTTGTGTATAAATAATTAAAATAAAATAAAAATACCATTCTGTTCTTTATTTTATGATGTAAATGAATAAAATATAAAATGGGCATAAAAATACATAAAAATAACAAATAAAAAAATCAAAAATTAAAATCTATATAGTGTACATATACCTATATATAGAGCTACCCTATTTTTATTTCCAAAAATTAATTAAAAATCACCAAAAAATAGAAAAAAATAAAAGAAAAATATTTCATGTTTTGAGTTTTTCTTAATTCGGCCTTTTTCTACCTTAAATTAAATAAACAAAAAAATTAAACACGTGGTCGCTCCTGATTGGTCCACGGGGGATTGTTGACCCCGGTCAACTCCCCCGTGGACTCTTTCCTTTTGCGTCAACTCGCGCCCAACCCGACTTCGCCGAATTCTCCACGCGCCTCCAGCCTGTCGCCTCCGCAAACCCCGTGCCCGGATCCTTCGCCAATCATCCATCATCCTCGCCGCATCCTTCGCCGAAGGATCCACGCCTTCCATAGCCGTCTCCACCCAACCCTAATCGGCCCTGTCTCCATATATATCCCGACCCCCGCCGCCTCCGCGCCTGATCTTTGGACCTTCTCCTTCTTCCCAGTGACCTCCAGAGGCACCGCGAGAGTGACAGCAAGCGATCGCCCTTGTTGCAGTGAGGCGAGGAGGTGAATCCACTGATCCGGCGTTCTTCGCCGCCGTTGCTCCGCCACCAGCGTGAGCACCGAGCCTCGGGCCGAGACAACCCTTGAGGCTACGACCAGGAGCACCCCCTGCTCTTCCCCAGTCTCTCCGACCACCCAGGTAGATCACTTAGGCCGTAGATTAGCGTAGGTTTCGATTTTTAGCTTACTGGTAGCGTAGCTCCGCCGCCGTCGCCAGCCACCTCCGATCTCCCATCTGCCATTCCGACCCGACCGTCATCTTCGCCAGACCTCTCCGCATCTTCTTCACCCATTCACCCAACCCAGATCGCACAGGATCTGGGAATCGAGCTCCTCCGCCGACCACCTTCGCCGGAGCTCTCCATTCCGACGCACCATGCACCTTCACGCCGCCTAACCGGGTCGAGGCAATTTGCCCTCGACCCGTGAGTCTTCTGGTTTGCTTTTCAGGTCAAGACAAGGGTCATCTGAGACCCTTCGCCATCCAGCCAGGAGACCCGGCTCCGTCGCCTTCGCTCGAGCTCCTCGGAGCTCAGTGCGCTCGTCGGAGACCACCAGCAAACGCGGGAGCCTTCCGCGATTCTTCTCCGACCTCCAGAAGGCTCTCCAGAGGATCCTAGCGCACACACGAGCCCGGCGAAAGTCGCCGGCGACTTGTTCTTCCAGGATCTTCAGTCGCCGTCCGATCAGCCTCGACCTCCAGTTTTCATCTCGGCCATCCATTCTCGGAGGAGCAGTCACCGTCAGATCCATTTGAGGTTCGATCTCCACCGTCGATCCAGCGCAGCTCAGCCATTTCTCCCGTCCACCGTCCGATCTGCAACGTGGCAGCGCCTGGACCGTCCGATCGCTGCGAGGGCTTCAGCGTTGGAGCGCCACTCGTTACCAGCCGTCCATCCAGCCACGTGGCGCCCACTCCGCCCTTGGATCGTAATAAAGGGGTAATTTACCGTAGGCCCCCTCGTAGTTTATGCTTTACATTTCAGTCCTGTAAATATTTTGAGTACTTTATTTACGTTGGGTTATTTGCATAGTGGACCTCGTACTTTTCAGTATTTGCATTTATGCCCCTGCTTGTGTGAGACACGTGCATCAACACGTGATATTTTGGTATATTTGCGACTTTAGCCCTGTAGTTCTGGATGTTCCTTAATGAATGAAAAGTTGTTGATATTTGCAGTTATGCCCCTGTGAGCGTTTTATTTCCGCATGTGCGCCTTTTTAGTGGGTTATTTGCAGATAAGCCCCTGGACTTTTGGTTCTTGTTACCAATAAGCCCTCGGAACTTATTTTTCTTACATTTGGGTCCCTGAGTGCCCCAGACACGCGCCTCGCGCGTGATTTCTTGGGTATTTTGCACCAGACCCCCCAGAACTTTTGGGTATTTGCACTTTGGTCCCTGTGCACAGTGCCCTTCCTTTGTTTTTGAATAAAATATCAAATCACTTCCAAATTCGATGAAAATTTGATACATGGCTCCTGCCATGGTGTAGAATTTTTGTGAATTTTTGAGGACATTTTTGATTTCATTTGCTATTTTTAAAAATTCAAAAACCCATATTTTTGCTACTGTTTAGATTCAAAAACCCCAAAAAAATATCAAAACCCTTTTAAAAATCCTATAAAAATTAGTTACTGTTTATTTGGTGTTCCTTGATTTTCTAGCCAATTTTGGCTATTTTTAATTGAGTAAAAACCCTAAAAATCTAAAAACACCTCAAAACTCATAAAAATCACAATAAATAATTCAAAAACCCAAAAACAATAATTTTGGTGCTCAAATTTTCCTTGTTTTCTCTAGCATACAGGAAAATTACCTCCAGGTCCCTTTGAGATCGTTAGATATTTTATCTTTGGGTTTTGGGCCTTGCTGGACAGTACCCTTTGTTTTTAGCACTGTTTGATTTTTAGAAAAGAAAATACACCTTATAAAAATCCCAAAAATTCACCAAAAACACTTAAAAACCTAAAAAACATAAAAACAATTTTTCTTGAATTTTTGCTTGATTTTTGATGCTTTAAATAAATTGCTCAAGTGTGCTTGTTTTTGCTTTTCTCATTTTCTTCATATATTAAAAATTTCCAAACAAATCTAAAAATCATTAAAAAAACACTAAAAATATTTTCTCTGTATTTTATCTCATTTTGACTACATCGTAGGCCGCAAGGCCAATCTGTGCTCCTTGTGTTCGACCCTGGGAGCTATACCAGGTTAATCCCATAGCTAGGACCGCGCTTCGTGTTTTGATCTCTGATTTACTTCGCGGTTCGATATTTTTCTTGATGTACTTAGCCCGAGTGATTGAGGTCGCAATGAACATTTCTTTATCTTTACCTTAGTCGTTCGGGCGGTCATCAGAATGGCGCCGTTGCCGGGGAGCACGGCTTTGTAGTCATTTTTTCATATTGTCTCTCTATATTATTATTGTTTTCTGACACTCTCTCTCTCTCTTTGATTTTTGTGCGAGGTACTGCGTGGACAACTTGGAGTTTATTTTCGAAAACCCGCACGGGAAGAAGAAGAGCAGGGAGAAGAAGAAGGAATTTTATTTTGAGAGAGAACAATATTATTTGTAATAATTTAGAACTTGGACATTTGTGGACACTTGTAACTTAGCGGGTCTGTTTCGCCGAGTACCGGTGTGCTCGGGGGACCCATTTGGATTTTCGCGGCTTTTTCTGCGGTTTTGATAGTTAGCTGCCTTTTCCGGTGTTTACGCGGTTTTTCTCGAGCCCCTAGATTTAGGAATTTCTCTTGCTTGTGCCGTAATTAGTAGGGTCCCCACACTTAATTGCTTATCTGTTCCTATAGATCGTTAATTGGACCTACTAATAATAAATAATAAAAATAACTTGGTCGCTTTCCTGAGAGCCTACGCGCTGCGAGCCTGCCCCGGAAGCGCTACTCCTGAACTCGACCTGTCGAGAAGAGGAGGGGTGGGTCAAGACCGGACTCTTTGGCTTAGAGGACCGTGATCGGTTAGACGGTTCTTGCGATAGAAATTTGCTCATCTAGGACTCGGTTTTTCCTCGCTGCACCATTTAGGTAGTTTTATTCTGTCTTTAAATTCTGCGCGGATCACTTGCATGTAGAGTGCTGGAGACAAGGTACGCATTTCTTTCTCTGCATGCATCATTGATTTCTTCGCGCATCGGCTTTTTCATTTTCTCCCTCTGTTTTTGGCTTAATCATCAGGAGAATCGGAAAATTCGTTAGGCCGCTTGTATTCATTTTGAAAAAAAAAATTAAAAAGAAAAACAAAAAAGTTGGGACTGGATAACACTATTGACCCTAAAAGACACTTCACCTAAAAAAATTGTCTTGGGGAGAGCAACCCCCTCATTGTTTGGTTTGATTGTGCGAGAGAGTGACCCGAACACTAGGTAAAGCCCTCCGGTGCTCATCTCGACTGATTACCGACTCTTCTGTGCGGGACAGTCGGTTGAGAGAGTATCGGGTATCCCAGCAGGTCACATAATCGCTCTGATATTCTGTGTGTTCACCCAATAAAATTGACAAGATAAATTGACCGAGCTTTCACGGTCTTCAGATTGTGTTGCGTTGGTGAACCGGGGGTTTGCTTTGCATCATATTTTCTCCAGATCCCATCCGCCCAACTCGCCAGATCAAGATGATGGGTAGACGATCTCTTAGGCAGCCTCTGGCTGCACCGCTTTCAGGCGCGTCTACTTCACCATCTAGGTTGGCCCGTGAGAGTCGAGACCAGCTCTCCGGGCCCGAGTTCGATTCCACCCTGTTCCCCCTCGATCCCCTTTCTTTTGCTACCGAGAGACATGAGCCCGAGGAAAGACGAATTAATTTGACAGAACCTGAGTTGGGCTCCTCTGATTTTGCAGACGTCACTATGGCCGGAGCCGGCAGTTCAGATGATCGCCAGCCCGAACACTTTGTACTAGACCAGGGAGCGATCAACTCCACCCTGATCGCATCATTAGAAACAGTACAGCAGCAGCTACGCGATCAGGGAGCCTTCATGATTGAGATGAGAAGGGAGTTGGAGCGACTCAGAGAAGAGAGAGATCAGAGCGAGCCTGAGGACATTCCTGATGCTGATGCAGAGGCAGCAGCCGCAGCGGCAGCCGCCGCCGGAGCAGGACCACCGAGAACGATGCGGGAGTTACACAACCCCGGATCTACACTGATGCACCATTGGGTGGTGGTACCTGCTATCGTGGGGGATTTCAAGTTCCCTCCGAATACCCTGCAGATGCTTCCTCATTTTCACGGACTTGCCACTGAGGAGCCCCACCTCCATCTCCAAGAGTTTTTGATGATCTGCAACACTGTCCACGACCGTCATGTGGACCAGGATACGATTCGGATGATGGCCTTCCCTTTTTCACTGGCAGATAGAGCAGCCGCCTGGCTGAAGCATTTAGGGAAGTTTGTTTACACCTGGGATCAGCTCCGCACCGAGTACCTAAACAAGTACTATCCACTCGGGCGGACGAATGCAGCGAGGGCCCTGATCAACAACTTCTCCATGCTCCCTAACGAGCAGTTTCACGAGGCATGGGAGAGGTTCAGAGAGCTTCTGGACAGATGCCCACACCACGACATTTCCAAGCCGAACCTAGTTCAGAGCTTCTTTAGTGGGATGACGCCAGAGCTTCAGGGTCTGGTGAATGCTTCTTGCGGCGGGTCCTACTTTGCCAAGGACCACAACCAAGTCTGGGCCATCTACGAAGAGATGGCCGAAAATTACATGGTGATGTCCCAGACTCAGTTGTACACACAGCGATCTCAGCAGCCGCCAGGACCCGTGCAGTACCAGCAGATAGCACGGGTTGATGCAGGTCCATCCGGTTCGTCCGCAGTTGCAGCCGCACAGGCAGAGTCGGCCGCGGCGGACATGGGGATTATCAGTGAGAAGTTGGACCGCATGGAAATAATAGAGAAGAAGCAGTGCCAGGGCATAACTCAGATGGAGCAGATGGCACAAACTCTGAGCGACGTGAAGACCCATCTCTTGTGTCTTCAGGAGGCACAGTCGGCTTTTCAGCCCCGTCTTCAGTCGCGAGGTGATTCCGGCGGCAGCCGCAGCTCGTCCCAGCGCTCCAGCTCCTTGCAGCAGCCTAGACAAGTTCACCTTGTACAGGCGGAGCCGTACCAGCAGCAGCAGCCCTCTTACCAGTCACCACCATCTCCAGACTTACAGATGGTGGTATATCAGCCGGATCAGCCTCTGGATGTACTCCCACCAGCCCCTTACGATGTGGAACCGTTGATGGATGTCAACGAGATTTGGTATGACCGTCCTCAACCTGGAATCCGAAGAGACCATCCCGGATTCAGGTGGGGGAATGGGGGTAACCAGTCCCAGCAGCAGCCAGCCGGTCAGGGAGGGCAGTACTCCCAGCAGAGAGATCACCAGCAGCCCCCAGCATATCAGCCACACCAGCCACCATCCTTCGTACCTCGTCCCTTCCAGCAGCAGGGACAGAATTGGAGACGTGAGCAGCAGGCTCACCAGCAGCAGCATCCTTCCTCTTACCCCTCTCAGCCGCAGCAGAACCAGGTCCAGCAGCCTCATTACCAGAGAGGCAACCCGTCGGGCTCCCATGAGAGCCCCGCCCTGGATGATCTAGCCCGCATCTTCACAGAGCAGCAGGCTACATTTAGACGGGAGATGGACGAGTTCCGCCAGGAGATGCGGGACCTGATGAGAGGGAAGGCCGCCATCCCTGCACAGATCGAGCCTAATCCGAATAACTTGAAGAGGAAGTCTGAGCAGGTAGTTCACACTGAGCCTACCACTCCTAGTGACTCATTTGATGATATATCGTCGGATCTATTTGATGCTGATTTTGTCACACTTAGGAGCGGTAGAAGACCAGCAGGCGGCGCCTCATCTGAGCGACAACGCGAGGATCCATCTAGAGCGCCAGATGAGGAAGAGGAGAGCGGTACTGAAGCCGCACATGATGATAACGGTGGTACTGATGCCACCAGAGATGCTGATTCCACCGGCGGTACTGAGGCCGCCGCTGCACCATATCGAGGAGGTGGTACTGACACCACCAGCAGATCCGAGCCAGCCCGCGGTACTGAGGCCGCAAGACGTCTAGTTGTAGAGCCAACTAGAGGTGGTACTGAGGCCACCAATATTCATTCTGATAGAGATGTTGTCTTTCCTCGTATGAATGTATCTCGGGACTCTATTTTGAATAAAGGAAAAGGTTTAGTTTCTTCTAATCCCACTGTGGTGAATGATGTATGTGAGGATCCGGTCATCGAACCGTCTAGGCCTATTCCTAGTCCTTCATCTGAGAAGGACCCTGTGATCCCCTTTCCTAGAGCCCTTGAGTTGGGGAAGGGGAAGAAAAGAGAAAAAGATACAAAAAAGAGAGAGCAGGAGGAGTTCAGCCAGAGCATGATAGACCGATTTCACATCCAGCTGACCCTCCATGAGGCTTTGCAACACATCCCTCTTCTTCAGCGATCCTTGAGAGACAGAACCACAGTCAAGAGGAAGAAGAGGAACAAAACCGCAGAGATTCATGTGTTGACAAAAGCCACGTGTTACGCGATCCAGAACCATCTGCCTACCAAGAGGCCAGATTTAGGAGCCCCATATGTCAGATGTCAGATTAGTGAACAGAGGTTCGACCGTACTCTATTAGATAGCGAATCGTCGATTAACCTTCTTCCGGCAGCCCTTCTCAACCACTTAGAGTTGGGCACTATTAGACAGAGCAGGACATACCTTCAGTTTGCTGATCGGTCTGTCAAGAGGCCAAAGGGGTTGTTGCGAGACGTTGTCGTCACGATTCAGGGTTTGCAATTCCCCGTGGACTTCGTAGTGCTGGACATGGAGACCCCTGACTCGTTGACCGATTCCCCCATCATCCTCGGTCGCCCGTTTTTTGCCACAGCCAAGGCAGTGACTGACCATGACAGTGGGAAGGTATTCTTTCGCGTCCAGGGCGAGAGTATACAAATAGAGACGGTTAAGGACCACAGAGCCAGAGATAGATCCCGCTCAGAGGGCAGTACAGATTCAGAACATCTGACAGATACAGAGCCAGACATACACCAGGACTGTGATTTTGTGATCACAGATGATGAGGCAGCTTGGGCAGACCCTGCAGCACAGACCATCCTCTCATATTCAGATACAGCTGATGCAGAGACGATAGCAGAGGATATTCTGGAGAGCACAGCCCTGGTTCAGGATACTATTGATTCGGCAGAGTCGGACCTTGATCGCGACACGATTTTCAGTGATGGTGGTACTGAGGCCACCCTACTCTACGGTGGTACTGATGCCACCGCAGTTGATACAGATCCCTCGGATTCAGAATCTGATTGGGCAGATTGTGATGATCAGATGCCAGACCTGGATCCACCTGAGCCTATAGATGAGGAGGAGGTAGAGGTAGAGCAGATCAGAGACAATGCAGAGGACCCGCCTTCTCCAGATCCAGCTTGTGAGAGTTCTTTATCATTTTCCCAGGCAGATCTGGCAGAATTGTCAGCATACACACATCTTCTTCAGAAACCAGATTTGCCAGCACCCAGCTGTCCAGAGCTAAAGCCGCTCCCTACTTCGCTGAAGTATCGATTCCTTGCGGGAGAGTCTGAGATGTACCCAGTCATCATCTCTGCCGATCTGACTGGAGAACAAGAATCCCGTCTGATGAGGGTTCTTGAAAAGAACCGCAAGGCAATTGGATGGAGCGTAGCAGATCTCCATGGGATTAGTCCCTCGTTGTGCTCCCACCATATCTATCTTGAGGAGGGGGCGAAGCCGTCGCGTGAGTTCCAGCGGCGACTGAACCCCAACCTGAGAGAGGTCGTGATGAAGGAAATATCCAAATGGTGGAGCGCAGATTTTATTTATCCCATTTCCGACTCCAAGTGGGTTAGCCCCTTGCATGTGGTGCCCAAGAAGACGGGCATCACGACTGTGATCAGTGAGTCGGGAGAGGAGATTGCTACACGAGTACCCACCTCTTGGCGGGTCTGCGTTGACTACAGGAGACTCAACCAGGCTACCAAGAAGGACCATTTCCCCCTGCCTTTTATTGATCAGATCATAGAGAGACTGGCAGGGAAGAGCCATTATTGCTTCCTGGATGGGTACTCGGGCTACAATCAAGTGGCCATCGCTCCTGAGGATCAGGAGAAGACCACCTTTACCTGTCCCTTCGGTACATACGCCTTTCGACGCATGCCATTTGGGCTATGCAACGCTCCTGCGACTTTTCAGAGGTGCATGCTGTCGATCTTTTCGGACATGGTAGGGGAGTGTTTGGAGGTCTTCATGGACGACTTCTCGGTTTACGGCGACGGATTCGATTCCTGTCTTGACTGCCTAGACCGAGTGCTCCAGCGATGTATTGCTACCCGCTTGGTTCTGTCTTGGGAGAAGAGTCACTTCATGGTGACTCAAGGGACGATGCTTGGCCACATCATCTCCAACAGGGGCATGGAGGTTGATCCGGCCAAGGTGGACGTCATTAGAAAACTCGCACCGCCGTCCAATTTGAAGCAGCTACGGTCATTTCTGGGGCACGTTGGTTTTTATAGGAGATTCATTCATGATTTCAGCAAGATCGCCCGACCGTTGACTGATCTCTTGACGAAAGACATCGAGTTCCTTGTCGATGACAAGTGTCTTTCGTCCTTTGAGACTCTCCAGCAGTGTGTTATTGAGGCTCCTGTCCTTCAGCCACCCGATTGGTCTCTCCCATTCGAGATCATGACGGACGCCTCTGATTTTGCCGTAGGGGCTGTGCTAGGACAGAGGAGGGATGGAGTTCCATTTGCCATACACTATGCTAGCCGCACATTGGATTCCGCCCAGCGGAATTATACGGTCACAGAGAAAGAAATGCTAGCCGTAGTGTTTGCCCTAGATAAGTTCAGATCGTATATCATTGGATCTAGAGTGACTTTGTTTACTGACCACACCGCCATCAGGTACCTCATGTCAAAGAAGGATGCCAAGGCCAGACTTACTCGATGGATTCTTCTACTCCAGGAGTTCGACATTGAGATCAAGGATAAGCCTGTAGTCAAGAATGTGGTGGCGGATCATCTTTCCCGATTAGAGCAACCTGAGGATTCTGAGCAGATTGATCCTATTCGAGATACCTTCCCAGATGAGGCGATCCTTGCTATCGCCTCACTCCCATGGTATGCCGATATTGTGAACTTTCTCGTTGCTGGGAAAGTCCCACAAGATTGGCCCAGGCAGAGGCTTGAGACCTTCCTTGCGAAGGCCAAGTCCTACCACTGGGAGGATCCCATCCTTTACCACGAAGGAGGGGATAGCATCTGGCGTCGGTGTATTCCTCAGGAGGAGCATCATAGTGTCCTCACTTACTGCCACAAGCTTGAGGCAGGAGGACATCATTCTGGGAGAAGAACGACACAGAAAGTGCTCCAATCCGGTTTGTGGTGGCCCACCCTCTTCAAGGACTCTGATGAGTTCGTGAAGAGGTGTACTGACTGTCAGAGGATGGGCACTTGTGGACAGCGTGATATGATGCCGATGCAGCCCATTCACTTCTGTGAGGTTTTTGATGCATGGGGCATCGATTTCATGGGTCCATTCCCTAAGAGTCAGGGATTTGAGTACATTCTGTTGGCCGTAGATTATGTTAGTCGTTGGGTTGAGGCTATCCCCGCCCGAGCCGCTGATGCGAGGACAGTTTGCAGATTTTTGAGGAAGCACATCATCATGCGGTTCGGGGTTCCACGAGTTTTGATTTCTGATGGGGGGTCTCATTTCGTCAACGACCAGGTGAAGGCCCTTGCTAACGAGTTCAGTATAGACCATCGTGTTGCCACACCTTACCATCCACAGACGAATGGTCTAGCTGAGGTGTCGAATAGGGAGATCAAGACTATTCTGCAGAAAGTCGTCCGCCCTGACCGAAAGAATTGGTCACAGCTTTTGGACTCGGTCTTGTGGGCATATCGGACGTCTTTCAAGACTCCATTGGGTACATCTCCTTTTCGCCTCGTTTATGGCAAGCCATGCCATTTACCTGTTGAGCTGAGGCACAAGTCACTTTGGGCAGTTACAGATATTCTTATGGATCCAGATGGTGTAGGAGACCAGAGAAGGGCAGAGTTAGCCGCCCTGGAGGAGCTTAGAGATGCAGCTTTCTCAAGCAGCCTACATTACAAGGAGAAAGTCAAGGAGTGGCATGATTCTCATATCAGCCACAAGCATTTTGAGATTGGACAGAGAGTGTGGCTGTTTGATGCGAGGCTTAGACTATTTCCAGGGAAGCTACAAAGCAAATGGAAGGGACCTTTTCTCGTCAGAAAGGTGCACGACAATGGTAGCATTGATATATCCGAGTTGTCTTCTGAGAGCACCTTTCGAGTGAACGGCCAGCGGCTCAAGCCATTTCTAGATCATGAGCCGCGGGACGTTATTGTTGCCCCTATTCATTTTGCGTGAGATGTGGTCTCTTGACTCACATCTTTTGCATCTCACGCCTGATTTTCACTGTTCTTCCGCCTGTATAGATCCAGTTGTCCATATCATTCTATTCTTTAGTCCCACATCCCTTTCCACATCTTATGATTATGCTATACTTAGGGTGTACTTTACCCTAAGTATAGGGGGGATGTAGGACCTGCGGGTAGTCTTTTCATTCGTTTTGCTCCTGTTTTGCTGCCTATACTTAGGGATATTTTACCCTAAGTATAGGGGGGGGGGGGCAGATTCTGTATATTCTTCACTCGGCTTTCCCTTCATGTACAGCTTGCTATACTTAGGATTAGTTAATCCTAAGTATAGGGGGAAACCACCGAGTCCCTCTCATTCTATTCATTCATTCGTTCTTGTACATAGCCATTCCTTTTCACTTCCCTTTTACTAAGCACGAGTTATGTCTTCTTCATCGCTCTTGATCACTCTGAGGACATCGTTCGAGCTAAGTATAGGGGGGGTGTGTATATATTTCATATATACTTTAGCCATAACTCGTACTTTGTGTGAGTGTGTTAATAAAATGGCTAAAAATCACAAAATTTAAAAATTTTCATGTACATAAACCTCTTTTAGCTTGCACATACGTAGCTAATGTACAAAGTATTTTTGTAAAAAGGATTTCAAAAATCTTGTGTGTAAAGTTTGTGTAAATATTTTGTATCAAAATTATGTATATAGTACAAAATTTTTCCAAAATGTTTTGAAAATCAAAAGTTTGCAAAAATCTTCTGTAAATGTTTGTAAATACCTTTTTGCAAAACTTGCACCTCATGCATCATCATCATCCATGATTTCAAAACATTTTTCAAAAATTTTGCATGATTGTAAAATATTTGTAAATAGCATCTTGTGTACATATATGTATATAAATTTTTCCTGGATGAGAGTTGACTTTTAAACTAAGCATGGAAGTAAATTGAGAAATGGAGCTTGAATAAGATCTTAATCCACTTAACTGTAAGAGGAACCTTATAGGACTTAGGGTTAAGGCTTTTCAGGTCCATAAGGACTTAATTCTTTGAGTCCACTAGGCTATGAGCATATGTCATCTTGATGAGCCTAAGTAGAGCACTTAACAACACACGCATGACTCTTAGAGACAATGGCTTGACTTGCACCTGCACTTACACATGGCTCTCCACGGATGAGGTGGTGAGGAGGCAGTTTCCTTTGGCTTGGGGTAGCATATGAGGGTAGTACTTCTAGGCGGAACCTTTCTTCTTCTTATAGTGAAGGAAGTGCACCTCAACTTGGTCTAGTGGTGATGAAGGCTAAAGACAGAAGCTGTGGGTTGCAATAAAGCTTCAAAAGAGGGATAGTCTACTGGCTCAAGAGGAAAATTTCTTATCTATGCTGCGCCATGTAGATATGTTGTACAGAAGCACTTGAAAAAAAATGCAAAAATGCAAAAAGAACTCCAAAAAAGTGGTGGGTCGGATTGAAAATTTAATAACCCCACCGGAGTGTACATAATCAAATAAAGCAAAAGCTTATGGTATCAATGGTACATCTCATGAAGCTTGCAGCGGGAGACTTAGCTACACTGGCTAAGCTTCCAAAACTCTATACTTCTACCCCCTCTTCTTGAGCCGGTTGCACTTGAACTTAGAAGGGAATACCCCGCTTCTCGAGGAAAGAGTTGCTAGACTGAGGCATTAGAGTTACCAGGTTGAGGGAGGTTGTTTCTTTGTTACTTCTGAGGTGGGGAGCCACATATCACTTACACCGCATGGAAAGATTCATGGTCATTAGAGTTTGTGTATGTAGACTTGTTCTGATCTGGTTTATTAAGGAGTCTTGCCCATAGATTGGTGGAACTTGGAGGCTGTTGAGTTTTAAGCTTAAGTCTAAATAAGGTTCCGACACATTAATAATCCAAAGATCTGATCGAGCTCCATATTTCAAGTTAATGAAGGAAAGTTTAATAATTCAACCTTGATCCATGTACATCCTCTTTTTCTTTTTCTTTTTCTTTCTTTTTCACTTCTTTTTCAAATAAGTGTTTGCTAAGGGACTAGCAAAGTTAAAGCATAGGGGGTGATGAATACCCATTCATCACTCTTTATTCTCCTATTTTAGCTACAAAAACCTTTGCAAATACATGTAAATATGTGTAAATACAAAGAATTACCAAAAGCATGCATTGTGTAAAAAGAAATAATTAGCATGTTTTTGCGCAAAAATAAAAGAATAAAGAATAAAAAGAAAAAGAGGGAAATATTTAGAATAAATATTGAGCAACCTAACCCAAGGGAGGGCTCAGCATGGGCCTGACCGCATAAAAGCCAAAGTAGAGGGAGATAGGAGCTCATGTGTACATACTTTTGTAAATAAATAAAATTATATTTTCCTCACCCAAAAATATGCTTGTATACATTCTGTATATATTTAGAAACTATTAAAAACAAAATAAAAATTTAAAAATCAAAATTTCAAAAAGGCCCTTTCACCATGTACATAGACCATCATCCTTTAATTATTTAACCCTATAAATAAATAAAATTATTTTCTAAACTTTTTGTAAATATTCTATGTTACATATTGTAAATACATAAAATAACAAGAAACAAAACAAAAATCAAATAAAAATTACAAAATTAAAAATACAAAAATACATTGTATAGATACCATGTATATAAATGTATTCATCTATTTATTTCACCCTTTTGTATAAATAATTAAAATAAAATAAAAATACCATTCTGTTCTTTATTTTATGATGTAAATGAATAAAATATAAAATGGGCATAAAAATACATAAAAATAACAAATAAAAAAATCAAAAATTAAAATCTATATAGTGTACATATACCTATATATAGAGCTACCCTATTTTTATTTCCAAAAATTAATTAAAAATCACCAAAAATAGAAAAAAATAAAAGAAAAATATTTCATGTTTTGAGTTTTTCTTAATTCGGCCTTTTTCTACCTTAAATTAAATAAACAAAAAAATTAAACACGTGGCCGCTCCTGATTGGTCCACGGGGGATTGTTGACCCCGGTCAACTCCCCCGCGGACTCTTTCCTTTTGCGTCAACTCGCGCCCAACCCGACTTCGCCGAATTCTCCACGCGCCTCCAGCCTGTCGCCTCCGCAAACCCCGTGCCCGGATCCTTCGCCAATCATCCATCATCCTCGCCGCATCCTTCGCCGAAGGATCCACGCCTTCCATAGCCGTCTCCACCCAACCCTAATCGGCCCTGTCTCCATATATATCCCGACCCCCGCCGCCTCCGCGCCTGATCTTTGGACCTTCTCCTTCTTCCCAGTGACCTCCAGAGGCACCGCGAGAGTGACAGCAAGCGATCGCCCTTGTTGCAGTGAGGCGAGGAGGTGAATCCACTGATCCGGCGTTCTTCGCCGCCGTTGCTCCGCCACCAGCGTGAGCACCGAGCCTCGGGCCGAGACAACCCTTGAGGCTACGACCAGGAGCACCCCCTGCTCTTCCCCAGTCTCTCCGACCACCCAGGTAGATCACTTAGGCCGTAGATTAGCGTAGGTTTCGATTTTTAGCTTACTGGTAGCGTAGCTCCGCCGCCGTCGCCAGCCACCTCCGATCTCCCATCTGCCATTCCGACCCGACCGTCATCTTCGCCAGACCTCTCCGCATCTTCTTCACCCATTCACCCAACCCAGATCGCACAGGATCTGGGAATCGAGCTCCTCCGCCGACCACCTTCGCCGGAGCTCTCCATTCCGACGCACCATGCACCTTCACGCCGCCTAACCGGGTCGAGGCAATTTGCCCTCGACCCGTGAGTCTTCTGGTTTGCTTTTCAGGTCAAGACAAGGGTCATCTGAGACCCTTCGCCATCCAGCCAGGAGACCCGGCTCCGCCGCCTTCGCTCGAGCTCCTCGGAGCTCAGTGCGCTCGTCGGAGACCACCAGCAAACGCGGGAGCCTTCCGCGATTCTTCTCCGACCTCCAGAAGGCTCTCCAGAGGATCCTAGCGCACGCACGAGCCCGGCGAAAGTCGCCGGCGACTTGTTCTTCCAGGATCTTCAGCCGCCGTCCGATCAGCCTCGACCTCCAGTTTTCATCTCGGCCATCCATTCTCGGAGGAGCAGTCACCGTCAGATCCATTTGAGGTTCGATCTCCACCGTCGATCCAGCGCAGCTCAGCCATTTCTCCCGTCCACCGTCCGATCTGCAACGTGGCAGCGCCTGGACCGTCCGATCGCTGCGAGGGCTTCAGCGTTGGAGCGCCACTCGTTACCAGCCGTCCATCCAGCCACGTGGCGCCCACTCCGCCCTTGGATCGTAATAAAGGGGTAATTTACCGTAGGCCCCCTCGTAGTTTATGCTTTACATTTCAGTCCTGTAAATATTTTGAGTACTTTATTTACGTTGGGTTATTTGCATAGTGGACCTTGTACTTTTCAGTATTTGCATTTATGCCCCTGCTTGTGTGAGACACGTGCATCAACACGTGATATTTTGGTATATTTGCGACTTTAGCCCTGTAGTTCTGGATGTTCCTTAATGAATGAAAAGTTGTTGATATTTGCAGTTATGCCCCTGTGAGCGTTTTATTTCCGCATGTGCGCCTTTTTAGTGGGTTATTTGCAGATAAGCCCCTGGACTTTTAATTCTTGTTACCAATAAGCCCTCGGAACTTATTTTTCTTACATTTGGGTCCCTGAGTGCCCCAGACACGCGCCTCGCGCGTGATTTCTTGGGTATTTTGCACCAGACCCCCCAGAACTTTTGGGTATTTGCACTTTGGTCCCTGTGCACAGTGCCCTTCCTTTGTTTTTGAATAAAATATCAAATCACCTCCAAATTCGATGAAAATTTGACACATGGCTCCTGCCATGGTGTAGAATTTTTGTGAATTTTTGAGGACATTTTTGATTTCATTTGCTATTTTTAAAAATTCAAAAACCCATATTTTTGCTACTGTTTAGATTCAAAAACCCCCAAAAAATATCAAAACCCTTTTAAAAATCCTATAAAAATTAGTTACTGTTTATTTGGTGTTCCTTGATTTTCTAGCCAATTTTGGCTATTTTTAATTGAGTAAAAACCCTAAAAATCTAAAAACACCTCAAAACTCATAAAAATCACAATAAATAATTTAAAACCCCAAAAATAATAATTTTGGTGCTCAAATTTTCCTTGTTTTCTCTAGCATACAGGAAAATTACCTCCAGGTCCCTTTGAGATCCTTAGATATTTTATCTTTGGGTTTTGGGCCTTGCTGGACAGTACCCTTTGTTTTTAGCACTGTTTGATTTTTAGAAAAGAAAATACACCTTATAAAAATCCCAAAAATTCACCAAAAACACTTAAAAACCTAAAAAACATAAAACAAATTTTCTTGAATTTTTGCTTGATTTTTGATGCTTTAAATAAATTGCTCAAGTGTGCTTGTTTTTGCTTTTCTCATTTTCTTCATATATTCAAAATTTCCAAACAAATCTAAAAATCATTAAAAAAACACTAAAAATATTTTCTCTGTATTTTATCTCATTTTGACTACATCGTAGGCCGCAAGGCCAATCTGTGCTCCTTGTGTTCGACCCTGGGAGCTATACCAGGTTAATCCCATAGCTAGGACCGCGCTTCGTGTTTTGATCTCTGATTTACTTCGCGGTTCGATATTTTTCTTGATGTACTTAGCCCGAGTGATTGAGGTCGCAACGACCATTTCTTTATCTTTACCTTAGTCGTTCGGGCGGTCATCAGAGATCTCCGTCCCATCATTTTGATTTAGAGAAAGGCGGATGAGATCTGGAATGCAAACAGGATGATAAATCAAGACCCCAAATTCACCTACTCAACTCTTGAGCTGATGACCGTGAGAGTTCGGTCTGTTATCTTGTCAATTTTTATTAGGTGATCAGTCAATCTATCAGAGCGTTAGAGCGAGCTGTTAGGTATCCTACTTTCCTAGCCGACTGTCCCAATCCACGTCAGATCTTTCCCAGCCAGTATGAATTGCGGACCGTAACCCGGTTGTTCCCGCTAATTCAATCTGTTAAGGACATCGCGGTCCGCTTTACCGGTTACCGGAGAGATCCTCACTGGAGAACGACTAACCACGACCAGTAGTCAACCAAAATTTCAGATGTGGCTCTATCCTAGTGTCGAGTCACTCTCTCGCAGCAGATAAATCAAACAAGGAGGGGGTTACTCTCCTAAGACAAAATTTCTGGTGGGATGAGTTTTAAGGTCAAGTTTGCATTAGCAGTCCCAATTTTTATTGTTCTCACTTTTTATGTATTTTTCTGAGCAATCATCGTCTAACGAATTTTCCAATTTCCTTGTTATTAAAAAGTCCAATAAAACTGGGGGGAGGAAAGCGGAAAAGCCGATGCGCGGTCAAAATCTATGATGCATGCAGGGATAGAAATGCGTACCTTATCGCCAGCACTCTACATGCAAAGTGATCCGCGCATAATTTAAAGACAATAATTTAAACTACCTATATGCATGCACGAGGAAATCGTCCTAAGATGAGCAACTTCTATTAACGTGAAGAACAAGTAGCTATGACAAAGAAAAGAGTCCGGAGTCCGGTCTAGGCTCACCCCTCCTCTTCTCGACACATCGAGTTCAGGAGTAGCGCTTAACAGGGTGGGCTCGCGGCACGTGGCCTCTAGTCAAAGTCAAATAGCTTTTTCAAGTGAATTTTAGCCAAGTCCAATTACGTTCTATAGGTGCAGGCAAGATATTAGGGATTGGGCCTTAGCTTCTTAGTTCGTCACAGTCAACAAAAATTCCTATGTCTAGGGGTTAAATCCTCGTGAAACAAATAGAAATGAAGGCGAGAAAACCGCGAAAAACACAAAACCGCGGTGAGCCCCCGAGTGAACAAACATCCGGAAAATTAGGCCCGAATGTCCAAGAGTCCAAGTACCTGTATTATTACAAATTATCAAAGTCACTCTCTCACGAAAATAAAATGCAACTAATCTAAGCACTCTCTCTCACTCCTCCTGCTCTCTCCTGCCGGCTTGACCTAAGAAGGCCGGCTCCGCTTCCCAAGGTTGCTTCGGTTCACCTAGGCGATCCGCCTTGCTCCGCGGTCCCCTCGCAAGAAGACAAGAAAGGATGGTCAGAATAGCTTAATCAATATATGTGTCTAAAGTGCAAGAGAGATATCTGAAGCTATGGTAGACAACAATCACACGCAAACACGAATGTAAACTACTCGCTGTTGCTCCCCGACAACGGCACCATTTGATAAACACGAAATTCAAGGGGTCTAATGTCTCTCACAAAGCGGAGACAACCGTGTCGCTGTGGTGACCCTCAAGGAATCCCGTATTTAATCAACAATGAACCCACAATCAATAAATCAAGCAGTGACAAATAAATGTGGAGTCAAATTTATTTTTAACTCTGCACAAATGGTGTATAGTGACAAGTATGCAGAGAGTTCGAACACAGGGAGCAAACAGGTTAATTCACAAAAGTGTGCACAAGTGTGTGTGTGTGTGATGTGTCTACACTAAGCAAGCTAACAATGAAATTTTTGTGGGATTTTTTTTATTTTAAATTTTTTTATTTAATTTAATTTTTAATTTTGTATTTTGATTTTTAATTTTCTGATTTTTATATTTTATATTTTATATTATTTTTTTTCTTTTCAATATTGGAATTTATAAACAATGTAATACAAGACAAGATAAAATATTTATAGAAATGTGCAAAAATATCCAAAAATTCAGAAATAAAGTATTTTTTTGTATTTTTAGGATTTTTTTACTGTTTTTGTGATTTTTGGGGATTTTTCAAATGTTTTGGTATTTTTAAATACTGAAATGAGGGAAAACAATGGAAAATGTGCTGGCTGTGAGTAAAATGGGATTTAAAAATAGCAACCAGTACTCAAAATTTTTCACACTAATTTTCAAATAAAGCTACTGAAATATACAACAAACAGGAGCTAAGTTTGTATTTTTTGGAGTTTTCCTTGATTTTTTAGATTTTTTTGAAGTTTTTGAGTCTTTTCGAATTTTTAAGGTTTTTCTTTTGAGATTTTTAGTGGTTTTTGGACTGACACTAAAATAGGATAAAATAGACACTAGGTAATTTTTTTGGAATTTTTAGAGGTATTTTAATATTTTTTTGGCATTTTCTAAGCTAGACAGTAAACAAAGAGCATGTTTTTGATTTTTAATAAATGTGAAAATAAAATAAAATCGAAAACTAAAGTGATAGCGTCAAAGTACAAGTTAACAGAAGCTAAGCCCTATTTTTGTGGAATTTTTGGACTTAAAAAGATAGGTTAAATAATTAGAACAAGCATCCAATCATTAAACAGGTCTGGCAGGGGTATTTATGCAATTTCTCAAACATCTAGGGGCATACATGCAAATTTCCACAAAAGTTTGAACTGAATATTCACTTTATAGCACCAAAATCCAATTACAAAACCCGCCTGGGTGTCCTAGCAATTTTCCCACCAGGGCGCATGACTTGCACGCGCCTGGCGAGGACTGAGATGTAATAATCCAAAACCCTGGGGGCTTACTTGCAAAATATCCAAAAAATTAACACATGATATCACAGTTTTGGTACTAAAACAAAATACAACAAAGACCGAGGGTCCCAGTGCAAAATGCCCACACCTCACGTGTACTGGTCACATGAGGTGACGTGGCGAAGGACCTGGATGCAAATATTGAAAGTTCGGGGGTCTTTGTGCAAATAACCCAAAGTTTTTACGCTACAGACGAAAGTTTAAATACTAAATACTAAATACAAAAGGCGCGAGGGTGTAGATGCAAAATACCCTCGATGCGCGATTCAACAACGATGAAGGGGCCACTTAGACACGTGGCGCTTGATGAACGACCGATGACGCTTCACGGATGAGCGGCGACGATCAGATCTCCAGCGATGATCAACGGTCGAAGCTGGTGGAGATCCAACGGTAGCTGCTTGATCTGGGACTCCACCCTTGATCGGACGGTGGCGAAGGCGGCTGGAAGAACACGGCTGAGCTCCGACTGGGCGAGGTTCCTTGAGCTCCTCTGGCCGACTCCGGTGGCTTCTGGGGTTCAAAATTGGGCTGGAGCCTCCGTTGGTCCTCCTCTATCTCCTGGGGGCGTCAAAAGGCCACGGCGGTGGCCGCGGTGCTCGCTAGTAGCTGGCGGAGCTGGAGAGCTTCGTTAGCTCCGGCGAGCTTCAAAACTCGCCTCCAGGTGTCTTCACTGCGGCTTGGACCTGCAAAAATGGTCAAAGAGCCCAGGGCAAACTGCCTGGACCCTTGGATGCACTCGGGGACGCTCGGATCGAGATGGAGATGCACGGTCGGAGGTGCACTCCGGCCGAGGTGCTTGATTTGGCGATTTGGTCGATTAAACTTCAAATCTTTTTGGGGTTTTCGAAGCTAAGGTTAACAGGAATAAAATGGGCTGAATAAAAGAGCGGGGCGAGGCCCTCGATGGCCGGAGCCAGAGGGAGGAGCAAACCTCGACCGGCGACTTCGCAGGAGGTAGGGGAAGCACCTCCGACCTCGGGAGCCTTGGCTGAAGAGCCCACAACGGAGCTGTCACCTCCAGGTAGCTCTGGAGCACGAAAGAGGCGCGAGGGGTGGACCGAAGGGTGTTCCAACTTGGGCTCGAAGGTAGCGGGTTGTTTAAGTAGAAGATGGTGGCGTCTCCTTCAAGCGAGATCCACACACGCATCATGAGGATTTTGCGTGATCTGAAGGTGCGTCGTGGGAGAGGGATGATCAGGGAAGAAGTTCCAAGAAGGATTCGAGGCGAGAAAATGGAAGGATCGGGCGCCAAAATTTCTTGAAAACGGGGGAAAATCAGGGCGTCAAAAGTGGCAGGCCTTGGTCAGGGAGTTGACCGAGGTCAACTCTAGACCGCACCTGGTTGGTCCACGTGGACCAACCAGGGAAAAGAATAAAAAATTATTTTGTTAATTCGTTTAAAAATAGAAAAAGGCCGAATTAATTTTTGATTAAAGAATAAAAAATGTTTAAAATTTTATGTAGTATTTTATTATGATTTTTAATTTATTTTCTGAAGTATATTTTTACAAGTTACTTTTATACCCCTATATAGGTATATTATCTACATATTTGAGTATTTATTTTTATTTTTGTCTTTTTAATTTATTTATTTTTGTTTATTATTTTCTAAAATCATAGAATACTTTTATATACAAATATATATTTTTATTTTATTTTTCTGATTTATTTCGTATATTTAATAAATTAGAAGAGGATGTTATATAGGTATGTACATAGGTATTGTATCTTTGTTTTGTGTATATAAGTATTTTTATTTTGATTTTTATTTACATTTTTATTCTGATTTTAGTATTCCCAATTATTATAAGTAATATTTACAACATCATAAATGAATAAATAATAAATTGAATATTTTAATATGTACAAGTATACAATGAGGGTCCAAAACTCAACTTTCAAACCGTAGCTCCGCCAAATGCGAAACCACCGCCATTAATTAGCTTATTTTCTTCTATATACAATTAAAGGTGAGTATGCTGCATTTGGAGTTTTTATTTGTGAGATATGGGTCTGGGAAGTTGGGATTCTGGATTTTATTCAGACCATAACTTTTTATCTGTATATTATTTTTCTGTGAAATCAATTTTGTACTTTTCTATATAAAATTATCTACAACTTTCATGTACAAAGTTTCTTTATTTGATGTGTAAAAAGTGGAACCAAAAATAGCTCCCAAAATGAATAAAGAATGAATAGAATGTATAGGTATATTATATGTATTTCTGACCTTATCTCCCCCTACTTTATTCCTTGTCGATCTATTCATCAAGATGCCTAGGTCTCGGGGTTTTGGGTCATAAAATATTTACAATATTTTATTCTTTTTCTTTTCTTTATTTATTCTATAATTTTGGCCTTAATTACAGTATTTTATACACTAATATAATGCACATGCATGGATGCTAAGATGATGATTTTAATGCTATTTACGGCATTTGCTAGGGTTTTTGGTGCCAAAATGATAGAATAAAGATGATGAAATGTGGATTCATCAGGTACCTCCGTAGACATGCGGTGGAGTACAATGCATCCTAACTAAGTTCTCAAAACATTCACTTAGCTTAACTTATATAGTTGTAGCTCCGATTTCTCGAATCAAATTCCAACCCGCAAATCATCGCAAACCGTCCAAGTCCACTACCCACGTGTAAGAGTCCACGATGGCGTAGGGGGCACGAATCAAGACATCGATTACTAAGATCATTCATACCATATTCGAAATCTCCACGATCATCCCGACCCTCCTTATGCACATGAGAATTGTATTTCATTTCCAAATTCGTTGACCACATTTTCCCGGAACTTCCCTCTTAGTGCTCCCACCCGGAGTACCAACCAATGTGGCCTACACCATCAAGTACCCTAAGTGAACAAGCGGAACACTAGGTTACCAACCATGATTAATTGTCCCACTCTCGCTGCATTGGGATAAAGGCACACGAGTGCTGAGGTAGAACACTGCGTCGTACCTCTTCAGTGTTCCACGCAACATGTCTCTCAACCAACACAAATGTTGAGTTTGTGGTGCCTAAGTTTCTACCTGAGGCTACAAAGATGCATGTCCAATCCCTTGCGGCACTTAGCTCCATCTACTCATTCATCGTGAAATCTAATCAATTTATTCAAATCCTATTTTTACAAGATGTAAGAACCACATTTGAATTAATGCTATAAGAAAATTCACTCATTTGAAAGACAATCATTTTGATTTCAACTTTAATTAAAAAAATTCAAATAATAAGTAGCAGTTCTTAGCTCTCTCGGCTCGACTAGGGCAACGAGATCGAAGTCTCGCTTGAACTTGGCTTGATTGCTCGTATAATTGAGCTTGCAAGCTACTCAACAAGTCAATCTCGAACTTGAGTACATCAAGCTCCAAAATTCATGATACAATCAGTCGATATACATGATTTTATATCCATTTCAATGTTATCCGTTAACAGTGATTAAATAAATAACTTGGGCTCGGATTAGTAAAAAGGGAATGCATCGAATCATTGTAATGGGTATACTATCTGTTGAAATAGTTATATTTTCGAAAATATCTGCTCTTAAAATCAGAAATAACATCATCAGTATAATTAGGGGTAAATGGCAATAATACGAGTAAGAGATTCTATTTACAATAGTTTCAGCATCTGCGCAGACTTTGAGATGCATAATGCAAATCCAAAACATCACAACATATAATAAGCAAATCGATTACAACACCGTGTTATAATAATCCAGCACAAGAAAACTCGCAAAAGAGCAAAATCAAAAATCGAGGACAAAAAGCAGACTTTAATAAAAAAAGAGGGAGTGGGTTCTCTGCTGCAGTGTTGCAGTGATGTAACACACCACAACCGCTCGATCAAGCTCGAACTTGATCGAGCGGCTGTGGTACGTTACAGACTGCAGCACCACAACAGCCGATCCAAACGCAAAAAAAGAATCCAAAAGTCATATACGATATGGCACAAGAATCCACGGGCCCTAAAAAGTATAGGATCAAAACTACGTAAAAACTCGTAGCAAGGAGGGTAATAAGACATTGCACCTCAAAAAATCACCCTTTAGTATCTCTGCCCATGGAGAAATGAGAATTTTGGTGCGTCGTTGACGACGAGAACCTGCAAATGAGGACGACCTCGATCTCCTACATGTGGTGGTGGCTTTGAATCGTCGATCTGACACACTCTGACGAGCTTCGGAGATGCTCTGGTGAGATCTCCAGTAAGGGGAAGGGAGGAGGAAGTGGTTGCTCTTTAGGTTAGGGCTTTGGGGAAGAACCAAGTTGTTTTTGTGGTACAAATTCCGATCCATATCTTGGTTCGTACCTGAAATGAAGCCTGACCCATTCTCGCTAAAATGATCATAACTTGAGCTCATGAACACAGATTTTAATATTCTTGTACTCATTGGAAAGGTCTCGACGAGTACTTTATAATAGATTCCATTCCATTTGGTCACTGTATCAGAGCAGATTTTAGGAAAAAGATCGAGTCCCATTACTAGTGATCTCACAAGTGTGCACAATATTAGATGGATGCATGATGTTTTTTGTTATTTTTTTGTTGCAAGTCAAATAAAATACACGATGCTACAAGATGCTTAACATTAAAAAAATAGACAATATAATACAACGAAATATAAAACTCACAAAATTTCTCTTGAATTAAAGAATTAATCTCAACTCAATGAAATCAAGGACTCTCAAGTTAATCACCATTTGCCACAAAATCTAATCAATCTGTTAAATTACTTAAATAATTAAGCACCTGATTTAACTAATCCACATAAAGCACATAGGTGATAACTAAGATGATATCTAATAATAAATTACTTAATTTCTAAGCAGATTACTCAAACCAGGGAATGTTGTGCTTAATTATGAGATTAAGAGATAGTAATGGCATGATTAATCAAGGTTGAATAAGCTAGATATTTCTTTGATTTTTAGTTTTTCGTACAAATGTTAAATCAAGAAAATGAACATGCCATTAAAAAGAGAATTTCTACATCTTTAAATCAAGGTCAAATTTAAATTAATTGGATTAACGATTCTTAAGATATTAATGTTTCAATCCATGGATATTTTTGCAAAGAAACACAACAAAGAAACACATAATAACTTGCAAAATAGACCAAAAAATGTCCAATTTGCAAATACAATAATCGACAGGGATAATATGAAAAAGTATCGGCGTGCGAAATCTTATATGCAAACGAAGAGACCTGATGAGACACGCTTGCAAATGTTCCAAGCACGTAATGACGTAATGCGTGACGCGTGAGGTTAGACTATTTTGCAATATTGAAGAGAGACGTGGGCTTCAACTGTAAATGTCTCAGGATCTACATGTGAGGCACGTGCGGGTGAGCCCCAGAGTGAGAGTTGGGTCGATCTTGTGGCTCAGACCACGTGGATGACCCGAGTGCATATGTTCGAGTTCGTGTTCCTTTGCATAGCGAACGTTCAAGTTCAGTTCGATAGTAGTTTGTTATTAGCAGCTTTTAAGTCAAACATCTTCAAATGAACAACTTCAGAGTTCAAGTTCGATACCAAAATTCGATAGTTCGATAGGGTTTAGGGGAAGATTTGTTACCATAACCAACATGAGAGGCATGCTAGTAGGGACGTCAGCAAGGTTCACATAAGAGGTGTGCCACTAGAGGCTCCATGTTTCCAATATTTGTTATCTGGACAACTGAATTGAGTCAAAACGACGACATCGTGGTGGTAACCGTTGGGAACTGGGCTAATAGGGGCATGCTAGTAGGGGTTTTATGTTCAGTTCATTAAGCCATGAACGATTTTTTTGAACTATTGGTCTAACGAACTCTGATTGAATATCAACATGTCCGGTTCGACAAGCAACCATACCTCCACCTAAGCTCCACCACATTCAGCCTCCATTAGAGTAGACATCACCTGTCAATACACAAATTAGAGTAGACATCACCAATGAGTACCATGTGGTTTAATCATGGGGAGCGGGTCCTCTGCTGGCCAGCAGAGACCTGCTGTAAGGGGGGAGGGTTGTGAAAACCCCGAAAACCGAACATGGACTAAAATGCAAAATCCACACTGGATCTGGGCTTAATTGCAAATCTGCTTTATTCCCATATTCAAAAAAATTATTTGAGCAATCCAATACGTAGAGCTCGTCGATAGCTTTCTAGCGAGTCCAAGAACGCTAAAATCCAACTTCGGAAGCCCGAGTTATGACCATTTAAGCGAGGGAGGGGTCTGGATCCTATTCGGATCCGAACCCCGGATCCGAATCCGGGTTTTACCCTTAAACCCCAACCCTCCCCTCGTCCAAAACACCTCAAGTCTCTTCCCATTCGACCAGCCCTCCCTCGTCCCCATTTTCCCTCCCCGAGCTTCGCCGAAGCTCACCGGAGCGTCTCGGATCGACGATCCGAGACCATCCCGCATAGAGAAGGTCCAAGGCATCTCCATATACGATTTTGCATCATCATCAAGGCACTGATCATGCCGTTCTTTGTGGGTGAAGTTTCCGAAGAATCGGGTCTTCTTGAGGTACGAGATCCCCTCCCCTCTTGTTTGCAGATTCCACGCATTTTCTTAAACCTACGTACGCGAACATCTTAAGAACCTTGGTTGGACTTGGATTTTATTTTTTACATCTAGATAGACTAGATGTTACATGTACTGCATCTCTGTGATCTTTAGTATTATTTCACATGCTGGATATGATGTATAGTATGAGAACGTCAGATGGAAATATTCTTTTGTTGGAGATTAGTTCTGATAAGTAGGTCATCCCTAATCTAACATCCCCAAGCATATAGCAACATGCTATGGTTTCGTGCTATTCCATGGTCATTAGGGATGTTGAGGACGCCTCTCATTGTTGTTATTTGTAATGAATTAGAGCCACACCCTTATATGATGTGCTCCCTCGGATATAAATCTCGTCTTGGTGGTAGTGCTCATGTGGCCTGTTCTATATGTGCAAATCACCCACTTTTGTTATGTGGTGGTAGTGGCAGGATTATTCTATATGATTTGGATCGTTGGGAAGTGCTCTTGCAAAGCATATAAGGGATCAAACCTATACGTAAGCTAATGTGATAGGCACATTTTTATGGCTTGTTAACCACTCACCAATTTTGGAGACTTTGACAGAGTTCAGGCCCTAACATAACGAAGGAGTAGAGTATTACTTCTCCCAAAGTTAACGGAGTTCTACTGTGATACTTCACTTACAGTATACATTTTCAAAACTTACATATCCTTAGTATGTGTGTTTCCTCTTAACTGTAAATTACGAATATCTCAGCTTTTGTAACAATCTTATAACTTTTAATGTGATTGAAACTATTGTAGCCCTTCCCTGTCATTGTTCGATATAATTATATATTATATCAAAGGTGTGACTGGATCCTCTCCTATATCTCATACCAAAGTTGTAATTGGTGATGTATAGTTCAATATTGTTCAAGAGATCAATTTGAATTAACATTTGTTTGAGCTCCAAGAGTTGACACACTCTCTTCTGCTGCTTTTTCACAGACTTGGACATAGTCTTGTTCAAAGTGTAAAGTTATCTTTGATATACCTTATTCAGAAGTGA